>OX453310.1:20678441-21363797 GCA_949710035.1 Crambus lathoniellus
AATTAAGCTAATATAAATTTAATAATAATATGATCATCATATTAACAATGCGGAAGCGTGCTCGTTGGCTTCTCATTCCTTCACACTGCAATGAGTCGAAATGATTCCCGGAATGGAGATATCCTATGGGCCGGAAAGTGACATAGGCTGCACGTTATCCCTTAATCCTAAGAAACTGAATTGTTCGTCTTTCACCAATTAAAAGAACCAAACCCATACATTGCACAATAATTACGTGGTTTTGACATTTTGAGTAGCTAACTATATCATTTAGTAATCTCACTTAGTAATTTTGATGCGCTCAGCGCCATGCGCACGTTGTGAGCGCTATGGTAGGGCTGTCTAGGTTGAACACCACGCGGTACATCCAACGTTCATATCTGCAATTTCTGTAATTAATTCATAAAAACCAATATTCTCAAATAGAAATAAAGACCATCAGTTTTTAAATATTATTAATTTTTAAATCCCAGATTAAATGCGTAATGCATTGTGCCCTATTACCTATACATTAGGAAGGTGTCATAACTACTTCATCACCCTCATCATCACGTCAGTCAAACGACGGCCACTGCTGGTCATAATTACTTTCTTATCTATACTAATACTACAAAGAGGAAAGACGCGACAGCCCGTCCGTTTGCATCGAATAGGCTCCGGAACCACCGGACCGACCCAAGAACCTCCCCGACCATCAGAAAGCCACACTCCCCCCCCGAGCCACACAGGCCACACTCCATCCCGACACTCCCACGGGAGGATTCGCTAGTGTATAATAATTTAGTGATATCCATTTTTTTTTATGAATCTCCCTCGTACTTCCTGATTGCATTTATAGAAATAATTGATTTTCACCTCATATGATATCGACCTTTACTAAAGCTATTTGAGATCTATTTAAAATTCTGTTTCTTATACATAAATAAATCTGTAGTTTAGAAGAATAGTAAGATTGCGGTAAGTGATACACCACCCAGTTAAAACATTATCATTGATAAATAGATAAAAAAATACCTACTATGTACGTCTCAGCTGAAAGTTCGGGATGTATATGGATAGATAGGTTTTTGTAACCCGTGTTTTTTTTTGTACTTATAAGATTTAAATCTTGTACATAATTATACATTCTTATAAGATTACTTGGGGTATTATGTTTCTTATAAGATCTTACGAGACGTTCTCGATATTTTATACACTCCTTATTATTACTTCAAGTAAGTAAGTTTAGCGAGTTACTTAAAATGGATTGCAAATCAAAGCCTCTTGTGTTTTTCACAATTCATAGATTGGTTTAGTTAACCATAAGACTTATTCTTTAATTCTTAAAATAGTGTTCAATTATGGTATGATTCATACCCAGATTTAGTTAATTGCTTTTTCCCTACCTACGCATTTAGGAGGATGCATCATGGAATCTAACACATGGAACAACAGTCATGAAAACACTTTTATCATGATAAGCCACAGCCTATCTGTACGTATTGGATTCTAAAAAAATATGTTATGAGTCTTTAACCTTCCTGTTTCAACTGATAATTGTACAACCACTACCAATAGGATCACTCCAAACTAAATTATTAAGTTAAATCATTATTTTGATTTATCCTATTGTAAGAAATAGATTTATACGAAACGAGACATTGTTAAGGATGTGAGAGTTGCTACTATTGTAGTGCAAAGCATGCAACTTATCTGGCCTTTTGGTTCTGTTCTTGATCTACAAGGAACGTTCATACTGCTTTATCAGCGCTGGATAATAACGTTGCGTGTTCAGCTTTAGGCTCGACTGCAGTCAACAGCTACTCTATGGCGTTGCTGGTGGTACGATGATGCTCCAGTGCCACACCGCCGTGCCACACCGCCGTGATATGAAAATTACATACAAACGGATATTTATTTTGAGAACTTACAACTTAATAACACACACTTAAATACTTTAGTATTGAAGTATAATATATTTATTAGTTATCGAGTCTTCATGACACAGTCTTATTCTTATCTAATTTACATAGGCCTAAAACTTTTGTGTGCTTGTAAGAAATCATTTATTCATTTATTTGTGTTAGTTTACGCTGGTAGCCCAATAACGCTAATAACCATAGCTCCTTCTTCGTTCAACCCCACAATTACCTAAATCTTTACAACTAAATTATAACAATATTTTTATATCACTAACCTATTATTAAATATCTTTACGTTTTCCATCTTCAATATTCTCAATCTTTACGTTTATCAATGTTTTGAACCCATTTGTATTTGTATTTGTTTGGACATAACCTGAATTGAAACCATTTTCACACCAACTGTTATTATTTTGTGCAATAGATATTTCTATTTACATTTCTATCACTCCAAGGGTTGCCATAAAGTGTCAACCTAGTTATAGTCTATAATTTCCTGGCATTTTGCTTTATGCAGGTTTGTTATCTCTCCAACCTTATCATTATACTGCTGAAACAGCAATATTACTTATTAGCCGTTCTTCGTAGTTTTTCTCTTGTAGCACCCGCTTCCACGTGAATACTGTTACAACAGTATAGTCTATGTGTTATTCAATGTACATAATATATCTATATTACTGTAAGCTTCATCCGTACAACATTCCTTTGCTTGTAAGAGTAACAAACATACCAACACCCTCTCAACCTCTCACACTTATAATATTAGTAGACTTATGCTAGTTCAAGTCTGTAGTTTTAAGTCCCAACACTGTAGAACTTTTACACCTTACATTAAAATAAATAATTTGTAAAACAGATGAATTGAAAAGATAGCTTAATTTCCACTTAATGCCACACAGTCAAACTTTGTCTGACGAGAATCGAACTCGTAATATTATTGTATGTAGCTATTTGTTGCATCAATCCATGCGTAATTATTATAACTCTAATGTGTTCTATACTGTCTTATATTTATATTTCACTGCTTCATATTGATAGCAGGTACCTTTTGTTGCATATAATTTGTAAAATACATAACAACCTTTTATTGAATAATACGCACTAAATTTAATACTTAAATTTACAACTTTCATACAAAACCCCAACCATTGCGACCGATGAGCATTATTAATAGCAACCTAAGTGTAGTGCCTCCCTACTTCAAAGACAAGAAACGTTAAAATAAATTATAACGATACTTAACTTATTTGCCGGCATGTGACCGATGCAGAACCGCAGCTGCCATCAGCAAACCCACGACTTATCCTCACACAGCGTGCAGCGTCCCCGAGTCATATGAAAACAGCGTGGTTGAGACATATTATTTTCCTTATTCGAAAAATATTTTTACTGAGTGTACTACCTTAATTAAACATTAATAATAATCTATTACCTAACTTATATCCTAACCTAAATAGTAATTTACATTCCTAACTAATACTTTAAGTTTATCTTAGAAACGACAGTTGTTTTATCAAAGCGACGACTGAATATATGATTTATTTGAGACAAAATATTTTTTCCGTATCTACAGGAATTGAACCCGGGACCTTCAGAGATAGTAGCACCTTGAAAACCGGTGCGTATCCCACTCGGCCACGGAGGTCATCAAAGTATTATTTAGAAACTCGAAAAACCCAACCTTTTTTTTCTTTAAGGCTAAATGATAAATGCATCCCTTTTTTTCTATTTGTACCTATTTTTGGAGTAACATCTGGATACCGCACCAGTTTAATGGCCAGCGTGGTGTGGCCCTTTCAATACAAGCTAGGCATTGTTAAAGAATTCCCAAATGAGTGGCAGTAAGAATGCTTTATCTATTTCTATTAAATCCCAACGTTTAATCCACACACCTTCAATCATAACTTGTGTTGCTGGAATAGTACAATTTATGCTAACTTAAAGAAGATAGGTACCTGTCTCATAATGGTAAATCGGAAACCTTTGACCGCATGGTTTTATTTCCAGTAAATGTAGAACTCCTAAACACAACTGACAATGAACATGGTTATTATATAAGACAGATAATTGATGTATAATAGCTTACTTTAAAATAACACAGTTAGCTATTTGCGAGGCTCGAACCCGCATTTTTATTATTATAATTCTGAAAAGCTTTACTATAAATCTATGTGATCTACACATTTTTTTTTTAATTATATTTAATATGCCAAGATCTCTCCCCGTTGCTTCTATATCCAATCCTAGTTATCTAGAATATAGATAATTAAAAATCGTTAACTTGTTTAACTGACCGTTGTGGCCAAACAATACTTATCGCAAGCCTAATAGAATGAAATGTTTTCATATTAAGGACAGGAGTAAGATTAAACCATATTTTAGTATGAATACTTAACTTAAGTATATCCGGCAATTTGTTCTGCCGACCTTCCACTGCTGGCCTTCCACCATTGGGATAGCCTTTACTGGGTGCTGGTTTCTAGCTGGAGTGACAACGGGAAATCACACAGCGGAATCGGGGCTTTGTCCCCGCAGCAACTCGGGAGTCCCAGGTTCCGCAATATGGAATTGAAAACATTGAACTTGAGATTTATGAACGGAGAATGTTTTTACGGTGTGTAATCCTATACTGAAGATTAATAATAACATATTAGCTAACTTATATCAAAATTCTTCATAGTACCTTACATTTTAGACTATAGTCTAACTTAATCTTAGAAACACAGCTGCGTATCATCAAAGCTATGTTTTAAAAACCAAGTGTTTTCAACGGTCCTTCTTATCTCGTAAACGTATTTATTGTTAGCCCGAGCTTTTGTGTAAAGTAATCTACATTTTTGTAATACCGGTAACAATAGGTCTTTATGTTCTGCGCTCATTTGTAAAAGCAATAAAGTCTTCGTACGTCAATTCAGCTGGTTTACTACACCCCATTGTCTTATTATAATTCCCCACGCAAACCAAAGTCGCAACTTCCATGTGCACGTTGGGTTCATTAGGTATATCTATTATTTCGATAGTTTAACATTCCTCGCAATCCTTCAGTATCATTACAAGAACCGATTATAGCCTTCGTTATTACTTCTAAGAGTTTAATCTTTAAGTTTATGTCAGGACAACATCTAATCACGCCTTTAACCCTCTCTAACCAATTTAAAACCTAGTATTATAGATCTCGGTAATTTCCGCAAAACTAGAACAGGTATTTCTATTCGGACATCGACAACCCCTACGTCAAATAGAATTGATCGTATTAAGCCCTCACTTTTAGGTCCGAACGCACTATACATGACCAGTTTGTATCACCACTTCAGATAACACATCAACCTGAGTTTTGATATACCTGTATAATTCAGTCGTAAAACCCGTTATTTGACTACCGGTGTCAATCAACGCTTATGCTTTCTAAGGATTTGGCCTTTTGGTTATCTGATCTAATTTCCTGACAAAAATCTCTAAACTAAACCTTTGTCTTGATGTATCTGAACCTATTTGTTCTACACACGACCTAGTGTTTTCCCGAACATTATTTCCTTGTTAATTATTATTTTAATTTTGAACATTTTGTTTTGTAATACCGATGCAATTTTTAAATTAAAAATATTGAAAATTAAGTACTTAAATCCAGTTGACCTGCTTTACGCTTACGGCCCCGGCGCGTCACTATCTGATCCGACATAGTACTTGTTATCAGTAACTATACTATTTTCTCAGTAGGCGACTAACAAGACAAAAGTTAATTACATTCTGCAAGGTCACACAGTATGTATATAAATTCAAGATGTATATAAGTTCAAGCAACCGGTAAAATTACACAATTAATAAACAGCTACCACCTAACTTCAAAACTAAAATCTTCTGCCAATCCAATAAAAGAAATAAAATTTTATTTTAAAACCAAAATTCTCTCCCAGATATAAAGACTAGACCTATCTCTCTCTCCCAGTTATTAATATTAAATATGTATATTTATTTAATAAAACTTAAAGATATTTAATGTCATTGATGTATAAGAATTGAAGTTCGTAGTAATAAATTGCAATATGTGAAATTAATGCAGACTAATTTATTAAGACTTACTATATTTTCTTACTTAGACTAGACTTAATATGACTTAATATATTTAATGTTTCATATGTATTTGCATGCTATTTTATAGCAAAACGCGTTATACCTACTAAACTATGTAACTTAAATACCGTGTTTGGAGCAAATAAAGTATATTCTATTCTATTCAAATGTTTGTACGCCATTTGTGTATGGCTGATATGTAACGCTACATAATTATTTTACCCTCAGGATCTATATTTAAAGCACATGTTTTGAAATAACTGATTTGGTTTTGGGTTTTAATTCTGAACGACTAAATAATGTTTATTTGCCCAACCTTACAAGTTTTAGTGCTTAATTTCAACAATTATAAAAAATGATATTTCTATAGTTTTGCTTTTCATCATCATAATACCTATATAAAACAATAACAAGTTACCCAGCCACGTGAAACTGGCGCAAAGCTTTTTTTTTTATGGACAACCATATATAATACAATATACGTTGCACGTGTCTTAAACGTTTGACCGCTCATCATTCCTTTTTTTTTGTTACCTACTTTCTAAATTACGTTACAAAGAGCAACCTTTTTTTTTATACCGTATCTTAGGCTAAACGAAACAATGTTAACAATGACTGTTGTTCCAAGCAAATTCCATTTTATTTCATTCGGAATGTTTGAATGTTTAGTTATTCAATACCCTATTTTATTTATTTAGCAGTGATCGCCTTTAATGCCCTTACGTTATGCCATTTTTATACTAAATTCCCGTTGTGCAAATAGTTTTAACACATATATTGACGGGATTCTGGCCACGGTGCACCAAAATGTGACTCAACTCCACTAACCCAGGCCCTGTAAGTGGACATAAATTACAGATCCTACTAAGGTCGAATATTAAACTCTGAGCAGCCTCCCCCTTGGGGGAGGGGTTACCGCCCCGCCCATTAGAATTCTAGATATTTTCTAAACTTCTAACGCCATCCGCGGTAACCAATGGCACCAACCCATTACAACGTGCCTCTTCTGTCTTATTTAAATTAAAGAAATCCGCGAATGGACAATAGCCATAATGCTCTCTCTGACTGTCATTCCAACTCCAAGAATATGTCTTTGTGAAGTAGGTGTAATGGATGTGTGTAAGTCATATTGTTTAGTAAACCCCACCCCATGTTTAATAAGAACCGCCAAGCCAACTGGCAAAAGGCGGCGACACACCTTAGAGTCAGCCCTAACATCAGGCAAAGCATTAAAAACCAAATATTAATATTCATGATGAACTCACCGGTTTGTTAGGGAAAAGATGAAGTTACTAGGCCTGGAGTAGCTTGTGTTGTGCACTAAACTCCTAACCCACTCGTAGCACCTTCCGACCAAATATACTTAACACTAACTTTTAATCCTAACTAATTAATATTCGGCACCCTATTAATTTGTGATCTCACGTCTGTGCGCACGCGCGTCCTCGCTTCGAATCCCAAACCCCCGCTTGTTTTCTTTAGCGTCACCGCTATCCCTTCCCAAAATCTTATTTCTTTACTATCTTTGCTTCCCCGAATCACAAGCAATTAAGCCCTTTTGAGTTTGCAGTCGTTTTTAGTACAAGGGTCTTGTTACTGGATAAGAGGCATGGCAAAGACATTAGCGTCTTTATTTATTATGTCATTTCTAGTGAGAGTTTGTCCCATAAGTGCCAACACATATAGTTTCCTATTCAATAGTCACACTTTTTATAATGAAGACCAATTTAATGGATGAAACGTGTCACTGTTTGATAATTTATGGCCCCCTTAACATATTTGCAAATGTACATCTACTATAAAGAAACTTCTGAAGATAAGAGAAGTAGATGCTTTATTAATATTTACCTCATGGCGTTACATTCTGATGTTGTATGGGGTGGGGGGGCCGGAACTGTTTCAAAAATAAATTTTATAAAAATGAGAATATCTCAAAAACAGTGCGTCGAAGCTAAAATCTAATAGTTTTAGTTGTTTTTGTCGCTTTTCTTATATAGGGGGATGAAAAGCAAAGTGTATTTACTTTCCATGAATTAGAAATGAAAGTAGAGTGTTTTACTCGGCTGCAAAATTATTTTCACCTTGGGCGACGTATATTGAATCCCTCGCTGCGTTCAGGATTCTACTTTAGAATCCTTCTCTGCGCTCTGGATTAAAAATAGCGCCCTCGCCGTAAATATGCTATTTTGCTCCCTTGTAATACAATCTACTATTATCTTAATGTCAATGTCACTGACATTACACTCGTAATTATAGTGAATGATTTCTTCTAAAATGGCCGCCAACTTGAGATTCTGATGTTCTACTGGAGTAAAAATACAAGTACTTCACTAGCTTTCTTACATAATTGTAGACTTGTAAAAATGGTTAAACAGGGCCCTTGCCAGCAAATTTAAAAAAAGCAAACCCATGTCTGATGAACGCCGTCTATTGAGTCTTTTGGAACTAACTTTTTTCTTTTTTAATCATCTGTCAGAAAATCCCTCATTGGTACGTAAGTTTAAAATTACAAAATACATGTTTAATAACAAGTTCAGCAGTAAAAACTGAGCAGTAAACTAAATCAAAATGATTAGTAAGAAATATTAAAATGAGCAGATAAATAAATATTGAGCAGTAATATGACTGAATGGGCAGTTATTAGTGGTCAATTAACAAATCGGAATTAGTCGATAAGAAATCTCATTCTAAACAGTTCTTAAAAAATAAGGCGGTAAAATGTACACCTTGATTATTAGTCTGTCCGTCCGTCCGTCCGTATGTCACAGCCACTTTATTGCGAATCTTTTAAGACTACACTGTTGAAACTTGGTGGATAGATGGATTCTGTAAAGCGCATCACGATTTTTTTTCTAATTCTTTGTTTTTTCACAATAAAAATAACCACCTAAGGCGATCGCTTTGCTGCGCTTCACAATTGCCTTAAATTAGTTTAATTTAGTTTTAAGGATAAATTAATGCTACGTCCTACTTATCTTAATATAATATTTTAAATGATATGGGCACAGTTAAAATCATACGTAGGGCGAAATAATAAAACTTTTAACATAGCTGAAATTCAAAATTTAAAGAAAGAGGATTGGCGCGGATTCATGGAAAAAATGTATCGAGCATGTTATTAAAAAGAAGACGAGATGATGAGACTCGATGGAATAATAGACACAGCAACTGACGAAGTAACACCACAATTCACCATTAACCTAAATGAAGAATCTGAATCTTCCTATGAATCAAGTGATTTAGACTAATAACTATTTGTATCTCGTTACGGTAATGATTAATTTTGATGAATTTTTGTATTGAACTACAGTACAATCTCAGTAATCCGGTACATTAATATACGGCTCGTCCAGTAATCCGATACAATATTACAATATCGTTCACTCCAATAAGTACATTGTTTTACTCGCTCTTTTATGTATTGTTTCCGCTCCGGTGGACGGAGATGCGACGTGAGTTTGTTATACACTGCGGGTTTTGTATGTTCTTTACATTATGGATTATATCCTCTAATTCGAATTCTCCGCTAATCCAGCATCCTTGTGTTTAAATTAGTGCCGGAGTACTGATCACTGGCACTGTACTGTCTTTCGATTTAAAATGATTCAGTATTTGTAGTAAGTAGTACCTTTTATCAAAATTGTATATTTTTTAAATAAATACTTACCTATATTTTTTGTATGTATTTTTTTTACCTAGGTACCTGTATTCAGTGCACGTCTGTACGATAATAACAGTCAGTGAAAAAGAAAACTATGAATAAGCGTTAAACTAATGAACTGATATAAAAAAATCGAACAAATCGAATAGAAAACGAATTGAACTCAATTGATCATTATGTGCCCAACACTATAGTTGATTGTGACGACATGTTTGTTTACCTTATAAGACATGCCGAAATAAATAGACTTTAGGTACGATTTTTTGTTGTTTTTGTAAGTAGATACTTACGTTATTTATTTGGTGAGGAATTATTTCTCACTATTTTGCTGTAATTTTTTTGAAGGCGGTTTTATTTTTTATAAAAATAATTTTTATTTCACTCTTTTTAGTGCATCGTGCAGGCAATTTACTTGTATTCTGGTAAATAGGTATGTGATCAAACTGAAAACCTCCTTTTTTGAAGTCGGTTAAAATACCTTGAGGTATCCCCTTTTTAACAAAACAAGAATCATCTAAATCAGTTTATAAACAAAGGAGTTAAGTATGCCTAATGATACGTATAAAATTCACATAAAGTGGTAACGAAAACGACAGTATTTTCAAGATTTCCTGAAAACTACTGAACCGATTTCAAAATGGGACCAACTTGGAAACCAACCTGATCTAATAACGTTTCAATCATTTCAATCGGTCCATCCGTCTTCGAGTAATAGGTGGACATACACAAAAAAAAAAATACATACAGACGAATAGAGAACCTCCTCCTTTTTGAGTTAGAAGTCGGTTAAAAAGTAAGACTTGTTTATCAAACTCCCGCAATATGCAGAAACTGCAGAAAGCATTTTAAAACTCGACCGGCAAGCGGTTATAAAGCCATCAATTGGCAGCATATGAAATCTAAAGGAATCCAGCCTTACCTCGAATGCAAATACGTCAAAGAAAACTTTATTCGCTCGTTGCATGAAAGACGTAACGAGCCAACAAAGCTGTTACGAGTAAAGTGTTGCTGACTGGCGTATGCTACAAGTCACAGAAGCTGTGCGACTTTTAAAAGAAAAAACATAACTACTACAACACTCAAAGTACATACACACACGCATGACAAAAAGATGCCACACCACTCAACAAAACGAAAAGTTTACTATTTAGACTATTAGAGACATCGTTTCATTTTTGTGAATCTTTACATAAACTTCTATCACATAAAATAATTGCAGATTTCTTTCTATGCAAACTTCAGAGATAAGGGGGGGGGGGGCGGTATTTTTTTTACATTTCTCTCTTATTTGTAAAATAGTTGGGCAAACGTCATCTAAAACTATTCTAAATTTCAAGTTGATAGCATTAGTAGTTCTCGAGATATCCAGTTGTAATTGTGACAGACAGACAAAGTGGAAAGATTTTACTTTCCATGTTCTGTGGTCTCACCATAAGGATTCCTTTTTACCATTTTGGTTCTGAACCCTAAAAGCGGTAGTCCAAGCAACGAAAATATGTAATTGCAACCTAACAAAACAGAACAAAGAAAATAACATTAATTACAAACAATAATATCTGTATGTCTGTCCGTCCGTCTGTATATCACAGCCACTTTGATATTTTACACTGCTTCCAAAATTAAAATTGAAACTTGGTAGGATAGAATACATCTAGTATTCTATGAACCGTTTTACGATTTAAATATAAAAATAAATGAATATAAAAAAGGAGATCACCCAAGCTCCATACATTTTTGGGCTATTTCTAAAAGTGCCGGCCAACAAAAAAAACTTAATATAACAACAGAAGAAACTATTCTGAACATTTTTTATTACTACAGCTAAGTTCTATGTCCCATATTTTAGATTATATTTAAGATCAAAGGTCACCCATTCTCCATACATTTTGCCTAATTTTAAAAGTGCTTGCGACCAATAACTTACCCTATATATAACAGAAGACATATTCTAAAAATTTTTATACAGCTAAACTCTATGTACCATAGATAAAATTATATTTGAGTTCAAAGATAACTTGATCACATACATAACGTTAACGTAAGTTCTAACTAAGGAAACAAAAGAATCTCCAGGAAAAATATTTGTTTGTGTCGTTAGACTTTCTCACACCCAAACTCTGTTCGCTGAGAGTTGATAAAAATTATAATACGTCTCTAAACAGCTTTACTGTCGCTTAATTTTCGCAAACTGTATTATCTCTCACTTTCGCCGTGTTTCGTGGCGGTTGACAAAAACTGCGCTACTCTTAGCCCAAACGGGGGAGCGGTGTCGCCGTGGATATTAAGCCATTTTCTCTTTTTAAATAATTAGCGGACCGCAATAGGTTATGAGCTGAGAAACCCTGACTTTATAAATTCTCGACGAACAGAGCACACATGGGCATGAAGTAAAATATCCATCATAATTATTATCTCACTCATCTATCTATCTACAATACAACAACTATCATCTCACAATTATTTTTCATTTACCATATTGGCAAAAGAACCACATATTGTGATGTGTATTATGCTGTATTATGTTGGTATATGGGATACACAAGGCTTACCCCGCATGCAATTAATATTCTGGCAATAGGCACTGAGGATATTTTTGTGAGATAAAGACAATTACAACTAGGTACCTAATATCATCATCATTATTTTAGCCATACGACGCCCACTGCTGGGTAAAGGCCTTACAGCTCTCTATAAAAACTTATAATTATGCTTTTTTATTATAAAGTCCTTCGTCGCCGCATTTGCTTATAACCGTAAATCTAGAACTATTAGTGCCTCTGTCAGATTAGCCTCTACTTCCTCAAAGGATGTTGCTTGAGACGTGAGAGGTGGATATAGCATTAAAGGACACATGTCGAACTAACTTGACTCTGATCCACGTCACCCAATGCACTGCTACGTACCAGTGCATCAAAGGCTAAATAGTCGCAATAGTTTTTATAAGTGCTTCAAGCCTGCAACCACGGAGGCCTCTTTACCCAAAGTTAAACTGTGGGAAAGCTCTGCCATCCTTCCACACCCATATGTGCCCATCCAGTAAAAGCTCCCTCCTGGCCTTGAACTTCCCAGATCAGTATGGAGATCTTTTAGACTCCGTACCCAAGTTGGTCGAAGTAATGACAACCGGTCCATGTGGGGCTTCTCCAGTAACACAGACTTCACGTGCAGGTGCGGTTTCACTCTGCATGCCTGGACACCTGCACGCGAGAGGACCTCATGTTGCCTACGGATAACGCCGTAAGAGTGGCACAGTTTTGGGCCAACGTCATCTGATTTAAACTTACCATTGACACGGCGAAGAAGAAGATAACCGTAAATCACCGTCACCATGAAATATATATTCGTTTCGAGCGAGCGAAGCGTGCTGCGGCAAAGGACGGCTGTTTGCAAAATAAATTATTGTGGAGCTAACAATCCAAGTCGTTTCTATCCATAATTATATTTAGCCTTATAAACCCATTTTATAAGATAGCTAAAATAAAGTAAGGTGGAAGTTTTTACAGATGTTTCATCTGCAGAGCGCGCCACGCTTGTGTGTGTAAATGTACATGCACACCATAAAGTAACTTTTTGTATACAGGAAACAGAGACTAATCTAGGGCCCCTTTATTGGAACTGCATAACTAACACTATCTGTTGTCTGGTGCAAGAGCATAACAGGCAGTGTCAGCTTTTGGTGTATAAACACACACATAAACAAATTACATAGTGATAAAAAAAGTGTTTATTTTTTAATATAATTTAATTTAAGGTACATAGAGCTTAGCGGTAGCAATGAAAAATGTTTAGAATTATGTCTTCTGTTATTATATAAGGTTAGTTATTGTGCGCTGGCACTTTCAAAATTAGTCAAAATGTATGGAGAATGGGTGATCTTTGATCTTAAATATAATCAAAACTATGGGACTTTGAACTTAGCTGTATTAATAAAAAATGCTAAGAATAGTGGGTAAGGCTCATAGTTTTTGCACATTTTGTAAAAATTTGCTGTCCCAAGAGTTTGAATATAAAAATAATTTTCATTTATTCTTTTATTCCACTTTTATTAAAAACACACAAAAGGACGTATATTTCTTTATTATGTTTATTTTTTTTATAAATATATTCCTATTGTTTACATTTAATACATTAATGTCAAAAAAGGGCTACTTTTTTCTTCCATACAATTTGTTGATGTCCGCAAACGCTTACTCGACACAAATGATTGGTATTTACAGTTTTTTTATGACTATAACTTTTTATTTTCGCATATAACTTGTTCTATTGGATCATAGCTACAAAATTAAAACTAAAATAGGCTACAATTTATCAGTTGTATTGTTTTTATTCACAAAGGACATTTTTCATTTTCGGCTAGGACATTGTACACTATTCGTATTAATAGTAAAAAATATAGTAAAGTCAAATAAAATATTTAAATTCTCATTGTCTTTCTGGATAAATGGTACAAAAATATACTTTGAAATAAAAATTCTTTGCCATCCATGGTCACACTGGCAACCATATTTAAATCACGTTCGGAAACTTTGATGTTTCTGTACGAAAAAACGATGACATTGAGGACTGATGATAATCTGTCAATGTGAACCTTTTTTTTAATGTTAGTGTGACATTTTACCGCCATATTGAATCGGGGTTGCATAATTATTAAGACAAGATAATGCTTTTGTACCATCAAACGCGTTAGCTTATTGTGATATAATTAGTTTTCAGTTATGAGAGATTTTCTACCAGCAAATAAAAAAAAAAAAGTTTATTTATTAGCTCGATAGATGGCGCTGACCTGACATGAATCCACTCAGCTCTATTGTTTATTACCACACAGAGATGGGCCTATTTCTCGAAAGATACAAGTTTACAAGTTCACAAGCTTCGTAATGTAACATGGACTTGTAAATTCTGTTTCACGAAGTAAATAACAAGTGTTTTTTACGGTAACAAAAAAGAGTGTCATTGGAATACCTAATGACATAATATAAATGCATTGGCTGATAAATATTTTTCATCTCTCATATTCGAAAAGTGATGTATATTTAAGGCCTAATCAGACGAAGGACTTTTGTCCCCGTGGGACAAAAAGTCCCTGTACGTCCAAAATATTTCCTCCGGGTACTTGTCGCGGACTCAACGCATATAGTGTGCGGTCATTTGTTGCCCGAAGACGTACTTCACTATCGGGCGCTCAATGCAGACTGAAGTTCGTTGTGTGCGTTGTTACGCCTATTTACGTTTGTTCTATTTTTTTCGGGGACTACCGTGAACTTTTGTCCAGTCCAGTCTCTCGGTGTCCGCCGTACTTTCGGGGACTTTTTGTCCGCGGTACTTTTAGTTCCTTGTGTGCGTTATTCGATACAATTTATAAGAGATCTATATCGATGGACAAAAAAGTACTCGGCGGACAGTCCCTCGTCTGATCAGGCCTTTAAACTGAGCAGTGGGTTCAAAACTCTGCGTTGCACCCAAGGGTGTAAAAGTATTTTTAAAAATAGAACTGAATTTGGTTACAGTCAACCATAGATGTTGTATGGGGTGGGGGGGCCGGAACTGTTTCAAAAATGAATTTTATAAAAATGAGAATATCTCAAAAACAGTGCGTCGAAGCTAAAATCTAACAAAATTTTTCCACTCCCTATGGTACCCCGGAGATACATAGGAGGCATCCGATGGACATATAATTTTTTTATTTTTTGTTTAATTGAACTTCAAATTTTTTAAATATAATAGAAAAAATATATAGTTTAAAAAACTAAACAAACACACTTTTAATAGTAACAGACTAAAAAGTACAAAATAACCGTCTATTCAGTAACTGAAATAAAAAAGCGTGGTGCGCGTTGTCAATATTAAGTTCTTGAAATTCATGCTTTGCAAAGGGCGCACCACGCTTTTTAATTTCAGTTACTGAATAGACGGTTATTTTGTACTTTTTAGTCTGTTACTATTAAAAGTGTGTTTGTTTAGTTTTTTAAACTATATATTTATTTCTTTCTTTTTAGTTTAATAAATGGCAAACCCAATTAACATTAATTAATGCCACTGGCTTCCTTATGTAATAAATTACATAATTAGGTACATATAATAAAGTATAAACTAATTTATTCCTCCCTGTTCCAACATAAGACCCTCACCACCAAGTGTAGCGAATAGGTCTCGTCTGAATGAAACAAATGAGCTCAAATTTGAGGGGTTTCCTAGTAGTCATTAAGGAGTGCTACTGGCTTCCTCCCTGCTCCATCATCAGACCCTCACCACCAAGTGTAGCGAATAGGTCTCATCTGAATGAAACAAATGAGCTCAAACTCGAGGGGTTTCCTAGTAGTCCTTAAGGAGTGCTACTGGCTTCTTCCCTGCTCCATCATCAGACCCTCACCACCAAGTGTAGCGAATAGGTCTCATCTGAATGAAACAAATGAGCCCAAACTCGAGGGGTTTCCTAGTGATCACTAAAAAGTGTCACTGGCTTCCTCCCTGCTCCATCATCAGACCCTCACCACCAAGTATAGCGAATGGGTCTCATCAGAACGAAACGAATGAGTCAAAACTCGAGGGGTTTACTTGTGGTCATTAAGGAGTTTCACTGGCTTTCTCCCTGCTCCATCATCAGACCCTCATCACCAAGTGTAACGAATAGGTCTCATTAGAACGAAACAAATGAGTCAGACTCAAAGGGTTTCCTATTGGCCATTAAAGAGTGCCACTGGCTTCCTCCCTGCTCCATCATCAGACCCTCATCTTCAAGTGTAGCGAATAGGTCTTATCAGAACGAAACAAATGAGTCAAAACTCGAGGGGTTTACTTGTGGTCATTAAGGAGTTTCACTGGATTCCTCCCAGCTCCATCATCAGATCCTCACCACCAAGTGTAGCGAATAGGTCTAATCAGAACGAAACAAATGAGCCAGAACTCGAGGTGTTTCCTATTGGTGATAAAGGAGTGCCACTGACTTCCTCTCTGCTCCATCATCAGACCCTCACCACCAAGTGTACCGAATAGGTCTCATCAGAACAAAACAAATGAGTCTAAACTCGAGGGGTTTCCTAGCAGCCATTGAAGAGTTCTATTGCCCACCTCTTGACTCCATCATCAGATCAGCTCGATAGTAGCAAATTATTGTATTGTCATCAGATTCATATATACTTGCAAAGTTTAAGATCAATACGACAATTAAAAGTAGGTTAAAATTGAATTCCAAGATTTTCTTACATTGTGACTTAGTTACAAGTGAAGCTAATAAAAGTGTGGTAAAAATAGAGAAGGCGATGCCCCCCGCCACCATTCTTTTATTTTTCTAGATAGTTTTAGTTGTTTTTGTTGCTTTTCTTATATAGGGGGATGAAAAGCAAAGTGTATTTACTTTCCATGAATTCGAAATGAAAGTAGAGTGTATTACTCGGCCGCAAAATTATTTTCACCTTGGGCGACGTATATTGAATCCCTCGCTGCGTTCAGGATTCTACTTTAGAATCCCTCACTACGCTCGGGATTCTACTATAGAATCCTTCACTGCGCTCTGGATTAAAAATAGCGCCCTCGCCGTAAATATGCTATTTTGCTCCCTTGTAATACAATCTACTATTATCTTAATGTCAATGTCACTGACATTACACTCGTAATTATAGTGAATGATTTCTTCTAAAATGGCCGCCAACTTGAGATTCTGATGTTCTACTAGAGTAAAAATACAAGTACTTCACTAGCTTTCTTACATAATTGTAGACTTGTAAAAATGGTTAAACAGGGCCCTCGCCAGCAAATTTAAAAAAAGCAAACCCATGTCTGATGAACGCCATCTGTTGAGTTTTTTGGAACTAACTTTTTTCTTTTTTAATCATCTGTCAGAAAATCCCTCATTATATTTATCTTTTGCTTGCCTATGGTATAGTGTACAAGGTCCTAGCCGAGGCTCCATACAAAACTGAAAAATCTCCTTTATAGGTGTCCCAAATTCTGTTCAGTTGTAATACTTCAGGTGTGCGACGCGATATTTCTCAGACTTTATAATAATCTACCATAAAGATTCATTTATTTATAGTGGCAACACTGGCCCATCATGCTTGACACATTTCTGAACGATTCCACCATCTTTTTTATCGTGTCATTTGGAAAAAAGGGCTGGAACCTGCTGCTAAGTGTCGTTAAGAAAAGGTAAGGTTTATTCTTTTGTATTATCATTAATTGAATAGCTATCTTGATTTGGAGTTAAAAATCAAGTAAAATATTAATTTCTTTTATGAATTGTGACAAATTTCGAAGGATAAATTCATTAATGTATATGTTATGATTTTTTTTAGGTTAGGACGTGTTAAAAATTCTATCCGTTGTGCGACAAAGTGACACAAATTTGTGCGACGTGTCACAACGGAAATTATAAAGGGAAGTGTAAATTGTTAAATTTAAGATTAATTTCATTTATTATCACTACATATTTTTGCGACCTCTAAGCACATATAACTAATACTTGGATGGATACCTGGATGATATTAAAGTATGAAAATGCAAAACTTTCTTACTTATATTATTAAAAAATCCAAATTTGCGTAAGTAGCGCCACCTTTTTGAGACTTGAGTTTTACCGAGCGATAGCAACAACCTTAAGTATCTTAATTGATTTGTGATATTTGCTAAGAGCTAAAAATAAGTTTATTAATATGGAAAAATAAAAAAATATGCACAGAAATTCATATTTTTTATTTAATAATAATATTTATTTTATCAATTTATTACACACAGAATAACGAAAACTGAATAAACAAAACACTAAAAAAGACAAACACAAACATAAACACACGAACTAAATACCCCTTTCTAAAATGCAAAAACACAGTCTTTGTGTACAAAGGTTTACAAATTCCGTTGTAACACATAATTTCAGTAGTGACACATTCCGTTGTGATCTCCTTTGTGCGATTAGTGCAAAAAATATAAGCCTTACCCTAGTGTCTTCTGTTCTTATATTAAGTTTATTTTTGGTGGCCGGCACTTTTAGAAATAGCCCAGAATGGGTGATGTCCTTTAGGAGGGCTTCCAATACATGGAACTGACATATTGATTTATTGCAATAATCAAAGGATATAACACATCAAAAACCGCAAATATGTATAATTTTTTGTCGTTTATACAAACACTAAGTATAAAAACACAAACACATTGTTTGCTTGTATGTAGGTAATCGGTACGTTATGTGGGTACGGAACCCTTCATGGGAAAGTCCAATCGCACCTTACCGATTTTTAAGGTTAGTCAACAAGGAACCGAACTTATAGCTTCGCCATGTCCGTCTGTCCGTCTGTCCCCAGCCTAGCTCATAGACTCTTAGTACTAGAAAGCTGTAATTTGGTACAAGGGTCAGGCCGTAGATTTTGCCACATTCGAGGGTACAAAAGTCTCCGCCTCATATAATTTTAAATATAGTATTCTTAGAAATTTCTCAATCTTATCATCGTGTTTCCTAAGAAATAGCAAACCAAGGCAGACATAGATATTTGGATAAGTTTAAAGATTTGGAAAACTATTTGACATTTCCCTCCCAAAAGTGACGGATTTTTTATAAAAACCGCGAATCCGCATTGGTAGGTGTACAGCTTAAACATCGATAAAATTATCATTTTTTAACTTATTGATGAGCTGTTTGATTTGACGTTATAAAATAATAATAAGGTTGCCATTTCTTTAATATCTTTGCGTATTTCCTAAGAAAAAAGATAAATTTTCGGCAATAAGATTTTTTTTTGAAAAACCATTTCTTTGCGATACTTATATTGCGCAACCATTTTCACCCATTTTAAGGTTTTAAAACATTTATTAAGATTTTGTTTGAGTGCTGGCATCACCAAAGTATCGTATTCTATGGTCAATGCAGCGTTGACGACCATATTTTTTGACATTTCGGTGTCAACTCCGATCAAAGTGAAAAGTGTCGCCTACTTTGCAGAGTGCATTTTTTGAGATTTCACGGTAAGTTTTTGATAAAAACTTATAATTGTTGTTGCGCATGGTTTAATTAGATGTGTGTGATCTGTATATGTTAAAATAGCCTTGTAAAATAGTATATTTTAAGAGTTATAATCGATTTCATTTGCGCCTCGGTTCCGCAAAACTGTCTTTATGCCACTTTGCGATACCGGTTGCGTAGAAATTGCGCCACTTATTTTACGCTATTGAATAATAGTGCATGCACACAAGGTTTTCAAGTGTTTTTATTATTTTGAAATTACTTTTAGCTGTAATTCCGCTAAAAACATGACTAGCATTACTATTAATTGATTTGTTAGCTTTTATTAATATTCTATAAGTACAGGGTGTTCGGCAGAACGTTAAACATACGAAAATAGGGGTAGGTGCGGTGGTCTGCTACCTAACCAGCCCCAAAGATTTTACCTAGAACCAAAGTTTTTTTTATTTTGTATTTTATAAGTTTTGGAATTTCGTCACTTTCATACTAACTTTTAAACCCATCTAACTTTTTTCATTATTGACAGATTAATTTTTTTTTTGGCATTTTAATGGTTGGCAGGTCCTTTTAAAAGTGATACTTCAAGCAGGTTGTTGCTAGAGTCAAAGTAATGGACTCTCAAACCCTTTGTTCGCTGGATACCAGATTCGCAAAATACCAGATTCGTAAAACACCAGATTCTTAGAATACCAGATTCGCAAAACACCAGATTCTCAGAATACCAAATTCACAAAAAACCAGATTCTCAGAATACCAGATTCGCAAAATACCAGATTATCAGAATACCAGATTCGCAAAACACCAGATTCTCAGATTACCAGATTCGCAAAACGCCAGATTCTCAGAATACCAACTTTGCAAAGCATTAGATTCGTACGTCAATAAGACGAGACAAAATATGTATACCTTCCTTTTTATTTTTATACGGGTAGGCTTACTCGCTATTACGTTTGAAAACAACAGAAGTACAATACAGTCAAGAAATATATAATTTCTAACATACCTCAGGTTTAATTTCGTATAGCAAGCAAACTGTCATTCTCACATTAAGAGCTAGTTAGCATTTAATACTATTACATTACTGAAATAAAATGTTCAACTTTAATGCATTGCGAATAGCAGATAGAAAAATAGCAAATATAATTTCTGATTTTTGTAATCACAAACTCCCCTAGACTGCTTTTTTTTTTATTTTGAGCATAAGTAATTTTAATATTAACATTTTCTTGTTGTGGTACTTATCTTTTTTTATTCTGGTATTCTGAGAATCTGGTATTTTGCGAATCTGGTATTCTGAGAATCTGGTATTTTGCGAATCTGGTATTCTGAGAATCTGGTGTTTTGCGAATATGGTATTCTGAGAATCTGGTTTTTTGCGAATCTGGTATCCAGTGAACAAAGGTCTCAAACATTGAAAAGAGTTGAAATAAATTTTAAAGTTGTATTATATTTATATAATTAATAATGAATACTACCAAATACCTCCATCTAACAAATTAAATGTATTTTTTTTGTAAATTGAACAAATCATACATACTTACTAGTTTTTGTCATCCTGTTTAACTTTTCATTGTGCGCAATATATAAAAAAGAATTACTCATAGGTACATTATTGTTAATTATTAAATAAACATACTTACATACCAACATCGTGTTTCTTTTTCTAGTTTTATGCAATATCTCTTGTTAGTACATGTTTGTTAAATAAAATTACATTAATGTACGTGCTCCTTAATAATTTTGCGCTACCATTTTGCGCCACTTTGTGCGACCGACTCGTAGAAAATTTTGCGTCACCATTGCGCTATTTGTGGCAAAATCTACGGCCTGACCCACAAATCTATTACATATAATAAAACAGAAACGGAAAAACAGTCTGTACATGAAGTATTTAAAAAAAAACTGCTATGTGATGTGTACAGGATATAGACCCCAAAACAATAGATATTAAATTTTTTGTCTGTTTGTCTGTTTATCTGTTTGATTGTATGTTCGCTTTTCACGCAAAAACTACTAGACGGATTTTTACCAAATTTTGTGGTTTTAGATTGATCTTCGAAGGCCAGAAACGTGAAGCGAGCAATGCCTGATGTAATATACTTATAACCCGAGTCAACATATAATGTACCTTTTATTGCCGGGAAATGTCATTATATTTAAAAAAACGTTGACCAACTTATATTTGCGGACGTCGGTATGTTTGCTTTTCACCTATTACAGAAATTGAAGACTGCCACCGTATAACAAGAGATACAATACAATACAATACAAACAACATTTGAGGAAATGATGTTGGTCCATTACAAAATGTTGAACAAGAACAATAAATTAAGGTTAGTTTATTATTAAATTACTTTTCCAATTCCTAGTTTGAAATATGAAAGTGATTCATGCTTTAAATACTTACTTACACCAATATCAACTATATTAAAAAAAACGCCTTTTTTTCAGCATCTCGGATGACCTCAGCTTCAGCCTTAGACAAGGCGAGGGTGCCAACATATAATGTACCTTTTATTGCCGGGAAATGTCATTATATTTAAAAAAACGTTGACCAACTTATATTTGCGGACGTCGGTATGTTTGCTTTTCACGCAAAAACTACTGGACGGATTTTTTTCCATTTTTGTGAAGTAATTTTAGCAAATTTTGTGTAGTAATAACTTATAACCTGGGTCAACATATAGGTTACCTTTTATTGCGGGAAAATTTCTATATATTAAAAAAACGTTGACAAACTTATATTTGCGGGCATCTGTTTGTATGTTTGCTTTCAACGCAAAAACTACTGGACAGATTTTTACCAAATTTTGTGTAGTAATAACTTATAACCTGGGTCAACATGGTAAGTACCTTTTATTGCGGAAAGATTTCTTGGCATCTTTTCTTATAAAACGTAGAGAAACTTATATTTGAAGACCTATTACACGTTTTGTAAGAAAATAAACTACAAATATAAGTTGGAATTAGTTTTTTTAGTGATTAAACTATAAATTATCATTATTTTTTTAACCTTTACTTTTACTGTAAGATCTGCAGTTTTGCCAAATCTTATGATTCTAGGTCAAAAGTTTGTAAATTTTTTTTCTGTGATATTACTTAGACATTTATCCAATTTCAGGATATTTTACATTATTTTTTTAATTCAATAATAATGAATTAATCATAATGATGATTTTTTTCTTAGTATATTTTATGGGTTCCCTATTTGAGTGCGAAAGTTGGTAGTGCGATTTTCAGTATATCGAACACGATGTGTCGAAAACTCCGTAGTGCTATGTTTTATTATATCGATGCTTTACAAGTGCCATGTAACGTTTGTGCGAAAAACGTTAGGTCGACAAACCTTATAGCGAAGATTCATTAGTTCGTTGATTTGTTTGTTATATGACATGTTATTTCGAAATTTCTGCTATTATTTAGCTTTTTCAGATGTAATTATATTGAATCAAAACTCCTCCTTTTTAACCGACTTTAAAAAAGAAGGAGTTTATTAGTTTGACCTAAGTATATGTATGTGATATGATATGATAGCGTAGCTTCATTGACGTTCACAAGTGCTGTATCAGCCTAAAATGAATAAATGATTTTGAATTTTGAATTTTGAAAGTGCTAGCCCGTTGTGGATAAAAAAAATAGATATAAGGAATTAATTATATTATTGAGCCAAATAATTTATAAAAAAATACGCGGCAAACAATGATCACAATATCCTAATCTAAAAATATGTAGTTTAAAAAACTAAGAAAACACACTTTTATAGGAACAGACTAAAAAGTACAAAATAACCGTCTATTCAGTAACTGAAATTAAAAAGCGTGGTGCGCATTGTCAGTATTAAGTACTTACTTGAAATGCATGCTTTGCAAAGGGCGCACCACGCTTTTTTAATTTCAGTTACTGAATAGACGGTTATTTTGTACTTTTTAGTCTGTTCCTATAAAAGTGTGTTTTCTTAGTTTTTTAAACTACATATTTATTTTTTACTTTTCACAGTCCATTCATATGTCTGCCCACCCCGTAAACATTATAACTCAAAGGCGTGATTGTATGTATTTAGTTTGACAAATTCAAGTCTATTAGTTACCGGATGCGCAAGCCGAACCCTTATTTCCTCCCAGCTCCATCATCAGACCCTCACCACCAAGTGCAGCGAATGGGTCTCATCAGAACGAAACGAATGAGCCCAAACTCGAGGGGTTTCCTAGTGGTCATTAAGAAGTGCCACTGGCTTCCTCCCTGCTCCATCATTAGACCCTCACCACCAAGTGTAACGAATAGGTCTCATTAGAACGAAACAAATGAGCCAGACTAGAAGGGTTTTCTATTGGCCATTAAAGAGTGCCACTGGCTTTATCCCTGCTCCATCATCAGACCCTCACCACCAAGTGTAACGAATAGGTCTTATCAGAACGAAACAAATGAGCCAAAACTTGAGGGGTTTTCTTGTGGTCATTAAGGAGTTTCACTGGCTTCCTCCCAGCTCCATCATCAGACCTTCACCACCAAGTGCAACGAATAGTTCTTATCAAAACGAAACAAATGAGCCCAAGCTCGAGGGGTTTTCTATTGGTCATTAAGGAGTGTCACTGGCTTCTTTCCTGCTCCATCATCAGACCCTCACCACCAAGTGTTGAGAATAAGTCTCATCAGAACGAAACAAATGAGCCAGAACTCGTTTTGCTTCCTATTGGTGATAAAGGAGTGGCACTGGCTTCCTCCCTGCTCCAGCATCAGACCCTCACCACCAAGTGTAGTGAATAAGTCTCATCAGAACGAAACAACTGAGCCCAAACTCGAGGGGTTTCCTAGTGGTCATTAAGAATTGCTACTGGCTTCCTCCCTGCTCCATCATCAGACCCTTACCATCAAGTGTAGGGAATAGGTCTCATCAGAACAAAACAAATAAGCCTACACTCGAGAGATTTTCTAGCAGCCATTGAAGAGTTCTATTGCCCACCTCTTGACTCCAACATCAGATCAGCTCGATAGTAGCAAATTATTGTATTGTCATCGGATTCATATAGACTTGCAAAGTTCCAAATCAATACGACAATTAGAAGTAGGTTAAAATTGA
Source organism: Crambus lathoniellus (assembly GCA_949710035.1). Taxonomy (NCBI): domain Eukaryota; kingdom Metazoa; phylum Arthropoda; class Insecta; order Lepidoptera; family Crambidae; genus Crambus; species Crambus lathoniellus. The sequence continues at coordinate 20,703,104 of OX453310.1, forward strand.
ATTCCAAGATTTTCTTACATTGTGACTTAGTTACAAGTGAAGCTAATAAAAGTGTGGTAAAAAGACTGTGCGACCGGCCGGCGGGCATTTATCGTTGTTTAAATCCACAAGATGGCGCTAAAGTCTTAGTTCTTTTTGATTAAGTTTCAAATATAACTTTGTGTCATTTCAAATCGTATTAAATAATAGTTTGTTTTTAAATATAAAGGTAAATTCACTTTATATTCAATTAATATATTTTTTGACATTATCAGTGATAATATTCTTTTCTGAACCCTGAATTACCTGAAACGCGCTAGCAATGTTTTCTAAGGGGCTTGCTATATATACGAAGTAGCGTGCTAAAGTACTAGGGGTCCGTTTCTACGCAGTGAAGTTGCAATCGTACACTGTAATACAGGGGCGATTGCTGTCCGTGGTCCTCCTCTTTGTGAGCTGATGCTAAATTTAGCATAACTGACAAAGTCTTGGAAGTTGGATTTGACCCAATGGGACAAATTCACCCATGAGAAGCTTTAAGGTAGTGAACGGGGGGACCCTCGAACTTCGCAATGCGAACTTTGAGAATATTCCCTACTTCGAACCTGTCGTCTAAGAAACTCGTTTCAAAGCGAATTAGAGGTGCTCGCTACACCTCAACACCACTGCCGTAGAACATTTGACCCCATCTTTTTGTAATTTAAATATTACGAGTAGTTTTAGCTAGTAATAACATAAATTGGTTATGACAATGTGTAGTAGGAGAACGTAAAAAAACAGATAAATATTATATTTTAAATTCACCTAAGTTTTGATTACGCGTACCGGACAACATTTCATGGGCAGGCCCCGTACAAGGTGGACCGACGATCTGGTCAAGGTCGCGGTAAGCCGCTAGATGCGGGCAGCGCAGGGATCGTTGTGGAGATCTTTGGGGGAGGCCTATGCCCAGCAGTGGGTGTCGTTCGGCTGACATGATGATGATGATGAAGTTTTGATTAATTTATTTAAAACAATGCGATGCACTTTTAGTTCGTCAATCGCCCGCTTGTGGCGCTACCATAGCGATCTACCATCATGAAGTTTGACTTAATACTCTGAGGTAACTGGAGCTCTCACCCTGAATAAAAAAGTGTCGCCAGCAAATTTGACATTTATGTATGTAGTGGCAGGTAGTGGCTGTCAGTTGTCTCATATGACCATACGTATTTATTTAAAGTGTAGGTGAGACGGAAGACAGCCACTGTGTTATTTGTGGTATTCAAAAAATTGTTCGTACTGCACTCTCCAGTTACCTCAGTATTAAGTCGAGCTTCATGTCTACCATGATCTACGTTCCGTAATACGAATATGTGTTTTGGAAGCGATTAATTGTTAATTGTCGCGATTGCGACTGTCACTTTAAGATCGGTAATAAGCCTGCGGGTGTGTAATACATGCATAACATATAATTTTTATGTTATAAAAACAAAATATCAATAGTTCACTATATCATCCTACTATCCTACTAATATTATAAATGTGAAATTTAGATGTTTAGATGTTTGATAGATACATTATTCAGTGTAGACATCCAATAAGAAAGGATTTTTGGAAATTCCACCCCTAAGGGGGTAAAATAGGGGATGAATGCTTGTATGAAAGTCCATCAGTTTTGAAGTTAGGATCTTCAATTGAAACTTAATATTTACCAGTGTCAGCGTTTTTGCCAATTCCACCCCTGAAGGGGTGAAAAGGGGGATGAAATGTTTTACCTGGAAAGTACTTCATTAAATTTATTATTTAGGCTTATGGTCGAAAAGTAAAATAAGCAAACACATATTTCGTTTATTTTCTAAAATCAACCCCTTAGAGGTTAAATGGGATAAATAAACCTAAAAATCGATATGGATGTCGTTATTCATGTTTTGTAGGATGACGATTGCAAAATGGCATTTATTTTGATGTTTAACACGCTGAACATGATTCAACCCCTAAAAGGTTGAAATAGGGGTGAAATTTTGAATGAAAAATTAGAGGGTAAAATATGTAGACATTTCAACTTGAAATTTTGTTGGCTTATTTCTTAAAACAAATAGGCAACCCATTTTGGAATTGTCTGAAAATCAAACCCAGGGGGTAAATAGGGTATAGAAACCTAAATCATCTTAAGTACCCTAAAAGTTCTTGGTACCTAAGCTACTCAGAACTAACTTTTTGATTGTGTAACAGACACTTATTATTTACTAGCTTCCGCCCGCGACTTCGTCCGCGTGGACATTCGAGAAAATACTTAGGGGACCAATAACCAGGATAAAAAGTATTCTATGTTTTAATTTCATAAAAGTCCGATCAGCTGTTTTTACGTGACTAGGCGGGTCCTCCCTCACCAGGCGAGCAGCCTCGTGCGAGGCTCGCCGCACGTGGCAAACGTTCTGCCTCGCCTCGCTCATGTTTTTTAGACTAATTCGGCCCTGCTGAGCTCGATTTTGCCCGGTGGCAGACCAATTTCCCCCTCTTTCCCCCCCTTTTCATTGAAAATATGTCCCTTGCCGCGGTTTTCTCCCTTTTGTACAAAAAGTGTTAGATCTAGAAGAAAATTGTCAATGACAAAATTAATCTACATTAAATTACCTACCACGTGGTATACATTTTATGTTTATAGGTCTTATAGTTTTTGAGTAACATCTAGGCAAATTTCAAGGTTTTTTTTTTAATTTTAACTATATTTTCGCCATTTTATAGGGAATCCGCTGAATTTGGAACAAAGTGATGTATGCACTAATCAATCTTGATGTATTAACCTACAAAATAAGACCCCATTAACAGTCTTACGAGTTTTTGTTCACCTTTGACAACTTACAGCGCCGAACTTGCGACCATGGAACAACAATTTAACCCTCATAAACTACCTACTTTATATTTCGTAGAGGTAGGTTTCTGAAGATAAGCAAGCAAATCTTTTACAGGGTGCTAGTCAACGATATATAATATATTATGTACTAACGCACATGCTAGTTCACTAAAGTAGTTTGAGAAAGTTGTACAGTAACTATGGTCTCAAGGAAAAGAAAGATTATGGAAGTATTGGTGCAGGTATAGGGATCGGTAAAGAAAAGAGGCCATCTCTGCGGCAAATGCAAGCTGCCGTTTTACACCCTGCCTAACAGCCGCATGTAAGGAAGTCTTTGCAGGCCTTGGGAACAGCCTCTTAGGTTATCAGAATGGGCGTGAGCTAATCCCTTTCTTGCTGCCAGCTGCAATCCGTTGGATAAAGCAGTTCAACTTCTCCAACATGTGCGTTTCTCCAAATAAAAGATTGGTAGGTAATGCGCTCTACGGATATGTATGTGAGCTGCATCTGAAGTTGGTGGCAGTGCTTCAGGAGATGTGGCATTAGAAAATAAAACGTGCCTGGCTTGGTCGGTTGTATTTATATAGCTCTATCTTATATAGCTTTACCAGAAAACTCTCTGCGTCAGAAAAAGCATTAAATTTTCGGTGAGAGGGGAAACTCCTAAAAATGAGTAACTATATATTTTACATATAGGAAAAAGTGATAGTAAAAAAAACACGTGCCTTATAAGTAGCTTTCAGGCGGGATTCGAACCCGCGCCTCCGGGGATCCGGCCCGATGCCACCGATGCTCTGACCAACTAAACAATAAACATTTTTTTTTAATAAACAGATATAAAATTAGAAAGCTGCCTAAGCTATATTTTACCCTGATATTCCGACGACATTCACGACGCGTGTAAATCCGATTATCCTACCCTATCCTATTCGATCTTCACTCCTTGTTCTACATTAAGTACTGCAGCTGCAGAAAAACTTATGGTTATCAGTGGCGTCACTAACAGGGTGGCAAGCCAGCAAAATGTCACGAGCATTTAGAAAAATAAAGAATACGAGGGCCCAGCACCACCCCTCCCCCCTGATCAGTACACAGTTTTCCCCAATCCCCCCACCCCTGAGCGCTTTAGCTTTTGAACGTGAAGGCGTTTGGGGATTTGATCAAGGGAACGTTTGGGGCCCCAGGGCGGACCGCTCCTTCCGTTCCCCCGCTAGTCCACAACTGCTGCCACCACAGAACATGGAAAGAGAAAAAATCTTTCCGTGTTCTGTGGCTGCTACTATATGTATCTAGATTAGATAGGTATCGACGCCTCTGGGAGTGTGCCCTGTACAATTTTTTTCTCTCCGACCGACGGCGAAGTCTGTGGCTTAGACCACACCCTATATTGGGTTGTAGAGCGATTCTCGCCCGCAAACTCGGAGTTCTCTCGAACCGCAGTCGTCCCGACTAAGCGTTTTATCGCCCAGTCACAGAGCCGAGCTTTCCTGAGAACTCCCGACTCTAAGTCTAGGATCCCGACGATAAATAATATACATAAACAATAATGTAGACGCGATCCATACATCGTTGTGGAGATCCTTGGGGGAGGCCTATGCCCAGCAGTGGGCGTCGTTCGGCTGGATGATGATGATGATGATGATCCATACATAAGGCATGCTTTGTATAGGTACTAAGTTTTTTATTATTTTTGTAACATGGAAAGTCATGGAAGTTTGTTATTTGAAAAAGTTTAAAAGCTCTTTGACTAAAACAGCAAAAAGCCGGTCCATGTAAAGCTTCGACATTTGATCCGTATTTTATCCATTAAATTGTATTGAAACTAGACATCAGCGGCCGGTAGTGAAAAATGAATTAATTCATTTTTAGAATCAAAACAGCAAGTTGTTTTGGTTTATTGATATTTCTTTCTACGAAATATTTAATTATGTACTGTTTAACGTCTGACATTTTCCGCCAAAACATTTCAAACAAAATATAAATATACCTACTTGACGCCCGAATTCTCGAACGCAAATCATCTTTGGGAGCGTCTCAAACATCATGGCATCTCTTTCATACGTTTGACGTTTAAAGTGACAGGGCGATGTTTGAGACGCTCCCAAAGATAAGTAGCGTACGAGTATTCGGGCATAAGTAACACAATTTTAATAATATTGTAAGCCATTTTAAGTTAATGATTAATATAAGCTAGGTGTTTTATACACTGCTTAGTTTGGAAGCTAAACATATTGAAAATTACTACTTTATTTCAGAATAAATCTCTTATTAGAACACATCGACCCGTCTCACAACTAGCTCTAATGGGATTCGAACCATTTTTTTCTAATATTTCATTTTCAATAATCAAAATTGCATTGTAAATGCAAAACATTAAAAATAATCTAAACATAGTTATCTGCTTTACTTTACCTGAAATCAGCGTCACACTTGCTGTGGCAAAGGCTGAGGTTGCCAGTTCGGCTAAATATTTTTAATAGTGAAACATGAGAACTAAATTAAATAACAACTTTTTATACCATGTTTCAAGTGAATAAATGATTATGATTATGATTATGATTATATGTGTGTTATTACTGTGTATTTGTATTTTGTGTTTTAATGTGTATTTTTTTAGTCGAATAAATTTTATTTGTTTCTTTCTACTTAGGCTTTATAGGTTTGGTTGTTAGTTATTTTTTCAAATATACTTAATTATATCAAATATCTACTTACATATTTTTTATGATACATTTTAACTTTTGTGAAATATTTTCTTTATTCATTGTCAAACATCATATAAAGAGCGATCGGATTGAGTAACTGGACTAAGATTAATAATGGACCAGGAAGTCTTGATCATTTTTCAATTTGACTAATTATTTTCTTGGCCTCGGCTCTGTTGGTTTTGGGTAGTTTATTTTAATTTTCGTTTCTTTGGCGTTAAGTTAATAATGAAGTTCTTGTTGTAAAGCCCAATTTTTTTTAAAGATTAATACAATAATAGAACATTTAAAGTTTATGCATAGGAACTAGCTTTACGCTGATGAGTGAGTTAGACGATGTTGTCCCGTAGAATGAGATATTTTTCCGGGGTATAAACAGGCCTGTCTCACTTCCATACAAGCGGCGCAAAATCCCCGAGGTATTTACCTACTATTCTGGAAAACAACCTAATTTCAACCTTTTGCATTGCGTATAGCGTTCATAGTACAATAACTGTCTGCCGTCTCGCTTCAATCTGCTAGGGCTGTCGGAGGTACTACTTTACCTGTGAAAGTAATACACGCGAAGCGAGACAGATGGCGACACATGCGGATGCGTGCGCTGCGTGTGCGACAAGTAGGGCTGCCACCTTTCAAAAACAGTAGACCCGGAGATTTTTAGAAATATTGATGTTTTATCACAATATTTCTTGAAGTATGAATTACCTACCTATTTAAAATTAATTAAGGTGCACTTGCAGCAATATTTATATATAAGTATATTTGCTAGCTTGCTCAATTTAACCAAAACTAGATTTAAAACACACAAAAATGTCAAAAATTTTAAATCTAGATTTAAAAATTTGACATTCATGTATGGTTAGCCCATATTGTTCTAGTAAAACCGAGATTTAGCAAATTTGCTGCATGTGGACCTTAGGTAAAAGTGATGGTAAATTTCCTAATATTGGTAATGGTAATGTATTTTATCATATAAATGACCTAGCTAGTGCTAGGCTGACTTGGACCAGCTTTAACACTTTAAACAACTATATTTTTTATTCTGAATAGATTGTTTAAACATCTTGTTCAGATTTCCTCCAAAAACTCAAAAATTCTTGGGAATTTATTTCTATATAAGTAATTAATTTTGCCTTCGCCATGACCACTAACAAGCAGTTTCGCTCGTCTGTCTACGAATTTCCCATTAGAGAAAAGACGCGTTCTGCAAAAGCATTGCTTAAAGGGTTTGAAAAAAAATCCAATTATTTTTGGCATTTCGGTGAAGATTGAGGTGACTTTGAGTAACTAAACCCATCTTAAATAGGCAGGCAATGTTGAATTGTTGAATCACTAGATTGTATGTACGAACTGAGGAAGTACTTAGTTTATCTTCGTCCACATTTTTCAAACCAAGTGATTTGACAGCTTTCACATCAGTATCTTCTAAACTTACTGCACTTGTTAGATCGAATTTGTAAAAGATTTTGAATACAGTGTCCTCAAAATCATAATACTTCTGTATGTTTTCAGCTGTTTGACTATAAACCTCATTGGCTTCTTTTTTTAATTGATTCGCTGTCACCGCCCGGTCTGACCCGGAGATATCAATGCTAAACCCGTAGCCCGGACATGCACCATGCAAACCCGTAGACTCCGCCTCCGGGTCAAACCCGGAGAGGTGGCAGCCCTAGCGACAAGTCGAGCGAGTGCCAGCCTATATTGAGATTGAGACTAGTCCGGTGACCGGACGCTTGCGTTTATCATACCTAAACTCGGGAGTGAAATTTCTGTACCGTAAGGTACTAATATATATTCTGTGGTATAAAGTAGCCTAAATGATATTCTAGACAATAAACTATATTGGTGCCAAATTTCATTCAGATCCGTTCAGTCGTTTCGCAGTTATTGAGTAACAACCATACAAAATTTTGCATTTAATTTATGTAGTACTAGCGGCCACCCGCGGTTTCACCCGCGTGGTTCCCGTTCCCGTGGGAATATCGGGATAAAAAGTACATATAAACCTTCCTCTTGAATCACTCTATCTATTAAAAAAAAACGCATCAAAATCCGTTGCGTAGTTTCAAAGATTTAAGCATACAAAGGGACATAGGGACAGAGAAAGCAACTTTGTTTTATACTATGTAGTGATAGTGAAGATAAGACGACTTAGAATTTGTACTTTGAAATGTGTTGTTAACAAAATGTTGAGGAGCTCATGGCGTAGTGGCTAGCGCGCTCGGCCTGCGATCGTTGATGTTAAACAACTTTCGCAATGGTCGGTCACGGGATGGGTGACCAAAAACTTTTCATCTCGACCTCTTCCGTGCTTCGGAAGGCACAAGGCACGTTAAGCCGTTGGTCCCGCCTGCATTTGCAGTCGGTAATACCCACCAATCCGCATTGAGTCCGAGTGGTTGATCAATTTGGTCATGGCCGTTCTCCTTATCCATCGGTACCGGAGCGGGTAAATAAATGATTGTGGTTTATTGTAACTATCTTACGACTATCTAATAAATGTTACTGGTGTTGTGTTAGCCTATGTAATAACTTATATGTTATCCCCCACAAAACTTATATACCTTATCTTTATAACGATCGGTCGCTGTAAATGGGTGTTAGGTTAGGTTAGGTTAGGCTACACAGCTGTGTACAATGTCTATCTATTTATTAACTATTAGTGTACGGGACCGGCCGTTTATGAGCGGTAGCAGCCCCGGTGTACATAAACTGTGCGGAGACGGAGAGGTTCCGGACGGTGAAGAAAACCACTGGTTGTTGATGCTCGTTCGGGCAGAGTGACTTTATTGTTCTTCTTACAATATCTGGATGCGAATGAATCTTAATGCGAGGGCACGCGATATTTATAGCGACTCTAATTGTTTCCGCGTATTTTCTCACAAAAGAATTCAAGGAATTTACTTACACGCGCGACGCTAAATTAGTTCTCGGAACTGTGGCAGTCTGCGTGTAAGGGAGTTCCGAGATGTGCCGCTAGAGGCGCGGTTGTGCTAGAAGAGCATATCCCGCGAGTGAGCGAGATAGCGAATCGGACCTTAGGTACGTCGAGGCAATACCGTATCGAGAGCCCTTTGCATTTTACAAATTATTTCAATATTATAAACGATCTATATACAACACAAAAAACTTATCTAATTTATCTCAACCTAGCAGAGGGAGTAAAATACACACAAAAATATCATTTTATTATACAACGGTCAACTCAAGGAATTTTATATACATCTTATTTCTAAACATAATAAATCGTAATAATCTGTCCCGCACATATCTCCCGCCGTACATAAGCCCGGCGGCTTATGTAGTTCAATCCGGTGCGGGCGCCGTCGGTAGCACGATGAGCTTCTTCACAGGCCGTCGTAGCACGCCGCCTCGGGTACGCACGTCGACCACGAGCGTCACGCCGTCGGGTCCCGGGTGCAGCTCGGTGACTAGGCCTCTGGGCCACACGTTGCGGGGCAGGTTGCCGTCGGCGATGTGGACCACGTTGTCCACACTGATGGCCGGCCCACGGCCGTGGGGCTCCCGCCGGTGTTGAAGCTCGGGCAGGTACTCGCGCATCCAGCGCGCCCAGAAGTGGTCGGCAAGGCGCTGTGCGCGGCGCCAGGTGGCGCGGCCGCTCAGGTCAGCGTCGGTGCAGGTGCCTGTCGGTGGTGTGCGCGCTGATCCCCCCAACAGGAAGTGGTTAGGGGTCAACGCCTCTTCGTCGGTGGCTTCGACGGACACGTGTGTGAGCGGGCGGCTGTTGACCACGTACTCAGCTTCGGCCAGTAGCGTGTGCAGGCATTTTTCAGTCGGGTGCTGCTCGGTTTCGTCTACGTAAACGGTGAGTTTCTTCAATCTGTCGGTCGGTAATACTTGTTTTCTTCGAAGCGCGGCGATCTCTTTTCCAAACGAATCGTGTTGCGATTGCGTCACCCACAGCTGTTCGGCGCGACGGATAAAATCAGCGCTCAATGTTTCGAACGCGCACTCGTTCGTCAGTGGGCGTGGCTTCTGCTGGGCGGAGCTTATCTTGTTATGAGTCTTGTTAGCTCGCGATTGTAGATCGGCTTCCGCGCGCGGTTTTGTCCGTTTGTGCTGGACGCGTTGTTTTCTGGTTTTCAGCGCTTCGATGTATTGAAGTACTCGTGCGGTCGTGCGGATAAGTCGTTGCCGTGACGAAAAGCGTGTTATGTCGGGTAACGCTTTCGCGACGTCCGACGTTGCTGTGGCGGCGGTGACAGGCGTTGCTATTGTGAACGCGTCAGGCGTTATCTGTCGTCCGTTTGTTCTTTCTTCGCCCGTTGCTTCTGTTTTCGTAAATGTTTCTCGCGGCCATTCTTCTTCGGGTGGGAACGGCGACCCGGTGAATAAACTGTGTGCTTCGTGCGGGTTCTCCCGCCGGTCGTTGCGCCACGGAAACTGTAAGGCGCTTCGGATGTCGATGCGGCGGCGGAAAGTTTCTTCATCGTCGGCGACCGCGGTGGCTTCGTGATGGCTGAAGCGCACAGGTACCTCCGGTAGTGACTGACGGAGGTCGGGACCGCTGATCAGCTGGTCGTTGAGCGATGTATCGGAGTAACGGGCGGCGGCGTCGGACGCTGGGCGAAGCTCGGCGGGCGATAGGTACCGGGTGCGGCCGGGGTCATTGACCGGCGGGCCCGGCCCCGGCTCGGTTTCGTAGCCTTTTCTCAGGAGCGCTTCTCTCGGTCGTTTTAGTGCGAGTTCTTCGGGCTTCGATGTCGGTTTCTTCGGTTGTATACAGCGCGATTCGGGTGTGAAGACTTGTTTCGTTGCTTCGTCGGTGGCGCGGTCTGTATCTTCGTTTCGAACTTCGTTTCGATTTTCGTTTACGGTGCGGACGTTTACGTGAGCGACGTAGTGTACACGTTGGTCGCGACTTCTGTTGGTGGCGCCGTGTAGAACCCAACCCAGCGGCGTAAGAGATGCCGCCGGTTGGTTTTCGCGCCCTCTTCTCACTTCTTCGGCTAACAATAAGTGCGAGTTGTCTTGGCCAATGAGTAGCGTCGGCGTGGCTCGCTCGTAGTATACGTGGGCTTCGATGTCACGTAGGTGCGGTGCGTTGACTACGTCGTTTTTCATTATTGTCTGCGGCGCCAGTCTTAACTTTTCGATAGTGCGGGCTTGAACGGAGAACTGGTTGTTATTTCCTTGCAGCTGTAGAGTGACACGGCGAGAGTTTCTGTCCTCTTCTCTCCCTGAGACTGTTTCGATAGCGAGTATGTCGGCGGGTCCGTCGGCTCCTATTTTTGCGGCGATGGCGGCGTCTATCAGTGTGACGGTAGACCCGTCGTCCAGGAGTGCATGCGTGTCAATGAACCCGCTCCGCCCGGTGACTCGTACTGGTATGATCTTCAGGTAGGTACTTGTGGCTCGGCGTGACTTCGTGGTTGCAACTATCTCGGGTTCGATGTTCGCAGCTGGCGGCGGCGGCGGCGGCGGCGGCGGTGCCGGCGCGGCCTCGGTGCGCCTCTCGTAGTGCAGAAGTCGGTGGTGCGTCTTAGTGCAGCCGTTTTCCCCGCAGCGTCGTAGTTGACATCGGTGTGAATAAGTTCTCGCCCCTAGGCAACGGAAACAGAGTTGCTTTTCCTTTGCCAGTCTCCACTTTTCGTCGTTGTTCGCCCTCTTGAAAGTTTCGCACGCGTAGGCTGAGTGGTTAGGTTGCGCGCACACAGCGCAGGTTCGTTGTCTCTCTGGCGCGCTTGTTTCGGTTGCTGTGTTTGTTCGGTGCGCCGGGTGTGTTCGCTGTGTTGACTGATGCGTGCGTTGCGGGCGAGTTCGGTGCGTTGGTTGCGGCGGTTGACGCGTAGACGGGCGTTCGTCGGACGTGATGTTTTCGGGCGGCGCGAACTCTCTGCAGTTCTCGGCTTCGGCGACGATAAACTTGCGGAACATGTCGAGACTTGCTTTCTTCGCTGTTTTTGTTTTGTAGTCGTACCATCTGTATCGCAGGCTCGGTGTAAGTTTCTCGACTAGCGTCTTGAGTACTTTCGGGTTCTGGCAGTACCCTTCTTCCCCCAACGTGTAGAGCACGGTCACGGCATTTTGTATCTTATTGGCGAAGGCGCAGACGTCTCTCGGTGCGTCGGTCACTCGTTGAATATTTTCGATTTTCTCGAGTTCTAGTTCTGCGATGACTTGCGGTCGGCCGAAACGGTTTTCAAGTGCCTTCATTATGACTTCCGGTTTCGATACGACGGCGAGTAGGTCTTCGACCTCTTCTTTGGCTCTTCCCCGTAGCGCTCGGCGTAGGCGGGCGGTATTTTCTCTCGCGGAGCCGTAGACTGTTAAATCTTCGTAAGCCATCTTGAAGTTCAGCCAGTCGGTGTGTGCGCCGTTGAAGATCGGTAACTCGACGCTCGAACTGTGTCTGATTACTTCAGTCTTCGGTTGAAAGGCTCTGGCTGCTTCCATAATCGCCGCAGTTAGCTCGCTCACTTCTATTGCCGTCTCTTTCTTCGGTGTCGCCCCGGCAGCGGGCGTGGTATGTAGAGACGGTGCTGGCGCCTTCGTGACGTCTTCGGTGGTTGTGAGCGGCTTCGTGGCTTGTATCCATTCTTCTGTTCTGTTTCTGGAATTGGCTTCCGCTTCGTCGTCTTGGCTTAGTTCCGTGGTTTCGGATTCTGCGTCGCTGTCGGCTTCGATTCTTGCTAACCGGGCCTTGGCGAGGTTTAGCTCTTTTTCGGCTATCTCTTCTCTGGCTTCTGCGAGGAGGCGCGCTCGTTCGGACTTCGTGGTGATGGCGCGCGACTCCCTCGTACTCGTCGCTCGGCTGGGCGGTGCGGTGCGACGGTGTGACGGTGGTTTTCTTTGCTCCTGTTCCTTTTTCTGTGTGCTGGACGCGTGGCGTGGCGGTGATTCATAGTGGCGTGATGGCGACTCGTAGCGGCGTGGTGGCGACTCATGGCGACGCGGAGACGGCGAAGGTTGACGGAGCACCGGTTGGCGCAGCTCTCGGTGAAGCGATGAACTTCTTGAAACGTGGCGCCTCGGCGGCGGGCGTGACGTTGGGCTGTGCTGGCTTCGTCGTTGCGGAGGTTCGTCTGGGCGTGCTTGATGGTTCGGTGATGAGACGCGTCGGTGTGGCTGCGAGACGTCGGGGCGCTGAGGTGAGCCGCGTTGGTTCGGCGGTGAAGCGTGGCGACGTGGCGGCGAGGCTTCTTGACGCGGCTCCCTCACGCGTCCTCGTGACGGGGAAACAGGAGGTTCTTCGTGGGTGATTCGCTCGGCGATTCTTCTTTCTTTTTCACTTCTAGTGAGCACCATCTTGACTGTAGTTTTCTATGTCTTCAGTAGGTATCTTCTGATCCGGCTCGAAGGACCAATATGGTGGTCCAAGCTGTCTTCGGTGGTTTTCTTATCCGGTTACGAAGGACCAATATGTACGGGACCGGCCGTTTATGAGCGGTAGCAGCCCCGGTGTACATAAACTGTGCGGAGACGGAGAGGTTCCGGACGGTGAAGAAAACCACTGGTTGTTGATGCTCGTTCGGGCAGAGTGACTTTATTGTTCTTCTTACAATATCTGGATGCGAATGAATCTTAATGCGAGGGCACGCGATATTTATAGCGACTCTAATTGTTTCCGCGTATTTTCTCACAAAAGAATTCAAGGAATTTACTTACACGCGCGACGCTAAATTAGTTCTCGGAACTGTGGCAGTCTGCGTGTAAGGGAGTTCCGAGATGTGCCGCTAGAGGCGCGGTTGTGCTAGAAGAGCATATCCCGCGAGTGAGCGAGATAGCGAATCGGACCTTAGGTACGTCGAGGCAATACCGTATCGAGAGCCCTTTGCATTTTACAAATTATTTCAATATTATAAACGATCTATATACAACACAAAAAACTTATCTAATTTATCTCAACCTAGCAGAGGGAGTAAAATACACACAAAAATATCATTTTATTATACAACGGTCAACTCAAGGAATTTTATATACATCTTATTTCTAAACATAATAAATCGTAATAATCTGTCCCGCACAATTAGCTACAAACGTTAATTATCTATAAAGTACCTAACACCCATTTACAGCGACCGATCGTTATAAAGATAAAAAAACCATCATAATTACCAGTACAAAAATAGTTTTGAGTGGTCATTTTTGGCTTGTTGTTTTTTGTTTGCTGTTAAAAAAGTTAGTTTCAGTTACAACTGGGTTAATACTACGTGCGAGATAGTGAATACTACTGCGTGTGAATACTTATGTGCCTCCGCCATAGGTACCATCATCCATAAGGAAGGCCAATGCCCCAGCATTGGGGACATTAAACGGCTGATGATGATGATGACGATGAAAAAACAACGGGTTGCACTCCGAGAGTGCCGGCAGAAGTGAAAGGGTTCCCTACTTATTCACAAAAAAATAAAAGGAATTTGACAAAAAAAAGTACCTACCGGCTGGATTTGAACCGAGGTCTTCTGGCCTCAATGCCCCCCGTTTTCTAACCTACCCTAACCTACATACGAGCTATTTACAACTTTGGAAACGGTGGCGAAATTTGCCTTCATATTCTAATGAGATTGTAACAGTTTTTCGTTCGGTCACGTGTCCTAACGCGAGTTTAACATTTTTTACCCATCACAAAAAGCCCACAACGCAACGCCGCTAATAAGTTTTCACTTCAAAACTATTAGTACATTTATGTATTACAAATTATGTATTTGAAACTAACAACTGAAACATAACATTAAAAGCTATGACTACTACACTCCTATGCTTTATAATAAGCTTAATCATGACGTCAGAAAAGTAGCAAGCATTAACAATAAACTATTTAGAAACAATATTTTAAATGTGCTTAATGAACTTGACTATGAAACTACTGAAAGTCTTTTTGTACGACTACAGTATAGCAAGTCTTATTGTATAAAATTAGATAACTAACTATAATACTTCATTTTCTAAGGTTAATTATAACTTCGTTCTTTCTTTATTTTAAATATAATTTGCATTGTTTACTTTTAAACACAAATAATAAATGTATAACTATTTGGGAGAACCGTGGCCTGTAGCACAGTTTACACTAACTCAGGCTGCGGTGCCACATTGTTTTTGTGATGTGTTTGTATAACAAATAAATTTTTTCTTATTCTTATTCTTATAACTTCTCGCTGTCTCGCTCATCTCACGATCGCTAGTTGAGCTTTTGTTTGAAAATCTGTAAAATTGTGTCAAATTAAAAGTACCTACCTATAAGAAGAACATAAAAACACTTTGCATCAGTACATCTTAAAGTCGTGGCGTGGTGAACATTCAATTTGGAATACCCTCTCAATATTTCAAAAGTTTTATTAAATATCCCTATCATTTACCGCAAGGCGCAAACTTATTGCAGGCCAGGTGAATGTCACTAGAACGTACAATTCTGCGTTTGGGAAACACATCACGTTCCTTTCAGGACGCCATTTCAATATTATACCACCTCCAGACGGATCGTAGGGAAAACAAGGGAGAATTGATCGAGTTACATTATTCAACGTAATGTTGGTTACTTGCCTAAAAAAACATGCTTTATCTTCGTTTGTACTGCTGCCATAACGTCAAGATTAACAGACAGAGTCAGAAAACGATAACCACGCTAATTTGACATGATATTTAAATTAAACTTTATGTTAATTAGGTTACGTATTTTTTATCCAGTGTACACCTGATGTTAAGTGAAGATGATGATGATGAGGCTGATGGTGGAAGCGCAGTACCTACTCCAGGAAATCTCAAAGACTGAGGACCTGGGGGGTAATTGTCTAATTCAACATCAATCGCAATCGCTTTCAGTTTGACATCCATCATGCATCCATCACTTGTTGTTGAAGAAAGTTGACAAAGTTTTAGTTGTCAAAAGCAGCAATGGCCGTGCAATATCTTTCAAACTGAATGCGATTGCGATAGATGTTGAGTTAGACAATTACCCCCTTGGCTATCTTATCTTTAACTGCGGGAACACAACAATGCTGAAAACATAGTGTTATAGAAAAATGGAAAATGAAGTATTTAGAAAAAATCGACCCGTCTCACAACTAGCTCCGATGGGACTCGAACCCACGACCTTTCGCTTTCCGGGCGACTGCTCTAACCACTGAGCTACGGAGTCGTTACGAGAAGCGTCGAATTTATCCAATACTTCTTACACGCTGTATAGTCAGCGTTAATTTCATCAATGTGGAGATATTACTACCCTCACACGCGAAAGAAATACCTTTCCAGGTATTTGGCAATCGCTAAAGATGAAATTATTATTGCAAGTTATTTTAATTTTTAGTTTTTTGCATTCACAATGCAATTTTTATAATAGAAAAATGGAAAATGAAGTATTTAGAAAAAATCGACCCGTCTCACAACTAGCTCCGATGGGACTCGAACCCACGACCTTTCGCTTCTACCACGACCACGACCTTTCTTTCGCGTGTGAGGGTAGTAATATCTCCACATTGATGAAATTAACGCTGACTATACAGCGTGTAAGAAGTATTGGATAAATTCGACGCTTCTCGTAACGACTCCGTAGCTCAGTGGTTAGAGCAGTCGCCCGGAAAGCGAAAGGTCGTGGGTTCGAGTCCCATCGGAGCTAGTTGTGAGACGGGTCGATTTTTTCTAAATACTTCATTTTCCATTTTTCTATTATAAAAATTGCATTGTGAATGCAAAAAACTAAAAATTAAAATAACTAACATAGTGTTATGTTATGGCAGATACGATGGTGGTAGCTAGCCAAGCGGACATAGGGCATTTGTGCACTACACTGAATTTTACCGTCCGGCAGTACGATTTTTTACGGTCCGATATGGCAGGCCATAGGGCGTTTGTGCACTACACTGAATTTTACCGTCCAGCGGTCCGTTTTTTTACGGACAGGCGTGGCATGAAAAACACGGATGATTGGCTTGTGCACTTGTCCGTCTTTTTACTCGCCGGGGCAGCGCAGTGATTACCTACCCCCTCCCCCGCCCCGCCCGCTCATGAATATCACGTTTTCAGTTCTATATCACAGTTTCAATGTTTCAAAGCCTAAACTACACGAAATAAATATGTATTTTAAATAATTTATGATAAAAATACGACCATCCGTTTTTTTCCGGACGGTAAAATTCAGTGTAGTGCACAAGCGCCCATACGTTTTTCATTGCTGTTATCTCGGAACGGATAAAAATGGACCGAAATGGGGAAAAGTAAAATGTCGGATGGTAAAATTCCGTGTAGTGCACAAGCGCACATATATATTTTATGGCATGCCACACAGACCGTAAAAAATCGGACTGCGGGACGGTAAAATTCAGTGTAGTGCACAAACGCCCATAAAACGTATATGTGCGCTTGTGCACTACACGGAACAAAAAAATCATCTTTATTTTTTTAACGTAATGTAATAAAATAAATTTTGGTAAAATAGTTTTCATTTTATTTTCTCCATTGCGTTATTTTAATGTATTACCTTGCATCAATTATTGTTAATCAACTTCAAAATAATAAAAAAAATTGCTCTGAAAAATGCACGAACTGAACGACTAGGTACCACGAAAACGAGCAATAAGTGAATACTTTTCTGTCAACACCAAAGCCTTCAAAACTGCTCACACATGAAGCATTGCGGTCCAAAAACGAATCATAATAAATCATACAAACATTTGAAAAAAATAATGTAGCAGCGGCGAGTTATTGTGCGGTCAAACCGCGGACAAGCTAAAGCGTCTACACATTAAAATTCCCTTTTACATATCTTGTTGTGATTCATTTTATGAACGCTCACCGCAGAGAACTCAAAGTTTTGTACACTGTACAGACAAATCATAAAGCTTTAATTTGCTGTATAAAACTCGCTCTTATTGCGCACGTGTAAGGGTGGTCACATGATCAAGGTGAAAGTGTCAGGATTGATGTCATAGAGATTGTATTCGGTACCGAACTGTGCGGTCAGTGGATGTGCGTCCACAAAGTGTAGCTTAGATATCTGTGGTCAAACTCAAATATGTGAGGGATGAAGTTCGGTTTAGGCAATTCACAAACCATCGTTTTGAATTTTCGAAATTAAGAGAGCTCGATTGTAACTTGTAACACATATAGCAATCCATTTCAAATAAGAAATGTATTGCAACATTACACTTTAGATCTAATTTCAGGATATAGTGTACCTATGTAGCGAATGTATTATCTAACAACTCATATTAATAACACATTAAAATAGAACACAGAAGTCCGACGACATTGTTTTTAACAGACTTCAAAAATTTAAAAGGAGAAGGTTATCTATTCGTCGCGTTTTTTTTTATATGTATGTACACCGATTACTCGAAGACGGCTGAACCGATTGAAATGATTCAAGCGTTATAACATCAGGTTTTTTCCCCAAGTTGGTCTCATTTTTTGAAATTTTGAAATCGGTTCAGAAGTTTTCAGGAAATCTTGAAAATACTGTTGTTTTCGTTACCACTTAATGTGAATTTATTACGTATCTTTAGGCATAACTCCTTTGTTTACAAACCGATTTAGATGATTCTTGTTTTGTTGGAAAGGGGATACCTCAAGGTATTTTAACCAAATTCAAAAAAGGAGGTTCTCAATTTGGTCACATTCCTATTTACCAGAATACACGTAAATTGCCCGCATGATGCACTAAAAAGAGTGAAATAAAAATTATTTTTATAAAAAGTAAAACCACCTTCAAAAATCGGCCAAGTGCGAGTCAGACTCGCTCATAAAGGGTTCCGTACCCACTTAACGTACCGATTACATACACCTAGCAAAAATACCAGTCATTTTTTGCCAGAAATAAATAACTTTGTTTTTCATAGAATTCGTATGAATGACAAAGTTATATTTGCGGTTTTCGAAAATGTGTTATATCTCAAAAACTTGTAAAGCCTACTTGGCTGTGATAGTTTTCCTTTTAACTTGAATCGTGAATTTTTTCACGTATACAGAAACAACCATTTGGCTGGTAGGGGGGGGGGGGGGGACACTTGACTCTAACAAAATTTTGCACTTTAAAGCTTAATAATTCACAAACAAATGCCTCAATCAAAAAACTATTTTCACAAACCCACAACGTTTCTGAAATTCCTATCCAACGACATCCCACGCTATGGGGTAGACAAGAAAAAAAATTACATACCCACTTTACGTGTAGGGGTGGTAACCTAAAAAAAATATTTTTCAAAATTTTACTTTACCACTTTGTTGGCGTGGTAAATATGTATATTCATACTAAATTACAGCTTTCTAGTACTAAGAGTCTATGGACTGGGGTCAGACGGACGGACGGACAGACGGACATGGCGAAACTATAAGGGTTCCTTGTTGACTACGGAACCCTAAAAAATAACATCAAAAAGTAAGAAATAATCCCTCACCAAATAACGTAAGTACTTTGAAGTCGGGCGGGTTTTAACAAGAACAACAAAAAATTGTACATGTTTCACGCCCGACTTCAAAGTACTTACGTTATTTGGTGAGGGATTATTTCTTACTTTTTTTATGTCATATTTTGAAGGCGGTTTTACTTTTTTTTTTTAAAATATTTTTTGACGGCCGATTTGGCGCAGGGATAGGCTACCCAGCTTCTGCGCCAGATGTCTCGGGTTCGATTCCCGAACAAGTCAAATATTTGCGTGCATGAATATGTCTATTTATCTTGGTCTGGGTGTTAACTATGTATATTAAGTATGTATTTACCATAAAACGACCGACATCGCTCGAAGGATTGCTCAGTTGAAGTGGCAGTGGGCGGGACACATAGCGCGGAGAACCGATGGCCGTTGGGGCGGAAAGGTTCTCGAATGGCGACCGCGAACCGGACGACGTTCCGTGGGCAGGCCCCCTACAAGGTGGACCGACGATCTGGTCAAGGTCGCGGGAAGCCGCTGGATGCGGGCAGCGCAGGACCGATCGTTGTGGAGATCCTTGGGGGAGGCCTATGCCCAGCAGTGGGCGTCTTACGGTTGAAATGATGATGATTTACCATAAACTTATTATACTCTCCTAGTATAAATAAGTTTATGGTATTTACAAACAAAAAGTATTTAAGTATATATTTTTCGGTTATCAAGTTTTCCATGATACAGTTTCTTAATGAAATTCACATGGGCTTAGATAATTGGTGTGATTGTAAGAAGTTATTTATTATTTACTTATGAAGTTATTTATCGTTCAAAAAATGCATGTTTATTCCGAGATCGAACCCACGCACGGTCAGGGTCACACAAAGTGTTCAGGATCTCTCGCCACTGTGCCATTCACCCTCCTTACGTTGTACCAAAGCCATTTGCAAGTAAATTTGGTAAGAATTCATAGGTCGTAAACGGCAGTACTATCGCGTGGAAGCAAGAAATAGCTAGAATAAAATGGAACATTCCAATCGCTTTTGTTTGCAATCAAAAGTAAATAAGGCAAACGGAAGCATTTCCTGATATTCCGTTTTGACACGCTTGCAAGTTGTTAACGTATATGTAATTTTTCGCGATGTGATTGGTGGGGAACACGCTTAGAAAGAAAAGAAAAGAATAATAAATTGGTATTCTATTGGTCCTCTATTTTCATATAGCCAAGCATAGAGCCAAACATCGCAACGAACATTTTTATGATCTTTCTAGCGAACGCTCTAGTCACTGCTCGTTGAAAAATCAGAAGCTCGGCTCACCAAAAAGTTAATCGAAGCATATTTACTAGCTTTTCGTTAGAATGCTCGCCAGAACGCTCGATAGAATGCTCGCTAAAAAGTTTATTTTTCTGTAATTTAACATTAGCAAAAATTCTCATTACAAGTGAATGCTCTAGTTTATCAGCAACTTATTAACATCAAATCATACCAATATCTATTCACGAAATGCAATCCCGTTTTAGGATCCCGAGAAAATCTTGAAGATTTACCTTATCTGTATGTCCGTGGCTCAGAAACTCATAAACTTCTTTTGATATTTTGTCACAGATTTTATAGAAAAAGGTAACCCTGAAAGGCATCTGGCATAGTATAAGGATTTCAATGGTATTAATTGTGTTCACATATACGGTAAAAGTCGCCGTTACTCGTCAATCAGTCCAATCTTGTCAATCGTCTTCTGAAGCAGGTAATTTCGGTATTTATGGTAACAACATTTTTTAAAAAAACAAATTATGAATGTAGCATCAGAGTCCCCAAATTGTAATAGAGTGTGATATAAGAGAAGTATACCATTTGTTAATGGAATGTGATGGAAATGGAATGGAATCGTCACCTGAGAGACAAAGTTTAAGTATAGTATTTCATATATAAATAAACAGGTATTCTTCAGAAAAACATTATCCTCCTTCTGTCGCAGTCAGGTAAAAATGTTGTGGGCTGCTTGATCAGCTTATTATCTGTGCCATCTTCAGTGACCGCTAAAGTTATTTTAAAATGTCTAAGCTTTAAGTTCTTTTAGTTATTAAGATTAGGGTAAGATGGAGCTGGCATAATCGAACCTTCTATCAAAGATCCTAAATAAATAAAGAAAAAATTATAAATACAAAATTAGTATTAAGTACCAAGCCAAACTGCCAATTACTGACAAATATTTCCCCGAAACAAGATGACTACGAAAAAGATCCAAACACTTTTTTTTGCAAATAATGAACATAATTATGCGATGCTATTTTACCGCATTATCCTATGCCCGAGGCTTTGAGGCTTTAATGAAGATTGAGCTTAAGTATATAGATGTGAGTCATTCTGTCTTTGTATAAAAAACTACAATTAGATGAATAAGATCCTCGCTTAATCATTCTATGCGGGATTTGACATTACAAACATTTCAAAGGCAATTAAAATTGAATAAGACGTTATTTGAGGCGTAGGTACTTGTAGTTTATATTTATTGTAAAAATTTACGCGTTATAAGTAATTATTTGCGTACAATGTACTAACACTAGTTTGAACGTATAAATGTAGTATATTGACATAATGTCCTACAATACAAGCAAAGTTGTTCGCAATTTCCATTATAGGTACAATTGCTTTATAACCTACTTACTTACTTAATTAAGATCCAAAACGATGGATGTGATAATGTTAAAAAATTTATAATAAGCAAATCGATTCTTTACCCACGCAAATGTATCTCTATACCCAATCACGAGTTCGTTGACACTTTTTTTAATAAAGTCAATTAATATGATCAAGTAGAAAACAAAGCTTCACTTTTCAGTTCGAAACTAAAGAACTACTCTTGAAAGGAAAATATAGTGACGCAATCAATTGGAACATTTTGCTCCTAATTCCATATGACTCTTGCTCAAGGTTAGCTTAGTAGTACATGGAAATCGTACCAAATAAGTGGTGTTGCCTTGCATTAAATGAGGTAGTTCTGACTTTTTTATATGTTAGTAGTGATGAGATGGTAATGACAAATCCAAGTTTTCCACCTCGAAAGCCCTTTGGATCATTGTTAAATACTTAAAAATCCATAAAGTTTTCGGATATTTTTCAGTTTTTGTAAATTTTTACTACCAAGGATCTAAGTTACGGCAAATGTTACTATGCACTCTTTAAAGTAGATTAAATTTGCAATAAAAATAGAGTAATTTAGTTTTTGTAAGCCAAATAGTTTTTAAGATACGGCTATTCTAAAATTTGCAAAATCACAAAAAAGGAATTATTACAGTTTTTTTATTTTTCGTCAAATTTGACCACAAAAGGTTTTTCATTAGTTATTAAAGTTCATTAAATTTCCAACAAAATGAGATTAATTATGTCGATTTTCACCTGATAGTTCTTAAGACACAGCTGTTCAAAGTAATAGAGGTAGGTAAGTAAACAATTATGTAATAGAAGGCTTTGCAAAAGGTAGTAAGTCCTAAAGGAAGAAGGATCTGGGAGACGTTCCCATTCTACCCTTTTAATGATACGCAAACCTTAATCACCTTGAAAGCATACCAAAGATGTAAGGTTGTACCAGCAGACGTGGTTGCAGGAAAGCAGAACTCAAATGTTTGGGTGTTTGCAGCTACTGCATTGGCCAATCATGCGAGAACATACCAGACCTGATGTGTGATGATATTGATGAACGCGGCACTACGTTCGCATGCGTCGCGAGTCAGAGCTTCTTTAATAATTATCTACCCTACAAGTTTTAAAAATGGTGCAAAAGTGTAAATCTTGTGCTAAAAGTATAACTAAAAAAACTCCAGGACTAGTGTGCAGCAGATGTGATAAGTCGGTCCACGCAACGCCGGTCTGCTCGAAGCTGAGTAACAAACAACTTACTACCCTTCGCAATGCCACTGGACTGGAATGGAGCTGCGAGGAATGCCTCAACGACACGTCGCGAAGATCGTCCTATATGATTCCTGTGGATGATGATTCAGACGATGAAGAGCTACCTCAGTCCTCCAATAACATGTCTTCAGATATTTATGAAAAACTAATTCAAGATATTAGTAACCAAATGCATAAAATTCTCAAAAAGGAATTGGAAGGTATCAAAAGCTCATTAGAATTTCTGGGGCATCAAGTTCAAACTATTGAAGAAACTACAAAAATACAAGATGCGAGAATAAAAAAACTAGAGAATAAAAGTCACGATGCTATGAATAAAAACAAACATTTTGAAACCCAAGTTACAGCAATCGAACAAGAACTACGAGAAATGGAGCAACGAGCGCTGTCATGCTCACTTGAAATATCAGGTATTACTTCAGATCTTAAAGAAAACGAGATAACTATCACTCAAGAAATAGCGAAGAAACTCAGTCTAGACACTAGCTCAATAATACGTACACGTCGGCTTCCTACCCATAAGGAAAATCCAGGCAGCATCATGGTGGAGATGAGATCCAAAGACATTTGCAGCCGGTGGGTAGAAGCAGGGAAAAAAGCACAACTGACCCTGGGTGCGCTAAACAATAGCGTGCCTAGTGAGCGAGCGGGAATAAAAATCTTTATCCGAGAAGCACTATCCCCCTATATGAAGACTTTGTACTACAACGCCAGGAACAGTCTAAGGGCCTCGCATAAATATGTTTGGTGCAAAAACGGATTAATCTATTGCCGTAAGTCAGAAGACAGTAAAGTACTAATTATTCGTTCTGCCCAAGATATAACTAATCTCTCGGACTAGTGCAAGCAATCTTCGTGTCTTTTCTGTTATAATAATATAAATAGATACTGTTAAAAAAATATATGAATATTGTTTCTCCTAAGCCACAAGAATTTTTCGATTGTACAAATATAAATTCCTTTGTTAAGCAAATATCTTCTAGTATTCACCTACTATGTATGCATATAAATATTAGATCATTGATAAAAAATTTCTCTAAACTACTACTTATTGTTAATTCAAGTACCCACCCCATAGATATGATTGCAGTTTCTGAGGCTGGCATCTCCGACACTATTAGTAATCTATTTCATATACCTGGATATACAATGTACACAAACTTAAGACTTAATAAGAAAGGAGGCGGTATTATTCTTTATATTAAAAGTTACCTAAAATTTACTATTCATAACACTAAAACCTTAACTTTTGAAAGCATTACTGGTACAATTAAAACAGCAACAAACTTGTCTGCTGATGTATGTGTAATTTATAGACCACCCTCTAAAAGTAGAACTCACTTTATCACAGAACTAAATAAGTTACTTAATAACACTTCATACTTTTCATCTGAAAACGCAATCATTCTCGGGGACATGAATATCGACTTGAAAGTTGTAAACAACTGTCGAGACAGTTATATAGATATGTTAGCCGAGCGCGGTTACAGTTGTGGTATTACGGATTACACAAGAATACAACGTAGATTAAATAAAGTCACAAAATCATGCTTAGATCACATATTTGTTAAATACCACGCAGCCGAACCGTGCACGGCCGCAATCGACACTGTACTGGCCGATCACCGCGCCACTGTCATCGCTTTATCTGATAATAATCGATCGATGCGATCCATCATGCGCTCACTGAACAACAATAGTTACCGTAAGCCGGTCAGCTGCGCGTATACCGATTCCGATATTGTCTATAAGGAATTAAATAGTATAGACTGGTCTTGTACCGGGGCGATGCAATGTCCTAAAGAGATTTATAGTTGCATTAAGGAAAAATTTACAATAGCTTACAAAAAATCGATCAAGTATTCTAATAAAAACAAAAGTGCAAAAGCTAAATTACCATGGATTAATAAGAACATAAATAAATTGAGCGATAAAAGAGATTTAGCTTTTCAACAATGGAGAGCAGATCCAAGCAATAATATTTTATTTAGGAATTACAAGAAATTACGTAATAAAGTAAATAAAGTTATAGAATATTACAGGAATGCTTATTTTAGAAATTTTATATCAGAAAATTATAGAAATCCAAGGAAATTATGGCAAATTATTAATAATTTATATGGTAGGATAAGTAAATCAACAGATGAGTTAATTTTGTCAGGGTTTTCGCAACTTAATATCTCTCCTCGTGCCATTGCCGATAAATTTGCAAGTGAGTTTGATACAGCTGTTAAAAAAATTATTCCTAGGTGCAACGTTGACTTATTACAAAGCGATTCTTACAACAACTCTGTTCAGGTAAGCATGCGCTTTGAAAAAGCTACTCCCAAGAAAGTTTTTAGTATAATTAAGAGTCTTCATACTCGAAAGGCCCCTGGTTTAGACGGAATTAAAATAATTGACATAAAAAATATTGGAGATAAACTGTGCTCTGCAATTGCCGACCTTATTAACACAAGCATCCGTGTTTGTATGTACCCGGATGAACTAAAAGCTGGGTGCGTGCGACCAATATTTAAAAAGGGATCTAAAAGTGCCGTGTCTAATTACCGACCTATATCTATTTTACCATCTATCGACAAAATAGCGGAGAAATACATTTGCGAACAGATACATAACTTTTATAAACAAAATAATATACTCAGCACGAACCAGTACGGATTCCAGGCTGGTAAAAGTACCACAGAATTGCTGAGAAAGTTCACTGATGAAATCAATACGCAATTAAACGATAAAAAACATATTTTAGTGGTATTTATTGACTTTTCCCGGGCTTTCGAAACGCTTGACCATCAGAAACTTCTAACTAAGCTTGAAAGCACTGGAATCCGAGGTGAAATGCTGAGTTGGTGCAAAAATTATCTTGAGGGCCGAAGTTATAGGGTCAAAGTAGATGGATGTCTTAGTGATCCCGTGTCCGTATCCACAGGCACGGCTCAAGGTTCTGTTATTGGTCCCCTCCACTTTTTGGCTTACGTCAACAATATGTGTAATGTCCTTAAACACTGTAAATCGTTTCAATTCGCAGATGATACGTGTATTATATCGGCCGCAAAAGATCCTTACGAAGCTTTAAATAATTTACAATCCGACTTCAACAGCTTAAACATGTGGTGTCACGACTCAGGTTTGGTATTAAATACAACGAAAACGAAGCTATTGCACATACGGTCATCTCATACACTAGTTAAAAATTTAACTAGAAGTCTTGTAGTTCACGAACACAGTTGCCTTCATACGATGAGTTACCAATCCTGCTGTTGCCCACCAATTGAAACTGTAAAATCTCACGTGTACGTTGGATTAGTAATTGATGAAACATTTAACTGGGCTCCGCAGGTTGAAACTGTTTGTAATAAACTTCGTGCATTCCTTGCAAACTTAAATATTATCCAAAAGCGCATGACGTTTAGATCTAGGTTAGCGTTATATAATGCGTTTGTTAATTCTATAGTTAGCTACGGCCTTTCCAGTTACGGACGGACCTATAAGACGTACCTAGATAAGATATTTAACCTCCAAATACGAATATTGAAGCAAATAGTCTCGCCTAAAATTAGGCAGCAATTTGCTTCAAATTACCTAAAAATTTTTAAACATTGCAACGTATTACCGGTTCACGACCAGTTTCTATTTTTGATTCTTAAGGAAGAATTCCTGAATTTTTGCAATAAAAATGTAATCGCGCACAATCAAGGAACGCGAGCAATCGCCCATGGCAAGCTGGCTACTACAGCAGCGAAAAACACTTACGGCAGCCGCACCGCCCAGTACTTGATGCCGCGACTCATAAATAAACTAAATCCTGAGCTTAGAGACTCTCTCAATGTTTATAATTTAAATAAAAAATTGAAGACATTGTTTCTAGATACGCTGGATGGCGGTGATCGACTAGTAATATAAGTGGGCACGTAATTATAATTTAATAAGATTAAGTAAGTAGATATTAATAATAAAACTGTAAAATAGTATAAAGCGAACTCAAGTTCATTAAGAAAACCTCAGTGGTTTGTAATGTACTTAGATGTAAGATTCAAATGTAAAACATTATAGATAATAAATAAAAAAAAATAAAAAAAACCATTGATTGATAACCCACCATCAAAGGATTATTTTGACCTTCCTGAGCAGTTCGATGAAGAAATTATACCTCAGCAAGCTGCCCCCAAAAAGTGTGCTGTGGATTCAGAGGACGTGCCTGGTCCATCAAAATTATACATACAATATACATAATTGATCCCACCACCTCCCAGATCCTTCTTCCTTTAGGGCGTACTTCATTTGCAAACCCTTCTATTATATAATTGTTTACTTACCTCAATAACTTTGAACAGCTGTCTCAGGAACCATCAAGTGTAAGTTGATATTACTAATTGGTCTCATTTTGTTGGAAATTTAATGGACTTTAATAACTAATAATTTAACTTTTGCCATAAACCCACTACTATGGGTCAAAATGTCGAAAACTAAAAAAACTGTAATACTTCCTTTTTTGAATTTTTGCAAACTTTTAAATAGCTCCATCGTAAAAACTATATGACTTACGAGAACCAAATTATTCTATTTTTATTGCAAATTTAGGCTACTTTAAAGCGTGCATAGTAACTTTTGCCGTAACAGGTCCTTGGTGGTAAAAATTGACAAAAACTGAAAAAAAAAAACTAAAAAATTATTGGATTTTTACATATTTAACAATGATCCGGAGGTCTTTCGAGGTGGAAAACTTGGATTTGTCATTACTATCTCATCACTACTAACATACAAAAAAATCAGAACTACCTCATTTAACGCAAGGCAAAATGTACGATTTCCATGGACTATAGGTATAATATTAATCTCACAGTGCATTTAAAGATTTTCATTATGTCCTCCTTGACCGAATATTCACACAAAGGAAAAAAAATACCTAGCAAACAGATAATTTTGAACTTACTTTCCAAATTCCATATTAAAATCCAATTTTTCCATTACGCCCCCTCTTCTATACTACCATACTAATATTATAAAGAGGAAAGATTTGATTGTTTGTTTGTTTGCATCGAATAGGCTCCGAAACTACTGGACCGATTTTGAAAATTCTTTGACCATAAGAAAGCTACATTCTTCCCGACTGACTTTCCGATATTCCCACGAGAACGGGTACCACGCGGGTGAAACCGCGAGGAACTGCTAGTCTTGACTAAATTTAGAGTTAGAATTAGGAGTTATTTTTTAATTTATAATTTTAAGTATGGATTACGTACCTATATCATCGAGCTTAAAGCAAAGAATATATACACTTACGCTTAAAGACAAAAGCTTCACTTTTCATTTAGAACTTCGAATCTGAATAACTTCTCTTGAAAGGAAAATATAGTGACGCAATCAATTGGAACTTTTTGCTCCAAATTCCATATGACTCTTGCCCCAGGTTAGAGCACAGTTATAAATCTTCAAGTGCATCTGAAGATTTTCATTAAGTACGTCTCCTCCTTGACCGAGTTTTCACACAAAGGAAAATGGTTTTTATCTCCTTGAGAGCGACGTTTGTTATTGTAGGAGGTAAGATTAAAGAAAATGATTAGAGATTAGTAAGACAATTGTGTTGCTGTTGCCAGCGACCTATTGTGAAGTTTTTTAATACTTGAAACTGTTTTTAAAGATGCTTCCTAATAGTGATATTTTTTTTTCACAATCGTATTGCAAATTAAATCTAAATATATCAAGACGAAATATATCTGACTGATCTATCAACGCACAGATCAACGTACTGGAGCAGTTGCGCGGCCTTCCGCGATACCGCATATTGACTGGTTGAGAATGCCTAAGGGCATTAAGTCCGCCATTTGTAGGTATATATACCTACTAGCTTCCGCCCGCGCCTTCGTCCGCGTGGACATTCGAGAAAATACTTAGGGGACCAATAACCAGGATAAAAAGTATTCTATGTTTTAATTTCATAAAAATCCGATCAGCCGTTTTTACGTGATTAGGCGGGTCCTCCCTCACCAAGTGAGCAGCCTCATGCGAGGCAGAACGTTTGCCACATGCGGCGGGCCTCGCACGAAGCTGCTCACTTGGTGAGAGAGGACCCGCCTAATCACGTAAAAACGGCTGATCGGATTTTTATGAAA
Organism: Crambus lathoniellus; assembly: GCA_949710035.1. Taxonomy (NCBI): domain Eukaryota; kingdom Metazoa; phylum Arthropoda; class Insecta; order Lepidoptera; family Crambidae; genus Crambus; species Crambus lathoniellus. The sequence goes on from OX453310.1 coordinate 20,731,964, forward strand.
TTAAAACATAGAATACTTTTTATCCTGGTTTTTGGTCCCCTAAGTATTTTCTCGAATGTCCACGCGGACGTAGTCGCGGGCGGAAGCTAGTAAATATTAAGAAGTGTCTGTTTCACAATCAAAAAGTTAGTTCTGAGTAGCTTAGGTACCAAGAACTTTTAGGGTACTTAAGATGATTTAGGTTTCTATACCCTATTTACCCCCTGGGATTGATTTTCGGAAAACTACGAAATGGGTTGCCTATTTGTTTTAAGAAGTAAGCCTACAAAGTTGAAATGTCTATTTTACCCCTGATTTTTCATTCGAAACTTCACCCCTATTTCAACCTTTTAGGGGTTGAATCATGTTCAGCGTGTTAAACATCAAAATAAATGCCACTTTTGAAATCGTCATCCCATAAAACCTCAATAACGACATCCATATCGAATTTTAGGTTTATTTATCCCATTTAACCTCTAAGGGGTTGATTTTCGAAAAAATACGAATTATGTGTTTGCTTGTTTGTTTTACTTTCCGACCATATGCCTAAATAATATATTTAATGAAGGACTTTCCAGATACAACATTTCATCCCCCTCTTCACCCCTTCGCAGGTGGAATTGTCAAAAACGCTGACACAGGTAAATTAAAATTTTCAATTGCCAGCCTAAATATAATGTTTGAAGATCCTAACTTCAAAACTGACGGACTTTCATACAAACATTCATCCTCTATTTCACCCCCTTAGGGGTGGAATTTCCAAAAATCCTTTCTTAGTGGATGCCTGCACTCTATAACGTATCTATGTGCAAAATTTTAAGTCTCTAGGTTCAGCGGTTTGGGCTGTGCGTTGATATCTCAGTCAGTCAGTCAGTCAGTCAGGACTTTGAATTTTATATATACAGGGTAAATTTTTTATCAGTGCACAAATTTTTAAGATCGACTCAGAATCGGTATGCGAACAACTTTCTCCTAGAAACATAGGTCGAAATATGACAAAATTTTTTTGACTCTTCATACAAATCTGACTGATCACGATATCAATTTAGTATGGGGAGTCCAAAAATTTTTGTCGTATTTCGACCCATGTTTCTAGGAGAAAGTTGTTCGCTTACCTATTCTGAGTTGATCCTAAAAATTTGTGCACTGGTCAAAAATTTATCCTGTATAGATTGTCAGTAATATAAAGATAAAAAGATAAAAATATTCTTTATTCACTTAGACATAATATATATGTAAGTACTTATGAATCGTCAATATTTTCCTACCACCCATTCAAGACTTTTTTAACTGACAAGAAGAATGGGCGCAAGAAACTTGCCAGCGTTTCTTAGTTAGATAACGACATTTACAAAAAAAAAAAAACATATCGTTACTAATACAACAATTGCTTAGTATAAAAATACATCATATTAAACAGTGATTATGTTATGTGTTACATCATGACCATGCATTGCGGTCATTCAAATAATCGTCTACTTTATAGTATCCTTTGCTCATCAGCGACTCTTTAATGTAACATTTAAATTTATGCAATGGTAGTTCAATTATATGCTGTCGAACTTTATTAAAAAAGGCTATGCTTTTCCCAGAAATGAGGCTCTGGATTTTTCTAGCCTAAACTTGGGAACGACAAGTTTATCTTTATTTCTTGTGTTAAAGCGATAAATATCGCTCTGCTTTACAAATGTATTATAATACTTTTTCACATTTTTTTTTTTTTTTTTTTATATTTTTATCGAGCAATCAGTCTCCTGGACTATGAGCAGATTTGTTGCTAAGAATGACATGTAGAGCAAGACGCTCCATCGAGAGCCCACTCATTCTTGAATTAGTCTAGGCCGAGTTTTTCATATCTGGTAGTTTGCGCCTTTTCAGGCGTCTCATACAATCCGGCAATGTCAGTTGTTTGGCTAGTTCATTTGGGTGATTGTCTAGCCTATTTTTGTATTTGTCAAATATCCTCGAGATTTCATCCCTGACAGTGGTGATATGGAGTAGTTGATGAACTTCTGAGTTGCGAATAAACCAAGGAGCATTTGAGATCTGTTTCAGGATATAATTCTGTGCTCTTTGAATTTTGTTGACATTGGAATCACTGGCCGAACCCCACAATTGAAGTCCATAGGTCCATATAGGTTTAACGATGGCATTATACAGGAGTAACTTATTGTCGACAGACAACTTTGAGTTTCTTCCGAGCAACAACATTTCACACTTTTTCACATAAATTATATTTTCATAGATGTAATGTCCTGCAACAGTTAAAATGTTTATTTCTTTAAATAGATCTCTTAAAGAATCTCTCGATCGGAAGTTGTAAATGGCGCGAATAGCCCTTTTTTGGAGCACGAATATACTTTGGATGTTAGCGGCTGAGCCCCACAACAAAAGGCCGTAGGACATAACACTATGAAAATAACTAAAATAGACTATTCTAGCCGTTTCAATATCTGTTAAGAGCCTTATTTTCTTAACTGCGAATGCGGCCGAACTGAGTCTACTCGCCTTGGCGAGGCCTTGGTCTATATGCAATAATATGCATGTAATGTGCAATAAAGAATCAATAAATATTATCATAACCACCGAGATAGATTTTTTACAAGCTTTTATTTAACTTGCCATAGCGGGGGACAAATCTTGCAAGTTTTATTTGAATCACTTCTCAGTTTCCGATTGAACTAAAACTTTGCATACAGGTTTGATTTGGAAGACAATACACTATTAAAGTCAATAAAAAAGCTTGTCATAAAAACGAAGTTTTTACAAAAAACTTATTTTGGGTAATGTTGAAAGAGGTAGGAAAATGGTTTGTGGAATCATTCTGCATCTAATCATCTTGATCATCTTGAACTACAAGTTGTAGGGGCAACCCCCTACAACTTGTAGTTCAAGATGCAAAGAGTTGGCTTTAAGCTCAGCCAAAGGCGTATATTAGGTGACGTAAGTAACTTCGCGGTCTTAATTTAGAACCATTTATGTAGGTAATACGAGAGGAGAGGTTCGCATAATAGAAAGAATGATCCGGGAGTTCCGTACATAGTAACACCCTTAAATTATACGTTCTACAATATAGAGGTTTTACTTCAAAATGTTCAAAAGTATAGCACGGAAGCAATCATACAAAACTTCATAGCGCTGCTGTCACCGGAACAGAAAAGATTGCTGATCTATACGTAAAGTGGGTGTCAGATAACTCTGCGCGTGACTGGCGCGTTTTTGGCGCTAGTTACAGTGCATTTTTTTGTTCTTATGTTATAGAAAAGATAAGTATTCGATTTTTACCGCGCGCAGACTTATCTGACGAGCACGCATAAAATAATATGTTTACTGTGTCTATACCTAGATCTAGGTATAGTGCAACAATCTTTTCTGTTGCGGTGACAACGGCGCTATGTATTTTCTTCTTCTTTTTGTAGCAATTTAACCGGCTCTGACTTCTAAGACCTTCAGCCAGCAGCAGCGCTATGGTTGCACAACAACTTGACAGCAAAATGACATACAAAAAAGTCGTTAGTTTGCGTTAGTTCCAGTTTTTGGCCACCGGAACAGATAACGTTGTCCCACTATAGGTAAATGGTGCTCTATAATGATAAACTCATATTAGTTGCTAAGATATTCTTCTCATTAACATTTTTTTGTTAAAAAATAAAAGATCAACATAACAACAGCATAGAAATAATAAGTGGGTAAAAAATGTTTTACCCACGCGCGACAGTAGGCAAAGTATTGTGGTTTAATTTGCTGAATAAACCTTCTGTTGGGATATCCCCGTAATCCTATTAGGTTTAGCAGTAATCTTTTACACCTGTCGGAAATTAATTATTCATGAACTAACCCTCGTTGAAAATCAGTGCGAGTCATATATTTTTTGATAGAAATAAGAAGGCAGAATATTAAAGTAAGTATCTAAAAATAAATAGTCACGAAAAAACACCACCCTTCGATCAACAATAACACAAGGTTTCACCTTATAAAATACTAGCTTCCGCCCGCGACTTCGTCCGCGTGGACATTCGAGAAAATACTTAGGGGACCAATAACCAGGATAAAAAGTATTCTATGTTTTAATTTCATAAAAATCCGATCAGCCGTTTTACGTGATTAGGCGGGTCCTCCCTCACCAAGCAAGCAGCCTCGCGCGAGGCAGAACGTTTGCCACGTGCGGCGGGCCTCGCACCGCAGAATGTCCACGCGGACGAAGTCGCGGGCGGAAGATGGTAAATAATAAGTGTCTGTTTCACAATCAAAAAGTTAGTTCTGAGTAGCTTAGGTACCAAGAACTTGTTAGGTACCAAGAACTTTTAGGGTAAGTACTTAAGATGATTTAGGTTTCTATACCCTATTTACCCCCTGGGTTTGATTTTCGGAAAACTACGATATGGGTTCCCTATTAGTTTTAAGAAGTAAGCCTACAAAGTTTCAAGTTGAAATGTCTATTTTACCCCCTGATTTTTCATTCAAAATTTCAACCTTTTGGGGGTTGAATCATGTTCAGCGTGTTAAACATCAAAATAAATGCCATTTTTGCAATCGTCATCCCATAAAACCTCAATAACGACATCCATATCAATTTTTAGGTTTATTTATCCCATTTAACCTCTAAGGGGTTGATTTTCGAAAAAATAACAAAATGTGTGTTTGCTTATTTGTTTTACTTTCCGACCATAAGCCTAAATAATAAATTTAATGAAGGACTTTCCAGATACAACATTTCATCCCCCTTTTCACCCCTTCGGGGGTGGAATTGTCAAAAACGCTGACACAGGTAAATATTAATTTTCAGTTGCCAGCCTAAATACAAAATTTGGAAATCCGAACTTCAAAACTGTCGGACTTTCATACACATATTCATCCCGTATTTTACCCCCTGGGTTTGATTTTGGGAAAATTACGAAATGGGTTGCCTATTTGTTTTAAGAAGTAAGCCTACAAAGTTTCAAGTTTAAATGTCTATTTTACTCCTGATTTTTCATTCAAAATTTCACCCCTATTTCAACCTTTAAGGGGTTTCATCATGTTCAGCGTGTTAAACATAAAAATAAACGCTATTTTTGCAATCGTCATCCCATAAAACCTCAATAACGACATCCATATCGATTTTTAGGTTTATTTTGTCCCATTTAACCTCTAAGGGGTTGATTTTCAAAAAAATACGAAATATGTGTTTGCTTATTTGTTTTACTTTCCGACCATAAGCCTTAATAACAAATTAAATGAAGGACTTTCCAGATACAACATTTCATCCTTCTTTTCACCCCTTCGGGGGTGGAATTGTCAAAAACGCTGACACAGGTAAATATTAATTTTCAGTTGCCAGCCTAAATACAAAATATGAAGATCCAAACTTCAAAACTGACGGACTTTCATACAAACATTCATCCCCTATTTTACCCCCTTAGGGGTGGAATTTCCAAAAATCCTTCCTTAGTGGATGCCTACACTGTATAACGTATCTATGTGCAAAATTTGAAGTCTCTAGGTGCAGCGGTTTGGGCTGTGCGTTGATATCTCAGTCAGTCAGTCAGTCAGTCAGTCAGTCAGGACTTTGAATTTTATATATATAGATAAAATTATCATTCTGTGAAATGTTCATTTTAGTAAGTTTGTTCATCAGTAGTTCTGTACCTTTAGCATGAAAACTATTTTCAGTTTTTCGTGCTACGGCTAATGTCACGGCGGCACATCAGACTATACATGTTGACCTTGAGACCGCCTTTATGTCCTACGTAATAAAAACTGTTATCGCAGTTCAACTGTTCAACCTGATGTGCTGTCGAGTGTACATAATAATATAACTACGTCATAATGTAATGGTTTTTAATATTATAGGTATTATTAATTTGGTTGATTGGATTCAACGATTATTTTGAACAACAGATACATACCTAACTTGCCTTAGTATTCTTATTCAAATGGCTTAATAGGTACCGTAATTACCGTAGGTAATCGTACCATCGAAGAATTCGAAGACGCGTAAAGCAATAATAGGTATCTCATATAAATAAAATTCTGGATTCAAAATATAATCTGAATAAATTGATTGCGTACCTTTTCACCATTTTTTTATTAAAATGCCTTTAAAGTAAGTAGCTAAATCAATGTAAAACAATATCTTGTAGAAAGCTGTGACTGCCGAACCGCTTCCAACTTCTATTTGTCCGAAGATGGTCGACATAGATATATTTCACCAGTCACTTTGTTCTTCACGGCCGGACAGACATAATTGCGGTGCTATTTTGATTATGATGTATCAAGATGAGATTTTAATAAGCTGATAAATGATGCGGTTTGGATGCTATTGTCTGAAGAATAAGAAATCTGCGGTTGATAGCGCTTGTTGGCCGTGATTGATCAACAAGATGCTATTGTGGCTGAGTTTACTGTTTTCAATCAGCCTCTTTGAGAAGTGTTGAAAGTATTGTTTGTGTTTTGTTTTTAAAACGGTAGTTGATCTTGTTATAAGTTCATATTATTTTATGTACGTGCCTAAGAAGTTTTGTCTGATTAAACAAATATTTCGTAAAATATAGTCTCATTTGTAATAATTTGTATACCTACTTTTATGTCCTTATCCGGGAAAATCCATCGCCTTCTTTATGCTTTTCACCCTGAAAAGAAATATAAGAACAATTTTTTTTTTATATTCTAATTGTGATATTAATTTTAAGCATACAATGTTTTTATGGGATAAGTTATAAAAAAACAACTACTTACCTAGTCTCTCAGGTAAATACGACTGAGAGACTTCGATTACCGAAAGTAGAACGGTTCTTCGATTGTGTTCAAAAGTACGGGAAGTACCAAATATATTATTTGTAGGTAGCTGTTGTTTTGTAATGGTTTTAGATGTCCCAAAGTCGACAAATCTACGTGCCATAGAGTTATAATATAGATGAGTATCTATATTATTGTAAATGAAGTATTAGAAAAAACCAACCCGTCTCACAACTAGCTCCGATGGTACTCGAACCCACGACCTTTCACTATTTTTTCTTCAACTTACTTCATTTTCAATAATAAAAACTGGTTGTGAATGCAAAGAAAGTAAAAAGAATTTCATCTAAGTATAAGTATTAATGAGGAATGAGGACACAGTACAATTTCACCCTTCAACAACGCGACAGTCAGTAATACAATTTTCTTCAACGAGTTATATAATCGTCTTCTACGCTGCAGTTATTAAAGTGTCATTCATCCTTTCAGTCCCATTTGTCATTCTTTTCAAATCACCCCTCTTATAACTAACACCATTTCACACTGCAAACGAACAAATGGGAGTGGAATCGCGCACTATCTATCGAGTCATCTCCGCATTGTGCTTACTGTAATCCTTTTAATACAGCAGAATAACAAGGAAGCTTTGCATCTAGTGTAGCATCTATTTGTTACTCTTAAAGTCTGTTTTTGGTTGTTTTCTTTTGTTTAAGTTAACAGCTGACTCGGTCCCAGATGTGCAACGGAGTGTCTTCGTTGATTACGCGTTCGGAATACGAATTTAATTTGTGTGCAAGTATTAGGGTTTTGGCTTGTTACTGATAATGGATTTAAGGACTCCCGCAAAATATCAAGCGGCCTGCTTCGGAGAAAGTGAACTTTATTAATTTATCTTTATCCGTAATAGACCTTCTTTGTTCGAGAAACTTTTTAAATATTCATTTGTTTTCTTTTAAATTATACTGGCTTGTAAAATATTAATGATATAAAAGTACGCATTTAGGTTCTTTCTTCATTCGTAATAATTTATTCGTACGCAATTAGTATTTTCCTTATTTGCATAACATTTTAGAAACCAATTCCTATTTAAAATAATTAACTCGGTATGAAATCCAAATGAAATCAAACAGCTTTCAAAAGATTAGCAAACTTTAACTACTTCGGGACCTACTTACTTTATTGTTATTATTTTTAAAATTCATGTATAATATTTAGAGCTAAAATTAAAACATGTACCTACAATAGTCGAGATAATAAACTAGATACTTAAATCATTATCTAACATGACCCTAAACACAAAACACTCATGTTTTTCGGGCAGCCGCGTAAAAATAAAATGATAAGTAACTTATTTTAATTAAGTATTTAATTTATTGATTTATTCTATTTATTAAGGCACACCAAAAGCGAAATAGCTGCCCGAGGTTAGCGCGCTCAGGATGCGATCGTTTAGGTTAAGCAACTTTTGCAATGATCGGTCACGGGATGGGTGACCAAAAATCAATCATCTCGCGCTCCTTTCCTTGCTTCGTAAGGCATGCTAAGCTGTTAATCCCGTTTGCGTATGCAATAACCATCAATCCGTTTTGGGCGAGCGTGTTGGGTGATGGCCCAAACTCCATATCCATCCAAAAGGAAGGCCTGTGTCTCAGCAGTGGGAACATAGTAAGGCTGATGATGATGAACTCCGATAATTCTATAACACCATCGAAAAATAGGCGGAAAGGTTCTCGAATGGTGAACGCGTCGGGCGGCGTTCTGTGGGCAGGCCCCCTTGAAGGTGGACCGACGATCAGAGGGGCTATCGCCTAAGCGCCGCCGTCGACTTGGTTACGATTACAACGCATCGTGCCATCCTTGTTACATCGTAACACATTTGGTATGGTATGACAAGGATGGCACGATGCGTCGTTAATGGCTTCAAGCCGAGCGACGGACGTTTCTTAGGCGGTAGGGGGGCTGGTCAACCGCTGGATGTGGGCCAAGCGGACCGATCGTTGTGGAGATCCTTGGGGGAGGCCTTTGCCCAGCAGTGGGCGTCGTACGGCTGATGATGATAAAACAATTATAACATAGTTCTGTTTGGTTCAAATATTATATTCCCCATTAAGTATAACATAAAAAAACTCTTATCTCAATATCTACGTAAGCACAATATACAATTACAGGTAACACACAAAAGGCCCGTCCATCTTAACTGCATACCATTAAACTGGAAATAAAGTCGTCAAATTATCTCTTAGCCTTGTAATTATACTTGGTATTTATGGAAAACATCTCGGAATGATTCAATCTTTTGCTCGCTTGAAATAATTAAGGCTATTCAAATTTATGCGCGCAATAAATTCATGGAGGCTGCGCTCGCCGTTTGTAATCGTTTGCATTAACTGTGTTACGGTTTGTATGAAGAATTATGGTAGCTTCAAGGTTAGTCTCATGCAGCGGCTTAAGGCGAGGATTCCCGACCGAAATAGGCACGCTAACGCTTGCTCGGCCGCGCTCGATACACTTCACGCGGACGCAGCGGCAGCAGTGAACTGTGAACTCGCGAACGCCCCGCGAATCAAAAATCACTTAAAATTCAATTAAAAATTAACTAATAAAAAAAAAATTATGACGGCCGGAGTCCCTCGGCTACTCAAAGACAATTATTTTCGTATATTTTTCATTAACTAAAACCAAGTATACTGCACGTAATACGATATTTGGATTACGATTAGACGGATGTTTGGGATTTTATTTGACACAGTAAAATATCACCAATCGAAAAAAAACGGCCGGAAGCACTAGATAAATAACTGTAAAATAACATATATTTTTTCCAAGTTTTAAGTACTTGTAATTTGCAAGTAATCCATAATTACCCTATTTTGGGGAATCGGCGCCTTAAGGCGAGGATTCCCGAACGAAATAGGCACGCTAACGCTTGCTCGGCCGCGCGCGCGATTCACTTCACGCGGACGCAGCGGTGGCAGCGGCAGCCGGCAGTGAACTGTGAACTTGCGAGCGCCCCGCGAATCGAAAATCACTTAAAATTCTATAAAAAAAATTAATAAAAATAAATTTAAACTTTTGACGACCGGAATCCCTCGGCTATTCAATCAAAGTCAATTATTTTCGTATATTTTTCATTAACTAAAACCAAGTATACTGCAAGTTAGGATATTTGGATTACGATTAGACAGGTTTTTGGGATTTTATTTGACACAGTTAAATATCACCAATCAAAAAAACACGGCCGGAAGCACTAGATAAATAACTGTAAAATAACATATTTTTTTTCAAATTTTGAGTAGGTACTTGTGGTTTGCGAGAAATCTATAATTTAAAATACCCTATTTTCGGGAATCGGCGCTACTCCGAAAAAGTATGGACTTTTTGATATCAAACTATTATATAGGATGGTTAGAGTTGTTACAAATCTGGTAATAAGATATATATTTCTTTATACTTTTATCTAGATTCGTATAGTTTCAGATTCAGAAACACGATTTTATGATTTTGCCTCGACACTTTTTCTTTTCGAAAAGACCTCTAAAACTACGAAATTTCAAGATTATTCTGAAATATTCAATATACTATTGAAAATTGGTTTAATTAGTGATAATATATAATATTTAGGATCGTGTAGAAGCATTTTAAACAAATCGATTTTGTGTTTTTTTTGCCTAATCTGCAAAATCGCGCTCCCGCGCTCGTCGTTTTCTCATTGCTATCTCGCTTCAGCATAATTTTTGCGAGTAGGTAAGTATCGACTTAAGCAGTAAGAGAAAGACCAAAATCAGAAACAAAACTGGGTGTGAAATTATTTTTATGCATTCTAATTCGAAAGCTATTTGCGGGTCTGCCGGCCTAGCATGAGCGGCTAACACGCGATATGATATGGTACGGCATTCCGTCTTGCTTACACCTTACTGGGGTAAGCAAGACAACTTGCCGTACCATATCATATCGCGCGATTAAAGCCGCTCATGCTAGGCCGGCTGGTGTTTTTTACTATCACCACTATCACAATTTTTCCTTAAATTCTTTAATAAATAAATATACATTGCTACAATGTCAAATTAAGTAGCATATTAAGCACTTTTGTTTGGGTAATTGGAAACACTGAAACCGACGAGTATTATATTACTACATACACCCAGCCGAGAGAAAATATAAAAAAAGTTAATTATTTTCCGACCGGGAATCGATCCCAGGATCTCAGAGATAGCGGTACCTCTCGAAATCCTACCACAAAGGGCGTCATTAACTATAGCGGAAATACACGGTTCAGTTTTGCCTTTCAATTTGGACGAAGCAACCAAATTGAACAATGTAAACGTAAAAGTGAATCACTCAATGTCAATGTGCGCCTGTATTTAGGCGCCTTTCAACCAAAGTGAATCAATTTGGTTGAACTGTGTAATATTAGCATTAGCAATGCAGTATTTACATGGAGCGATTATTTGAGACAGTCCAATATTGGCATCGTGTAAGTACACTAGGTACATTGCAAATGATACGTTTTAGATACGAATTTTATTGTCTTTGAATTGTCTCAAGTATTGACTTTGTGTAAATGGTCCACTTAACAACTAAGCAAGGCTAAAATATAAAACGTGCATATAAATATGCAAATAAGTGTGCATGAATGAGGATGAGGAATGACGTTTTGAAAACTAACATAACACAGTCATAATATTACTCAAGAATCGATTCGTTATCCAAAGTAATCGTGTCGATCCAAGTTCCTATAATAAACCAGCGCGGGACACATTGTGGAGGTTATTAAAAGTAATGGATTATGTCCGTATTGGGCCCGACACGCTCAATAGCTTATTTATAACAACAATTCACTTTAATTTCTATAAATTTTCACTTTCTAACTTCTTCGTGAAGCTCGTTTTAGGTTAACCGTATACGCTATGATTTTGTATAAGATTTGTTGTAAATAGGTGTGATTCAAATGGAATAAAAATATACATAAAGATGTCCAAATTTTAACAATAGGAACTAAAATATGGAGTTTTCACTTGAAGTTGGGCGCTAGTCGCTCTGCAAAACTCAATTACGCGAATGAGAGTAAATTGAAACGAGAAACTTCCGGTGACACCAGTCATGTAGTACCTAATAATTGGCATTTTGTTTCGTTTCACTTGCGGTGTGACCCGCGCTTAAAGAGCGAAAAAATTCCCGCTAGGAAAAAAACACAAACAGTCTAACAGTCGGCTATTTTCGTTCTGTTATAAATACTGAGGCTAAAACGTCACCAAATAAATTTGTTAAATTTAATTCCGGGCTGTGATTTGATTTATCCAATGCTTAACATTCTAATCGCGTTCGGTGCGCGTGCGGCCGCCCTAATCCCCGTTGAGCTCAGTCGGGGTCTATTAAATTTATCGGCTGTGAAACGAGATGTCTAATTCGGACTCGAGTGCATTTTGTTTGCTATTAACGGGTATAGTTACAGTGATGTGTGGTAGATCAGAGGCAAAGGTAAACAAAAAACTGAAGTCAGCCGTTAGAAGTAGTAAATGGGCGGAGCAAGCGTTTTTCTACCCTTTGCTCAAAATAGCAAACCGCCCATACATTTTACTCGTGTAAGGTAATGTTTTTTGAAGATGATATTATGGCAATTTGCTTGATTTCGATTAGGTATACGCCTGTCGAAAATGCGTGTTAGAAAGCATGCAAAGCAAGCAAGCAAGCATGCGTAAATAAATAAATATTGGACACCATGACATACATTGTTCCAATACTTAAATATAGTAGTTTAAGGACTAGATTATGGAAATTGGAAACAACAACGGGCATTACCAAATACACCCTGACCCGAGAAAAAATTGACAAGTTAGTTTTCAATATTTACCTGATCCGACCGGGAATTGAACCCGGGACCTCTAGAGATAGCCGCGCAGCGGCACCCACTCGGCTACGGAAGTCGTCAATACCGGTAATAAGTAAATATCTAACAGCTCTGATTTGTTTCCGAAATAATGTCATAGTCCAATCTCCTTATCCATTTATAAGGAAGCCCTTTGCCCCAGCGCAGCGGCAGCGGTAGTTTGAGGCATCGCACTAGTATAATATCATCCTACTTAATATTATAAATGTGAAAGTTTAGATGTTTGGATGTTTGTTACTTAATCACGCCAAAACGGCTGAACGGATTTGGCTGAAATTTGGGACACAGGTACTTTGTAGCGTGGAGAGGAACATAGGCTACTTTTTATCCCGGAAAAGTATCACATTCCCATGGGATAACGGCGTGTAGTCCACGCAGGCGAAGCCGCGGGCGGAAAGCTAGTATAATATAATCCTACTAATATTATAAATGTGAAAGTTTAGATGTTTGGATGTTTGTTACTCAATCACGCCAAAACGGCTGAACCGATTTGGCTGAAATTTGGGACATAGATACTTTGTAGCCTAGAGAGGAACATAGGCTACTTTTTGTCCCGGAAAAATATCACATTCCCGCGGGATAACGTCGTGTAGTCCACGCGGGCGAAGCCGCGGGCGGAAAACTAGTATAATATTATAAACTAGCTTTCCGCCCGCAGCTTCGCCCGCGTGGACTACATGACGTTATCCCGTGGGAATATGATGTTTTTCCGGGATAAAAAGTAGCCTATGTTCCTCTCCAGGCTACAAAGTATCTATGTTCCAAATTTCAGCCAAATCGGTTCAGCCGTTTTGGCGTGATTGAGTAACAAACATCCAAACATCTAAACATCCAAACATCTAAACTTTCACATCCTACTAATATTATAAATGTGAAAGTTTAGATGTTTGGATGTTTAGATGTTTGGATGTTTGGATGTTTGTTACTCAATCACGCCAAAACGGCTGAACGGATTTGGCTGAAATTTAGGACATAGATACTTGTGATACTTCTCTGGGATAAGAATCCCAGAGAAGTATCACATTCCCACGGGATAGCGTCGTGTAGTCCACGCGGGCGAAGCCGCGGGCGGAAAGCTAGTTACCTAATATAGCTGTCGATGACGATGACTTGCTTGAGCAGGTAACTTCTATTTCTAACTCGCTATTTTTTCTGTTCTCTGACTCTACTCTGCGTCAGGGTGAGATTTAGCGGCGCATCGTGGGTGGGCCACTAACGCCCGCGATAAAATATGGAATTGTTTGTTTAATAATTAAGTTTGTTTTACTCTTATAGCACGTGTTTAACTTTATTACAATTTATTAAGTTCCATTATGTCGTAAATAAGTATAAGATTATCAAATAAAAATGATATAAGATAAGCGCAGCTTGAAATATGAATAATTTTTGGAGTTAAGAAGTTGAAGTTGATATAATTTGGTTGTTGTATCACAGAACCTTGTCTACTATTTCTTAACTTAATAACGTATCTTTTCTAATACTTCATTTTCAATAAAGTAATAATAATAACTTTTCTAGTTAAAATAAGTACTCTGTTTATTCTGCCCAGCCAAATTCACGGGCACTCACTAATATATTTTGCTAATCAAATTCATTACCGTCCAGAAAAGGTTGAAAAAGGTCGGCTCAGTATTTGGCCAAGGTCCTAAAAAGTAATACGGTTCTTTGAATCACAAATATTTTGGAATCATATTTTATAAAAAAAAGTCTAAGTGTTATTTGATATTTAAATAGACATTGCTTTTAGTTTTATCAAAGAACCTGATATTGCTGTTTGAAAGTCCCTTAAAGGTGGGGGTCGACTTTGAATAGCATTTTCTGTTGTAAGAGGTATTTATCAAAGATTTTGTTTGATGTTGCTTAGCCCCAACCAGTCATTACTGTAGATTGTAATTAAAAGCACTCTATTGTTACGTGAAAGTGCATAAGCGCACATTGATTTTAATTAAAGTCAAATGAAAGGGAATGTTTTGTGAGAAATGTTGCGAAAATGTATACAATTAAGGATATTGCATAGGTAAAAAAAATATCGTCGATGGCCGTTGCTTACACAAGCGAGGGGGTGCTGGGATCGGTAAGACTCCGGCCGCGGCACTCTCGTAGACTGAGAAATACGTGTAGACGCGGCATGCAGCGCGCATTCTATTTACATCTCAAATATCACCTATGTGCGCTTTTACTAAGGACATTATATTATGTAGAATACAAGAAGAATTATTATGAATATTTATTGTAAACGTCGGTTTGTAGGAAGAGTAGATCTTAGATATTATTCGTATGTAGTAAAAAAAGCTTTTTTTAACGAAGATAGTCACTTCAAACGATTCTTCAAAATGCAGAACACAGCAGCAGCTATTTATATTTATTTTCTATCTCTAGATCATTTCGATAATATATCCATTATTGAAATGATCGTCGCAGGCAAAACTACAACATTTGCTACAAATTACACTGAAAAAAATAAATAATGTATACTGCTCTAACCAGTAGGTACATTTTCAGATTTATTCCAATCAAATTAATAAAACTTATAATTTAATATGAAAAAATATAAATAACTCATACTAGCCAATCATCTAATACTTTTTTACAAAATAAATCTACTTAGTTAATCAATATTTAAATAAGTATACCGTTTATATAAAATCACGCTATCAATCTATAATATAAATCAATATATAAAAAAACTAATGTAAATAATACAATAACTTGTGTCATTGAAAATTGGAAGCAACGATCACATACACCCAGATACAAGAAAATATCTAAAAGTTAGTTTTCGACATTTACCCGTCCGAGAATCGAACCCGGGACCTCAGAGATAGTGGCACCTAGAAAACCGGTGCGTACACCAATCGGCCACGGAGATCGTCGAATTTGTTTAAACAAAATGTAGCGCAACTGAAATAATTGATACTTTGTTTAACTAATGTAAACTTGCCACGTAAGGTTATAAATCAGCCACTTTAAAAAATCTTTTTTCATTACTCATTTTAAAATACCTTTATTTTTCACTGTCACTATTTTTCGCCATGTACGCATCATATCCCTTGTGCTCTAAAAATGGGTAAAAAACGTAAAAACTTGCCTAACGTCAGGTTCTTTTTTCTGTTTAAATATTATGTGATATGCTGAAATATTTGTACTAATTAAAAATTAATACCGAAGCGACAGCATCACAACTATATGTTAAAATTTTGTCATATTCATTAACATGAATCTCAAGACAATTTTGTGGTATGTGTGACATGACAACCAAAGGCGACAGCAAAAAAGACAATAATGGGAGCATCCATTGCATTGTAAAGTGATTGACTGATATTCGGAAAATTCTAAACAGTTAAACAATGTTTATTAAATTAGTCGCGTGAATTGAGTAAACTCACAAAGATAGTTTTATAATGTGGTTGGTTATAGTACTTGAATAAAATTTTGTGTGAATAGATTCACCTAGAAGATACCTATTCACTTGCGACTTTAATAGTAATAGTAATAGTAATATTTATTTGCATAAAACACGGTACATTTCAGTTCTTAAATTATTCTAGTAGGACGTGCATGCGTGTTTTACCGACATATCGATAAGCAAACTTACAATCTCGTCATGCTATAAAATATAAGTAACTTTACATTTCTCCATAAATAAAATAAAATTAACAAAAAAAATAATATTAGCTACTACAGGTCAATATTTAAATATTAATTACAACACAAAGAAAACAACACAAATAACATCTTTCACCATGTCAATACACACAACTTTGCAATAGGATGTCAAAATTACAATGTCAAATTTAAAATGTCTATATTTAAGATTTCAATAATAATTGTTCATAAAAAAATGCAATAGGATGTCAATAATTAATGTCAAAAATTTACATGTCAAATTTAAGATGTCAATATTTAAGATTTAAATGATAATTATACATAAAGAGAAAAAAAAAAGTAAAGAAAAGAAAAGAAAAAAGTAGCATAAGCAGTCATAAATCGTTCGCAATTTTCTTAATGTGCCCATCACGGCAAAACTTTATGAATTCCTCAGTGTCATAAAAACAATTTTCAACAAGTATTTTAAAAATTATGCGTTTGAAAATTATAAATGGAAGGTTTTGAATGCGATTCGGAAGTAAATTGTATAGTTTAATGCACATGCTGTAAGACGTTTGGGTTGTAGGTACTCGGGCAAACAGAAGCCGGCAGGGTATTCCAGGCATGATGAAGGAGTACTTAATTCTCTGAGCGTGAGTTTAAAGGAGAGGGCGGAATGAGGTTATGCAACTCAGATGCACACTCGTTAAAGCATATCTGACAAGTGACTCAGGGGATGAAACTCATAGCTGAAGTCCCCCATCGACAGTATGGGAGTGCTTATTCGCCAGGCCAGATAAAGAGGTACGCACTGTGTATCAGACTAACACCAGTAACATAGAGATCCTTACTACCGAACTTAGTAACTGTACGGTCACTTCAGTCTACAAACCTCCCAATGCACCGTATTACTTCAGCTGTCCGCCGAACTTTAACGCCCATCCGGTTAGATTCGTCCTTGGTAATTTTAATAGCCATAGCGAGAACTGGGGATACAGAACCAGTGATGACAACGGAGTGAAGGTTGAAGAATGGGTTGATGGACACATACCTACTATCTTTGATCCATGATCCAAAACTTCCGTCATCATTCAACAGCGGTCGCTGGAAAAGGGGTTAAAACCCTGATCTAATCTTTGCCAGTGATCACATAGATCACCAGTGCGTGAAGACAGTAAGTGGTGCAATACGGAGGACCCAATTATGTGCCAGGCCTTACGACCTGAAGGATAAAATAATAAAATAAAATAAAAAATATCTTTATTCAACTTGACTTAATAAATAAGCTCTTTTGAATCGTCAATATTTTCGTACCACCCGTTCAAGACTTTTTTAACTGATAAGAAGAACAGGCGCAATAAACTTATCAGCTTTAATAATTGGAGTAACGATATTTCCAAAGATTTATATCGTTAACTTTTACAACTTTTTCATTATAATATTACATTAGTTCAGCTAAGGTTATGTGTTACATCAAATCCATGCATTACGGTCTTTCAAATAGTCGTCTACTTTATAATATCCTTTGCCCATGAGCGATTTTTTGCCATGACTTTTGAATTTATGCAAAGGCAGCTCTACTAAATTCTGTGGAACTTTATTAAAACTAGCTACGCTTTTCCCCAAAAACGAACTTCTTGTTTTTTTTTTAAGTCGAATCCTTGGAACGGCAATCTTATTTTTATTTCTTGTTTTGAATTGATGTATATCGCTACGTTTTACAAATGTATTGAGATACTTCTTCACATATACCATATTTTCATATATGTATTGTCCTGCAACAGTTAATATGTTGATTTCTTTTAAAGAATCTCTTGGCCGAAGTTTGTATATGGCGCGAATAGCTCTTTTCTGAAGCACAAAAATACTTTCGATGTAAGCTGCTGAACCCCAAAGTAATAGGCCGTAGGACAATACACTCTGAAAATAGCTAAAATAGATTAACCTTGCCGTTTCAATATCGGTTAAGAGCCTTATTTCTTTAACAGCAAATGCCGCAGAACTGAGTCTACCGGCAAAATCTTCAATATGAGGGTCCCATTGAAGTCGATAATCTAATGTTATATCTAAAAATTTAGTACTGTTAATTAATTCTACTACAGTGTCATCCAATTTTATGTGAATATCAACCTGTCTTACATTTGGCAGTGAAATTTTTTTCACATTTTGTTTTTTTCGAGTGTAATGATAGATTAATTGATGGTACCACGGCAAAAAGAAATTGCCACAGTACCATCAATGGTACTGTCTAATGGTACCACGGTAAAGGAATGGATTATTGCTATGAAACCAATGCGCAACTTTCGATAAAGTACTATTTACTTCGTCTGAACAATGATTACCTCTGTCAACTTTAAAGAGTAGAGGAAGTGTCATCAGCAAATAGCACTGTCTCGCATAAATTCTTTGGTAAAAAGGAAGGTCATTTACATAAATTAAAAACAGCAAAAGGGGTGACCCCTGGGGTATTGACCCCTGGGGTACGCCCATGTTGATAGGGGCTCCAGTAGACTCAATTTTGTTAATAACTACTTTCTGTGTTCTTTCACATAGATATGATTGCATAAGGCTAACCGATTTATCATAGACACCATAATGTTTTAATTTCCTTAAAAGCGTCTGGTGATTATCACAATCGAAAGCTTTGGAGAGGTCACAATAAATACCAACTACATCTCGCTTGCTCTCCCAAGCATCAAATATATGTTTTTAAATATTATATGATAGGATGGTATGAATTAGATCCCTTCTCACAGGACACCATCGATTTGGGAATGAATTGCTAGAAGCCATATCCGAAACAACGAGAGAAAAGTGGAACAAGCTAATCGAAGGCGTAAATATGACGCATAAAAGCAAGAAGGCATGGTGTTTTATAAGGGAACTAAATAATGACCCTAAAAACGCTGATCGTCATTCCAATGTGACCACAAACCAGATCGCTCAACACTTACTCCAAAATGGGAAAGCTTCCACGAAAAGTCTCCAGAAGAAATTTACACGAGACCCTGGTAAAGTGGTTAACCACTTGGACGAGGCTTGTACAGAAACAGAGCTCAAGTTTGCCCTTGATAAGCTCAAAGAAGGTAAAGCCGCTGGCTCTGACAACATCAAGGTCGAGCAGCTGAAACGGTTTGGTTTCGTACTACTTATACAAAACTGTCATTTCTTCCATGGCCGCTTCCAAAGGGTATGTAATCTAATGACTGACGTTTTAGCCACCTACTTTTAATAAATGACATTTGTGGCAGAGAGTGTATATAAAACTTCTTCGAGATTATTTATTTTTATGTGTTTATTATCTTTGATATAATATGTTAGTCAGTTTAAAGTTAGCCCGCCATTTGTTTATACTTTGTGCTATGAAATTTAAATAATGAAATAAATATTCCTCCTTCGGAAGTACTTGTACCTATGCAATATTTCATTAGAGTATCAAAAATTTTACTCCGACTATGCAAGTCTCCTTACAGAACTCCGCAAACTTATCTGACGCGGTGGTTAAATTTGAGAGTTTAAACTGTCAATACAGCTGACAGACCTTTCATTCTTTTTTATTGCTACTGGCGCCTCAACCATCGGTTTTAGATATTGTTGTGGGGATTTCGAATTTCGAATTTCAAAACCGCGAGAGCATTTCATGCAAGAAATTGTATGCATGCTCTATTGTGTACTAATAATGGATAAGAGAATTAGTAATAAAAATGTTTTGAACCTGAAATTTACACAAAATGGTGCGGTTTATGTTCCTCACTCAAAGGAAAGAAGCTGGACTTCTCACAGTCTCATAAAATTGGTGTAATGGTGATATTAGATCAACTAGGTCTATAAAATTCTTACGTCTGTTTTATTTCAAGAATTACTTTTACATTATGTCTCTGTAAAAAACTTTTTCAACAAGCGAATTTCTTATTTCTTGATGCAGTTTTTTTTCCCCGACCTATCTTAAGTTTCTCACATTTTCAATTTTGAGGAACCTTAAACGAACATAAATTTAATATACAGTAGTAGAAGTTAGAAACTTAGAATAATTATGTACCTACAACACTACAAAATATTGGTACTCAAATAGGTACAACTTTTATGGGCTCTTAAGTATCTTAGGCAATATTATCCGTCACTTTTATTTCAAACTATTGATGTTTGCTTTAGATAATGAGTAAAATAACTTGTCCTAGGTTACATAGGTCTATGGTTATGCAATAAATGGCAAAGCACTCATCTATACCCAATCCTGAAGCGCTAGTTCAATATTTCCTAGCAAAATAAGCATCATTGAAAAAAATTAGGATCCTAGTGTGAGTTTTTTTTTTCAATTTTGGCGCAATCGCAGCGATACAGTCTCCACGTCCAAACGCCGCCAATCCCAGGCGGAGACTGAAGAATTAGCTGAGAAACGGTGCACGATGCATTTTGGGATACTAGTTATTGACTATAAATAAAACAAAAAAAAATTTAGTAACTTCCTTAGATATGACTAAGAACTACTTACACAAAAAAATTTAGCTAGATTACTCAAATAGTTATTGAGATAATTGAGTTTAAGACGGAAAAAAGGGGTCTTGAAAATCATTTTTTTAGTACATTGTATTTATTTGATTTAAATAAAATTTAGTAACTTCCCTTCATAAAGAAAAGATCTATCACATATATTATTTTGGAAGACCTAGCAGTGATACTTTGTCAGGAAATTTAATTTAAAAAAATTGAAAATTCTGAGTTTGCTCGCCGATATGCCCTTAATGAATTTTTGCTTATCTCATTTATTTAGAATTACCTAAAAGAATTTTACAAACAAAGGCTCTGTGTTTAAGTGCTGTTTTTTATAATTATTTTTTATTGAGTTTCTAGTTTAAATGCCGTATATCACGATTTAAATACCTAGTTATATTAAATGAATCTACCTGTGAATCTACAAAATTAGCAATAGGTACTGCTACAAAATACTGTTTGTACATACGCAAGTTTCTCTTTTTAGACCCCACCTTCCATCTATGTAATGTACCACATTTATTACAAACTAGCGGCCGCCCGCGGTTTCACCCACGTGTGACGGTTCCCGTTCCCGTGGGAATATCGGGTCGGGATAAAAAGTTCCATACCTAATCCTATGTTTACATCTTCCCTAAAATCGTTCCCCAAAATATGGTTGAGCGAAGCGATGGCTGGCTCATGCCATGCGTCATGCTCGTGAACGGGTGCTGCCAGTGGGGTGGGTCTGCTCATGTCTACTTGCGTTAAAGGTGTTCGGAATATGTTTTATAATAGGTATTATATAGTTTTATGAGCGAGCTGGTGTGTCTCATAGTAATTTTGGTACCCGTGTCTTACAGTAACAGCATTTTTTCTTTATTGTTTTTTTTTTATTCAAAAATTCCTTTTATTTGTTAATACTTATAGATTTAAATATACGGCGCAGCTTGCAGTTTCCTTTTTATTAATCCTATAATAATAGGTCTTTACATATGAAATTGCCGTTTTTTTCTTTTGTACATATAACTTAACAACTTTTATAATATTAGAAATATATAATTTTTTTAATATTGCGTTACATTAAGACCGTATCGAGCAACTTTTGATAATTTAATAACCACGATATTTGATTATTTACATAGAAAAAACTTATTCCGAAAGTTAGGACTATTTTTGTTTCCAGAATTTCGGACTTTATTAGTTGTAACTTAGTGAAAAAAAAATTTTTTCTCTTAACGAATGTGTCATTTAGTAGTTAAAATATCCATAAATACGTGTGTAAAATTTTGTAAATTTACATAATATTTATCGTTAAATAATAACAAAAACGTTAGTATGGAAAAAAATAATTACAGAAATCTCCATACAAAACGGCAATTTCATAGGTAAAGACCTATTATAATGTGAATAAGATTAATGCCCGAATACTCGTACGCTACTTATCTTTAGGAGCGTCCCACACATCGCCCTGTCACTTTAAATGTCAAACGTATGAAAGAGATGCCATGATGTTTGAGACGGTCCCAAAGATGATTTACGTACGAGAATTCGGGCGTAAGACTAGTGTGTCCATTAAACTATTTTAATCCTTGTTTAGTTGAAAATTGTTTACTGGTTTTAGGTAATAAGCAAAATTGTACTTAATTTAAGCGGTATTCTTTATTGTGATGGAAAGTAACCTTACTATTATGTGAAGGACATTTTTCAAATTTTGACGACTCTGTATAAGTTAAAACAGGGAGAAAAAAATAGCCCTTGGCGAGTTTCTTGCCGGTTCTTCTCGCTACAAGGTCTCTTGCCGTAGGATTTGCGAACCGATGGCGTAGCTTCATTGACGTTCATAAGTGTTGTTAAACAAACCTAAACTGAATAAATGAAATTTAATTTAAAATTGTTTGAATTTTGAATCCAGGATATCTACTGTCTGCGTGGCAAACAACCACATCCGTTTCGTAGTTTTTGCGTGAAAGAGTAACAAACAAGACGTAAGGATTATAATGATCTTATAAGTTCAATATTCTACGTAGGTACATAAGTATCATTAAAATGTATTATTACTTATGTTAGTCGGAATATGGGAATATTATCTACTAGCTCTCCGCCCGCGGCTTCGCCCGCGTGGACTACACGACATTATCCCACGGGAATGTGATAGTTTTCCGGGATGAAAAGCATGAAAAATAAATGAAAAGCCATGTTCCTCTCTAGGCTACAAAGTATCTGTGTCCCGAATTTCAGCCAAATCCGTTCAGCCGTTTTGGCGTGATTGAGTAACAAACATACAAACATCTAAACATCTAACTAAACTTTCACATTTATAATATTAGTAGGAAGTAGGATAACATGTCTGTAATAGAAATAAAATAGGTTATAGAAGAAACTAAGCGCGCATTCGCTAAAACCAATAATTTTGACGAATTTTTGGTTGTCTCAGCTGACAAATCCGACGCACTAGAAGCAATTCTATCCGCCAAGCAGATCTATTCCTTCCTTTCTAATACCAAAAATTAATACCAAGTATTTGTTACAAATCCGTGCGTGCATGTATGTTTAGCTGAACTGTATGGATTGAGATATCCTACCTAAATTTCTGGTTACTGGTACATGTATATTTAGTCAAAAGTTGTCAAAACCTCTGACTGAAATCCAAAAAATTGACACTCGTAAGGGAAGAAAGATAGTTTCCGAAACGCCAATTAAAATTAAATTACCTAATTCCCAATTAATTGTAGTTTGGGTTTCTGAAAGAAAAATGTGACAGACTGTCAACAGTCTGTTAACAGTCTGTCAGTGCCCATACAAATCTCAAACAATTTCTAGATTTGGGTTTCCGAAAGCATAATCACATGATTTACAAACTGTCAACGCTTGAAAAATTAATTGAAGAAATTCGGCCAATTAACTGAGAATCAAATAAATTTTACCAATTAAGTACTTACTTATTTACATTATTCCAGTCAATTGCGTTAAACGTTTCCTTAAATTATGATTTTTAAAAGTGATAATTCATTATATTTCGCTCGCCGTGCGATTTCTTTTGCTACTTTCGCAATTCGTTCCGTGGTTCGTTACGGAGTCAAAAACATTTTATCTAGAGCTACACGTTAGGTGGCGCTAGCGATCAAATAATTTTGTTGATTTGTCTTGCAATAAGTACCTACCAACAAAAAAAACAGTCAGAGATAATGGATACAATATGTATGATGAGTACTAATTCGATTGACTTCAGTCAGGGTGGCCAAACTAATAATAAACCAATAATTAGCAGTCAATTACCTAATTGTGAGATAATTTTCGTTTCAAAAACCCAAGGTGCTTTTAATTGGGAATTAATTGTGACAGTCTGTTAGCTAATTTTAATTTTGATTAATTTTGAAAAGGTTGTGGCACTGTACTTGGCATTTGATGGGTTTTATAAACAAAAAATGTGACAAAACACGAACATTGCCGAAAAACCAACCTGCCGCTTTGACGTCAGGGTGCTTATCATTTTTATATGTAGGTATGCATGTTTTATGGAACAACGTTCTATTGTTTCCAATTTCGTTTACTTTTTTTGACATGGCAACATCGACGTGTGGCAAGTAAAACATTGAATAAAACATGCTTCGTACAGACCATATGAAAGTCAATGGTACCTACATTTTACAGCTTATCAAGGTTCACAAAAGCTGTACAGAAACAGTTCTTAATACGTAGCTATAAGTTGGTTTAAAGTTAACAACTTGAGTCGGTGGTGTTGACTGTATATTTTCTTCTTTTAAATTCGTCCAAATAGGGAATGGTGTCCATTTTTCTTGGCGCTTAATTTGTAATGAAGGCTGTTCTGTTGCTACTTATTGTGCGTACTCCTATTTCTCGGTAACTGCGAATAGAATCAAGAAAGTATTTTTATTGGATGTAGTCACACGTAGCATTATTAAATATAATGATTATTAAAACGAAAGGTTAAATTACTGTTTGAAAGAGTAGGTACTTATCAACAATTTTTTCTTTGATTAGGAAAAATAAAACAAGTAATTATACCAATACAAGTTTTCAGTTTTAAACGCTAGTGAAATAAAAAGTATTAGTAACTAGTAGGTACTAAATAACAAAATTTGTATTGTTTTTTCATCATCATCATCATCAGCTTTTATAAGTCCCCACTGCGAGGGCACAGGCATTCCTTATGGATGGATAAGGAGAATGGGCAATGACCCACTACGCGGGCCCAATGCGGATTGGTTGGTAAGTATTAACTTCTGCAAACGCAACCGGGCGGGACCACGGAGTCTTCCGAAGCACGGAGGAGCTTGAGATAACACATTCTTGGTCACCCATCCCGTGACCGACCATTGCGAAAGTTGCTTAACTTCAACGATCGCAGGCCGAGCGCGCTAACCACAGCGCCACGGGCTTAAATTGTATATTTTTTTCTTCAATGAGAGATTTTCTGCCAGCAAATAAAAAAAAAAAGTTTATTTATTAGCTCGATAGATGGCGCTGACCAGACATGTATCTCCTCTGATCTGACCTACACTTGTATTTCAAAGTCGTACAAGAAGGTGCAAGGCCAAAAAAAAGTTGACGTTGACGGAAGGAAAGAAATATCAAATAATTCTATTCCTCTTGTTTTGCGTTGCATTGCAATACCATACCGACCATACCGCGAGTTGTAGATAAGCCTTTTCAGTCCTGCAAATGTTTTTTTTCCTTCTGCAAGTGTTTTTTTTTTTAAATTGACTGTCTTAACGTAGACTCCTTGCCAGCAAATAAAAAGAAGCAGACCCATGTCTGATGAACGCCATCGTTGAGTTTGTGGAACTAACTTTTTTCTTTTTTAATCATCTGTCAGAAAATCCCTCATTATAAACGGTAATAAAGTTTCCCGTAAAAATCCTCCTTTAACAAAGTGTCGGAACTAAATATCAAGTAACTAAACGCACCTTTACCCGTATATTATTTAAATTTAAACTCCTCTGTTTAGTTTTGAAGTTATAATAAAAAAAAGCACTTATTTATTCTATTTATTGCCACCAAAATAGATAGTAAGCCATGAAATTGTAAATGAGATCGAATACTTCATACTTTATGCCGAATGAAGTATGGGATATCATCCATAATTCTGTGACACCCTTTTCCCTTAGGTATTTCGAAGAAGCGATCCCATCTTTCCTAGCAATGAATACATACATAGTAATATGAAAATTGCTTAAGTTTATTTTAGATATAGGATCTTTTTTATGAAATGGCTTTTGGTATAGATAAAACGACATACTTATTTAGACTGCTTTTCCTGAGCTGAGCTAGACTTAATACTGAGGTAACTGGAATTTTCACCCTGAATAAAAAAGTGTGCCCAGCAAATTTGACATTTAGTATGTAGTGGCTGTCAGTTGTCTCATAATATACGTATTTTTTTCAAAGTGTAGGTGAGACGGAAGACAGCCACAGTGTAATAAAGTGTTAGTACTGCACTCTCCAGTTACCTCAGTATGTAGTCTAGCTCCATGGCTTTTCCATTTGAAATGTACTCGGATTACCTAGCTTACCATGCTGGTCAACATTTAGGATACTTTTAATTTTGGTAAAATATCTCATTACTTATCATAGAAAAATGCAGGCCTGACTGCCGCATCTAAGTCAGTGACATATAAGATCCTCAATGGTTTAGGATTCCGAGTGTGGCGAGATTCGTCTTTCAGCATGTAGCTCAACATAAGGCGTGATAATAAGCTAAGCGCTATTTAGTTGTAGAAATAAAAGCAAATAATATCCATTTTTAGTCTACATACAGGGTAACACTTAGCCTTTATCTACCCTGATGATAAGTGAAGATAAGGCTGAAGATGGAAGCGCACTACTCACGTAAGCCTCAACTCTGAGGAACTGGCTATTCTGTCTCTAACTGCCGGAACACAACAATGCTGAAAACATCATTATGGCGTCAGACTTAGATAAGATGGTGGTAGCTAGCGAAGTGGACTTATAACAAGTGGGGCCACGGTTAACACGTGGTCATTACACCAACCAAACCCGGGAAACTCTTGGTCTGATACTGGTGATACCACTAGACCACAGGGGCGGTTATATAGAAAGTAGCCGGCGCCTGCTTTTGCATAAAGACAAAGTGAGAAAAAAAACAGAACCACAGAAACTAGCAAATAACTTAACTCGCTTACCAACTTAAAATTCTTTGTTCAACAGAAGTAAAATTAACTTAACTGACTTAAATATAACTTTATCCTCTCACTAAGTAAGCAAACTTATTCTACAAGCGTACCACATACAAATTTAATTCGCTATTAACAAAAATTTAAATGCAAGACTCGGAGAAGGAGGTACCTAATTAAGCTGAAAAAATTGCACTAAAGATATTCTTAATTTAGGAAATGTAACTTACTTTAACTTTTAATCTATTTGGAGACAGGGGTTCTGCAGTGCTGTTTAAAGGCTTACTTGTTTATTAACTGCCATTGATATTTATGATTAACTAGCTTTCCGCCCGCGGCTTCACCCGCGTGGAATACACAACGTTATCCCGCAGGAATGTGATATTTTTCCGGGATAAAAAGTAGCCTATGTTCCTCTCCAGGCTACAAAGTGTCTGTGTCCCAAATTTCAGCCAAATCCGTTGAGCTGTTTTGGCGTGATTGAGTAACAAACATCTAAACTTTCACATTTATAATATTACTAGCTGTGCCCGCGACTTCGTTCGCGTGGAATAGTGACTTTCGGCAGCATTTTTCATTTTTTTAGCTAATAAGGTTTTTCGTTTTTTGTGTATTTATTTTATATATATTAGTTTAGCGCTATGATACATACTAACAAATAAAAAAAATATTTCACATAGCCTTCCGCCCGCGGTTCGCCCGCCTGTACTACACGACGTTATCTCGAGGGAAAGTTATATTTTCCCGAGATATCAATTAGTCTTTGTCACTCTCTAGCTCCTAAAATATCCACAAAAAACACGCCGATCCGTTGCTCCGTGTTCAAGTTTAAATATCAGTATAAAATACTCAATAAATAAGGGTTTGTAGTGTTTAAATTAATAAAGGTGAAAAATATAACTGCACACCAAGAACAGGTAATTATTTAATTCATTATTGTTTCACTAGATGGAGTTTTTAGCTTTTGAATCGCGTTAACGAGTTGTGGATCTAAATAACATAACTATTGTGATCAATGCTTGCTAGCGAGGTTCAGTAATCGGTACTCTCACAGGCTGTAACCTCAATAATAGCTCTTGAATACACTCTTTAGTACTGAAACGTTGTGTGTTTTGCTTGCTCTCCCTCGGGACCTTGGTTTTGTCACGTACAAAATGGTCCTTCGAGCCGGATATACGGTTGATATTCGGTTGGTTTTTTCAGGTCTCCGGTCAAGCGGAGAAAAAGCTTGCACCCAAGGGCAGTGGATTGCTGTCAAGGGCAGGCGGATTCGAGAGCGCAGCAGAAGCGGAAGCAGGCACCAGACACCGACAGCGGCAGCGTTGGACAGCAGTGGCGGGTGGCAGCAGCACGGTTGGCGTGCAGCACGGTCAACACTGCAGCAGCGCGCGGGTGACGCGCTGCGGGAGGTGACACTGCAGCAGCGCGCGGGTGACGCGCTGCGGGAGGTGACGGTGATAAGTGAAGTGAAACTGTGAGTACAATTTGTGTTTTATGTGATAGGAAGTTATCGTGCTATAGGAATTAGAACTCTATTTGTATGGAAGAAATAACTTAAAAAATTGGAAGCTAAATGGACTTAGAATAATTTTAGTGTAAATAATTATGGACTTAGAATAGTTTTACAAAAAGTGAACCGACGGGGAACCTATGCCCGATTTTGGTCACAGTGTTAAATTTCTAAACACTTAGAATATTTTTGGAGCTGTTCATTTGGACATTGAAGAATTTTGGCGGACATTTGAACTTTGTTTCTTTTAAGTTTGACTTTTATGTGCTTATTTTATCTGTGTGTTAGTTTGTAAATATTTGAATTGATGTATCTTCGTGGTTGTTTGTGTCTTTATTAAGTAATTTGTTATTCTTCAAAAATGGAGGGTTTATTACGGGTTCAAGTAGACATACAAAACAAAATTGAAAGGGGTTTAAGTAATTTTAAAAAGTCGCCTAAAGAAAGGTTGACTGTCACTTATGTACAAAGTAGACTCGAAAGTTTAGAGGATTTGTGGAAGTTGTTTATGAGCACTCATAATCAAATTTTAATAAATTATGATGAAAAAGCTGCAGGGGAATATTTAGTTAAGAATGTTTATGATAATACTGAAGATGTCTATATTGTATATAAGTCGGAATTAAAAACTGTGTTATTAAGTTTTAAATCTGTATCTGTTTCTGCATCTGTTAGTGATGGCGCGAGTGTAAATTTTCACGGCGGAAGTAATTTATTTAAATTGCCCAAGATTAATATTCCTGTATTTTCGGGGACGTACGCGGAATGGCCTACGTTTCGTGATTTGTATGTTTCTTTAATACATTCCAATAGTAATTTAGATAAAGTCCAGAAACTACATTACTTAAAGGGGTATTTGTCTGGAGAAGCTGAGCAGCTACTTCGACAAATACCAGTGTCGGGAGATAATTATGACAGAGCATGGCAAATTTTAATAAGTAGATATAATAATAAAAAATATTTATCTAGCTGTATTTTGAATCGGCTATTGGGGCAACGCGATTTGATATCGGATAATGCTAATGGGCTTAAAGGTTTAATGGATACGAGTACTGACTGTTTGGACGCATTGTCAAATTTGGGAATTGATGTATCCACTTGGGATATTTTGATAATACATATTTTATCATCAAAGCTGGATGCAGAAACTAAGAAACAATGGGAATTACATGTCAGTAGTCAAATAGGATTTGATAGTTTGCCAACTTTTGAGCAATTTAGAGTTTTTATAACAAATAGATATAGGGCATTAGAGTTTTTGGTACCAAATAAATTTAATAAAATTGTTAATAATTCAAGCAGCAAGTCTTATAATAAGGTTTTTCATATTAATAGGTTAAGTTGTGTTTTCTGTGGAGAGGAACACAAAATAAGTTTTTGTAAGAAGTTTTCTCAATTGAACGTTGATGAACGTCGTAATTTCGTTCAGACAAAGGGGTTGTGTTTCAACTGTATGGGAATAAGTCATTCAGCACGGAATTGTTCGGTCCAAACTCAGTGTAAAATTTGTAGACGTTTGCACCATACTATGCTGCATATAGGAAATGGGCCAAACGCAGGAAACGAAATTAACGGGGCTTTATCAGCAAACGTAGCAATGGAGGACATAGAGCAGCCGTCAACATCAAGAGATGCAAATGAAGACATGCCTAGTCAACCAAATGAACCCGAGTATGGGGAGACGGTGACCTCGTGTTTCTCTTCCGGAAAGATCCCAGATCAGGTGCTGCTAGCTACTGCGTTGGTACATGCAGTTGCAAATAATGGAAATCGAATAACGATACGCGCTTTGCTGGATCAGGGGTCTCAAGCGTCTTTCGTTACGGAGTCAACTGTTCAATTGCTGGGGCTGAAAAAGACACATACTAAAAGTTTGATTTCGGGTTTGGGATGTGACAAAAATATCACATCTACTGCATCTGTAACAATTAAGTTGCGTTCCAGAATGGATTCTGGAAGAACAGTTGAAATCAACGCCTATGTGCTGAAGTCAATTACTTCCTTTCTACCAACTAAAAAAGTAGTAGGTTTGGGCACTTTAAACTTAACAGGGTTAGTATTGGCGGACCCAAGTTATCATATTCCGGGTAAAGTGGACCTGTTATTGGGGGCCGATGTGTATGGTGAAGTGGTTGAGGAAGGGTTGAGGAAAGATGAAGATGGAAATTTACTAGCTCAAGCCACTACATTTGGCTGGGTTATAAGCGGGAAGATAAAAACAAAAACAAATTTTGCTAATGTAGTGGCGATGCATACTGTGGTAGAAGATGATTTACTAAAGAAGTTCTGGGAAATGGAGCAGGAGCCTTTAGTGAATAAAGAAAATATTATGACGGAAGAAGAGAAAGAATGTGAGAGAGTTTACAGGGAAACAACATCCAGAGATAAAGAGGGTAGGTATATAGTTAAAATTCCATTTAAGGATGATAAACCAGAAATACGGGGTTCTAAAGAAATAGCAAGGAAAAGATTTGATTTATTAGAGAAGAGGTTAAATAAAAATAAAGAGTTTAAAATAAAATTTAATGATGTTATGAAGGAATACATATCAAATGAACACATGGAAATTGTGCCTTCTAAGGAGATCAATAATCCAAATTCAGTTTATGTTCCAACTCTCGCGGTAATAAGAAACGATAGGGATTCTACAAGGGTAAGGGTAGTTTGCGATAGCTCTTGTAAGGGAAAGGATGGTATATCAATCAATGACAAAATGATGAAGGGTCCGGTATTACAGCAGGAATTGCGACATATATTGTTGAGGTGGAGATCTCATCCAATTTGTTTGGTTGCAGATATTGCAAAGATGTACTTGCAAATAAAGGTTACCAAATCAGACACAGAATATCAACGGTTGTGGTGGAGGCAAGATGATTACTCAGAGATCCAAGCTTACCGCATGTTAAGGGTTACATTCGGGACAGCTTCGGCACCTTATCTAGCAGTACGGACCCTGCAACAAGTCGCTTACGATGAGGGGAAACGGTATCCTATGGCCAAAGAAAGGGTACTTACCGATTTCTACATGGATGATTTGATGACGGGCTGCGAAACGGTGGCTGATGCTGTAAACATTCAACAAGAAATGAGTGAAATGTTATTAAAAGGAGGATTTCAGCTGAGGAAATGGACGAGTAATAAAGACGAAGTACTCAAGGAGATTGGTCAAGCAATGGAAAATCGTGAACCTGAAAAATTATACATAAAAAGTGATACAGTTTTAAAGATTTTGGGACTTACCTGGGATAGACTTGCAGATGAATTTCATTATTCTGTCGAAGTTACTGTGATGCAAGAACCTGTAACAAAAAGAAAAATCCTTTCGGAAATATCAAGGTTGTATGATCCATTGGGGTGGGTATCGCCATGTATTATTTTGGCAAAAATACTAATTCAAAAATTATGGTTAAAAGGATTGGACTGGGATGAACCGGTCACTGAAGAAATACGGAGAGAATGGGTAACTTACCGACAGGACTTACCTTTGTTGGCAGATTTCCATATTCCTCGTTGGCTGGAAATCTCTGATGGTTGTCGTGTAGAACTCCATGGGTTTTCAGATGCCTCAAAGGTTGCGTACGCTGCTGTGGTATTTGCGCGAGTTATACAAGTAAATGGAGACATCAAAGTTAAACTAGTTACGGCCAAAACAAAGGTGGCACCCATTAAAATGGTAGCAATACCTAGATTAGAGCTTTGTGGGGCGGCACTTCTGGCGAAACTTTTGACGGAAGTTGCTGAGATACTTTCCATTAAGAAAGAGAACATATACGCGTGGACTGATTCCACCGTAGTGTTAGCCTGGATAAACAGCTATCCACGTCATTGGAAGCCGTTCGTGGCTAATAGAGTATCAGACATTTTAACTGTAATGGAACCAACACAATGGGCTTATGTCACCTCAAAGGAAAATCCAGCTGACGTTGCGTCGCGGGGCATATATCCGAAAGACATATTAAATGTTAAATTATGGAAGGAAGGGCCTAAATTTTTGAAGAATAAGGAACTAAGTCGGGTAAAGAAGGATTTTAACACAAATGAAGAAGAAATTAAAGTACATGTAGTTACGGAAAGTGATACTGAAGAAGGATTATGGAATAAATTCTCATCACTGACCAAAATGGTCCGAGTTTTAGCTTATTGTCGGCGTTTTATAAAGTTAGCAAAACTCAAAAAGGAAGAGAGAAATATAGAATCATTTTTAACTAGTCAAGAGTTGGAAGACAGCTTACGAGTAATAATAAAGAGATGCCAAGAAGAAAGTTTTAAGGAAGAATTTAAAGATTTGAAAGGTAAGGGAAAAGTAAAAAATAATAATATAATTTCATCACTTAATCCATTTATAGATAATAACGGCATAATAAGAGTGGGCGGGCGTCTTGGTCAATCTGGTATGTCAGATGATATCATACATCCGATTGTGCTATCAAAAAATTCCTTTATTTCACAACTTGTTGTATTAGATGCCCATCATAGACTCTTACACGGGGGACAGCAGTTAATATTAAACTTTATAAGAGCTAAATATTGGATATTGGGTGCTAAGCATTTGATTAAGAAAATAATCCGTAACTGTTGCAAGTGTATAAGATATTCGAATAGAACAAGAAATCAGCTAATGGGACAACTTCCAGAGTCTAGGGTATCGCCATCTAGGCCATTTTCACATAGTGGGGTGGATTTTGCCGGTCCGATCAATGTTCGTACTACAAAAGGTCGTGGACATCAAGCCTATAAAGGTTACATTTGTCTTTTCGTATGTATGGCAACTCGTGCCGTACACTTGGAAGTTGTAAGTGATTTAACAGCTCATGGATTTCTCGCTGCTTTCCGAAGATTCGTGGCGCGTAGGGGACATTGCACTCAGATATGGAGTGACAACGGAAAAAACTTTATTGGTGCGTCTGAGGAGTTGCGGCTATTATTCGTTCGTGAGAAATCAGGAATACTACCGGAAATACGTGAGGCTTTGGCTAACAATCAAACAACTTGGCATTTCATACCACCATACTCGCCAAACTTTGGAGGATTATGGGAGGCCGGTATAAAATCGACAAAATTCCATTTGAAAAGAATCATCGGAGACAGTACGCTGACGTACGAAGAGCTATCCACAGTGTTGAGTCAAATAGAAGCTTGCCTCAATTCCCGACCATTATCTAGAATCGACACTGATGGTGGCAACCATACTATTTTGACTCCTGGTCATTTTATAATAGGAGAACCATTAGTAACAGTTCCCGATCAGAACTTTGAAAATCACTCAGTGGGTAGTTTGAAACGTTGGCAGCTTACCCAGAGAATGTTGCAAAGTTTTTGGTCAAGATGGTCTCGAGAATACTTACATCAATTTCTGCAAAGACATAGGTGGACCGAACAATTACCAGAGCCCAAAATAGGCGATGTCGTTTTGGTAAAAGAGTTAGATTTGCCTCCAGCTCGTTGGTTAATTGGTAAGATTGTTGAAACACACCCTGGAGTCGATGGAATAGTGAGGGTCGTCACGTTGCGCGCAAAAAATAGTATGTTTAAACGACCAGTGTCGAAGTTAAGTTTGTTACCTGCAGCCCAATGAGGTTAATTGGATAGACGCAGTTGCAATACTAAAATGGTGTTGTTCGCGCCGCGCTGCGAGCCGTGCGTTGTCATTGT
This sequence comes from Crambus lathoniellus, assembly GCA_949710035.1. NCBI lineage: Eukaryota > Metazoa > Arthropoda > Insecta > Lepidoptera > Crambidae > Crambus > Crambus lathoniellus. The sequence continues at coordinate 20,765,925 of OX453310.1, forward strand.
CAAGGTCACGGGCGACACGAGACAATGCGCTCGGCCGGCCGGTGTAGGATCGCCAGTTGGCCGTAAGCAGCCGTGAGACAAGTTCGTGTGTTTCTGTAGCGACGTGCCGCGCAAGTTACCTACCCATATTGGGACCGAGATTTCGTTTTGCACCTACTAGGGCTCCGGTCGGGGTACGGACTTGTAACCCGTGTGTGTTCGCTTTGAAAAGCGCCGGGAAGTTTTAGCAGCCTATTAGGGCATTGTGTAGTATAAGAGTGTTAGCTGTAAGAGTATCCCATCGGGGGTTGTGTGGAGATCGTTTTGCCCGCGCGCGCGCCGGCGAGACAACGTTCAGCCCCCCTGGATTACGGACAGTATCCCTTACCATAAGGTAGGACTAGTTTTAATTTACTTAATTTTGCATGAGAAACCTTCGATTCAATAAACTGTAGAACACAGTAGATGTGGTCATCACAATTGTGCGTGATCATATTTTTGGTAGCAGAGCTTAGTTGATATAATTAATTTTCATATTAAAATTAACTACATAAAATTTCATAGTAAAAATAAAAAGCGTACCTAAAAAGAGTACCTAAAAATTATTTTTTTTTGTTGAAATCTCGAGGGTATTTGAAGATCCCGAGACGATTTGAAGTACTAAGAAATTGTTCTAGTAAATTCTCGAAGCGAATGTTTCTCACTTGGTGGATCCGATAATAGATAGACACTTATATAATTGTTGTCACATACTAGTGTTTTGATACGAGTTTACTCGCCTAGATGTGTATATTTTTTTTTGTGAGTCCGGATTTATTTGACGAATAGTTCGTTCGAAAGTGTGTTTATTAGTATCACATACTAGTGATTTGATACGAGTTTACTCGCCTAGATGTGTATATTTTTTTTTGTTTGTCGGGATTTATTTGACGAATAGTTTCGTTCGAAAGTGTTGTTTATTAGTACCACATACTAGTGTTTGTTCCGAGTCCGCTTGCCTAGTTAAAAAAGTGGAACTAGTTTTAATTATTAGTAGTATTAAATTACGAGTATTATTATTAAAAATAGTTTTGTTTTCGTTTGTTGATAACGGTTTAGTAGTTGATTTGCGAGGTATGCCATACCGTTAATCCTATACGTTTTGTTTATACCGTTATATTGTTAGCCCTTGAAATTGGTAAGTTGCTAATAATTTATGAAACTAGTAGGGTCCGTGTATGTCGTCCGAATTTTAACCCTTGAACCCCGTTGGGGCCAATTCTGACCACGCATATAGCTGTCAACGTTCACTCAAACCCGGGGCGGCCAATATTGACCAGGCGCCGGCCGGCACAGATTACTTGTGTTTTATATTATCGTGACGCGACCTATTTCTATTGTTTTTTTTGTTGATGTTTACCACTTTTATATTTCTTTGTTTGCTTTGTTTATAAAACGGATTATAAATGGCTCCTACGAATCCGACCGCCGTATCCAGGGCTGGCATCCAAGGAGTTTTGCGTTGGCTTGCTTGTGCGGTCACATTAATAGACCGAGCCGACCGGGTAGGCGCGTTGCTAGCTCGGTATGGCGGGCTGGCAGCTCGCCTGCAAGACCTGGAGCGCCACGCCATGGAGTGTCGCGCGTATTATTTGGAGAACCCCCCAGCTGATGATGCCGTGTCGGAACAGCTGGAGCAGGATGTAGCCCAGGCCTATGAGCTGGCTGACCAGCTCACGGAGGCGGCTGAGAGGGCCCTGGCTGTTCGGAAGGGGGAGCCGGTTTTGAGCGGGGAGGTCAAACCTACCCCGACGGCGTTGCTAGGCCGATTACCTACGCTGGAGATTCCCACTTTTAATGGGGATCTGTCAGCCTGGATGGGCTACATTAATTTGTTTGACAGTTTGGTGGATTCACGACGGGACTTATCCCCTAGTGAGAAGTTGGCCTATTTGCGCTCCTCCCTGCGAGGAGAGGCCAGCTCGGTAATCCAGCACCTGCTCATCAGTGACGACAACTACCAGGTGGCTCGCCAGCTTCTGGTTAGCAGGTACCAGAATGTCCGGTTACTGGCGGACACCCACGTGGCCACGATTTTGGCCCTCCCGCGAATCACGCGGGTACACCTGTTACGGAGGGAGTTGCTGAACCCGCTACTGTCAGCGGTCAACTCCCTAAGGCGATTGGACCTGCCGGTGGATCAGTGGTCCTTTATACTGCTGCACATAGTCCTCGCCAAATTGCCCGCTGAAATGAAGGGGCGTTTCGAGCAGAGGTACGGAGGCGACAGCGCCTCGTATCTCCCGCCCTTCGCGGACCTCCTTCGTTTTTTGGAGGACGAATGTAGGGTGACGGACCACCTGGAGCCCGCCCCGGTTCCAGGTGTTGGTCGTATGGTGGCGGCGAGGGAACAGCCCCGTCGCCCGACCAATCGCTATGCTGCCTTCCAGCAGTCCCCTCCCCCCGCACCGAGTGAGCGGTGCAGGTATTGCAGGGGAGATAGGCATGTGGTGCACGAATGTGCCAAATTTAGAGGCCTCCGCCCAGAGGGACGGAGGGCCGTTGCGAAACAGCGCCAATGGTGCTATAGGTGTTTGGGGGGACACATGCAGTCGGCGTGTCCCCAGACCGAGGATTGTCGTCTTTGCGGAGGGAGGCATCACCCCCTCCTTTGTTTGGACCGCAAGGACGCCGGGAGCCACCGGGGTTCGAATTCCTCGCGCACGGGCGGGGGCCCGGCAGCCCGGAACCGGTCCCCTAGAGATTCGGCGGGGCTTAGCCCCCCCGTTCAGTCCCCCCCGGAGAGGGGGAACTATAGGAGAGACGCCCCCGCCACGGGCGGGGGTAGGGGGGTACCACAAGAGTACGCCACGGTGGCGATGGGCACGGGCCCTATTTGCTACTCCCCCCCCCTAATGGAGAGGCCTCGATTGGGGTACTATGTACCGAGGCACGCCCCACACGGGTATTACCCTGCACCTAGGAGTGCTGTTGGTCGGGGCCAGTATGTACCCGATTGGGACCCGCTCGCCCGGTACGAGCGTCCCACATTTGGCGCGCCGACTCAGGCGCGAGGGGGACAAGTACCCCCCCAAAATTTTTAATGGCGCCCCTGTCGGACCCAACCACCCCTCCGGAGCTTGTGCTGTTGCCAACAGCCTCCGTGAATGTTTGGGGACCTAAGGGCAATGTTGTCACGGTGCGTGCCCTTTTGGACTCAGGTGCCCAGGGGTGCATAATGTCCAGGTGGCTTGTCCGACAGCTGGGTCTTTTGCTTGTGCCGCATCACGAAGCGGTACGGGGGGTGGGAGACTCGCGGATCCCTGATCCGATTGGTCGAGTTGAGTTCTCCTTCTCCCCCCACTTCACGCCAAGGCCGAAGATCGGTGCTTCGGCGATAGTTTTTGATAAGGTGGTTGGACCACTCCCGCAAGTGCGAGTGCCGCCATCCACGATTGAGCTGACGTCTGGACTGGCTTTGGCTGATCCTTCCTTCCACCGACCGGGCCCAATACACTTGTTGATTGGTGCGGATGTCCTCGGTCGTGTACTGTGTGGAAGCAAGCGAGTTTTGCAGACAGCCGATCTTGTCGCCTTGTCCTCGTCGCTGGGTCATGTGGTGATGGGAAAGGTACCACAGACACCAGAGACCCCGTCGGTAGACCGCCAGACCATTGTCGGTTCTACTTTGTCCGACGTTCTCCAAAAGTTTTGGGAGGTGGAGGAACCTCCCACTGCCAAGCGGTTGGATCCGTTAGCGGAGGAGTGCGAATTGTTCTACCAGAACAACACTGGGCGCCTCCTCTCGGGTCGCTTGATTACCCGCTTGCCCTTCTTGGCGGTTCGCCCTCCTTTAGGGAGCTCCCGGCCGATGGCCGAGAAGAGATTGTTGTCCATGGAGCGTAGGATGGCCAGGGATCCCGCATTCAAGGAGAAGTATATAGACTTCATGCGGGAGTATTTGGACCTTGGGCACATGTCCATCTCGCAGTTGGACTGGCGTAATGTGGAACATTACTTCCTGCCACACCACGCTGTTTTGAAGACTTCCAATGGGAAGATCCGCGTGGTCTTTGATGGATCAGCGCCCACGTCAACCGGAGTGTCGTTGAATCAGTGTCTGCATGCGGGGCCGAAGTTGCATCACGATGTCTGTGATGTTTTGACCAACTTCCGCCGGCACGCTGTCGTCTTTGTGGCCGATATCCGCATGATGTTCAGACAGACCGTGATTCACCCGGAGGATAGACGATACCAGCTCATCCTTTGGCGTGAGGATCCCCAGGATCCGATGTTGGCTTACGAGCTGAACACCAACACTTATGGTTTGCGGTCGAGCCCCTTTGTGGCGATCCGTTCGCTTATGGAGCTCGCAGAGCGCGAACGGCTACGCTATCCCCGGGCATCTGCTCTTATTGAGGGGGGGGCCTTATTTGTCGACGATATCTGCACGGGGGCCTCGAGCTTAGATGAGGCTCTCGTCTTACGTGATGAGCTGATTGCGCTCTTGAGGGCTGGTGGCTATGAGTTGCGGAAGTGGCTGTCTAACTCACCGGACCTATTGGCAGATTTGCCTAAGGACCACCAGCAAGAGCCGCTCCTCTTTGAAAATCCGGAGACTCCAGACATGCTGTCTGTTTTGGGAGTCCAGTATCGACCAGTCCCGGATTTGTTCACATATAGATTGGAACTGCCAGACCCAAAGGTCTGGACTAAACGCACGGTGCTGTCTACTGTAGCCCGTACCTTTGATCCGAACGGTTGGCTCAGCCCTGTAGTGTTTTCGATGAAGTGCTTCCTACAGGAGCTCTGGGCTGCGGAATTGTCATGGGATGAGCCCCTCTCTGGTAGCCTCCTACGAGAGTGGGTGAGGTTCGTGTCATCCCTACCCGACGTCAATCGGGTTTGTATACCGAGGCAAATGCTGCCTTCGGGAAAGTTTAAAGCCTCCCTGCACGGCTTTTGTGACGCGTCCGAAAGCGGATACGCGGCAGCCGTTTACATCCGAACGGTGGATGCAGCAGGCGTTGTCGCCGTACACTTAGTTACGGCCAAGAGTAAGGTCGCCCCCCTTCGGACTAGGCTAACCATTCCGAAGTTGGAGTTGTCCGGCGCCACTCTCTTAGTACGGCTACTCAATCATGTTGCCGACACCTTGGGAAACGGTGTCGACTTGGGGTCGATATTTGCGTGGTCTGACAGCCAGGTCGTCCTTTGTTGGCTGAAGAGTTCAGTCCACACCCTTGAGGTTTTTGTGGCCAACCGGGTCTCGCAAATTCAGACTTCAAAGGCCCCGTTGATTTGGCGCCACGTACCGGGCGAATTGAACCCCGCAGATTGTGCCTCCCGCGGCTGCGAGGCGCCTGAGTTAGTGGACCACCACCTATGGTGGAGTCCATCATGGTTGTTACGGCCTGAGCGCTCATGGCCTGCCACCCCGGCTGTGGCCAGAGTCCCAGACCTAGGCATGCGTGTTCACGCCGTGGAGACGGTGGCGGCTCCGCAGATGGAGTTTTTGTTAGACCGCTACAGTTCTCTTGATAAGTTGCTCGGCGTGACTGCTTGGATTAGGCGCTTTGTGCGAAATTGTCGCCAGCCTCAGGAGAAATCGTTGTCTCCGGTCCTCGCCCCACAAGAGCGGCAAGACGCTCTGTTGCATTGGTTGCGAGTGACGCAACAGCGAGAGTTTGAACCGGAGCTGAAAGCCCTGCGCTCAAGTAAGTCCAAGTTGAAGGGACCCTTGGTGCGGTTGAATCCCTTCTTGGACAGTACCGGATTGCTGCGTGTCGGAGGTAGGCTCAGACATGCCAACCTGCCGTACGGATCACGCCACCCTTTGTTGCTCCCCAAGGATGGACCGTTAGTTAGACTGTTGATTACAGACCGCCATGTAAAGAATGCTCATGCCGGTTGTAATGCTTTGACCGCGCTCCTCCAACGAGAGTTCTGGATTTTGTCAGCGCGGAGAATAATCCGATCCGTTATTTTTCGTTGTCTCCCGTGTTATCGTTTGCGCGCCGATACGATGCAGCCCCAGATGGGTGATTTGCCTGCCGATCGAGTGAACGAATCGATGCCCTTCTCAGGAGTTGGAACGGATTTTGCGGGGCCATTTACCGTTAAGACATCGCGGCTTCGTAATGCTAGAACGGAAAAGGCTTACTTGTGTGTATTTGTTTGTTTGGCCACTAAAGCGGTCCACCTGGAGGTGGTTAGTGCCCTCACCACAGAAGCCTTTGTAGCCACGTTGAATCGTTTTGTGTCTCGCCGCGGAATGCCGTCGTTAATCAGGTCCGATTGTGGAACCAATTTCAAGGGCACCGATAGGTATTTAAAGGAAGTTTGTGAATTTTTGGATAGGAATAATTTTGAGATCGGATCCACACTCTCTCGCAGAGGGGTACGATGGCAGTACTCCCCGCCATCCTGCCCCCACTGGGGAGGGATTTTTGAAGCAACTGTAAAGGCCGCTAAAACTCACCTTCGTCGCGTTATTGGGGAGACGGTCCTCACGTTTGAGGAACTCGCGACCGTATTTTGTAAGGTTGAGGCGGTCCTCAACTCGCGTCCGTTGTGTCCGTTGTCTTCGGACGCGAATGATTTAGAGGCCCTTACGCCGGGCCATTTTTTGATTGGCAGACCGCTTAACGCCTTGCCGGAATATCCTTATTCCGAAGTGGCCTCCGGACGGCTCTCGCGATTTGAATTGCTCCAGCAGCTTACGCAGAGTTTTTGGCGCCGTTGGCATCTGGAGTATTTGCACATTTTGCAGCAACGCGTTAAGTGGTCGGATAGGACGACCCCACCCAAGACAGGAGACCTCGTGTTGGTAAAGGATCCAAACCTGCCGCCCCTCCGCTGGCGTTTAGGACGCATTGTTCAGCTTCATCCGGGGTCGGATGGTGTGCCCAGGTTTGCCGAGGTCCTGGTGGGGGACTCTGTTTTGAAGCGAGCGATCGCTACCCTCTCTCGCCTGCCCTTAGATTGAGTTGGCGGACAGTTTGCTACTGTCCGGGACGGGGGGATGTTCGCGCCGCGCTGCGAGCCGTGCGTTGTCATTGTCAAGGTCACGGGCGACACGAGACAATGCGCTCGGCCGGCCGGTGTAGGATCGCCAGTTGGCCGTAAGCAGCCGTGAGACAAGTTCGTGTGTTTCTGTAGCGACGTGCCGCGCAAGTTACCTACCCATATTGGGACCGAGATTTCGTTTTGCACCTACTAGGGCTCCGGTCGGGGTACGGACTTGTAACCCGTGTGTGTTCGCTTTGAAAAGCGCCGGGAAGTTTTAGCAGCCTATTAGGGCATTGTGTAGTATAAGAGTGTTAGCTGTAAGAGTATCCCATCGGGGGTTGTGTGGAGATCGTTTTGCCCGCGCGCGCGCCGGCGAGACAACGTTCAGCCCCCCTGGATTACGGACAGTATCCCTTACCATAAGGTAGGACTAGTTTTAATTTACTTAATTTTGCATGAGAAACCTTCGATTCAATAAACTGTGGAACACAGTAGATGTGGTCATCACAATTGTGCGTGATCAGGTGTGTTAATATAGATAAACCACATTTTTCAAAGGAAAAATGCATCATATTGTAGTATTATATCTAAGCAATTTAGTATTTAAAGTTACGTTATGTTTTTTTTTGTTAAAAAATAGTAAATGTTTTTTATAGTTTCTTGCTTGTAGGTAAATGTTATTATGTTTCATGGTGGGCGGCATGAGTTTTTTATTTTATTTTTATACGGTGGGCGGTGGTAGTTACGTTATCATTAAACTAAAGTAAGTTAAGAACAATTTGTAATTGTTCTTGGTGGGCGGAATGTTCAAGTTTAAATATCAGTATAAAATACTCAATAAATAAGGGTTTGTAGTGTTTAAATTAATAAAGGTGAAAAATATAACTGCACACCAAGAACAGGTAATTATTTAATTCATTATTGTTTCACTAGATGGAGTTTTTAGCTTTTGAATCGCGTTAACGAGTTGTGGATCTAAATAACATAACTATTGTGATCAATGCTTGCTAGCCAGGTTCAGTAATCGGTACTCTCACAGGCTGTAACCTCAATAATAGCTCTTGAATACACTCTTTAGTACTGAAACGTTGTGTGTTTTGCTTGCTCTCCCTCGGGACCTTGGTTTTGTCACGTACACTCCGTTTTGACGTGAAAGACGGATATACAAACAATACAAACAGTATGTCAAAAGAAAGAACTTATCACGCTGAACAACTTCTCTTAAGATGCTATCTCATATAGTTTAACCTGGCTGCTAGGGTTCCACATCAGCTGGCCTAGCATGAACGGCTTTTATCATGCGATATGATATAGCACGTCATGCTGTCTTGCTTACCTACCCCACTAAGGTGGAAGCAAGACAGCAAGATGTGCTATCTCATATCGCGTGATATAATGATGGTAATGCTAGCCAGGCAGGTGTACCAAGACCTTCAAACTTTGTACGTCAATAGAAAATGCTCATCACATTTAACAACTTTCCATGACGATATTTCTATATCTCTCATAGTTTGGCTGGACTGCTATGGTTCCACATCGGCCATTTCGATCTTCTAAATAAATTATAGCCTACCTATAAGTTGGCGACAACTAATAGCTATATAACAAAAAAAGTTTCATAAAAATCCGTTCAGTAGTTTTTGCCTGAAACGTGGACAACAGACAGACAGACAAAAAATTCAAAAACTATATTTTTGGTATCTGTTCCGTTTAAGAAGACCCTTGGTGGTATTTTTTCTATTTCTTTTCAATGTATACAGCCCCTGTATCGGCAAAAAAATATGGATATGGACATGGGCTTCATTTGACATTTGATGCCCATATTTTGTGCTTTTAAGGGCATAATATGGGCTTCAAATGTAAAATGAAGAACAATAAAATCGCAAAAAAAAAAACAGCAGTTCCATACAAAAGTGCAAAAATATTTAATCAAAATGTATGAAACTGGAATGTATGAAATTTTTTCGCGATTTCAGTGTTGGTCCTATAATAAAAGTTGTTTGTTTTCATGAGTAAAACAATCCCTAAAAATATCCGGGGTGATACCAGACCAGGTGTACCAGACCTTCAAACTTTGTACGTCAATAGAAAGTGCTCATCACGTTTAACAATTTTCTTTAAAACGATATTTTTATATCTCTCATAGTTTGGCTGGACTGCTATGGTTCCACATCAGAAATTGCGATCTTCAAAATAAATTATAGCTATATGTTGGCAAGGACCAGTAGCTGTATAACGAAAACTTTCATCAAAATCCGTTCCGTAAACTTTTTTGCCGACGTCATCACACGAAAAAAATCATCCCCTGTTTTCACCCTCTTTAGGGTAGTTCTTTTTACAAACTTTGAATGTCGTATTTATTTATCTAATCAAAAGCCTATAAAATAGTTTTGAAGCTTCTAGCTTTAAAAATGACGTAATTTCCATACAAACTTTCATCCCCTATTTCAACCCCTTACAGCCATTTGTTCACATAAAAAAGTAGCCTATGTCCTTTTTCAGGCTCTAGACTATCTCTGTACCAATTTTTATTCAAATCGGTTCCGTAGTTTAGGCGTGATTGTGTAACACACAGACAGACATTTTCGCATTTATAATATAAGTAAGGATAAAATTCAAAGTCCTGACTGACTGACTGACTGACTGACTGACTGACTGACTGACTGAGATATCAACGCACAGCCCAAACCGCTGCACCTAGAGACTTCAAATTTTGCACATAGATACGTTATACAGTGTAGGCATCCACTAAGGAAGGATTTTTGGAAATTCCACCCCTAAGGGGGTGAAATAGGGGATGAATGTTTGTATGAAAGTCCGTCAGTTTTGAAGTTTGGATCTTCATATTTTGTATTTAGGCTGGCAACTGAAAATTAATATTTACCTGTGTCAGCGTTTTTGACAATTCCACCCCCGAAGGGGTGAAAAGAAGGATGAAATGTTGTATCTGGAAAGTCCTTCATTTAATTTGTTATTAAGGCTTATGGTCGGAAAGTAAAACAAATAAGCAAACACATATTTCGTATTTTTTTGAAAATCAACCCCTTAGAGGTTAAATGGGACAAAATAAACCTAAAAATCGATATGGATGTCGTTATTGAGGTTTTATGGGATGACGATTGCAAAAATAGCGTTAATTTTTATGTTTAACACGCTGAACATGATGAAACCCCTTAAAGGTTGAAATAGGGGTGAAATTTTGAATGAAAAATCAGGAGTAAAATAGACATTTAAACTTGAAACTTTGTAGGCTTACTTCTTAAAACAAATAGGCAACCCATTTCGTAATTTTCCCAAAATCAAACCCAGGGGGTAAAATACGGGATGAATATGTGTATGAAAGTCCGACAGTTTTGAAGTTCGGATTTTCAAATTTTGTATTTAGGCTGGCAACTGAAAATTAATATTTACCTGTGTCAGCGTTTTTGACAATTCCACCCCCGAAGGGGTGAAAAGGGGGATGAAATGTTGTATCTGGAAAGTCCTTCATTAAATTTATTATTTAGGCTTATGGTCGGAAAGTAAAACAAATAAGCAAACACACATTTTGTTATTTTTTCGAAAATCAACCCCTTAGAGGTTAAATGGGATAAATTAACCTAAAAATTTATATGGATGTCGTTATTGAGGTTTTATGGGATGACGATTGCAAAAATGGCATTTATTTTGATGTTTAACACGCTGAACATGATTCAACCCCCAAAAGGTTGAAATTTTGAATGAAAAATCAGGGGGTAAAATAGACATTTCAACTTGAAACTTTGTAGGCTTACTTCTTAAAACTAATAGGGAACCCATTTCGTAGTTTTCCGAAAATCAAACCCAGGGGGTAAATAGGGTATAGAAACCTAAATCATCTTAAGTACTTACCCTAAAAGTTCTTGCTACCTAACAAGTTCTTGGTACCTAAGCTACTCAGAACTAACTTTTTGATTGTGAAACAGACACTTATTATTTACCATCTTCCGCCCGCGACTTCGTCCGCGTGGACATTCTGCGGTGCGAGGCCCGCCGCACGTGGCAAACGTTCTGCCTCGCGCGAGGCTGCTTGCTTGGTGAGGGAGGACCCGCCTAATCACGTAAAACGGCTGATCGGATTTTTATGAAATTAAAACATAGAATACTTTTTATCCTGGTTATTGGTCCCCTAAGTATTTTCTCGAATGTCCACGCGGACGAAGTCGCGGGCGGAAGCTAGTTTATAATATAAAAGTAAGGATAAGTATCACGGAAAATATATAGACTGTGTTAGTATCATCATCATCATCATCATGTCAGCCGAACGACGCCCACTGCTGGGAGTAATATTAGTATAGTAGGATGTATTTACAAACAAAAAGTATTTAAGTTTTCCATGACACAGTTTCTCAATAAAATTTACATGGGCTTAGATAATTGTAAAATGTTATTTATTTATTGTTAATTGTATAAGTGCATTATGAATATAATAGAGACAATTTCAAGTACAGAGAAATGCATGACTCTGACATGTTGAGATTAAGAGAAGAGCACAACCTCTCCGTCCGAGGCGTGCAATATTGATGAATGGTTCACATCGCGAACTATGAAGTGCCGTAGTTCCATTTATGAAGAGTGAAATCTCTTCTCGTCTAGCTTCACTCCTGGTGGGGCCTACGCTTTGAACATTACCCTAATGAATTTTACGCAGAGCATACTAGCCTGTAGGGTTTCTAAGTACGAACATGAGGTTCAGAAGCCACTGAAAGTTGAGCAAAAGCTTATTTCCCTCTTGTTAGTTTAGGCTAGAGGCCCTTTGTATGCGGTCGGCCGGTACTTTACAGCTTGTGGCATACCACAAGCTGTAAAGTACCGGAAAATATCTTGATTTTGTTAATGCCAACGTCATAATCATGTCTCATAGTTAATTCTCATTCTATAGCGGAGAGAGGGATAAAAAAAAGAAAAGTTATTTCTCATTTTTAAATGAGCGAAAAGTCACTTCTATGGATGAGATGTCCTTGTAATTTCAGGAAAAAGCTCTGCATTAAAGCTTTTAGTTTAGTAGTTGGTAAGTCTTATTTTTTAAGTAATAATTCTCCTGAGCTAGTTAATTGTAGAATTTAAGAAAAACTGAAAAATCCTATCATCCTTGGAAGTGAATTTTAAGTACAACATAACTAAGATATGAACTAGTTTATTTGTTACTAGCGCTCCGCTCGTGACTTCGTTTGCGTGGACCCCCTTTTTCATCCCCTTAAAGGGGGAATTTCCAAAAATCCTCTCTTAGTGCTTCCCTACATTCCTCAAGGAACATACATGCCAAATTACAGCTTCTTGCGCCCAGTTGTTTCGGCTGTGCGTTGTCTGTCAGTCAATCAGTAACTTTTAATACAGAAGATTGCATTGCATAGGTGGTGGATTTTTTACGATCTCCGTGGCCCAGTGGTGTCCACACCGGTTTTTAAGGTGGCGCTATCTCTAGAGGTCCTGAGTTCGATTTCCGTTCGGGTTAATATAGAAAAAACGAGCTTTTCAATATTTCCTCGAGTCTGGCTGTATATACCCGTCGTTGTTTCCAATATCCATAATACTATAGTGCTTAAGCTACTATAGATTGGTATTGGAAAACGTATGTGATGTTGTCCAATATTTATTATTTCAAAATTTCATATTTGACATGTTTTCACTGGCGACGGCTACCTGGCATCACTTCCATGGCATCCTTCAATAAGATGAGCTCTTAGGAGTTAGGTTTACAGAACTTTATTCTCATAAAGACAACATTGTCACTTACATGAGAACATTATAAAATAAAAAAAGGAGTTCAAGTGATGTTTTAAAAGCATTTTATAAAATTTATAGAAACTGTTTATAGTTCGTATGCAGTTGTGATTATTTGATTAAAGAACATTTTATACTATACCCGAAACGGTTACCATTTTTGTTTGTAATATCTCCACTGACAATATTGCATGTAAAAAAACTGAACAATCGTGTTGCGCAATAATTTTTATTGCATTCGTTTTTGTTGTAACGAGATGTCGTCGACATGTAATCGAATATGTGTCCGATCCAGCGGACCGTTTATCAACGTACAACGGATATGTTTTTTCATGTCCAATGTAAGTACCGACATGTACACTTGCATAGTTAACAGCACATACAGTTTTGGATAATTGTCTATTTGAAATGATTGATTTTTAAACTTAACTTTTTTGACATTGGTTTGAAATCGATTGAGTCAATTTTACGTGAAGTTATAAGTTGCCAAACGCTTCAGTGCTTTTTATAGTAACTAGTATGTTGCATTGCAAGGCTTCTTTGTTAACGTGGTATGTCATGGTTTTTCAATTTTCATAGAAGGCCGCCGCCTACATTTTTGAAAACATTAAATTGTTTGCGCTACGGCTGTAGATGTTCCCAATGCATACTTGCGAACGGTTTACTCGGTCATATGTCTGAATTAGGTAAATAGGAACAATAAAAAACTAGCACATGACTGTTCTTTGAAATTTCAGTTGCCAACGTCAACAATTGAAATAACCCATAGGTATACATCACGATGTCCAAAAACCTCTTCACAAAGCGTCAAAGTTTGATCCAAACCCCCATATGAAAGGCATCCCGAATTCCATTTAGCTAATCAAATAAAGGGCCTACTTTTTACGGCGCCAATAATCGATATACTTTACAATGCAGCAAATAAGTACATGGTACAAAATTAGGTTGGGCTCGAGATTTGAATAAGTAATTCGGCGGAGATATAAGGTAAACATCAGTTGGGGCGATGGGATCGGCGCGGATTTCAGCGGGTCGCTCAATAGCAATATTGGCAATGGATGGGGCGGCCATGAGACCCCTTCCCATACTGGGACGGATAGCTGATAAAATTTATACTTTTATACTAGAGTAGGCTGCTTCTAAGCAAGATCGCTGCACCGTAGTTTGGTAGACATTTGAATCAAAGATAAAGTCCTTTTTTATTTTTTTTGCGGCGTTTTGAGCGCCTCATTCCCCCTTAGCGGGGCCTTTTGCAACGACCTGTAAGCTGTTGCCCGCATCACTGTCCCTGCCCACCGGCCTGGGGAGATGTCCACCCTTGCTCGGCCACCCCCCGCCGCCCGAAGGACGAGAGCAAGAGGTGAAGAAGGGTTTAGTGGGTATTCCCTCTTCCTGATCCACCATCGAGTATTTGACACTGGATGGAGGATCAGGAAGTGGCCACATAACCACCGTCCGCACACCGCATGCGGACGGGGTATGTGTAAATGCATTCACCTGACTATAAAAAAATAAATAATAAAAAAAGATAAAGTCCTTAAAATTTATAAAAAAAAAACAACTTTAACCTTCTCTTTTCGTCAGCTTGAACCCTTTTTAAAGTTAAAGTATTATCTGAGTGAGATGTGGTGGTCGGTGGTATTGACATATCACGGTCAAATAGTTTAACGTGCCTTCAGAAGCACGTAAGAGTCGGAGAAGAATAATTTTGGTCAGCGATTCACATCCTTCATACTTATTTCAATCCACTTTGATTGATCAGTCAACACCTAAGTCATACATGTCTGTGTAGGTACAAAAGTCCCCTGATTCAAAATCTTTCAGAAAGGGAGTCGAATTCTGTGTTTTGTCTTTGTCCTAACAAATATTGAACTTGGTTTCTCAGCAGTATACTTATGAAAATGTAAGTAAACATCGAAGAGCCTGTGGCATAAGGCGTTTCGCCCAGGACAAAAAAAAGTGGTAAACGAGGTTAGCCTGCAATCGTTAAAGTTAAGCAACTTTCGCAATGGTCGCTAACGGGATGGGTGACCAAACACTTATTATCTCAAGCTCCTCCGTGTTTCGGAAGGCACGTTCGGCCGTTGGTCCCTGCTGCGTTTGCAGTCGTAAATACCCCCCAAGTAATAGTAGTCGTTAGTACCGCATTGGTTATAATCCATTCTCCTTATCCATCCATAAGGAAGGCCTGTGCCCCAGCAGTGGGGACTTAAAATGGCTGATGATGATGATGATTGACTGATGAAGTAAACATCATTTTTGCAAGAGTATCCCAGAGTACTTTAAAGCATGGTGACCCCAACAGTAGGCCCCCAGAGGCGACTTTATAAAAGACGGACGCTCGGAGCGTCCCGATCCTTCCGTTTCGTTCACAATAAAACACCTCCCCCTTTGCTTACTTTCTTCACCATTCACGCTTATTGAAAATCTGTTAATATCTCTTCAAAATTTGTATTACCTTTTTGCTATCAGTGATTTCGTTTAGTCACGTCAAGGGATTTCTAATGTTCTTTTAGCTGGGTTTGTATTTGGTATTGGTAAAAGTTAGTATTAGCAATTTAATAATTTTATACGAATTTCAGTTTCATGAAAAGCTATTTGGTAAAAGCGCCTGTTATAAATATATGTACACATAGCGCGGAGAACCGATGGCCGTTGGGGCGGAAAAGTTCTCGAATGGCGACCGCGTGCCGGACGACGTTTCGTGGGCAGACCCCCTACAAGGTGGACCGACGATCTGGTCAAGGTCGCGGGAAGCCGCTGGATGCGGCTTCCCGCGGATGGAGGCAGCGCAGGACCGATCGTTGTGGAGATCCTTGGGGGAGGCCTATGCCTAAACGCTGGGGTCTTGCTCCAAAAATATTTCTCTGGCTGTACAATGCGGTCATCAAACCACTCATCAGTTACGGCTCGGTAGTCTGGTGGCCTAAAGCTGCTCAGACTGTAGGGGCAAAGAAACTGCAGAGTCTCCAACGTCAGGCCTGCTGTGCTCTCACTGGCTGTATGAACACTGCTCCAACTGCAGCGCTCGAGGTAATGCTGAACCTTACCCCACTGCATCTACACGTGCAGCAAGAGGCTGCGAAAGCAGTACTTAGACTAAAACACCTAGGCACTCTCAGGTTCAATAAGGTAAGACACATTAAAGGTCTACTGGAGGAATGGTTAGACACACCCCTTGTGGAGGCGATCTGTGATAAGGTCAAACCATCCTTCATCTTCGACAAGAAATACAAAATACAACTGGAGGACGCAGAAAGCTCTCGGGTACAACACAAAGCGCTTCTGATATTCACTGATGGCTCCAAGACCTCTGTAGGAGCAGGAACAGGCGTATTCTCAGAAGACCTAAACATACAAATTGCACTGCCACTAAGTTCGTACAACACAGTCTTTCAGGCAGAGTGTATGGGCATTCTGTTGGCAGCTCAAGCAGTCGCAACAAGGGAAGTAACCGGCTACGACATTCTCATACTTTCCGACAGTAAATCAGCACTTCAGGCTCTAAATGGTAGTCGTAGCTCATCGAGTCTCATACAGGAGTGTCATCACAGACTAAACATGGTGGGTACACTCAATAATATTACTATCCAATGGATCAAAGGCCACAGTGGATCACGTGGAAACGACCTGGCCGATGAGCTGGCGAGGAGGGGATCGGATAGGGTGATGATTGGCCCTGAACCGGTCGCACCCATTCCGGCGAGCTGGTTTGCTGGTAAGATCCGTGATCACACTACCCTTACGCACCAACATGAATGGAGCTCACTGGAAACATGCAGGCAGGCGAAAATGGCACTACCGCGCCTGGACGCCCGTTTGTCCAGAGCTCTCATTAAGCTAAGTAGATCACAGTTACGCCTGGTGACGGGTGCTATAACAGGACATGGAAATTTCAACAGACACCTTTTCAACTTAGGTATCACCGACAGCCCCCTATGCAGGGGTTGCATGAGGGCCGAAGAAACAGCTGCTCACGTCCTGGTAGAATGTGACGGAGTGGCCCCCTACCGGGCGAGGTACCTCGGCTCCCCTGGAAGCGTCCACGAAGCGGTCTCCGACGTGAGGGCGCTGGGTGCTTTCCTGGCAGAGCTGGGCTGGCTGGAGTAATCCGGCTGCACACCCTCCACACGCAAAATAGGCGCAATAAGACGTCGAGTTGCGGAAAACGCCCGTATCGATTGAAGAAGAAGAAGAAAGAAGAGGCCTATGCCCAGCAGTGGGCGTCGTTCGGCTGACATGATGATGATGATTAATATTTGATTGCCTCTTTAAGCTTTTAGCTGGCTGGCTTATTTTGTCTTATTATTGACAACCCTAAACAAAGTTCCATGAAGTTATCGGAAAATGATCGTTTCGTAGGTGTCGTGGTAGTGGTGGTCCTGGCCAATTTTTTTTATACACGTGTCTTATGGTACGCACCCTGGTTTAAAACTGGTACTAAACTGGTGCGGTCACTTTCATTTTCCAAATGAAAGACAGAATTAGCATCATTTTTAAACCAGGTCTAACTTTTAGTCCACGTTTTGGAATAAGGGGGAAGAGGTTTGGTCGATACTTTTTAACCGACTTCAAAAAAAGGAGGAGGTTCACCAGACGTGTGAATGTTTTTTTATGTATGTGAACCGATTCTGATATTTCTTTTTTTTATCTAATAGACGAATGTTTCAATTTGATCCCATGAAAAGTTCACAGTACTTACTCGGTTCAGAAGTTTCTTCAGAATCCTAAAAAAACACATTGTTGTCGTCTGGTAGTTCTTGCTTTACGCTTCAATATCTTCGGGAACTATTAACGAATTTCGATAATTTTTATTCGAAAGAATATACCTACTCCCTATTATAATTTTTATTTATTTCTTTCACCCAAGGTTGCCTGGAAGAAATTTCTATGTAGCAATAAGGCCACGTTTGAACGTTTGGCTTGTTACTTGTGTACAGTCAATCTTATTCATTTGACAGTTCATATTGTATCATAATAAATGTCATTCCATACAAATTGCAGCCGATTGAATACGATATGAACTGTCAAATTAATACGATTACGCCCCCAAGATCAGTAATATCCAAGATTTGTTAGAAAAAGACGCGCATTTTCGTCCAATGAATTCAATTTATTTTTCATTTTTAAGTACGTGTTTTTTAACATAAAAGAAACAGTATCGACCAAAACATTCAAAACAGCCGTTTTATTACTTAAAACAAAGATGTCAATTTACATTACACAGAAAAATGGTTTGTTTGCGGTTTTCTAATTAGACAAGGAGACTAATGACGGTGTATTATGAATGGCGCGGAGGGAATATTAATTAGGAGGGACCTTTTCAAATTAAAGATGTCTGGGTGTACCTATACGAACAGTTTGTATAAATTTCAGTCACATTCTATTCTTTCTTAGGGGATATTACGTTATCAAATATCTCTGATCACTTAAATGATCATATATTTGATCCAATATAATTGACTATTATAATGAGTCGAAAAATGAATCATATGTCTATATTACATTATCCAATATATTGACTCATAGATCTATGATCCAATGATGAAATGATCGTATAAATGATAGTGTAATATGCCCCTTAGAACATAATTACGTTCTTATTATTTATTTATTTAAGACGCAACCAGTCATTATGTAGTTAATTTACAATTAAATTACAGCGAGTATCTACGTCTAAATTCATACAATTGACTATCTACAGTAATATTAACAACGTTGTTTTCAGGATTGTTGTGTTCCGTATTTAGAGATAACATAGCCAGGAGTGTGAAATGCTATCCCAAAATACGAATGATAAAATCACTGAAGGCCAAATGAACGAAATCCCAAATCACATTTTACCAAAAACATTTTAAGCCGAATCACGTTAATCCAAATGCACGAAATCCCAAATCACGTTTTACCAAAAACATCTTTAATCAAATCACGTTAACCCAAATGAACGAAATCTCAAATCACATTTTACCAAAAACATTTTAGTTGAAATCACGGTACATAATCCAAAAAAAAAACGATCGTAACCACAAATAACCAAAAAATGATCCATGCGAAAGTTTATGAGGATGTTTGGATAGATGGATGTTTGTAACTCTTTCATGCAATAACTACAAAACAGATTTGGTTGAAATTTGGCACACAGATACCAAGTAGATAGCCTGGATTAAAATATAGGATACTTTTCATTCCTACGGGAACGTTCCTACGAAAAATCCGTTTTGTAGTTATTGCATGAAAGAGTAACAAACATCCATCCATCCAAACATCCTCATAAACTTTCGCATAGATCATTTTTTGGTTATTTGTGGTTTCGATCGTTTTTTTTTTTTGGATTATGTACCGTGATTTCAACTAAAATGTTTTTGGTAAAATGTGATTTGGGATTTCGTTCATTTGTCTTAACGTGATTTGATTAGAGATGTTTTTGGTAAAACGTGATTTGGGATTTCGTGCATTTGGATTAACGTGATTCGGCTTAAAATGTTTTTGGTAAAATGTGATTTGGGATTTCGTTCATTTGGCCTTCAGTGATTTTATCATTCGTATTTTGGGATAGCATTTCACACTCCATAGCCAGTTCCTCAGTGGTTGGGGATTCCAGGTGTGATGAAGGCTAAGTGCTACCTACCCCGCTGTAGATAAAAAAAAGTTCGGCATAAATGGCGCAGGGGTCACGCGCCGCCCGGTTCGATTCATGCACTAGACAATGGCCTCCTGGGTATTTTCTATGATATTTTGTATTATTTACCTACCAAGGTAGGTACATTTTTTTTGTCTAAGCATTTATCCGTTGTCTATGTCATAACATAACACCATTTCTTAAAGAAATTTATTTAGACTAGTTAGTTTATAGTTGTAATTGTTTAATTCATTGATTACATACTTACATAATACATAAATTAAATTTTTGGCTACTTTCTTTCATTTGCTTTGAGTACTTACTTAAAGACTACTACTAAAAGAAGGGGGTGGTTAATCATGAAATAGAGATGAAAGAGATTTTAAATTATTTTAATGCATTCACAATGCAATTCTGTAAGTATAAAAAATGTGATAGTAAAAAACCACGAGCCCCATAAGCTGTAGCCCACCTGAAAGCGACTTAGGGGGCTCGTGGTTTTTTACTATCACATTTTTTCTATAACTATGAAAAGCTAAAGCGATGAACTATATCAACAAACACTATTTAAAATTAATAAAAAGAAATACCGTAAAACCGGGTTACTTTGACCGTAGGGGGTAACTTTGACCCAAAATAGAATATTTTTTAAACTTTTTGTTTTGCAATATAATAATCAACAGCATAATAATACCTCTCTTAAGCCTGCGACAATGGCCTGCAGCTGATAGATAAAAGTTCATACCACAGGACGATATGTTTATACTGTTTTCAAATGTGAGACAAAGTTTCCCCCCTAGGGTCAAAGTAACCCGGTTCTACGGTAATGAATAAAAAGAAATACCTTAGAAATACCTTGGTTGTGTATTAGGTTTAATAGAGTTTACTAAAAATACATTCACATTTGTAAGCTACACCTTAGTTTGTCCACTCATCGACAGATGGCGTTAGCAGTTAAGATTTTTGAAACAAATGAGTTTATGAAAGATCGTTTGAGACTGTTGAGTTGGAGATCGTTTGAGAACAAATAGTTTGAGAGCTGGAAAGTAACTTAGGCTACTCTTTACCCTGGAAAAATATATCGTTCCCGCGGGATAACATCGCGTTGTCTATGCGGGCGAAACCACGGGCGGAAGGCTAGCACTTACGAGTACTAATTTGGGATACTAAGCTACCTTCGAAGAATCTTTAATGATACAGATTATGTCAAGGATGACTTTCTGCATCGACCAACAAATTATTCGTTTGATTTTCTAAGTTTTCTCTCATAATTTTCTCGCATAGGAAAGTGTTTTAACTTGCCGAAGTTTTTCCATATTCTTGAAGAAGTATGTAGTGTGCAACATGATTCATATTTGTTCTTCGCAAAGTATGATGAGATTGAAGAGTTTGCATAATTATGTAGATGTCTATATTTTGGCGTATTGTAACTAAATATCTATTTATACTTTACCTTTAAACTAATTTTATTAATGATAAAAATACTTCAAATCACTTTTTGAGTGTGGAATATGCAAACGTAGTTGTTAACTCCTCAATTTAAAAAATAACTTTCTAGGTAAGTACCAAGAACTGCAAAAGGTGTCTTCTTCAGTAAAATCATTATAAGAAACTGGTTCCACAATTAATATCTTTTAGTTAGTCCTAAAATTGGCCACCTAATTATTGGCGACCTTAGCCACAAACCACAAACAATCTAAAAAACCCAAAATACCACCTTCCGAAATTAAAATTTCAACGGCCAGATTTTATCGTTCCTATCCTATATCATATTTATTACTTCATCGCTACCTGATCGCGGGACAAACAGATCAGTATTCGATTACGAAACAGTCACGCGTTGCGACATAAAAAGTGCCGACAAAGGCAGCCGGCGACAAGCGACGGCGACGGCGACCAAGAGCGTTTTTTCCGGTGTTACTACTTGGTTACATACGGTTGCTTAGTCTGACCAATAAGTTTTGCAACGTGAGTTTTTCTAAAGACGCACTTGCACGGGCAACTAAAATTGCACAAGTCCTACCAATCCCCGCCAAATATGACGTCACGATTACATCAAGTAATTAAGGGCGATGGCAAAATGTCAAAATGCAGAAACCTGGGGGGCAAGTCTGCTAACGTTAAGTCAAAATCGTGTCACAATCGTGTTTCAATTGTAGTTCAGTGGTAGTGCTTTTTAAACACTAGTTACAAGAATTACGACAGTATGATGTGATGTGAATGTATTATGTGGTGTGACCATCAATAGTATTGTGAAAAAAGTACATATTTCTTGTAACTAGTGTGTAAAAAAGCACTACAACTGAACTACAATTGAAACACGATTGAGACACGATTGTGCCTTAACGTTAGCAGACTTGGCCCCCTGTTAGTTGAGATACGGCCACACAATAAGGAGGCCACACACGAAATATGGAGCAAGATTGCTCCAGATTGATCCATTACCACTACACATGCCAGGCAATTATTGCCAAAATAATTGCCCGTGTACGCGCGCTTTTAGTGCTCGTTCACATTGTCATGATGAAGTTTGACTTATCGCCTTTTTCACTAAGTATTTGTTATTTTTTGAAGGGGTGTGCTTCTTAATGGTCCTGTTTGTTCACACGCATGATATATCGTGAAAAATTACGGATAAGTCTGTCCTTATAATTTAGATTAGAGTTTCGTATTTTTGACGAATCGTCATAACCGATCCCGTATGAATGAGCCGTACGTTCTAATCAATTACGGCAATTTCTAGAACCTGTAACATTGACTGGTTAATAATAACTCTTAACTGTAACTCTTTGGAAAATCATTTTATTTTAATCAACATTGCGAATACTGTCAGACAATAAAATACCAGTGACTAGAAACGAAACGATTTTCCGTACCAGTTTTGGTCCTGCCTTGAAGAAATTTACTATGTTAATAATGATTATAGTTTTGTACATTTTAGTATTTGCTATTAGTATTCGATAAAAATTACAGCAAAATAAATAAGTTCTATTATAAACAAGTTCTTGACTATAAGCAAACTTAAAGGTAAAAATTTAAAAATTAATTCTTCCAAACAGTATGTCACAGTCTTAAGGGCGTCTCTTGTCTTAAAATACACCTGCTTAGAATTTTGATATTGAATTCCCTCACTCAAAAACCAGAAATGTAGACCTCCTTTCTTTTATGACCACTGAGATTTACAAAGGAAGAATGAAATATTAAAAGGTGTTCATGGTTCTAGAAATTTTGGTGCAGCTTGGTGTCAAAAAATCACGGTAGACAATAAATGCATGCTTTTTACATGGAATTTTTGAATGTGATGTAAATGCAAACAGATTTTTGTTAAATAAGTACAAAAGTTTTTATGAAGAATATCAAGTATGTTTTTGCATGAAATGTATTACTAGCTCTTTTGTAGGTAATAATTACCTATTTTAGAGTTAGGTACGTTGTTAGATATGAATAACTAAGTTCTCAAAGTCATTGAGAAAAATTAATTCCATAATGTTCTTTGTTTGTATTTACATGAAATTAGTGTTTTTTTTGTGTAATTGTGTGTGTGTAATTTATGCACCTTTTTTCCCTTGTATGTTAAACAAAATAAAATGACATTCGCAAATTTTAAACAAACATTTGATTTAATGCCGTTGCGGTAGCGTAGTGACGAAGAAACATTTCCCGAAGTTAAATTTTTGTGTCTAAACAGATATCATCCGATTTCGTTTCGAATCGAAATAAAATACACTAATTATAGTATCAACGTGACACTGTAGAATTAATGGTCAAATATTTATAAATTAAAGGACACCGCCCAAGCTGCTTCTTTGTCCGAACCAAGGAGGCGTAGATAAAGAATACTCCTGTCAAAACCTCCTTTTGTTATGCATTGACGCGTAACGCCCTCTGTCGAATGTATCTGCCGACACATTAATTCTGAAACAAATGAACAAGGTGTGTCAATATGAACAGCAGGGTTGACACAGGTATTGAAATACTTTGCCTTGGCAATATTGATACTTACTTTTTAGGGTTCCGAACCAAAATGGTAAAAAGGAACCCTTATGGTGCGACTTACGGTCAGAATTAATAACCTATGCACAGATAGGGATAGGTGCGATCCAGATTAATTGCTATGCAATGCTTGATATTAACATAGAATTAACGACAGTTGCCAGGATGTTGCTAGGTGTTGCCTAGCAACTAATCTGGATCGCACCTATCCCTATCTGTAGATAGGTTATTAATTCTGACCGTAAGTCTGTCTGACTGTCACAGCTGGATATATCGAGAACTACTAATGTTATCAACTCGCTCTTGACCGGTTTTTTATTTTAGGTGAAATTGAGGTATTGGAATAGCGTTCTCAAAAGTGCTTATGTGTCACAAGATTGGGGACACGTGGATTATAAACAGATACGACAATGTCTTGGAGGAGGCACCATTTTTTTTTATTAAAGCATTAATAAGTTTGTGTTTATGTGCACTATTATTAATTGTGCAGATTGAAAGAAAGTATCGACTTTATTCTAATTAATACGTCTGCTTACTTGAGAGACGACTGGTGATTTGTCCGGTGGTGTAAAACCTAATGAAATAAACGACAAAAATCTCAGATGAAAAGATGAGCTTATAATTAAAAATAATAGAGCTTACAAATTGCAAGCTCTATTATTTTATCTTTTTAATTAAAAATAATAGACAGTATTTATTATCTATTCTATTGAATAATAAGCATAATTATCATACTTTCTAAAGTATTTATCTTAATTTTTTCTAAGCATGTTGTCCTTAATGTCTTTGAGGCAGCCCTAATGTAGCAAACAAAAAGCCGTAATGAAGATTAAACGGTCACGGAGCGAAATCTGTGAGGCAGGTGGTATTGATGTCACCGAACCACAGACCTCTGCAGACTTGGCAAAGAGTATACATGCATGTGTAAGGTGTTTTTTTAAGATTCGGAATACAATTATTTTGTTTATGGTGACAGATTAAGAAAAACTAGAACAGTAGACCTACGAGTATGTAACTTTAGGCTAGAGTGCGCGCCAGATAAGTCTGCACGCGGTCAAAATCGAATTCTAATCTTTTCCTTATGCTTAGAACATAAAAATGTACTGTCACTAGCGCCAAAAACGCCCCAGTCGTGCGCAGAGTTATCTGACACTCACTAGTATCGATATCAGTGCACCACTCTTCACAGAACTATCAAGACTTGTCAAAGATTTCTATACCTGCAAGGTGGTGTCAGAAGAAGTAAGAATTACTTACCTAATATTTTTTACTTTCCTTATTAATGTGCGTTTTGGAGCATATGACAAGATTCTTTAGGGAGCAGTGCTTTTTGTACAATGCACTGGTACAAAAAAGAACTGCCACAAACTTATCTGACCTGGTGGTCAGTATTATACTGCTGACAGCATGCTGAAAGCCATTTTGGGTGATTTCGTATTGCTAGTGGTGCCTAGGATTTTTTGTCGGAAATGAAAAAAAAAATTGGACTTTTCATACAAATTTAGCAACTTATCGGGACATTTTGTATGGAGAGTAGAAATATTTTTTGCATTTCCGACAAAAAATCTTGCTGTGCGTTGTTCAGCATGATGGCCTGAAGCCATGGTTAAAGTTTTTGCAACGGTGCCCCTAACACCCTGTATACCAGGCCAAGTATGTTAATTAGAGGAAGTGTAACTAATTTTTGAGATATATGTTGGTATTTGATTGAATCAGGCGTCACTTGGCGGAAGTACCTAACCATTGTGAAAAACGAAATATATGTAGCTTACTGCGGAAGTAAGCTACATATATTTCGTTTTTCACAATATATGTTGGTATTATTTACCACCATTGATATACTCGAGCAGCCCGTAGCGCAGTGGTTAGCGCGCTCGGCCTGCGATCGTTGAGGTTAAGCAACTTTCGCAATGGTCGGTCACGGGATGGGTAGGTGACTAAAAACTTTACATTACGAACTTCCGTGATTCGGAAGGCACGCAAGCAGTTGCTCCCGGCTGCATTGGCAGACATTAATACCCACTAATCCGCATTGAGCCAACGTGGTGGGTATGGCTCACTGCCCTTATCCATCCATAAGGAAGACCAATGCCCCAGCAGTAAGGATATTAAATGGCGTAAAATACGTATGCCTTGTTTTATTTTCATAATCTATGGTGATCACAAAGATTACGCACCTGCTTCACAGTAAGGCGACAAAATACTTCGGTAGTTGTGAAGGCTTTTATCTTTTGTGTGAGTGAGACAAAACAAATCTTATCGTTGTAGGTAGATAACAAAAGGGACTGCCAGCCTTCTGTTAATTGGGTCCTAATATTTGTTACTCTTTTACCTTTTTCAAAGATACCGCTGATAAAGTGATCGAACCGTTTCATTTGGATAAAAGAGTTTTTACCTTTTCGAACATGTTGGATCTCTCAATTAGTAAGTAATTTTAAGTGGAACGGGACATTTCTCGGTAAAAAAAAAACAAAAGGTATTTAGGGGTTCCGCGGAACTCAGCGACCGCGACGGGCGGCGACATCGACAGACAGTATATAAATTTAATGTTATACCAAATAAAACCAAACAAGAAATATTCTTCGAATGTAGACCTAGTAGAGTTAAAAGTGCGTAGTAAGTGGGCAGGGGTATGAGTGGAAAGCCTTTTGCTTATAACAAACCCTGCATACATTGTATTGTACCTGTATAAGATTTAGAATTTCTTTAAGTGATGTTCAATCAGCTTGTGTTCGATTCCAGGCTTCATTCAGTATAAAACGAGTGACATCTTTGTCCATCTATTCTGTGACAGTCATACGAGTATATCCTTAATTACCTAATATTATAAATGCGAAAGTATGTTGGTTTGTATTTTTGTCCGTCTTTAACGTCAAAATGGAGCAACGGATAAACGTGATTTTTGGTATGGGGTCTGGGAGCTGAAGAGTGACATACTAATAATATGCTATTTTTTATCCCGCAAAAATATCATATTCCCGCGGGATAACGTCGTGTAGTCAACGTGGGCGAAGCCGCAGGCGGAAGGCTAGTTAAGTAGCTACTCAACTGCGAATCGATCGTCAGGAAAACTAAAGATAAAACTAAATAACACAAAATCCTAAAATCTAAACGAAAGACGTCTGGTGTGTTCTAATCTAAGTGAGTGACTTTTCAAATATATAAAAATGGAACCTAAAGTTAAGAATTTTTAATTAGGTATAAAAGCTCATTAATGTTTCAGACTTCCAAGAAAGCTTAAGATAGCCATTTTTTTACAAGTGTACTTATTACGTACTAGCCTTCCGCCCGCGGCTTCGCCCGCGTGTACTACACGACGTTATCCCGCGGGAAGGTGATATTCAGGAATAAAAAGTAGCCTATGTCCTTTCTCAGGACTATCTCTGTACCAAAATTCATTCAAATCGGTTCAGTAGTTTAGGTGTGATTGTGTAACACACAGACAGACAGAAACGCATTTATAATATAATAATAATAATAATAATAAAATTTCCGAAAAAAAAAAAAAAAAAAAAAAAAAAAAAGCGTCAACGTGACAGGACATTCATTTTATATCTAATATTTTATTCAGAGATCGAAATTCTCATATTTTCTGTAATACTTCGATCAACAATAGCATCCAGTTTGTAATACCACAATTATTTCATATTTATTAGACCTAAAATACCAAAAACAAATAGAAAATTTACTATGACATTTGAGAATGTCATCACCAGTCATCATCATATTGCCAAACTACGAAATAAACAAATGGGATAACGAATGAAAAAATAGATGTTGACGAGAAGCCGAGCAGCACGTCTTCCACCTCCGGGCTCGTCACCTCGCTCCGCCTCGCAGTTGTCGGCAACTGCCTCAGTGCCGTGTGTTCAGCTGACATCTGCAGTTGCGTCGAGTGATAGTGACGAGTACTTCTCTCCGCCGACGTCGCCACCGCCTGTACGCCGGAGGAGGGGCCGGCCACCGAAGAGTTTGGGGCTTCTGGGGCAAACGGCTCCGGTCAGGGCCCCCGCTCCCGGTGGAGTGCAGCGCATGCGATGGACAATTTCCATCAATGAAAATGTCATGCGCGCATATTTTGAGGCAACAGAGGCAGGAACTAATCTTACTGCGTATCGTGTTCGGATGCTTTCTCTGTTTCAGGCTCTCGAACCATCAATCAACGTTTCGGCTCAACGACTGTCGGATCAGGTGCGAGCCATTCAACGGGGTCACTTGTTGGATGACTCGGTACTTGATCGGCTCCGTACAGAGGTGCAACGTAACCGTATCATTACTACTGCATCGCAGGCAGCAACTCAAGCTTCTGCCACGGCCACATTGCAAGCTGGCGTTGCTGATAGTGATCGTGGAGATGATATGGTTACTACTGTAAGTCCCCAATACAATGATATATTGAGGAGTACTCTTGAAGATGTAGTTCGGGAATTTCGATCGACTTCGGTTCACCTTAGACCTCGGCTTCCACGTTTTCCCATGCACAAAAAAAATAGGGCGCTGATGTGTGCTTTAGATTTGCTACTACCAAATTACTTTGATAGTAGTGAAGACCTGGCTGATACTCATTCGATCCTGTACTGTGCGGCTATTACAGCTTGTCGTGTTGCTCATGTCAAATTTTCAAATACTGACACAGCAACACGCCCTCGCCTGGCTGTACCAGCCTGGCAGTGTAGGATTGAGCGTCGTATCAGTGAGGCTAGGGTACTCATCGGTAAGCTCAGCTGCTTTAGGGAGGGCAACATGCGCCCTAGGGTCATGCGCTTTGTGAAACGTGCATTCTTGGGGACTAGTATTAGTCCTCAAAATTATATTTCATGTGTCACAGAGCGCATCGACTTCCTGAAGCAGAAAATTTGTGCATGGGCTAATCGTATTCGAAGGTATAGGGTGCGAGTCGATCGCTTTACTCAGAACCGCATGTTCGAGAGAGATCAACGACGTGTTTATGCATCCTGGGAGCGATCGGATCAGAGTGATACTGATATGCATCGGCCGGATGATGATGCCATGATTTCTTTTTGGCACAACATCTGGTCCGTGCCTGTCACTCACTCTGAAGGCGCGTGGATGGAGGATGTTGAGCGTTCGTGTGAGCTTATACCTGATATGAATGAAGTAACCATTGACTACCAAGACGTAGTTTGTGCAGTTCGTTCCTTACCCAACTGGAAATCTCCAGGCCCGGATGGACTGCACAATTTCTGGTATAAATGGTTACCTAGCTCGCACGTTTGCTTAGCATCTCAATTTCAATGTGCTTTATTATCTCGATCGCTTCCAGAATTCATGACAACAGGCATAACCCATCTGCTCCATAAATCTGGTAGTACTGCGGACCCCAAAAACTATAGACCTATCACCTGTCTACCAACAATTTATAAAATTCTTACGTCCATTTTGAGGTCGAAGATTAATAAACACATTAATCAAAATTCTATTATGGTCGTCTCTCAGAATGGATGTAGGAATGGGGCCCGTGGTACTAAGGAGCTACTCCTCATTGACATGGCTATTAACCAACAGGTTCGTCGAAACCGAAAGAACCTGTCGACTTCCTGGATAGATTATAAGAAAGCCTATGATTCCGTGCCGCATTCGTGGCTCATGAGGGTGCTGGAGTTGTATAAAATAAATACAACTCTACGCACTTTCTTGATATCGTGCATGCGAAAATGGAGAACGGTCCTTTTCTATCCAGGATCTCGACGGATTCTAGGTCAGGGCGATCCTATAAAAATAGAGCGAGGTATCTTCCAGGGTGACGGTTTGAGTCCATTGTGGTTCTGTCTGGCCTTGAACCCTCCGAGTACACTTCTCGAGAGTTCAGGGTTAGGCTATCGTTTACGGAGAAATGGTCAAGTAATATCACACCTGCTGTACATGGATGACCTGAAACTATTTGCCCATAGCAGTTCTCATTTGACAGCGTTACTGAAGGTTACTGAAGCTTTCAGTAATGCCATTAAAATGGAATTTGGTGTGGACAAATGTGCAGTCATGCATGTAAAGCGTGGTCAGATAATGGAATCTACGGGTATACAACTCTCGGATTCTATTCATCTTAGATCTCTCTCCGTAAACGAAACCTATAAATATTTAGGTATGTCACAGGCATTAGGCATCAACGATGCTGACATGAAACAGTCGTTGCATGAGCGTTTCTTGGGGCGCCTTTCAAAAGTCCTTAAAAGTCTTTTGTCTGGCGGAAACAAGGTTCGCGCATACAATGGATGGGTCATGCCGGTACTGATGTATTCCTTCGGCATACTTAAATGGACTCAAACTGAACTGGATGCCCTGGATAGAAAAGTTCGTACATTGCTAACAGCACACCGCATACATCACCCACGTTCATCGACCATGAGATTGTATATCCCGCGGAAGTGCGGTGGTCGTGGCTTCTTAAATGCTAAGACATTGCATAACCGCGAGATATGCAATCTTAGGGAGTATTTTCTCCAAGTCGATATGGGGTCTCATAGAGATGTAGTTGCTGTTGACAATGGACTGACTCCTCTATTTTTAGCAAAAGAAAACTGGCGCAAACCTGTAGTACTTAGTACTTCCGACCGCAGCACTGTGTGGCAAAGCAAGGAGTTACATGGCAGATTCTACCGGGCTCTCCATGGGCCCGACGTAGATTTATTAGCCTCAGTATCCTGGCTCCGTTTCGGTGATCTTTTTGGTGAAACCGAAGGTTTTGTCTGTGCAATTATGGATGAGGTTGTGATGACGAATAACTACCGAAAGTATATCCTAAGGGATGGCACAGTGGATATTTGCCGAGCGTGTCATCGTCCGGGTGAATCCCTTAGGCATATAATCTCCGGTTGTTCTCGTCTCGCAAACGGCGAGTATTTGCATAGACATAACCAAGTGGCCAGGATAATACACCAACAACTTGCTCTGAAACATAGTCTTGTGGCATCCGAGGTGCCGTACTACAGGTATGCACCAGAACAGGTCCTTGAAAATAGCCATGCCACATTGTATTGGGATCGATCTATCATTACAGACAGGACTATTGTAGCTAATAAGCCTGATATTGTATTGATAGATCGACACGAACGCCGCGCGATAATTGTTGATGTCACTGTTCCCCATGACGACAACCTTGTGAAAGCTGAAAAAGATAAAGAAAACAAATATCTTGATTTAGCTCACGAGATTGTTGATATGTGGGACATTGATTCAGCAATTATTGTTCCGATAGTCATATCTGCCCATGGTCAGATAGCCAAGAGCCTCGATAAACACCTTAAGAGGCTTGCGTTAGGTGGATGGATCGGGAGTCAGATGCAGAAGGCAGTACTTCTGGACACGGCTCGTATAGTGAGAAGGTTCCTGTCTCTGGATCCTTAACCATCGGTAGCCGGGACCTTGATCTTGCTGCCGTTGGGGAACTGCATTTTTCTATTTTTAAATGTTATATTTTTTAGTGTTATACATTGTAAAAATTTAATGTTTAGAAATATAATTTTGTAAGTATTTAAAATGTAATAAAGGGAATAATAATAATAAAAAAAATAAAAAAAAAAAAAAAAAAAGTCGTCAACGTGACAAGTCATTATTTTCCATCATTTTATTGATTTTATTAAGAAATATTTAATTCAGAGGTCATTGTAATACCATAATAATATTTAATACTTATCTAATAGCCTGCAACAATATACATAGAACAACAACAAAGAAGATACATATTTTATAGTCTATTTAAAAATGATCCTGTATGACAGTTGAAAATGTCATCTCATCACCAATACAAACCGAATTAAATGGAAATGGGATAGTAATGAACAAATAGATGTTGACGAGAAGCCGAGCAGCACGTCTACCACCTCCGGGCTCGTCACCTCGCTCCGCCTCGCAGTTGTCGGCAACTGCCTTAGTGCCGTGTGTTCAGCTGACATCTGCAGTTGCGTCGAGCGATAGTGACGAGTACTTCTCTCCGCCGACGTCGCCACCACCTGTACGCCGGAGGAGGGGCCGGCCACCGAAGAGTTTGGGGCTTCTGGGGCAAACGGCTCCGGTCAGGGCCCCCGCTCCCGGTGGAGTGCAGCGCATGCGATGGACAATTTCCATCAATGAAAATGTCATGCGCGCATATTTTGAGGCAACAGAGGCAGGAACTAATCTTACTGCGTATCGTGTTCGGATGCTTTCTCTGTTTCAGGCTCTTGAACCATCTATCAACGTTTCGGCTCAACGACTGTCGGATCAGGTGCGAGCCATTCAACGGGGTCACTTGTTGGATGACTCTGTACTTGATCGGCTCCGAACGGAGGTGCAACGTAACCGTATCATTACTACTGCATCACAGGCGGCAACTCAAGCTTCTGCCGCGGCCACATTGCAAGCTGGCGTTGCTGATAGTGATGGTGGAGATGATATGGTTACTACTGTAAGTCCCCAATACAATGATATATTGAGGAGTACTCTTGAAGATGTAGTTCGGGAATTTCGATCGACTTCTGTTCACCTTAGACCTCGGCTTCCGCGTTTTCCCATGCACAAAAAAAATAGGGCGCTGATGTGTGCTTTAGATTCACTACTATCAAATTACTTTGATAGTAGTGAAGACCTGACTGATACTCATTCGATCTTGTATTGTGCGGCTATTACGGCTTGTCGTGTTGCTCATGTCAAATTTCCAAATACTGACACAGCAACACGCCCTCGTCTGGCTGTACCAGCCTGGCAGTGTAGGATTGAACGTCGTATCAGTGAGGCTAGGGTACTCATCGGTAAGCTCAGCTGCTTTAGGGAGGGCAACATGCGCCCTAGGGTCATGCGCTTTGTGAAACGTGCATTCTTGGGGACTGGTATTAGTCCTCAAAATTATATTTCATGTGTCACAGAGCGCATCGACTTCCTGAAGCAGAAAATTTGTGCATGGGCTAATCGTATTCGGAGGTATAGGGTGCGAGTCGATCGCTTTACTCAGAACCGCATGTTCGAGAGAGATCAACGACGTGTTTATGCATCCTGGGAGCGATCGAATCAGAGTGATACTGATATGCATCGGCCGGATGATGATGCCATGATTTCTTTCTGGCACAACATCTGGTCCGTGCCTGTCACTCACTCTGAAGGCGCGTGGATGGAGGATGTTGAGCGTTCGTGTGAGCTTATACCTGATATGAATGAAGTAGCCATTGACTACCAAGACGTAGTTTGTGCAGTTCGTTCCTTACCCAACTGGAAATCTCCAGGCCCGGACGGACTGCACAATTTCTGGTATAAATGGTTACCTAGCTCGCACGTTTGCTTAGCATCTCAATTTCAAAGTGCTTTATTATCTCAATCGCTTCCAGAATTTATGACAACAGGCATAACCCATCTGCTCCATAAATCTGGTAGTACTGCGGACCCCAAAAACTATAGACCTATCACCTGTCTACCAACAATTTATAAAATTCTTACGTCCATTTTGAGGTCGAAGATTAATAAACACATTGATCAAAATTCTATTATGTTCGCCTCTCAAAATGGATGTAGGAATGGGGCCCGTGGTACTAAGGAGCTACTCCTCACTGACATGGCTATTAACCAACAGGTTCGTCGAAACCGAAAGAACCTTTCGACTTCCTGGATAGATTATAAGAAGGCCTATGATTCCGTGCCGCATTCGTGGCTCATGAGGGTGCTGGAGTTGTATAAAATAAATACAACTCTACGCACTTTCTTGATATCGTGCATGCGAAAATGGAGAACGGTCCTTTTCTATCCAGGATCTCGACGGGTTCTAGGTCAGGGCGACCCTATAAAAATAGAGCGAGGTATCTTCCAGGGTGACGGTCTGAGTCCATTGTGGTTCTGTCTGGCCTTGAACCCTCTGAGTACACTTCTCGAGAGTTCAGGATTAGGCTACCGTTTACGGAGAAATGGTCAAGTAATATCACACCTGCTATACATGGATGACCTGAAACTATTTGCCCATAGCAGTTCTCATTTGACAGCGCTACTGAAGGTTACTGAAGCTTTCAGTAATGCCATTAAAATGGAATTTGGTGTGGACAAATGTGCAGTCATGCATGTAAAGCGTGGTCAGATAATGGAATCCACGGGTATACAACTCTCGGATTCTATTAATGTTAGATCTCTCTCCGTTAACGAAACCTATAAATATTTAGGTATGTCACAGGCATTAGGCATCAACGATGCTGACATGAAACAGTCGTTGCGTGAGCGTTTCTTGGGGCGCCTCTCAAAAGTCCTTAAAAGTCTTTTGTCTGGCGGAAACAAGGTTCGCGCATACAATGGATGGGTCATGCCGGTACTGATGTATTCCTTTGGCATACTTAAATGGACTCAAACTGAACTGGATGCCCTGGATAGAAAAGTTCGTACATTGCTAACAGCACATCGCATGCATCACCCACGTTCATCGACCATGAGATTGTATATCCCGCGGAAGTGCGGTGGTCGTGGCTTCTTAAATGCTAAGACATTGCATAACCGCGAGATATGCAATCTTAGGGAGTATTTTCTCCAAGTCGATATGGGGTCTCATAGAGATGTAGTTGCTGTTGACAATGGACTGACTCCTCTATTTTTAGCAAAAGAAAACTGGCGCAAACCTGTAGTACTTAGTACGTCCGACCGCAGCGCTGTGTGGCAAAGCAAGGAGTTACATGGCAGATTCTACCGGGCTCTCCATGGGCCCGACGTAGATTTATTAGCCTCAGTATCCTGGCTCCGTTTCGGTGATCTTTTTGGTGAAACCGAAGGTTTTGTCTGTGCAATTATGGATGAGGTTGTGATGACGAATAACTACCGAAAGTATATCCTAAGGGATGGCACAGTGGATATTTGCCGAGCGTGCCATCGTCCTGGTGAATCCCTTAGGCATATAATTTCCGGTTGTTCTCGTCTCGCAAACGGCGAGTATTTGCATAGACATAACCAAGTGGCCAGGATAATACACCAACAACTTGCTCTGAAACATAGTCTTGTGGCATCCGAGGTGCCGTACTACAGGTATGCACCAGAACAGGTCCTTGAAAATAGCCATGCCACATTGTATTGGGATCGATCTATCATTACAGACAGGACTATTGTAGCTAATAAGCCTGATATTGTATTGATAGATCGACACGAACGCCGCGCAATAATTGTTGATGTCACTGTTCCCCATGACGACAACCTTGTGAAAGCTGAAAAAGATAAAGAAAACAAATATCTTGATTTAGCTCACGAGATTGTTGACATGTGGGATATTGATTCAGCAATTATTGTTCCGATAGTCATATCTGCCCATGGTCTGATAGCCAAGAGCCTCGATAAACACCTTAAGAGGCTTGCGTTAGGTGGATGGATCGGGAGTCAGATGCAGAAGGCAGTACTTCTGGACACGGCCCGTATAGTGAGAAGGTTCCTGTCTCTGGATCCTTAACCATCGGTAGCCGGGACCTTGATCTTGCTGCCGTTGGGGAACTGCATTTTTGTATTTTTAAATGTTATATTTTTTAGTGTTATACATTGTAAAAATTTAATGTTTAGAAATATAATTTTGTAAGTATTTAAAATGTAATAAAGGGAATAATAATAATAATAATAAAGTAAGGAATTAAGGATTAGTTTTTTCACAAACGGTAACTCGCTTCAAAGCTATGGTATACAAAAGGAAGGGTTTTTTTTATAGGATGTGAGATTTACTTGACAACAAACAGGCGCCTCTTTTCCTGTGTCATAAATAGCGACCATTGTTTAAATAATTCAGGTATTCCATCCCGTCTGTTCATTATAATTTCATTTCATAGGTAAACGTATCTATAAATCATTTAAGTCAGAATACGTGATATTTTGACTAAAATACGACATTAAAGGTGGAATCGTAAAGATAAGATCTAGTCAAGGTAAAGCGGTGGTGATGTAAAATTACAGACAGTACCGTATGTCCGAGCCAAGTGCTTTTTCTCAAAGCATAAACATTATCTAAGCAAAGTATAATACATTGTTTATTCCACTACTAAAGTAAATCCTAAAAAAAATGTTTTTTGCTAAAATTAGAACTTTTTCGTATTTTTTTTGTACGATTGACTATTGCCACTTTTATGTTTTCAGAAATTAGTGAGATTTCGGGATTATAAAATATAAACATTTAACAGACTTCAATAATCCCTCAAAAAACGAAAATAGCGGAAATGTCTTTTTTTCGTATGTGATTAAAGGATTGTTTATATCACCGGTAAACAAACAATCCCTCAGCAGTTTTTAACTCTTAACATACAAAAGTGTATGCGTCACTCACCTCAATAATTTTTTATGCTCAAAATATTTTCTGGAACTTATTTAAATCTGGCTTCAAAACTCGCAGTTACTTAGATTTTTTTTTCATACTGTTTACCTATGTAAACAGTATGAAAGAAATATCATATGATATGAAATAATATAATATGACAAACATGCATTCTCTTATTTTCATCATTAATACTTAATAGCATTAGACGTAAGATACTACAGCTATCAATACTCAACATAGGTAAGTAATAACTTAAACGGACAAAAACATCAAACTTATCGTACTGACTAGTTCCCAATGCACTGTGCCTTAGACAAGAACCTCTGTGATTTACCGCGGCGCCTTCCCAGCGACCATAAAGATTATCGCCTAATGGATCTGCTAATTAATTATTAAGAACTAGGTTGCTAGTGTTGTAGCACTGAAATTAGTGGGTACTAGCGTCTCACCGAGATACGTTTGATGTAAGTGGCGAACTTGCTTCGGATCGGTTCCTTGTATACTTTATTAGTAGGATACTCAAACTTGTTGGTGTTAGATATATTCTTTTGTTGAGAGAGTGATTTTATTACCTATCTTCTGTAAATATTAAGAACTACTTGCTAGTATTGAGATTTTATATTATTCTTATGCATTCACAATGCAATTTTGTAAGTAAGTAAGTATAAGAAAAAAGTTATACTTAGTAAAAATGTTCGAATCCCACCTGAAAACTACTTTTAGGGCTCGTGGTTTTTTACTATAACATTTTTCCTATACTTACAAAATTGCATTGTGAATCCAGAAAAATAATATAAAATCTCAATTTTATGGCTGTTTCATCTTAATTGATTGTTAAACATTTGTAAAACTGTTTCTTTCGGATGCGATAGGGTTTCCTCGCATTGATGAAACAACGCTGGCCTACAGCGTTAAAAGTGATAGCAAAATTCGACGAGTCGTGTAAGCCTTTCGGTAGCTTAGTTGGTCAGAGCATCGGGCCGGATTCCCGGTGGCGCGGGTTCGAATCGCCTGAAAGCTACTTATACTTAGGGCTCGTGGTTTTTTACTATCACATATTTCGTTTTTTTGCTAGTATTTATTTTAGAACTGAAATTAGTATCTAGGTATATGAGCTACTTGCTAGATACGCTGTTAGATAATCTTTATCTCTTCCCTATTTTCTTTAAATATATCAGCGACTTCAAATCGATCTTCGCTTCAATTGGGTTTAGTAGACTTTTTGGTTTTAATGTGTCGAAAACACTTCTTCTTATCTATAAATATGTATTTTTCGAGAAATATTTCAAATTCATCGATTTATCTTTTCATTTCTAATTGAACTTAAAACTAGTCCATAGAATTTTTTAATAAATTGTAATACGACTAAACCTTCGTAGTCACTTAGGGAACGAAGCGCCTTAGTCCATTAGCCGTTAAATTAATTTAACTGTAAAGCATTTTTAATTTAAACGTTAAAACGAACGTTAGCTAAGTAACGCACGCTTAGAAACTGTCGTTAAAAAAGTTTTTATGACTTTTTTGAAGCGTTTATAGGTGAAGTTTATTACATCATTTAACATTTATAAATTCAATGTTGGACAAAAATCTCATTGGACGCTAAACGGATCGTTAAGTGGATGAAGAATGGTATGGATATGAAAATGTTGTTTTTTATATGGCTTAATTAATTCAATGATACTATAGGCGTGGTAATTGTTTATAAAGTGAAATAATTATTGTGAGCGGTTTGTAAATTTATATTTTTTATTTATATGTATTTAATCTTTCTCATAAAAGCCAATGAGGCTGACTGCAGCATTTTTTTACTTTTTTAAATTAATAATAATTTATTATGCAATCACAATGCAGTTCTGTTCAATTGTGACCGACGTTAATAACCACTCATAAAGTCCTGAGTTTTTATATGTTCCTCTAATGTTTAGGATCTATTTGTGTACAATTTTGAAGAAAACAATTTTATTCTACCTTTCACTTTTGTTATAGCCGCCTGAAATTATTGTTCAAGCATTGCAAGTGCATATAAAAACATACCCTGGGTTCACAGTAGCAATCATAAGACCGAGCTCAAATTACAATTAAAAAGTAGTTAAACTCCGGTGGGAACGCGAACGATCCCTAAAATGTTGCAAAAATTATGTGCATTTTTCTCATGGAGTTTCCATATTCTAGGTCACAGTAAATATGAAAGCAGTAACTTGAAAGATTTTTAGATTTATTTATTGATGTGTTTAAGTATTTTTATGTCATCTAAATATGCTGAACGATTTTAAATACTTACCTATTTATTAAGTTAATTACTCGATCACCATCGGAGAATCCAATACACAAAAGGCTTAAAAGACGTCTTGGTAAGCTCAACTTTACTAATTTATTACTTAATTTAAATTCTATTATTCACAGTTTGATTAAGTAGTAGTATTTATATTATATAAAGACCGTAAATAAATATCGACCTGGGCCCCGATCGCGGTAATCCTATGACGAATTAGTCAGGTGTGCAGCTGACGTGCAAAACCGTTTTTGATAACGCGCGGCGTTGACAGTGCGACAACGTTTTCTGTTCCGGTGATAATCTTTGGAACTAAAACAGTTTTCATACGACAGTCTATTTTGACAGCTAATTTCGTATTGCAAGTGGCTCCTCTGTCACGGATGTCACCGGAACAGACAGGATTGTTGGACTATAGGTTTGCGTGACATGTGCGTCGTTATGTCATTACGGCAATACGAAGTCAAACGTCAAGACGCAAACGTGATCAAGACGCGCTGCATAGAATTACGGCGATCGGCTCGCTGATTAATTAAGTTTTAAGGAAAGTCTCGCTTTTCAGCTTATACGGAAGTGCTACTGTTTGCAAATGACCTTCTGTTCCCCCTCCCGTGTGGTGGGTGTTCATAAAGAGCTCGGTTTAAGTAATGTTGGTAGAGCAAATACCTCTCCCACACTCGCGCCTAGGAATCTCTTTAATTGCGATGCAGCCAAGAGTAATTACTCCTTGTTCAAGTGTCAAGTGGATTGGTACGTTTAGGTACTATTTTCTAGAAGTGAGAGTAGTTTTTAGTACTCGTTTATTATACACTAGCGGGTCCTCGCAGTTTCACCCGCGTGATACCCGTTCCCGTAAGAATATCGGGATAAAATATAGCCTATGTCACTCGGGAAGAATGTATATAGCTTTCTAATGGTCAAAGAATTTTTTAAATCGGTCCAGTAGTTTCGGAGCCTATTAGATGCAAACAAACATACAAACAAACAATCAAATCTTTCCTCTTTATAATATTAGTATAGTATAGATTATAAGTCTTAGCTTAAAGACCGTAGACTTTTGTTATGAATCTTTTTAAAGAAATTGTACTCATACGAGTAGTATACCTACAATTTAGCACATATACATGTATTAAAGCAAATGAATATTATACTTCGTGCCACATCTCTTTACCAGCAAATCAAACTGCGTTTAGGATGATGATTATGATGATATCCGGAAAAGTGAGACAAAGATAGCATTAATCACCGTATAAAATTATACGGTGAGGAGCCCGTGGTGCAGTGGTTAGTGTGCTCGACCTACAATCGTTGAGGTTAATCAAGTTTTACAATGGTCGGTTACGGGATGGGTGACCAGAAGCTTTTTATCTCGAGCTGTGGCAAGGCTCGCGTGGGGATCATGGGCCAAACTCTTTAGTGCCCCAGCTGTGGGACATTAAATGGCTTATGATGATGATGATGATGATGAAAATTATAGCAGAGCTTGCATTTCACATACTGTTGTATTTTGTCAGTGAGTGTTGTATTTATAAAAAAATATAATAAAAAAAAACTGACTATATTATATTAGTAATAAAATATAATTGTTATTTAACTTCTTGGGACTGTTTGTAGTACTTATTACTTTAATCGAGCTCGAATAGTAAGTAATAAAGTATGTATTATTTTATTTTATCCACGTAATTAATTCAATATCAAATAAGGAATACCAAACTCTCAAAGACAAGCCGACACGGTGTTTATTTATATATCCGAATATATTTAAAGGCGGTAAGTTAAAAATAAAAATAAACTGAATATATGTAAAATAAAGGAAAAATCTGTTTGTGGTAGAAATTCTCAAAGTTAACTAGTATTATTACCAATGCCTCTGTTTTAGTGAGAAAAATTAAACGCCTATTTCTGTTTTTTTATTTATGATAATCGTTTTATTTTATTATTCATGTGCGTTAAAATATTAGTTAACAATTTTATTTGGTTTTTAATTGGGTTCTTTAAGGTGATAAATCTAAGGCATTACAAATACATTGTTGACCATACCTGCTACCGAGCAAAAAAAATTAATTTTCATAATGCCAAGGGCGGAAGTTATAAAACGGTATTGTTTTGTCTTTTTCCGTCGGGTCGTCGTCGTGTTTTGTTTTTTTTTCTCCTATTTTTGAACTCGGCACGTAAATATAAATATATTTAGGAATCCGGAATGTTTACGTTGTAAGGAATAATGATTTCCGTCGTTCGGGTGCGTCAAATTAATTTACGAGATTGGGATGTCACATGTTTTCGGGGTACTTCGTAAAAAATAGCATTGGATTAACTATTAGTGTTTTGCAATTTAATGATTGTGATACTTTTAAGTTTTTCTTATAGTGATAGGTGGGTATATTCTTATGATCAGCCGATAAAGGTTACTGTAAATATCAAATCGTCCTTTTTAGAAACCATTAAACATAGTTTTTCCTGTGGATACCGTTAGACAAATCTGCTACAAAAACACACTCGTAAACAACATTGAGCTTACATTATTTTTTCTCTTAATACATGCGGCGATCGTCACTTATTCCCGCACCAATACCAATACACACATTGCTTTACTATGCGATTATTATAAGAATAGGACGGGTTGTTGACAAACTTCACTCTGAAAAGGTACAGTTCGCAAGAAAGTACAAAACAAAATGAAAATAGTTTTTTTTTTTATTTTGGCAGAACGTGGTTTGAGTATTGCCGCTTTCAAAACGAAGTTTTTTTTTATTTTTTTAATCCACCTACTCGTTATGCCAGCGCCAGACATAGCACAAACATTTGAATAAATGTTTGGACACATGTGTAGCACGGGTATTTGAGTATTTGTTCAAAGCTTTGATAAAATACTAGAGCATATTTCTACAGTACTTTGCAATGTCAGAGGGAAAAGTCTTCAATGTCTTTGTAGCAGTAGTAGCTGCAGTAGCAGTTCAGACCAGCGGGACGATGATTCTCA
Organism: Crambus lathoniellus; assembly: GCA_949710035.1. NCBI lineage: Eukaryota > Metazoa > Arthropoda > Insecta > Lepidoptera > Crambidae > Crambus > Crambus lathoniellus. The sequence continues at coordinate 20,806,747 of OX453310.1, forward strand.
AATGAATGGAATAGAAGAGGTGGAATAGCATTAGCAAGCATAATGTGTTTTGATTTACAATTGGCGGATTCACGAAAGGCGCCTCCCCGAGTGGCTTGATTGAATCGCTCCCCGTGATACCAATACCTGGCGCACCCTGGTAACAGCTAGATTCTGCCGAATCTAACTTCAATCAACGTGCATAATCTAGCTGGCCAATCCTTTTGCCATGATAGACCAATACAATTTTTCACTAGACCCCCAAGTTACCAATTTTATTGTAAAGTTGATTATTAAATTATTTTCATAACTTGAATTCCTGTTTAATTTAAATAAGATAAAAGATAAAAATATTCTTTATTCACTTAGACATAATAAATATGTACTTATGAATCGTCAATATTTTCCTACCACCCATTCAAGACTTTTTTAACTGACAAGAAGAATGGGCGCAAGAAACTTGCCAGCGTTTCTTAGTTAGGTAACGACATTTACAAAAAATAAAAACATATCGTTACTAATACATTAATTGCTTAGTATAAAAATACATCATATTAAACAGTGATTATTTATTTATTTTATTTATTTATTTATTTTTATTTCTTAGGATAGCTAACAGCTTTAACATAAAATTAACAATTAAACATATTGACAAAAAGCTATTGACAAGCTACCACATTTAGTAACTAATATTGACTCATAAAAGATCACAATATTGAGGTGTTAGGTGCCGAGTAAATAAAAATTTAACAACCTATAGTAATGTTAGTAATCAATCAGTGCTTTGAAATAATTTGTTGATAGTATTGATGCTACTGAAAAATATGTCTAAACTGGCGTCAGCTTTATTAATGACCGCACAAGTTCTAATGAGAAAACTATTCATTCTAAAGTTGGTGTGCACAGGAGGAATGCTGAATGGCTTGTATGTGTTATTCCGAGCTGCTCTTGAAGGCACTTTAAAAGTAATTTTCCTTAACAGATCGGGACAATCTACAAGGCTTCTAATAATTTTGACCAATAGTCTAACGTCTGCAATTTTTCGTCTATTAGAAAGAGGTAATAAATGAAACTTAGCGCAGCGTTCCTCATATGACATTTTCGGAATCTTAAATTTGTAATTTAAATATCGAGTAAACTTTCTCTGAATTTTTTCGATAGATGAAATGTAAATATCATAGCAGGGGTTCCAAATCTGGCTAGCGTACTCGAGGTGGCTGCGAACGTAAGCACAGTAAATAATTTTGATGGTTTTCATAAGTTTAAATGACTTAGACAAACGCATCACAAACCCAAGTGAACGAGACGCCTTATTAATAGAATTGATAATATGTTTATCAAATAACAGTTTTGAGTCTAAAATTACTCCCAAGTCTTTAGCTTATGTGATAACTTTTCATTTTTGATACTGTAACTAAAATTGAAGGTGTTTAATTTACGGGTAAAACTTATAGTAAAGCATTTAGATACATTTAGGTCAAGTTTGTTTAAACGACAGTATGTGTCAAGCCTTTGGAGATCATTCTGGAGTTTATTGGCGTCATCAATATTGTTAACTACTTTAAAAATTTTCATATCGTCAGCAAATAAAAGATAATTAGAATGGGAAAAACATTGACCTATATCTTGAATAAACATAATAAAAAGCAGAGGACCGAGCAATGATCCCTGCGGGACTCCAGACGGTATATATGACCAAGAAGACACATATCCACTAAGCACCACTGCTTGGGATCTTTTATCGATATACGATGAGAACCATCTAAAGAGATCTCCTCTAATGCCTACTCTCCAAAGCTTTGCCAATAGCATTCTGTGATCAAGACGATCAAACGCCTTTGCATAATCAGTGTAAACTGCGTCTACTTGATTGCCTTGATCCATTTGTTCAGTCAAGTAATCGGTAAAAACAGCCAGGTTCGTAACAGTGGAACGATTTTTCAGAAATCCATGCTGATGAGGGCTAAAGCTTAACTTAAGACTGTTGTAAACCTGGTCGTAGACTATTCTTTCGAAGACTTTAGCAAGTTGGCAGAGCTTGGAAATCGGTCTATAATTCTCCACACAATCCTTGGGACCCTTTTTATGAATTGGCGTAATAAAGGCCAATTTCCATTTGGCAGGCATGATACCCTCTTCAATGGATCTTTTGAAAATAATTGAGACTGGAAGATGTAGCTCATCAGCACATTCAACCAAAAACAAAGCCGGAAGACCATCTGGCCCAACAGATTTGTTGACATCCAGGGCTTTTAATAGTTTGCACACCTGATCAGGTTTGATTTCAATTGAGCAAATATCAGTGGGATTGTTATTCACATCATGTTCATTATCAGAGATAACTGGGTTAGAGCTTGAATTAAAAGCGTCACATTTCAAAAATGTAGACTGAAAGTATTTTGAAAAAAGTTCACCAATTTTAGGCCCATCTTGACACGTCTGGCCTTGATAGGACATACATGCCGGGTAGGATGATGAGTTACGCAGATTTTTGTTGTATGACCATAATGCTTTAGGATTGTCTATTATCGAATTTTCAACACCGGAAATATATTTATTGTAACACTCAATTTCAACTTGTTTGGCTCTGTCACGAAGTATTTTGAAAGACAGTTCATCATGCTTATTGCCATAAACTTTAAGCTTTCGATGAAATTTTAATTTTTCTTTTAATATTTTTAACAACGCTGCATTATACCATGGCGGAAACCGATTTTGTACAGCCAGTTTAGTCGGTACAAACTCGTCAATCAGGCTGTGAATAATGGCATAGAAGGTATCAACCGCCGTGTCCACTGTACCGTAGCCGAGTTGCTCCTCCCAGTTTATTTGAGATAGCCTAGACCGTATTGAGGGGTAATCAGCGCGATTATACATATGTATAGTACGTTTTGGTACTTTCAGAGGATTAAGCTCGACAAAATCAACTCCAATTTCCAACGCTTTATGGTACGGATCTTCCAGCACGAGGGGATCATGGCTACCACACACAGAAACAAAGTCGTTCGAAATTACTAAATCTAATATTTTACCAAAATTATTCTGAATAGAATTAAATTGGTCAAAACAACACAAGTTAATAGTTTGAATAAAATCAAAAGTTGCATCGCTAGAGAGATGAGTAGCTTGTAGGCCTTTACTAGTGGGTTCCCAAACAATCGAACTCATATTAAAGTCACCGATTATAACGAATTTATCTGATGGATTGTCATTTCTAATTGATGTAAGTCTCTCCATAAAATTATACAGTTGAATATTATGAGAATTACCTTTGTTCTCGTTACATAAATAAATGACACATAAATGAAGTTGTAATTAAATTTTCTGTTTGGGACTGTTATTTGAGTAACCACTAAGTGAGACGGTAATCCATAAGTCTTCAGCACTAGATTGCCACTGAGGTCTACAAGTTGTTAAAAGACTGCGGCGGGCAGCAATCAACACTCCACCGCCTCGAGTCTGCTCTGTTCTGAAATAGTCCCTATCGCGACGCCAAACAACATAGCGGCTATCGAACAGCTCACTATCCAAAATCCCGTCCATGAGCCAAGTCTCGGTTAACATTATTAAGTCATAGTCACTAAGCAATAAGTTACGCAAGAAAATATCTGTTTTAGTCCGCAACCCCCGCACGTTTTGATAGTAGATATTGAAATTCCCCTTATTAGCCATTTATAATGAAAAAACTATAACTATGTGTGTATAACGAATGAGTTTTGTTAACTAATTCGTAATCAATTAAACTCACCACAAACATTAAACCATTCAGATAAAGCTCCTTCGATTTCAATTTTATGACAATACTTTGACAAACAGTCCACACTACTAAGAAAAATGCATTAAAAAGATTATAAATGTAATTATAGAAATGCATAAAAAAATATTTTACTGTTATTTTACGTACGGTACTCAAACAATAAGAAAGTAATATAAAAAAATCGCACAACGTAATTATGTGAGTTAACCATAGACGAACAGTCCATACTATTAGGATTAACATACTTAAAAAACTATAATTAGAATTACAATAAACTACCAAAAAGTATTTCACTATATTTTTTTGCACGGTATACAAACAATCTGAAATAAATGTTAAAAACTCGCACTGCATAGTTATCGATAAACAAGTAGGGGTGACCAACTTACGGCCCGCAGCGCCGCCACCATTGTAGAGGAACACTTTATAAATATAACAAAACAGTCGTAAACAAGTAGCAAAACTCCAAGAAAAGCATACATTCTGAGTATCATCATCAAACATGGATGAAATATACGAGGCACGATGCACTAAACAAACTAAAATTAAAAGATTAAATAAATGGATAAGAAAAACATTTCTCTTTAGGAGGGAATTCCGGTGATTTTCACGAGATCCTTTTCCTTTGTTATCGTAAACCATGGTGAAGTCGTGTCCTTCCGAACAAAGATCTTGGCATGCTTGACCCAAACAAACTGAAAATTATTTTCACTTGCTAGTGACTTAGCCTTTGACAGAAGTTGCTTCATCCGGCCAGTCAAGTGATCATTGACGAAAATTCGCTGAGATCCTTGCAGACCGATGTCAGATGGTAAAATAAATTTGTGCAGTCGGGCTGCAGCTACAAAATCTTCTTTGGTGTATTTGTTTACAAAGGATACCACGATAGATTTGGCATTGACACCCTTGTCCCGTGATGGAATTCGCGTTACAAAGTTAATAGATGATTTGGTAACGGGGTACGTAACCAATGTTCCGATCTTACTAACGATGTCGAATAAATTCTCGTTGGCTTTTTGGGGCACTCCTTTAATCTCAATGTTATTCGCCCTAAGCCACTGATCCTTCGCTATTAGCTCTTCTTCCAAAGATCCAACCCGCTGACCGAGCGTGACAATATCTTTCTTTAATTTGTCCACTTCATTGACCCGATCCTCCAGTTTCTTTATTTGATCACTATAGGTCTTAGTGAATGCCCTGAGCTCGTAAACGTCATTTTTTATAGTCTGAATATCAGTGACCAAAGCATCCAGTGGCGCAATTTTAACTAGAATTTTGCTCAATTCTTGCATTACGTTTTCTAAGGTAACATGGCCTTGAGGAACAGGTGATGTTGGAGTACTCACAGCAAGAGTAGATGGTTTATTTGACGATTTACAATTACTGCACTTCCACGACGACTTGCGTTCACCTAATTTGCGATATCCCTGTTCCGTAATAATACCACACGCAAAATGGAAGAACTTCGAACATGAAGAACAATGCACTCCGTCGTCAACGGGGTCGTGACAACGACCGCAAGATATCGCCGATGAGGAATGATCCATTTTGATGTTAGTGCGACCCTTCGGTTTGACGACGCCTGATTGATAATACACAACTTGAGTCGATACGTAAGGTAGCCAAACGTGCGAGACACCGGTAGCCAGCGTTAACGTCCGCAAGCCGAGTATCTTGTTAAAATGGTCGGCGGACCCGTCCAGCGACGTAGACACCGAGCGGACACAAAAACTAGATAAGGCAGAGGTCAAGTTAACTGGTTACGTGCGGAGCAATGCGTAGACGCTTTCCTACGCATGCATTCACACCGAGGCGACGATGGTTACTTGTTACATCATGACCATGCATTGCGGTCATTCAAATAATCGTCTACTTTATAGTATCCTTTGCTCATCAGCGACTCTTTAATGTAACATTTAAATTTATGCAATGGAAGTTCAATTATATGCTGTGGAACTTTATTAAAAAAGGCTATGCTTTTCCCCAGAAATGAGGCTCTGGATTTTTCTAGCCTAAACTTGGGAACGACAAGTTTATCTTTATTTCTTGTGTTAAAGCGATGAATATCGCTCTGCTTTACAAATGTATTATAATACTTTTTCACATAAATTATATTTTCATAGATGTAATGTCCTGCAACAGTTAAAATATTTATTTCTTTAAATAGATCTCTTAAAGAATCTCTCGATCGGAGGTTGTAAATGGCGCGAATAGCCCTTTTTTGGAGCACGAATATACTTTGGATGTTAGCGGCTGAGCCCCACAACAAAAGGCCGTAGGACATAACACTATGAAAATAACTAAAATAGACTATTCTAGCCGTTTCAATATCCGTTAAGAGCCTTATTTTCTTAACTGCGAATGCAGCCGAACTGAGTCTACTCGCCAAGGCTTCGATATGAAATATTAAACAAGTAAATAAAATCAACATTCAATTTATTCTGTGTTATTGAAGCATAGTATTAAAGTACCCCGCAGAACAATAAGTATGAAAAAATGGGTTCAGCAGTTAAATATCACAAAATTTTAATTTGATTGAGATTCAAATTACCTGATCATTTTCGTAAAAGCATACTTTCATGAGTCCTATACTTTTCGAAAAAATCAAGTTAATGATTTGTATTTATCTGCAAATTATTCATATGTTTTGGTTTGCACGAACATCATTATTAATTTATCGTAAGCTATGACATGATCAGCCCCCTGATTCACGATTTAAATTTCTTTTTTGCACACTGAAGGATGCTTCACTTCAGGATGAAGTGAAGTTAGTTTGACAGCACTTTGACAGCTTGTCGTCACAACATGGCGGCGTCCCTATCCTATTCTTATAATAATCGCATAGTACCTGTGGACGCTGTTAGCTCAAAATTGGACACTAGAAAGAACCATCAAACATGCATATAGGTAGAAGGCGTCGTAGCAATTGAAAACTGACCCATTATGCTAATAATTTCATTGAAAGCGTTAAAACTAAGATCAGTGTGAATGTCAACATATTGGAATTTCATCTTTACTGAAATTTAATCTCCGTTAGAAAACGAATTTATGATGGGTCACAATTGGGTAATTGCGACTGTACATTGATGGTGTCGCGTAGTTAAAATTCAGCGTATAGTACCGTGGCGTTAGAATTTATTTAACTTAAGGAACTCAGAAAAAGTATGGACTTTTTGATAAAAAACTATAAGACGGTTAGAGTTGCTACAAATCTGGTAATAAGATATATATTTTGTTCATACCTTTTTCTAGATTCGTATAGTTTCAGAAACACGATTTAATGATTTTGCCTCGACACTTTTTATTTTCGAAAAGACCTCTAAAAAATACGAAAATTCAAGATTATTCTTAAATGGGGTTACATTTACTAATGGAAATTGGTTTAATTAGTGGATACCAATAATATTTAGGATCATATAGAAGCATTTTTAAAAAATCGCTATAGTTTTTTTTAAAGAAGTGATTTTGTGTTTTTTTGCCTAATCTGCAAATTCGGTCTCATTCCCGCGCACGTCGTTTTCTCATTGCTATCTCGCTTCAGCATAATTTTTCCGAGTATCGCCTTAAAAAAGTGACTTTAACCAATAAAAACGTAGCTTCAAAAGTGGACGCTGTAAGCTAAAAGTGGACACTAGTAAAGCTGCTACAAAAACAACTCTACACGCTTCTTTGTGCTGCGGCGAATTTGCTGCTCTGTGGCGAGCTTGCTGCCTCACCCGTTGTCCTAGGTAAACAACAAAACGCAACGCGAAGCGATTCGACGTGACTCGAAAATATCAAGTAGGTATATTGTTATAGGTTTGACCTGCGTTATCACGCTAATCTGTCTGGTATAAGATGCGACCACGAATCTTTTTTAACCGACTGAAAAAAACGGAGGAGGTTCTCAAGTCGTCCTAATGTTTATCAGTTCAAATTGGATGGTAAGTTCCAAGATTAATTAGAATAAGTCCTGCACTTTCGTTCTTTGAATTGAATGATTAAACTGACTTTAAATTTTTTTGGGAAGTGAGCTTTTTAAGGTGGTTTAATTTTTTTTCGCGAAAAGACGTAGTGTCGGTGAAGAATTGCAAAAGTTTTCAAATTTTACCTTTTTGCACTCACAATCATATTTTTCTAATATTTCACCCTGCTGTTTTCTTTAATACCTTTAGATGTAGTATCAAATGACAACTATGGACATACAACCCGCCGCGTCGTCCTATGTTGCAACACTACGCAACGCGATGCGGCACTAAATAGGACACGCCGTGTGAGTTATTGGTCGCACTCCTTCGCCGCGCGTCGCATCGCGTCGTTGTCCGTCGCTCACCCAGCACAAAGGGTTAGTTCGTCGGGCCAGCCCATATTTTGCCGGGGGTTTAATTCCGACGTCAGCGCCCACCCACCTGGCCCCTATATTGAACGAGTAAATCATCCCGTAACCTGACCTCTGTGAAAAAATGCGCCCATACTTCTGCAACTTTCGCTGAAGACACTCTTGGAAGTTCTAAGTATAGGCTTTGTTCGACGTCATAGTTTTGGAAGTTATAAAGAGGCGGTTATTTAATGTGGATACCTACTGTTAAAATTTATTGGTTAGAAATAAGTAGTTGATTTGAAAAATGGAAAATGAAGTATTTTAGAAAAAATCGACCTGTCTCACAACTAGCTCCGATGGGACTCGAACCCACGACCTTTCGCTATCCGGGCGACTGCTCTAACCTCTGAGCTACGGAGTCGTTATGGTTGATTTGACACAGCAATTAAAAAGTTTGGATATATTTGTTGCGCCAATCTGTATAATCATATACGAGTGAGTCAAGTTAATACTTCAAGCCGGATTTCGAATTTTTACAAATTGTATTAAGATTTGTTTAATTAAAATAGTTCAACAAAGTCACAAGACATTAAACTTTGTAAACACAACAATGAATTATTTTTAGAACTGTGCACATTCTCGAAATACTTTTTCTAATACGTACTGCAGTACCCAACTCATGAAAATGTCATAAAGGTGTCAGATAACTAGAGTTCCGCAAATCCCTGCCTTATCTACCCCCCAGTCATTTATAATCGAGTATCAAGGAATGACGTTTAAGGGTTCCGTATACGCCTTAATCTGAGGGTTATTCTGGATCTACAAGGGAACCCCGACACTCCCAGATAAGCGTGGAAAAAGCTTCTTGATGATACTAAGCTTTGTAGGTACATTTATTTTTAAAACTTTAGAATCTCCCAAAATATTAGATAGAATGTAAAAAATAGTAACGAAGTCACATCTCTATTGGAAACTAATATTAAAAAAATAAAACTATTACTATGCCTTTTTGGCATGGCATCACAGCAATCAATATGACTCCTCATGTTGAAATCTCATCTTATCACATATTTATAAAGCAATAATATCACGAAATATTGCGGAAATATATTTAAAGCTAGGTAGGTACTAAGTTTTTTATGTATATTTTGTTTTTGTGTGCAAAAACGTGTTATCCATGTATCTAATTCGAATCCATTGTTCGATCCCGGTTTTTTCTTTTATTTACTCACGTAATTTATTTCCAAACTGGGTATGTTTTGCAAATGATATGGTAGATTTTTAGCATAGCTGTCAGAGGAATCGTTTCCTACTAAGTAGAGATTAGGCGTATTAATGAAGTGCATCTAGTGATCCTCCCTTTGAAAATAAAAGATAAGGGTAAAGTGTGCTTTGAATTATATTATATTAACCGCCTATGATGCCTGCCCACGGAACGTCGTCCGGTACGCGGTCCCTATTTGAGAACGTTCCGTGGGCAGGCCTCCTACAAGGTGGACTGACGATTTGGTCAAGGTCGCGGGAAGCCGCTGGATGCGGGCAGCGCAGGACCGATCGTTGTGGAGATCCTTGGGCTCCCCCAAGGATCCTATGCCCAGCAGTGGGCGTCGTTCGGCTGACATGATGATGATGATGATGCTGATGATGAACTGCCTATGTAGTCTAGTCGTACAAACCACTGGATCCTCAATCAGAACCAGAGGTCCCGGGTTCGATTCCCACTGGGAGCACATATTATATTCAGTTTGGTTGGTGCTTGGACTTGTTCTCAGTCCGCCTGGCTAGCCACATCGGCAATCATCTTATAAGTCTGTCTGTACGAGCCATCGCATCGCACATGTATGTAAAACATTTATATATCATGCGTTGATCGGTGACTCTAAAAACTGCAAGCAGGCATTTCTGTTGCCCTCAATTATAGACTTATTTATATTGTAGATATATAGCAGTGCAATAAACGCATTCAATCATCGCGGTCGGTTTATCATTTTCTAGCATTTCCCGTCCGCGAATTAGCATCATTTCTAGCATCTATCATTTTAGAATATTTTATCATTTAGCATCAGCATAGCAGTATATGTAGGAATAAACCCCTACATTTTGGTCCTTCGATCCTATTATTTAGCATTTGACTAGTTTGACCTAGTACGCGGTGAGGTCTTAGAAATAAGTTACAAATTACGTAATTTTATTGCATTCGTGTCTAAGACTTTGCGCTTTAGTTTACAGTGAACATTATAATTAGCATTAGCATTTTATTAGTGACTTTATTTAGCAGTTTAAAAGCAGTGACTAACTTTTTATACGTGGACATTATATAAGTGAAAGTAAAGACAGCAGTTTACTAGCGGGCTAAGCAGCTCGTTTCAGCAGCCGCAGCGACAGCAGCAGTAGCATTTGGTTTGCAGCACCTCAAAGTAAGATCTTTCCATTATCTTTGCTTAAGTATTAACTTTCATCATGGCACCATCATTTGAACTTATCTTTGCCCGTCAAGCTGAAATTATCACTCAGTTCGAGAAGATAGAATCAAACTTCCGAAAGGACAGTGCTAGTAGGAAAACTCAGGAATACTTAGACAAAAGAGTCCAAGTATTAGACAATCTTTGGGCGGAATTCCAGCAGAATGACTCAGACGTGCAACAGTACGAAGACAAAACTTATGAGTATTTTGTTCAGCATATTTTTCACAAGACGAAGGAGTATTACGAAGCAATCAGAGCAAAAATGACTTCGTACAAACCAACACCAATGCCTACGTTGTCTCCTTTACCCGTGCCCGGAGATAAGAAGGAAGTTCTTTCACAACTTTCTTTCTCCATTCCTACTATTAGCAAGGACGACACGCCCGCGCAGCCGGGTGCCGCCGATGAGTTGTTGTGTCAGCAAAGAACCAATTTTAGATCATTATTGAGACAGATCCAACGCATATCAATTGATAATTTAGATGAAAAGTGGGAAATCGAGGATGAGCTTAGAAATATTCAAAGAAAGTGGCAACTTATTGAAGAAAATCATTTAAAAATTGATAACATTTTGCAAGGCTGTGATGTATTGTATGACAGTGAGTATACACAAATTGAAGATAATTATTGCAGCATCAAAAGGAAATTGAATAAAAAACTGTGTTCGACTGCCCATTTACAGCAATCGACACCCCAAATTGAAATTCCCGTTTTTACTGGTAACTATACTCACTGGCCTACATTTTTTGATCTATTTTCGGAGGCGATACATAACAATAAATATCTTAGCAATGCCCAAAAAATGCAACATCTTAAGGGAAAGGTGAGAGGCGAGCCTGAGCGTCTCATACAGCATCTACATGTGAGTGCAGACAACTACGAAACAGCATGGGAAATCCTAACGCACCGCTATGATAACCCACAGGTACTTTTCACCAAACAAATTGAAGTTTTCCTCAATCAGCCGTATATTCAAAGACAGACAGCATTTGAGATAAAGCGATTGTATGACGTCACAACCGAGTGCATACACGCTATACATAATCTAGGAGTGGACACCAATACATGGGATCCGCTTTTAGTGCACCTATTAGCAAAAAAACTCGATAGTAACACCTATAGTGACTACATGGAATCACGTAAGCAGCCCAGGGAATTACCGAAACTTCTTGAGTTTATGGAGTTCCTTGAAACTAAATTCACAGCACTCGAGCCGATACATCTACGAGAATCATCTCAAAAACAATCTTCGCCTCAATTATCAAAGCCGTCCTTCAGCAAATCTAACTATCAAAGCCGTCACATGTTCAAGAATTATCAAGCCATGCCCACGTATACGTCAAAATGTCCGTTCTGCAATCAAAATCATGACTTGTATCAATGCCGAAAATTTCTGAGTCAGTGCCCGGAGAGCATAATGAGAACAATTTCGCAACTGAAGATCTGTAGAAATTGTTTATACAAGCATGTTGACAATGTTTGCTATTCGACAAAACGGTGCAAAGAGTGCAAAGGTGAACACAACACACTTATACATGACGCAGTGATTCATCAAGCATCGAACACGACAAATGCAAGCTTGCATCCACAGCAAACTCGATCAAGCCCCTCAACAACAGCAAAACACACGTCGTATAATAGCGAAATTAAACAACATAGCGTGAATCATGTTGTAACTGACGACGAGGAAATTTTACTGACTACGTTATCACTAAAAGTAAAAGCAACTGATAACACATACATCACGTTAACAGCATTACTTGACCAAGGTTCCCAAATATCCTTGATATCTGAAAACGCCGCTCAGATGTTAGGACTGCAGCGCCAGCGTTTCAATGCATCCATCTCGGGAATAGGAACCAGCTCCAAAGCCAGCAAAGGAGTGGTCACTTTAGCATGTCAGTCACTTTATGATGATTATCAGTTTAGCACGCAAGCATTAGTCATCACAAATGTTATTAACAATTTGCCTAATTCATCCTTTAAAAAGCAAACATGGCAACATCTTCAGCACCTAAAACTAGCAGATCCTGAGTACAACCTATCCAAACCCATAGACATCCTTCTCGATGCCAGCGTTTACTCAGATATCATAATGAATGGCTTAATAAAGGGGCCAGCACCAGCGCCCATAGCACAGCAAACTAAATTAGGATGGATTTTGTCAGGCACCGTAAGAACTTTTAACTGCAATGTGGTTGTTAAGAACATTGAACAGGAAATCAGCAGTCATTCAGCATCATCATTAACCAAAGAAGAGCAACTTTGTGAAAAAATTGATCAAGCAACAACACGTCGTTTGGAATGTGGACAGTGTGAGGTCGCATTGCCAATAAAACCAAACTTTGAACAGCACCTCGGAACTTCGAAACCTAAAGCAGTAGCACAATCCTTACAGCAAGAACACAGAAAGATCAAAATCGAGCAACTATCACAAATCATACCAGCATCAAAGTGGAATCACGTCAGATCAGAACTGTATACAGCAGATTGCGCTTCGCGTGGGCTGACCACTTACAAAACAGCAGATTTTTCTCCGTGGCGGGAAGGGCCTAAATGGCTTAGCACTTTAGAACCAAGCAAATCAGAAAATTCCATTTATCAATGCCCATCCTTAGTAGAAAAGAAAGCAAGTATGCATGTTGCCTTACAATCGAATCAAAACAATCAAACTATAGTAAAATTATTAAATCATTTTAGCGACATTGTAAAGGTAACAAAGGCAGTGGGTTGGTTATCACGTTACATCGAGTGGTTACGTCACCGGCAAACGTCACGCGATTGCACTTTGTCAACATTAGAAATTAATAACGCATATAATATTATAATAAAATGGGTGCAAATGAATGACCTTGAAGATGACATAATAGCATTAAAGTCAAAAGGTAAAGTTGGTAGAAATAGCAAGATCGCCAATTATAACCCATTTAAAGATGATCAAGGGTTACTGCGCGTCGATGGAAGACCGCATCGCTCCAACTTAAACCATACAGCAAAACATCCCATCATTGTATCATCATTAAGGTCATCAAGTCGTTTTACAGAACCGTTCATACGACATTTACACTTAAGCACAACAAAATCAAATATCATCAAACGACCCCGAAACAAATTAGTTTTGCTACCCGTTTGCGAACAAAACAACAAGCAAGAGCATAGTCGATCATCACAGCAAACACCACCGCATTCCTCTGATCAGCTACTACAACGAAGGAAGAAAGCACCAAGAGCAATAAGATCATTATTTAAGATTTTTCTTACAATGTTACTTTTATTTATGGCCTTTTTATCAACTTCAATGCAGCAAGAAACATCACTCATCAATATTACGACTTTTAAGCAAAATACATCTTTCTACTTCGATAAAACATCAGACCTTCAGCATGCACGGAATGAGTGGAAGTTGATTGTGTATTACAACATATCAACATACTGGAACGACATACATCACCTGGAACACCATATTAATCATCTAAAGGATTTATGGATTGACACGAATGATCACTCCAGCGTCATTTTACAGTTGCAGAGTCAGTTATCAGAACTAGAGCACTACAAGAAACTACCTTTGAATCATCACAGCATAAGAAAAAGAAGATTGGAGAAGTCCCGTATAACTGTGTGGGTTATACGAGTATTGCATATTTCTTATTCAGCGTCCTCGAATGATCGTTTGCTTAGCAATATAAAAAATTATATAAATAACGAAACCCACTTGTAACTTTTAATCATTATTGTTAAGACAGAAAACTATCACTTTACGTCGTAACTAGTTAAAAATTTATCAACAACGTTAACATTACGATTCATTAAATATCACAGCAGTGGAAGTAAATAAGGTACGACTCGACATCAAGAACGTAGCATGTATCAGCATTTCATCAGCATTATCCGCTACCTACTGTGATCCTAGCAAACTTGAGACGAATCCAGGAAACAATTGTCAGCACTAGCACTAAAATAAGTCAAGGAAGCGCCTTTATTCATTTATTATCAGCACAACTATTGCAACACCGAGTTAATTTTATCATGTATCAGCTACATAATGATTTAAACTACATTTGACCATGGTGATACACATACTAAGTCTGTGCAAACTACCAAAAATGTATGCAAAAATTGTCGACAATAATTACCTAATCATCAAAATTAGAATACCAATTTTGAGCAGTGAATCCTATCTATTAGACAAAATCATTAGTTTGCCACAGTTACCACGAAATAGTATAAGTACTATATCAAATTATATCAGCATTCAACTACATTGCATTATTGCATCCATTATCATACATAACACATAGAAGTAACAATTTATGCTCGCTCGATAAACCCGAATATCACAATCAATTTGCGATGTCTCAATTACTCGTAATAGCAAACGACGATTACAGCAAACATTAGCCTGCGTATAGTAAACACGGTAGTGTGCGACAAGTGGATCAAGGTGCAGCGCCCGTCTGTCTGGCTAAACTCCTGTGGCAAGGAATGCAGAATCAGCATTTTCTGTTCGTCTGGCATTGAAATAAAAACATCACAATACAATGGACTTATCGCAGTAAGTCAAGGTTGAGCATTGAAATGTGATATGTTTACAATATATTCACACAATATTATCAATCAGATCAAAAAGCAAGAACATAAATAATTGGAAAATCCGCAGACATACATACATAGGTACATTTTTAACTCCACGATCAATACTAGCACTGTAGCCGAAATTGACACTTGGCAACCTGAAAGACGCCAATTGAAAGCATGAACAGCAAAGTGAAAGATCTTACTACACTCGACATTCAGCACTATATCATAAACATGGAGCATTGTTAGCCTGTTTGTGGCTAAGGAGCATCAGCAGCGGGGCGCGCGCGCACCCGCGCCGGGCAGCCGTCCGGCCGGCCGGGAGGCGCCCCGCCCCGGCGCCGGCCGCCGTATAGCGCGGCATGGCTAGTGCAGTGATTAGTGACTGTGATGAAAGTGAATCTTTTGTGTAGTACCCATAGCAAACAGTGAAGTGTAGTGTGGTGTTTGAAAAGACAATTACATAGACAAAGACAGACAATTTAGTTGTAGCAATTTAATATCATAATCATTACTAATATTGCATGCATTTATCATTAGGTACATATTTTATTATAGCATACTTAGCATATTAAATATAAGCAATAATTTTCTGTAATTTAATGTCACGATCAAGCACTAATCATCATCATTCTAATAACCTAGTTTAATAACTTCATTATTCTAGTTCCGCATTGTCAGCATCAGCATTTATCATCATCATTTTGCACTACATATATTTTTAGTCTTAAGTTAGCAGATCACTCTCTTTTTTCTGAGAGGCCAAGATGTACGAGCCATCGCATCGCACATGTATGTAAAACATTTATATATCATGCGTTGATCGGTGACTCTAAAAACTGCAAGCAGGCATTTCTGTTGCCCTCAATTATAGACTTATTTATATTGTAGATATATAGCAGTGCAATAAACGCATTCAATCATCGCGGTCGGTTTATCATTTTCTAGTATTTCCCGTCCGCGAATTAGCATCATTTCTAGCATCTATCATTTTAGAATATTTTATCATTTAGCATCAGCATAGCAGTATATGTAGGAATAAACCCCTACACTGTCACCATAACAATGATATTAACGTAATTATTGTGTACCGGCCTTCAATCAACATAATTTCCGTCCAGTTACGGTAGCCAGTTCCTCAGTGGAAGAGGATTGCTGGAGTAGAGCGTTTCCACCTTCAGCCTTATCCTCACATAATATCAGTTGTGACGAAGGCTAAGTGCTACTCCAACGTGGATAAAAAAGAATACTTTGATTAGATACTTTTGCAATTTAAAAAAATTTAAATCTTCATAGTATTTTCTGAGGGAAATAATTCAGTAATGCAATGTCTTACAATGTTACTTTCGCTTGTATCAGATCAGATACAAAGGTCTTGTATTAGATGGACGAGTTATTATAAAAGGAGTTAAGCATACCTAAGCTTAATAAAATAAACTGATGATTGAACAGACTTTTCCAAAAACAAAGTACCTACCTAAACTTTATATTTTTAGACCAAGTGACCGCGTACGATGTACACGTATACAATTTATTAAAATGACAAATGAAAATAAGATTTCTTCCAGAAAAAGAAACGACCTCACTTATCTCATTTCTACAAGGGCTATTTTAACTTGAAAATCTAAAAGATTCCCAATAAGTACAGCTGTATAGCTGTTAACTGGAACATAAGTAATTAATTCAATTTATTAGCGTGTCAAGTTTTAATTGAATTCCGTACGGTCGGTGCCTAAAAGTGTATCAGACATATCCCTTCCGAGAAAGCCCTGAGTATGAATTATGTGTCAGGCAAATATTTTAATGCATGCGACGTATGATGCATGGAAGAAATAAATAAGAGCGGTTAATTGTAAAATGAGGGTTAAGGAATTGATATTGAACGGTTTGTCTTATTGTTACAGTTATTTGCAACTATAATGTTAATTAAGACTGACTGTACTAGGCAAACCATAGGTTACGGTGTCTGTTTTTGATCTATTTTATAAGTACCTAACTGTTTTATTATGTGACTAATAATTTAGGACACACGTCAAATAAGCTACGCCATCGGTTCGGAAATCCTACTGCCGGGCGTGAGACCTTGTAACGAGAAGAACCGGCAAGAAACTCGTCAAGAGCTATAATAAGACCCTTTTAATAAGAATATGCAAATAGTAGTATAGTTATGCTAGTAGTGCCTGGCGGCTTTACCCATTGTTTCCTGTTTCCTATAATGATTTTTGGTTTAATAATTGAGGTATTCCAGTTACGGCACCACTTTGAACCGCACCATTTGAATGGCACCAAAAGCATTCCCATTATGGCACCATTTGGTGCCGTTCGAAAAATGAATTTAAAATATTATTAAAGCATTCCTGTTACGGCACCAATGGTTTAAAGTAGAGGTTTTCACTAAAAAACATCGATAAATCAGTTCTGGGGGGTAATTGTCTAACTCAACATCAATCGCGATCGCATTCAGTTTGAAAGATATTGTACGACCATTGCTGCATCAATATAAATAATTTTGTCAACTTTCTTCAACAACAAGTGATGGATGTCAAATGGATGTCAAACTGAAAGCGATTGCGATTGATGTTGAGTTAGACAATTACCCCCCAGTTCTTTATTATTTTTGAAGACATTATTTGAAGTAGTTATTCTAGTAACAACAGAATAATACATTATTAAGTATAAAGTACAATGTATCTGTCCAGATTATTGTTTCGATTCTGAAGTACCAGGATAACATAGCTATAGAGGAGGTAGTTATAGTACACACGGCAGCACATCAGACTATACATGGTAATAAAAGCTGTTATCGCAGTTCAACTGTTTAACCTGATGTGCAGTCGAGTGTACATTGTGGATTTTTTTCTAACCAGTCGTAACAATAAATTATTTTTTTAGAAAAACATTGAAAAAACCTCGTTAGTTTAGTAAATACAAGGATTAAATTTCCGATTAAATTAGGATATATTTTTTCGGTTAAAAATAAAAAATAAGATTTTAACTAGGTATTTATGTAGACATAAATAGTTAAAATCTTGTTTTTGATAGTATATGTTTGGCTCTACTATCTATGAAATCAGTCTTTAGCAGTCTAGTTAAGACACAGTTACTAAACATACGACCAGTTTGATAGTTACCTACTTTTAATTTGATTTATTTCACTATACAGCGATTGGGTTTATGAACACAATAATTAACTCTTAAAGATAAATATTCAAAATATATTATCTATTTATGCAGACATAAAAAGTTAAAAATCTTGTTTACTGACTTTTTTTTTCGAGGTTTTTCTTGTCGGGGGTTTTTAAAATTTTATTTTTATTTCATCTTTTTTAAATTACACATAAAATTAAAAAAATCGCAATGATAACGCTAATTTCAGCCAAATAAATCGGAGCAACTTAATTTTCGGGGGCTATTTTTTTGCCGCCATTATGACCCCCTAAGGGGGCTTTGGTCTGTCTGTGTGCATAATTGCATACAAATCCGTGAAGTAATTTACACGTTAACGAGACAAACCAACAAACATATTTATAATTTTAACTTGATTAGTTCAATTTTGAAATATATTATAGGTACTTACGTAAATTATTTTGCCTTTTTTGCATTCAAAATGCAATTTTTATTATTGAAAATTAATATCGAAAATGAATTATTCGAAACAATCGACCCGTCTCATAACTAGCTCCGATGGGACTCGAACCGACGATCTTTCACTAACCGGGTGAATTCTCTAACCACTGAGCTACGGAGTCGTTATTGTACATAATATTAACTTATAACTATGTCTTTAAACTTTTCTTAAAAGTTCTTTGGCAAGGATCGTCATCGAATTCCCCTGTTCAAGAAATAAGAAGTAACTAAGTATGTGCAGTAAAACTCCTTAGTTCGAATTAATTCTGTGCGTTGTTCGAGAACAAAAGCGATATAGCAAGAGGAGACAAGAATGTTTTATTTTGGCTCGTTAAGATGATGAATAAGTTACTGCCTCATAAATTATATTCTATAGCCATAATAAAAGCAATATGTTTTAACACCATTTTAGTTCGTAAATTCTCACGGCACCTAGGCGACAGGAACCCTTATATTTTATGAAGTATATCATACTTAATGTCATTATAATACGGTTTATTGAAAACGGAACTGTAAAGTTATTTTAAAACCATTTGCTCGAGATCTTAATTTGTTTTATTATGCATGACTGTCATTAAAAAAGTTTTACGCTCCTTTAAAATAGAATAATTTGTTTATCAACATGAATAGTACCAACGAAGTCATGTGTAAAAAATACATAAGTTTATTTTTTATAAGTGTTACGGAAAGAGCTCGTTTTAAGCTCTTAACAGACAGACGACGCGACCGCGTATGCGAAGCGGGAACGACGAGGTAACATTGGTCGCGGGACGGACGCTGTATCTTTATCTCATACAATTAAGCTAACACGACATAAAAACTCTCCATATTTTTTAATCCACAACGGGGTAGCACGTTGCATTTACCACACCTGATGTTAAGTGGTGCTAAGGCTGAAGGCAGAAGCGTACTACTCCCGGAATTCTCAATCACTGATCGCTCGAGACGACGTTCCGTGGGCAGGCCCCCTACAAGGTGGACCGACGATCTGGTCAAGATCGCGGGAAGCCGCTGGATGCGGGCAGCGCAGGACCGATCGCTGTGGAGATCCTTGGAGGAGGCCTATGCCCAGCAGTGGGCGTCGTTCGGCTGACATGATGATGATGATGATGATGATGATCGCTGACCGCTATCTTATCTCTAACTGCCGAACACAATAATACTGAAAACATCATTGTTATGGCTTCAGACTTAGATAATATGGTCGTAGCTAAGCAGGCGGACTAAGACCTATTTGCCTGAAGCCGGTAGTGTAAACCACTAGACCACAGAGGCGGTTGAAAATGTGTTCCATGCTCAGATCATATAATACGAAAATAGTATCCCCCCCTCCCCCTTCTTTCGCACCTGTATTTTTTCATGAACGTGACAAAAAATAACAACATTTCAGTTTAAATTTTCTATTTCAGCCTGGTGCGATCGAACTCCGAGTAGAAAAACTGTTCAACTCGTCAGCTCGCGAACGGTAGGCAGTTGAATGTTGGTGGCGATAAATAACACGGCGTGAGTGATCGTGCAGCCGCCGCGCCACCCAGCTGCATCGCTAATGGTCTGCATTTGTTGTTTAGAGCATATTCAAAACGGCTCGGTGTGTTCGGTATAGCCTCGAAGTAAAAATGTACACAATCACTGAGGAACTGGCTATCTTATCTCTAACTGCCGGAACACAATAATACTGAAAACATCATTGTTATGGCTTCAGACTTAGATAATATTATGGTGGTAGCTAAGCAGGTGGACTAAGAACAAGTCCTACCACTATCAAACCGAATACAATATGTACCCCCACTGGGAACCTGGGACCTCTTTGACTGAAGCCGGTGGTGTAAACCACTAGACTACAGAGGCGGTTGAAAATGTGTTCCATGTGTGCAATTGCCTGCCCCCTCCCCCCCTTGTTTTGCACCTGTAATTTTTCATGAACGTAAGAAAAAGTGGGTGGGGCTGAATTACAGGCTACCACCTGGGTCACAGGTAGCGGATAGTGAACGGCCACCAGATATGGTGGTTAGCGGCGAATATACTGAATAAGCAGTCTCTGACCGAGCAACGGCAGAATTATCAGGACGTGGTGGGAAGCCCAGTGGGGCGGGCTTACCTATAAAATGCCACTTTGTCCAATGGCAATTTTGTGACATGGCGAACAAATGCCGCCATTAAATAGGCATTCCCCTAATGCTGGGCAGCAGCAGTATTAGTACTGGCATGAGGCCGAAAAACAGGGCTTGTGACCGCACACCAGTAAGTGGCAACACGCCATTTACTTGACTGCGGTGCACAAGGCAAATAGGGGAGACCACTGCTCTAACATCTTCTAACATGGAGTATTACGTAGAAGATACTCCACCGACAAGAGCAAAGCTCTTAAATCAAAGAAGAACAAAAAATAACAACATTTCAGTTTAAATTTTCTATTTCAGCCTAGTGCATTCGACCTCCGAGTAGAAAAACTTTTCAACTCGTCAGCTCGCGAACGGTAGGTAGTTGAATGTTGGCGGCGATAAATAACACGGCGTGAGTGATCGTGCAGCCGCTGCGCCACCCAGCTGCATCGCTAATGGTCTGCATTTGTTGTTTAGTGCATATTCAAAACGGCTCGGTGTGTTCGGTATAGCCTCGATGTTGCGTCGGTAAAAAATTGGCAACCTTCATTTGTTTTCGGTAGTGTGGAACTTTTTGGTTGGATTCAACATTTTATTCGAATTTGTGATTTTTTGATACTTATGCACTTTTAAAAAAATGAAAAATTCGAATTTTACGGAAAATTTATGGTGCCCGCGCAGTTTTAAAAAGTTCATATCTTCGAAACTATCTGTCCTAGAAACAAAATTTTTAAACATTAATACTTAATAGAAAATTTAATTCTCTACAACATTGTGACGAATGTTTTCTGACTAAAATGCACCTAAACGAAGATATATAACTTTGTAATTTTTTACAACTGGACTTCGTCGCCATATAATAAAATGTTGTAATTATTCACTAGTATAAATTTAATAAGGTTTCAAAGTACTACGACTCTGGGCCCATTTTGCACCTTGTTCTTTAAAAGTTTCTGGAAAACCATTTTTTTTAAGTGCATATCTCCGTTACTATCTGTCCTAGTAACCAAAAATTAAAGTGTTAATCATAGAAAATTTTATTCTCTACAACATTATGAAGACTCTTCTCTGGCTCAAATGCACCTAAACGAAGATTTAAGCGAAAACCTAAAGAAATTGCCCTTGTTTTTTCAATATGGCGGCGGGTGGCGGAGGCCGAGGAATTGTGCATTTTGCATTTTAAATACTCACTAACCATCCTAGACAACATATTAAAAAATTTAAAACTACCGGACGACTTGTATACACTTGTAAACCCTCTATTCACTGGACTAATTAAAAGCCATGTAATTATACCTAAATAAATAAATAAATAGATATTGGACAACATCACATACATTGTTCCAATATCAAGTTTTAGTAGCTTAAGCACTAGCGTTATGGAAATTGGAAACAAAGGCCGTGTATTACCACATACACCCAAACCCGAGTAAATGTTGAAAAGTTCGTTTTCAATATTTACCCGACCGGGGATCGAACCCGGGACCTCCAGAGATAGCGGCACCTTGAAAACCGGTGCGTACACCACTCGGCCACGGCGGTCGTCAAGTAATTGGATTCCGATGCCACGTGAATCGGTATCGATATACTAAAATATACTATCATCATCATCAGCCATTTAATGTCCCCACTGCTGGGGCACTGGCCTTCCTTATGGATGAATAAGGAGAATGAGCCATGACCCACCACGCGGGCTCAGTGCGGATTGGTGGGTATTAACGACTGCAAGTGCAGCCGGGACCAACGGCTTAACGTGCCTTCCGAAGCACGGAGGAGCTCGAGATTAGAAGTTTTTGGTCACTCATCCCGTGACCGACCATTGCGAACGTTGCTTAACCTCAACGATCGCAGGCCAAGCGCGCTATCCACTGCGCCACGGGCTCCTCAAAATATACTATATCATATTTTTTATCGGCCAAATCCTATAGATGTGATTTCTCTGTAATGAAAATCTCAGTAAGCAAAGTAAAATATGTCGAAATTTTTCCTCTGTAGGTAAATATAAGTCCCCTTGATAAGTTTCGTCTGTCAAATACGAAACCGTTTGGAGCATTAACTGAGACTGCGGCTTAATAGCAAAACTCAAGAGATAGTCTTTTCTCTTTACGAACGTAATAGGCTAAGATCAAACTCTCTGTGCCATTAAAAAAGCGTAGTCGAAGTTCATGATCCCGTAACAAAGTTCATTTTACGACTGCGATTTTATGATGGCCACTGGGATCAAGGGATAATGTGCCTCCGAAGATTGAAGGTCAGCTTCAGTAAGGAACTGATTTTTTATGACGCCAGACGCATTTGTCTTGTGTAATATAGGTACGCCCTGTAGAAACGATTTTATAAGAAAACTGTTTCATATTACTTACTGTGTATACCTACATGTTATGAAGCAGGAACGATGCCAGATCTCGTCATAATCATCATCAACTTTTTCTGTGTACCCACTGCTGAGGCAAAGGCCTTCTTTATGGATGGTTTAGTAGAATGACCCATCACGCGGGCGGATTGGGGGGTATTAACGACTGCAAATGCAGCCAGGACCAACGGCTGCACGTACTTTCGGAAGCACATCCATTGCGTGACCGACTATTGCGAAAGTTACTTAACCCCAACGGTCGCAGGCTGAGCGCCTAACCACTACGCCACGGGCGTCAAGAAGCAAAATATGCAAATGTAAACCTATGTGCGGAAAATATTAAGAATGACTGAATTTTGATTGAATTGGAGGTATTGAGTTAATCTTACCAAAACAAAGTATCAGTTTGTTTATTCGGTTTCATGCAGGAGGAACAAATTTTAACATATCTACTCTAAAAAGCGGAACTGCTGTAACCCACAAAATGCAAAATGTTCACCAGAGCCGAAAAACTTTTGAGATTTCAGAAAAAATTCATATCTCCTCAATTATTGAACCTACAAATGCCATTTTTTAAATCCAAATTTATTTTTTGATGTTTTGTCAATAAAAGTACCTAAAATATTCTAAAAGTTACTTTTAGTGTATGTTTGTGTGGGTTACAGCAATTCCACTTTTTTTTTGTTACGCAATAACGCTGTAAATGAGACAGGTAAATGTATGGGAAACTCCATAACAAGTGTATTTCTCTACAGCAAAATTGCTGTAACTACTAATACAACACATTTTAATTTGGCTTAATTTTGCCTTAAATGAAATATTTTTGTAGCCAGGTGCACTAAATTGTTTTAACTGTCAGAAGATAAAAAGGATAGTATAAAATTAAAACGATGTAAGTATGAAATGACATTTATTTAATAACTTTTGAAAATGTTTAAGAATAAAACTTAAAACTTTAAAATCACTCGTAACAATTGTAGCTTAATTTTGTAATTAAAGCACCTTTTGTTGGTTTTCTCTCAACGGAAACATTATGATTATCTTTAGTTTTATTTTGTTTTTATTTTATCGTCCTTTTTTGTCTTTTTCTCGCTTTTTTATTTTTCTTGCCTTCCTTATCTGTAATACATTAACCTTATTTAAATTATTATTACTTATTATGAGTAAGTAGAAAATATTTTTTGGAAGTAGGTTAGTAAGTAAACTAGTAAAAATAATATTAGAAAATTCCCCTTGTGTGCCGGAGCTCTAAGCCATTGCACTACGAAAGTTGTCAAACGAGATGTTATGTAGAAAATAATACAAACCTTCATCTTCGATATGCAATAAGTCTGAGTTTGATTCAGTATAATCTGCGCAAGAAGCTTTGGAAGGGAATGCCTCATTCAACAACGGTTCGTCAAGATAATTTTCTGACATGTCTAGGTAAGATTTATTGTATTGAATGTGTATTTTTAGTCTCATTTTCTTAAAGGATTTGTGTTGTTTCATTTGCTGAAATATGTTTTATTAGTTAAGTGGTGAAAATAATTAAAATAAAATGATATTTTTAATTATCTACATTAAACACCCACACACTTTCTTATACACATACACAAACATTGACACACGTACACCCTTTTAATTTTTTTTGAGTACCCGACCGGGGATCGAACCCGGGACCTCCAGAGATAGCGGCACCTTGAAAACCGGTGCGTACACCACTCGGCCACGGCGGTCGTCAAGTAATTGGATTCCGATGCCACGTGAATCGGTATCGATATACTAAAATATACTATCATCATCATCAGCCATTTAATGTCCCCACTGCTGGGGCACTGGCCTTCCTTATGGATGAATAAGGAGAATGAGCCATGACCCACCACGCGGGCTCAGTGCGGATTGGTGGGTATTAACGACTGCAAGTGCAGCCGGGACCAACGGCTTAACGTGCCTTCCGAAGCACGGAGGAGCTCGAGATTAGAAGTTTTTGGTCACTCATCCCGTGACCGACCATTGCGAACGTTGCTTAACCTCAACGATCGCAGGCCAAGCGCGCTATCCACTGCGCCACGGGCTCCTCAAAATATACTATATCATATTTTTTATCGGCCAAATCCTATAGAGATGTGATTTCTCTGTAATGAAAATCTCAGAAAGCAAAGTAAAATATGTCGAAATTTTTCCTCTGTAGGTAAATATAAGTCCCCTTGATAAGTTTCGTCTGTCAAATACGAAACCGTTTGGAGCATTAACTGAGACTGCGGCTTAATAGCAAAACTCAAGAGATAGTCTTTTCTCTTTACGAACGTAATAGGCTAAGATCAAACTCTCTGTGCCATTAAAAAAGCGTAGTCGAAGTTCATGATCCCGTAACAAAGTTCATTTTACGACTGCGATTTTATGATGGCCACTGGGATCAAGGGATAATGTGCCTCCGAACCGCACCATTTGAATGGCACCAAAAGCATTCCCATTATGGCACCATTTGGTGCCGTTCGAAAAATGAATTTAAAATATTATTAAAGCATTCCTGTTACGGCACCAATGGTTTAAAGTAGAGGTTTTCACTAAAAAACATCGATAAATCAGTTCAGTTCTTTATTATTTTTGAAGACATTATTTGAAGTAGTTATTCTAGTAACAACAGAATAATACATTATTAAGTATAAAGTACAATGTATCTGTCCAGATTATTGTTTCGATTCTGAAGTACCAGGATAACATAGCTATAGAGGAGGTAGTTATAGTACACACGGCAGCACATCAGACTATACATGGTAATAAAAGCTGTTATCGCAGTTCAACTGTTTAACCTGATGTGCAGTCGAGTGTACATTGTGGATTTTTTTCTAACCAGTCGTAACAATAAATTATTTTTTTAGAAAAACATTGAATAAACCTCGTTAGTTTAGTAAATACAAGGATTAAATTTCCGATTAAATTAGGATATATTTTTTCGGTTAAAAATAGAAAATATAATTTTAACTAGGTATTTATGCAGACATAAATAGTTAAAATCTTGTTTTTGATAGTATATGTTTGGCTCTAAGTACTATCTATGAAATCAGTCTTTAGCAGTCTAGTTAAGACACAGTTACTAAACATACGACCAGTTTGATACCTACTTTTAATTTGATTTATTTCACTATACAGCGATTGGGTTTATGAACACAATAATTAACTCTTAAAGATAAATATTCAAAATATATTATCTATTTATGCAGACATAAAAAGTTAAAAATCTTGTTTACTGACTTTTTTTTTTTCGAGGTTTTTCTTGTCGGGGGTTTTTAAAATTTTATTTTTATTTCATCTTTTTTAAATTACACATAAAATTAAAAAAATCGCAATGATAACGCTAATTTCAGCCAAATAAATCGGAGCAACTTAATTTTTGGGGGCCATTTTTTTGCCGCCATTATGACCACCTATGGGGGCTTTGGTCTGTCTGTGTGCATAATTGCATACAAATCCGTGAAGTAATTTACACGTTAACGAGACAAACCAACAAACATTTTTATAATTTTAACTTGATTAGTTCAATTTTGAAATATATTGTAGGTACTTACGTAAATTATTTTGCCTTTTTTGCATTCAAAATGCAATTTTTATTATTGAAAATTAATATCGAAAATGAATTATTCGAAACAATCGACCCGTCTCATAACTAGCTCCGATGGGACTCGAACCGACGATCTTTCACTAACCGGGTGAATTCTCTAACCACTGAGCTACGGAGTCGTTATTGTACATAATATTAACTTATAACTATGTCTTTAAACTTTTCTTAAAAGTTCTTTGGCAAGGATCGTCATCGAATTCCCCTGTTCAAGAAATAAGAAGTAACTAAGTATGTGCAGTAAAACTCCTTAGTTCGAATTAATTCTGTGCGTTGTTCGAGAACAAAAGCGATATAGCAAGAGGAGACAAGAATGTTTTATTTTGGCTCGTTAAGATGATGAATAAGTTACTGCCTCATAAATTATATTCTATAGCCATAATAAAAGCAATATGTTTTAACACCATTTTAGTTCGTAAGTTCTCACGGCACCTAGGCGACAGGAACCCTTATATTTTATGAAGTATATCATACTTAATGTCATTATAATACGGTTTATTGAAAACGGAACTGTAAAATTGTTATTTTAAAACCATTTGCTCGAGATCTTAATTTGTTTTATTATGCATGACTGTCATTAAAAAAGTTTTACGCTCCTTTAAAATAGAATAATTTGTTTATCAAAATGAATAGTACCAACGAAGTCATGTGTAAAAAATACATAAGTTTATTTTTTATAAGCGTTACGGAAAGAGATCGTTTCAAGCAGACATACGCGACCGCGTATGCGAAGCGGGAACGACGAGGTAACATTGATCGCGTGACGGACGCTGTATTTTTTTATCTCGTACAATTAAGCTAGTACCACACTCCATATTTTTCAATCCACAACGGGGTAGCACGTTGCATTCACCACACCTGATGTTAAGTGGTGCTAAGGCTGAAGGCAGAAGCGTACTACTCCCGGAATTCTCAATCACTGATCGCTGACCGCTATCTTATCTCTAACTGCCGAACACAATATTACTGAAAACATCATTGTTATGGCTTCAGACTTAGATAATATGGTCGTAGCTAAGCAGGCGGACTAAGAACAAGTCCTACCACTATTAAACCGAATACAATATGTACCCCCACTGGGAACCTGGGACCTCTTTGCCTGAAGCCGGTGGTGTAAACCACTAGACCACAGAGGCGGTTGAAAATGTGTTCCATATGTGCAATTGCCTGCCCCCCTAACCCCTTGTTTTGCACCTGTAATTTTAATGAACGTAACAAAAACTGGGTGGGGCTGAGTTACAGGCTACCACCGGGGTCACAGGTGACGGATAGTGAACGGCCACCAGATATGGTGGTTAGCTGCGAATATACTGAATGAGCAGTCCCTGACCGAGCAACGGCAGAATTATCAGGACGTGGTGGGAAGCCCAGTGGGGCGGGCTTACCTATAAAATGCCACTTTGTCCAATGACAATTTTGTGACATGGCGAACAAATGCCGCCATTAAATAGGCATTCCCCTAATGCTGGGCAGCAGCAGTACTAGTACTGGCATGAGGCCGAAGAAACAGGGCTTGTGACCGGACCAGTAAGTGGCAATACGCCATTAACTTGACTGCGGTGCAGAAGGCAAATAGGGGAGACCACTGCTCTAACATCTCCTAACATGGAGTATTACGTAGAAGATACTCCACCGACAAGAACAAAGCTCTTAAATCAAAGAAAAACAAAAAATACAACATTTCAGTTTAAATTTTCTACTTCTGCCTAGTGCATTCGACCTCCGAGTAGAAAAACTTTTCAACTCGTCAGCTCGCGAACGGTAGGTAGTAGAATGTTGGCTGCGATAAATAACACGGCGTGAGTGATCGTGCAGCCGCTGCGCCACCCAGCTGCATCGCTAATGGTCTGCATTTGTTGTTTAGTGCATATTCAAAACGGCTCGGTGTGTTCGGTATATAGCCTCGATGTTGCGTCGGTAAAAAATTGGCAACCTTCATTTGTAGTAGTAGGTAGGTAGTGTGGAACTTTTTGGTTGGAATCAACATTTTATTCGAATTTGTGATTTTTTGATATGCACTTTTAAAAAAATGGAAAAATCGAATTTTACGGAAAATTTATGGTGCCCGCGCAGTTTTAAAAAGTGCATATCTTCGAAACTATCTGTCCTAGAAACAAAATTTTTAAACATTAATACTTAATAGAAAATTTAATTCTCTACAACATTGTGACGAATGTTTTCTGACTAAAATGCACCTGAACGAAGATATAAGAGAAATTTTTTAGCATAATTTAAGACTATTTCAACTACTGTAACTTTGTAATTTTTTACAACTAAACTTCGTCGCCATATAATAAAATGTTGTAATTATTCAATAGTATATATTTAATAAGGTTTCAAAGTGCTACGACTCTAGGCCCATTTTGCACCTTGTTCTTTAAAAGTTTCTGGAAAACCATTTTTTTTAAGTGCATATCTCCGTTACTATCTGTCCTAGTAACCAAAAATTAAAGTGTTAATTATAGAAAAATTTATTCTCTACAACATTATGAAGACTCTTCTCTGGCTCAAATGCACCTGAACGAAGATTTAAGCGAAAACCTAAAGAAATTGTCCTTTTTTTCAATATGGCGGCGGGTGGCGGAGGCCGAGGAATTGTGCATTTTGTATTTTAAATACTCACTCACCATCCTAGACAACATATAAAAAATTCAAAACTACCGGACCACTTGTAAACCATCTCTTCACTGGACTAGTTAAAAGCCATGTAATTATACCTAAATAAATAAATAAATAGATATTGGACAACATCACATACATTGTTCCAATATCAAGTTTTAGTAGCTTAAGCACTAGCGTTATGGAAATTGGAAACAAACGCCGTGTATTACCACATACACCCAAACCCGAGGAAATGTTGAAAAGTTCGTTTTCAATATTTACCCAACTGGGGATCGAACCCGGGACCTCCAGAGATAGCGGCACCTTGAAAACCGGTGCGTACACCACTCGGCCACGGCGGTCGTCAAGTAATTGGATTCCGATGCCACGTGAATCGGTATCGATATACTAAAATATACTATCATCATCAGCCATTTAATGTCCCCACTGCTGGGGCACTGGCCTTCCTTATGGATGAATAAGGAGAATGAGCCATGACCCACCACGCGGGCTCAGTGCGGATTGGTGGGTATTAACGACTGCAAGTGCAGCCGGGACCAACGGCTTAACGTGCCTTCCGAAGCACGGAGGAGCTCGAGATTAGAAGTTTTTGGTCACTCATCCCGTGACCGACCATTGCGAACGTTGCTTAACCTCAACGATCGCAGGCCAAGCGCGCTATCCACTGCGCCACGGGCTCCGCAAAATATACTATATCATATTTTTAATCGGCCAAATCCTATAGATGTGATTTCTCTGTAATGAAAATCTCAGTAAGCAAAGTAAAATATGTCGAAATTTTTCCTCTGTAGGTAAATATAAGTCCCCTTGATAAGTTTCGTCTGTCAAATACGAAACCGTTTGGAGCATTAACTGAGACTGCGGCTTAATAGCAAAACTCAAGAGATAGTCTTTTCTCTTTACGAACGTAATAGGCTAAGATCAAACTCTCTGTGCCATTAAAAAAGCGTAGTCGAAGTTCATGATCCCGTAACAAAGTTCATTTTACGACTGCGATTTAATGATGGCCACTGGGATCAAGGGATAATGTGCCTCCGAAGATTGAAGGTCAGCTTCAGTAAGGAACTGATTTTTTATGACGCCAGACGCATTTGTCTTGTGTAATATAGGTACGCCCTGTGGAAACGATTTTATAAGAAAACTGTTTCATATTACTTACTGTGTATACCTACATGTTATGAAGCAGGAACGATGCCAGATCTCGTCATCATCATCATCAACTTTTTCTGTGTACCCACTGCTGAGGCAATGGCCTTCTTTATGGATGGTTTAGTAGAATGACCCATCACGCGGGCGGATTGGGGGGTATTAACGACTGCAAATGCAGCCAGGACCAACGGCTGCACGTACTTTGGGAAGCACATCCATTGCGTGAACGACTATTGCGAAAGTTACTTAACCCCAACGGTCGCAGGCTGAGCGCCTAACCACTACGCCACGGGGGCGTCAAGAAGCAAAATATGCAAATGTAAACCTATGTGCGGAAAATATTAAGAATGACTGAATTTTGATTGAATTGGAGGTATTGAGTTAATCTTACCAAAACAAAGTATCAGTTTGTTTATTCGGTTTCATGCAGAAGGAACAAATTTTAACATATCTACTCTAAAAAGCGGAACTGCTGTAACCCACAAAATGCAAAATGTTCACCAGAGCCGAAAAACTTTTGAGATTTCAGAAAAAAATTCATATCTCCTCAATTATTGAACCTACAAACGCCATTTTTTAAATCCAAATGTATTTTTTGATGTTTTGTCAATAAAAGTACCTAAAATATTCTAAAAGTTACTTTTAGTGTATGTTTGTGTAGGTTACAGCAATTCCACTTTTTTTTTGTTACGCAATAACGCTGTAAATGAGACAGGTAAATGTATGGGAAACTCCATAACAAGTGTTTCTCTACAGCAAAATTGCTGTAACTACTAATACAACACATTTTAATTTGGCTTAATTTTGCCTTAAATGAAATATTTTTGTAGCCAGGTGCACTAAGTTGTTTTAACTGTCAGAAGATAAAAAGGATAGTATAAAATTAAAACGATGTAAGTATGAAATGACATTTATTTAATAACTTTTGAAAATGTTTAAGAATAAAACTTAAAACTTTAAAATCACTCGTAACAATTGTAGCTTAATTTTGTAATTAAAGCACCTTTTGTTGGTTTTCTCTCAACGGAAACATTATGATCATCTTTAGTTTTATTTTGTTTTTATTTTATCGTCCTTTTTTGTCTTTTTCTTGCTTTTTTATTTTTCTTGCCTTCCTTCTCTGTAATACATTAACCTAATTTAAATTATTATTACTTATTATGAGTAAGTAGAAAATATTTTTTGGAAGTAGGTTAGTAAGTAAACTAGTAAAAATAATATTAGAAAATTCCCCTTGTGTGCCGGAGCTCTAAGCCATTGCACTACGAAAGTTGTCAAACGAGATGTTATGTAGAAAATAATACAAACCTTCATCTTCGATATGCAATTAGTCTGAGTTTGAATCAGTATAATCTGCGCAAGAAGCTTTGGAAGGGAATGCCTCATTCAACAACGGTTCGTCAAGATCATTTTCTGACATGTCTAGGTAAGATTTATTGTATTGAATGTGTATTTTTGGTCTCATTTTCTTAAAGGATTTGTGTTGTTTCATTTGCTGAAATATGTTTTATTAGTTAAGTGGTGAAAATAGTTAAAATAAAATGATATTTTAATTATCTACATTAAACACCCACACACTTTCTTATACACATACACAAACATTGACACACGTACACACTTTTAATTTTTTTTAATATTGTTTACTTGCGTCAAGTGTTCTTCAATCTTACTTATCTTCAGTTTCAGTCGAGTTTCTTCTTCTTCAGTTGTATCTTCAGTTTTAATTATTATTTCTTGTGAAATTACTATTTTATTCTTCTCAATAATGTGGTAGTGATTTAAAACAATTATTTCTCGTTATTACCATGATTCTTCATTTTAGGCTCATTAAGCATGTCGGGAAATACTATAATTCTCAAAAAAAAATTCAGATCAACTAATTTGTCTTGTCGTTGGCTTGAACAATAACTACAACATCATTATTGTTATATTGCTATATCTATACTATCTATACTAATATTATAAAGAGGAAAGATTTGATTGTTTGTTTGTTTGCATTTAATAGGCTCCGAAACTACTGGACCGATTTCGAAAATTCTTTGACCATTAGAAAGCTACATTCTTCCCGAGTGACATAGGCTATATTTTATCCCGCTATTCCCATGGGAATGGGTATCACGCGGGTAAAACCACGAGGATCCGCTAGTCCGTAATATCCTTAGATTCTGAAAAATAATAATGTTATAAGTAGGTAAGTAATACACAAAAAATAAGTCATGGGTTATTGTTATTGGACAAAGGGCATGTCCCAATATGGGCCACGTCTATGTGCACCATCCCCAAAAATGGAGAAAAATTTACTGATTCTGAGAAAAATATAAATACATTTATAGAATGCACGGTTAAATGGTTATTAATAAAAACAAATCAATATTTTTTACTCAAAATAAGGCGTCTATGTCTATAATACCTATGGCAACTCTTCGTAAAAAACTGTCAGTGTCACTGTCATTGAGTTGAGTTCTATTCTACTCTGCTCTGTGCAGTGGGCTGTTCTCAAAGAGCTTCTACAAGGAAACTGGAGTTTTCAGCCTGAATATAAAAGTGTGCCCAGCAAAGGACAATGACCATTTTTGTATGGCAGCTGGCGTCTTTTTTTTTTCTTGCGGCTATCAACCAAACATTGAAATATAATTTGTTGGTAGCACTGCAAAGGAAGTATACCTGTAAACTTAGTCCGAGTGGGACTAGCTAGAACTTAACTTTGTTTTTCATAGTGTTTGTATGAATGACAAAGTTACATTTGCGGTTTTTTTAAATGTTCTATATGCGGACGGATAGGTTCTGCCTGAGTTACAGCTATACTGTCTTGGCAAATATTGTTTGTTATACTTTCAAGAATTGATATTCAAACATTTTGTTGATGGCCGCGAGACAAAAAAGACGCCAATTTTAGGCAATGCCTTTTGACATTTAGTACGTAGTGGCTGTCTGTTGTCTCATATGACCATACGTCTTGTTTCAAAGTGTAGGTGAGACGGAAGACAGCCACAGTCTACAAAAAAGTGTTAGTACTACTATCTTCAGTTACCTCAGTATTAAGTCTAAGCTCTTTGGTTGTTGTCATTATTCAATTAACTGACAGCTAACAGTGACAGCACAAGACAGACCCGACAAACAACATCAAAATAACATCTTCATTCTTCCGCCATGATGAATTGTTGATGTGTTTTGCATTTTATTTAATGTTCCTTCCAGAAAACAAAGCGATTTCAAAGAAATTGAATAAATAGAAACTGTTTATCGTATCTTTATCTATTTTTTGGTATACCAGATACCCAGACCCAGACCTCTTACATTTTTGGACATCACCTTTGACTATTAGCTGTTAAGGAAATGTTTAGTATTATTAAAATTTTTACTTTTTTGCATTCACAATGCAATTTTTATTATCAAAAAATGGAAAATGATGTATTTACATAAAATCGACTCGTCTCACAACTAGCTCCGATGGGACTCGAACCCCCGGGTTGGGGCGAAACACGTGTTTAGCTCTATTTGTGTGTTTTCTATACTATAATCATTATATAGACTACACAGTAAATTTCTGCAATCATCATGTAACAATTGACTGCATACCCAACCTAATACATAACATTCAGAATATTTTTTAGACATGTCGAGAGGGTACTGTATGATTTCATTATCTGCATATAATTTGTTTACTTGTACGATCGAAAGTGTTACGTCTTTCTGCAAAATTAACTCTTTTTGCAGTAAGAACTCACAAGCATCGATTTCACTGTTGCTATCAGACGAAGGCTGTAACAATTGATTTGCTATAACGGACCTCAAACTGCACCTAAACTTTGTACAGTCAGGAGTGACGTTATTGCCACCTTTATATCTAATTATTGAAAATAAATTTTCAATACAGTCTTGTGTAAGCCTACGTGTAAATAAAAAAATAATTATTTTTTTATTTACATTTCAATTATTTTCATTATTTCATATAAAGTAGGGAAAATTTGAACGCTGTACAAAATTTTCTATTGGTCGTAGAGCTACGACAGTTGGACCATTCAACGCAGAAAAAAAACTGAATCCGAATCAGCAATAAAAAATTTTTTACTGGGGTGCGGGTTACAGCAGTTCTGCTTTTTAGCGTCGATATGCACACATCGAACGAAACTCTTACTACCCGCGTCAACGCTTAGGATATCTGTCAGTGAGGCAAAATCAAACATTTATTAGTGTCAAATGTGAAAGACCGCACTTTTACACGTGCTGTTTTTTTAAGTGCAATAATCACGGGTCATATCACGAACTTTGTCGGTTTGTGAATTCTAATGACAATGATCATTCGATTCAATCGATTTTCAATTCTAATGGCAATGATCGTTCGATTCAAACGATTCTCAATGAACCGCTAAGTGAGCTACGATTTTTTGCTAACGATTCGTGATTGTTGGCATTTGTATTCATTGCGAGTTTATTTAAGGAAAATTCGATGATTAGCTTCGATTTGGACTGTTAGTATAAATTTATTATTATCGAAGGAAGAAATCAGTTTGTTGGTTTTTCAGTTTATAAATGGGATAGTTTAGATATCGAAAACAAAAAATATACATGGTTAATTTTTAAACACCATCCAAATTTTTAAGCTCGTCTCAGAATCGGTAAGTGAACAAATTTCTCCTAGAAACATGGGTCGGAATACGACAAGAATTTTTGGACTTCTCATACTAAATCGATCGCGTAATCAGTCTGATTTGTATGAAAAGTCAAAACTTTTATGTCATATTTCGACCCATGTTTCTAGGAGAAAGTTGTTCAATTACAGAATTACTTATTCTGAGACGATCTTAAAAATTTGGATGGTGTTCAAAAATTAATCGATTGATTCGATTAATTTTTGAACACATTTTTGATCGATTGAATTGATCATTCAATTTTTATCCCTGTGCATCACAATTGAAATTTAATTTTAAAATGTAACAAAAAAGTACGCGTGTGAAAAGTATGTAAATGCATATTTGTAACTTACACTAGAAACTTTATCGATATATCAATTTGCATACTGAAAAAAAAATTATTGTTTTAGAGCCAAATATATAACAATTTCAAAAACTTATTCTCGAAATTTGCACTCGCTCGAATCATTTTTTTCAGTATACAAATTGTTGTATCGATAAAGTTTCAAGTATAAGTGACAAATATGCGTTTGCATACTTTTCACACGCGTACTTTTTTTGTTACATTTCAAAATTAAATTTCAAGTGTGATGCACAGGGATAAAAATTGAATGATCAAACGAACTTACCAAGTGAAGTTCGATCCCAATTGTCCTGTCTTCGTCGAAGAGATTTAATCACGTGTAGTAGTCTCCGCTACGCTTCAATCCACTCGCACATAGTTCAGCATAAGAGAGAAAAAGACAACAATATTCTCTCATAGCACTCATTCCGATAGCTGTTAGGAAGTGTCATTAAGTTCAGAGAATTAACATAAAGGTATACACTGAAGTCACATTCGGGTAATGGTATGGTTATCCAGAGCCCTTAAATCTCTTCGACGAAGACAGGACAATTGGGATCGAACTTCACTTGGTAAGTTCGTTTGATCATTCAATTGTCCTGTCTTCGTCTCAAGATTTAATCACGTGTAGATGTTTAGAGTAAGACTTCAGTGTAGTAAAAAGAAAACTGCAGGAGTACAAATAATCATGGCGGGTCCTTATTTATTACAAAATTTAAACAAACAAAAAACTAACTTAATCACTATACTTCAATTGACAAAAATAATAATAGTTTATTCTTAAATGAACCCATCGTTGTGTAATTCCCATTCTGTATCAATATTCCTAGACTCCCAGTCTGCTTCTACATTTAATGATGATTTAATATACGAGGCAAATATAAAAATATTGCGCTCTTCGCACCAAGTCCATATTTTATGAGCAATGCCATTGAGATGTGGGTATTGCACACCTCCCATTCTATTAATATAAGCAATGGCAGTTGTATTATCTACGCGTAAAAGAATATGATAGCAAACGATTTAATTCCAAAAAAGCTGCTAGAAGCTCTAAATAATTTATGTGATGACTACGCTCGTCAAAGCCCCAAGAGCCACCAATTCTTTCATCTCCACAGGATGCACCCCAACCAATTGTGGATGCATCAGTAAAAATTTCAAGTTCAAAATCGACTAATCTAATGGATTTCGCAGTGGTCATAATCGAGGCCTTCCACCATAGCATATCATCACGTAAACTAATAGGAATTGTCATTTTCTTGTCATAATCCTCGTCTTTTTGTAAAGCTAGATACTTAGCCCTCTCAAAAGACTTGGTGTATAACCAGCCATAAGCAACAGCAGGGCAAGCTGCGGTAATCACTCCTAGAAATCGAGCAAAACAGCGAACTGAAAGGGTTACAGTTTTAAGCATGTTTTCAATACGTATTTGGGGTCCAGTAGTATGATAAAAAATAAATAGTCCGACTTACAGTTTTGATGTGTAATATCCAAACACAAGTTATATATACAAACGAAGCACAGAAGGAGAATAGGATCACAAGCACAAAGCACAGTTTATATTAGAGCAGAAGGAACAGTGAAGAAAGTCAATGTAAAATGATAAACATAAAGCGAGAAGTATAAGCGTATGCGTAAGGTCAATCGACAAAGGCGCGGCGGATACAAGAGAGGCATGCGTTTCGCGTTGAGTTAGTGTCTTGACTGGCGGGCGTACGTGCGCGGCTGCGCGCGCGCCCCGGCCGCCGGGTGGGGCCGGTTAGTAGAAACAATAGCATTCCGTAAAGACGCGCGTTCCCACACCACGACGGCGACGCTCGTATTGTCGTCCGTCTGGTATACGGCTTTTAGATTATTTGATATTTATATAAATAGTGATTAAGAATTTTGAATATTACTTATTTAAGTTTTAGTTTTAAGTAGATTTTAGATTTAGATTTAAGTAAGATTATGTTTAAGTTTTAATTTAGTTTAGGATGTAAGTATATACTTATTTAATATATACGAAATATTTTAACCGTGTGAATTTTAATAATAGTATGAGTAGGTGCCCACATCACTCCCCTCCAGAGACCGTCACTACGGGCGATAATAATAAATAATAAAATAAATAAATAATAAATAAATAACTTCTTACATTCACACCAATTATCTAAGCCCATGTTAATTTCATTAAGAAACTGTATCATGGAAAACTAGATAACGGATAAATATATACTTAAATACTTTTTGTTTGTAAATACATACTTAATATACATAGAAAACACCCAGACCAAGACAAATAGACATGTTCATGCACACAAATATTTGTCTTGTTCGAGAATCGAACCCGAGACCTCTGGCGCAGAAGGCAGGTAGCCTACCCCTGCGCCAAATAGGTCGTAATCAGGGAATCTGATACGTCTGCCCGAACGGGTTGTTTTGTTTTTCACCTCTTCTGGTTTGGTGTTATCCATGGCACTTGGTAGGTTACTAGTACTATCTGTGGCGGTTTCAGTAAATATATATGCCGGTTTAAGACGGTCAATTGAGACTGAAACGGTTTTGCCTTTAACTATAATTTTAAATACCTTGTCCCCCCGTTCTACAACTGGGAAGGGACCAGTATACGCAGGAGTTAATGAGGCTCTTAGTAAGTCTTCCCTTAGGAATACATGACTAGAGGAATTGAGGTCCTTAAAAATGAAAACTTTGTTATTACTATGGCGAGAGGCGGGAGATGGTTGTAATTTCTCTGCAAACGACCGAACACGCGCGGCAAAATCAGTGACGTCGGTAGTTGTCTTCACCTCGTTTTGGAAGAATTCTCCAGGCAGGCGTAGGGGCTCGCCGTAAAGCAGCTCAGCGGAAGAGGCTTGTAAATCCTTTTTAAATGCTGAACGGATACCGAGTAAGACCCACGGCAAAGAATCAGCCCAGTTGCTGTCGGCGTGACATACTATGGCAGCTTTTAGTTGTCGGTGGAAACGCTCGACCAAGCCATTGCATGCAGGATGGTAGGCCGTGGTTCGACGATGTTTGAAGCCTGCTATTTTGGCCAAGAATGCAAATAAATTGGACTCGAATTGACGCCCACGGTCAGTAATTATATCGGTTGGGCATCCGAAACGTGAGATCCAGCCCGATAATAGCGCTCGTCCTACCGTTTCTGCCGTTATGTCTGAAATAGGTATAAATAATAAATAAATAAATAATAAATCATTTATTTCAGGCGACTTATGGCCCATACAATAAATACCTTACAGACTAACATACATATATTTATATAAGACAATTTTATTATAAAACTTTAATTGACTTTCGGCGTCGTATCGGTGGCCGTGGCAGTAGGCAACGTCCCACGGAAGCGCCGGTACACCACGCCCTGCGGCCAGAAATCCTCCTTCATGAAAGTATCCAACCTTGCTGTCGGGACGCGCACCACAAACGACTTGAAGTTTGTATTGTGGCGCGATTCTAAAGGTTGGACTCTCAAGCAGAAGTTGGCCTTCTTCTTGATGTACTCTGACACGTTCTCCACGGTGACGGTGTGGTGCAGACGGGACAGGTATACCGCCGTAGTCGGTATGGCAGCTCGCAGCAGGAAGTTGGGCCCTGTCGGTGCGGTACCAAAGTGGTTCTTCGTCGTCATGCGCTGACGATGTCGCCTTTTGTTCCGAACCTCCATAACCTCCGGCCATCGTGTGAAGCGATCCACGCAAGTAAGGCAGTATCGGTAGCCTTGCGATGGCGGTAGAGTGCCTATTAGGTCGATGTGCACTATCGAAAACCTAGACCGAGGCAATAAAAATGTGCCCAACGGGGCGGACACATGACGACTAACCTTAGCGCGTTGGCAAGCTAGGCAGCATTGTGCCCATTCGCGACAGTCTTTGCGAATGCCTGGCCATACGTATCGCTCTGCAACCAACTGAGCAGTTGCGTTTGGACCGGGGTGACTAAGGCTATGTAAACAGTCGAAAACTTGCTTTCGCAATGGCTTGGTAACGAACGGCCTTGGTGGCATTTTGCTTACATCGCAGTATATTTCCTGGCCATTGCCTGCCATTGGGAGCTTTTTGAGGCGCAACGACGTTTGTTCATGGAGAAGGTTGGCAAGCTCAGTATCTGAAGTTTGAGATTTTGCCAACACTTCGTAGTCGATAGCTGGTTGGATCTCCTCGATACGAGACAACGTAACTGCAACCACGTTATCGCGACCAGATATGTGTCGGATGTCTGTCGTGAATTGTGACACATAATCGAGATGACGATACTGACGGGGCGAGCAATTACTTTTCCGGTCACTGAATGCATAGCTAAGCGGCTTATGGTCAGTGAATACGGTAAAGTGTCTAGCTTCCAGCATGTGGCGAAAGTATCTGATGCCTTCATAAATCGCGAGGAGTTCCCGGTCATAAGGCGAATACTTACGCTGGGCTGGGCTAAGCTTCCGTGAGAAAAACGCGAGAGGCTGCCAGACGTTGTCTTTCAGCTGTTGTAATACAGCTCCTAGTGCTACGTCTGAAGCGTCCGTGATAAGGGCGAGTTGCGCATCGCAGTCAGGATGAGACAGCAGCGCTGCATTGCAGAGATCCTGCTTGCATTGCTCAAATGCTGCCAGTGCTGGGCCCGTGATGTCTACTGGGTGCGATGCCTTTACCGAGCCCGTTAGGAGAGCATTAAGGGGTGCTTGACTTTGCGCGGCGTTGGGTAGGAATCGCCGATAAAAATTGAGCATCCCCAGAAATCTCCTAAGTTCCCTGACGGTTTTAGGAGGTGGGCAGTCCTTAATAGCCTGTACCTTGGTTTCCTGAGGCTTGGTTCCTTCCGGTGAGATATGATAACCAAGAAAAGAGACTTCACTTGCCCCAAACACGCACTTAGAAGTGTTGACCAAGATGCCGTACTGACTCATTCGCTCGAAAAGTTGCCGAAGGTGGTCCTCATGCTGGGCCTGATCCCGGGAAAATACCAGGAAATCATCCAGGTAGGAATAACAGAAATCCAGCCCTCTAGTCATTTCGTCAACGAACCTTTGAAAAGTTTGGCCTGCGTTCCTTAGACCGAAGGTCATAAAGGGGAACTCGAACAGGCCAAACGGGGTTGTGATGGCGGTCTTCTGAATATCCTCCTCGAAGACCGGGATCTGGTTATAAGCCTTTACCAGATCGATTGTGGAAAACACCTTGCAACCCGCGATACTGTGGGCGAAGTCATGGATATGACGGATCGGGTACCTGTCGGGTATGGTGCGTGCGTTCAACGCACGGTAATCTCCGCAGGGTCGCCAGCCATTGTCTTTCTTGGGTGCTAGGTGTAGTGCTGATGCCCAAGGGCTCTCTGATGGACGTGCTGTGCCGTTGTCTAACATAAGCTGGAACTCATTGCGAGCAATCTTGAGCTTATCGGGAGCTAACCTGCGAGGGGTACAGTAGACAGGGGGACCTGGAATGGTGCGGATGTGGTGCACTGTGTTGTGTCGAGTAATGCGCGGTGTACCAGACGGGCGAGTGATGTCAGGAAATTCTTTTAAGATCGCATGATATCGCGAATCGCCTGTCAAGACCTTAACTGACAACACAGAGCTTAAAGCATTTGTTCAGTACACCCCTGCCTATACCGCGGAGCCGGCATGGCGCAGTGGAAGATTTATCATGAGTAGACTCCGGACAAGAACTAGGTTTCAGCGGGGATGTAAACTGAACAATTGGACTGCGATACACAGCGGATAGAATTTGTGAAGTAAGGTGATTTTACATACGGGTCCGTGTGTCGAATGTCTCCAAGGCAGAAGTGGTGTAAGGGAGCGCGCGCGCCCCTGGGGTCCTTTCTTCGTCTTCTGCAGACCTTACCAACTCGTCACCTTACGCACAACACAAATAACACACAGGGTCCCAAGACACTGGGCAACAATACACCACGACCCACGCGGGGGAGCTTTTTTTATTACGATATATTGTCCCGACAACAAGCGCGTGTGGTAGAAAAGGTTATCTTTCAAAGCATCCGCGACCGGCCACTCCAGAGATGGCATCAAAACCTTGGTCGTACAAAACGGGATCACATAGATAATTTAAGATTTTATTCAAACTCGATATGCCAGGCACATTCAACGCGAGCGATTTTTAACAAATTCAGCAAAATTATTCCGACATTTTTTCAAGAAGAATTCCAATCAAGTGTCACTGTCAACTTCAAGTGACAGCTAAATGTCAATTTGACGTGACATTATAGATGCGTTCAGAAACGTCGATCTTTTCCGAACATCCCCCCGCCCCGGACCGTTAAGAACGGTACGTTAATCTACGGGTAATCGGGAGAGCCCACTAACGGCTCTCTTCAAAACCGAATCTCGAACCAAAACCTCAGCAAAACGAGGAACTCCGTCAGTTCCGGGGTAGAGTTTAACAATGCGCCCCCTTCGCCAACATAGGGGCGGCAGGTTAGCATCCTTAATCAGCACGAGGTCGCCAGTCTGGGGTGGGGTGGTTTTATCTGTCCACTTCACGCGCTGTTGCAGGATATGCAAATACTCCATCGACCAACGTGCCCAGAAGTTTTGGGACATCTGTTTCAAAAGTTGGTATCGCGACAAACGATGGGATCCTACATCCTGAATCGGATATTCAGGCAACGCCAAAAGGGGCTGTCCGATCAAGAAATGACCTGGGGTCAACGCTTCCAGGTCATTCGGGTCCGAAGACAACGGGCACAAGGGTCGCGAGTTGAGGACGGCCTCAATTTTACAAAATACCGTATCAAGTTCCTCAAACGTGAGAATAGTTTCTCCAATCACGCGACGCAAGTGTGTCTTGGCAGCCTTTACACAAGCTTCAAAAATTCCTCCCCAGGTCGGACAAGCTGGAGGGCTAAACTTCCAGATTATCCCACGCCGGGAGAGGGTGGTTCCAATGTCTATTTTATTATCAAC
This sequence comes from Crambus lathoniellus, assembly GCA_949710035.1. NCBI lineage: Eukaryota > Metazoa > Arthropoda > Insecta > Lepidoptera > Crambidae > Crambus > Crambus lathoniellus. The sequence goes on from OX453310.1 coordinate 20,849,170, forward strand.
AAAAAACTTAACTACTTCCTTAAGATAATTACACGTTCCCTTATAATTAGTACCACAATCGGAACGTATCAATGTCGGCAGTCCTCTACGGGAAACAAATCTGCTCAAGGCGGCGACAAAGGCTTCGGTAGACAATTCCGAGACAATTTCCAAATGGACAGCCTTGGTGGACAAACACACAAACACGCACAAGTACGCCTTATAGGTTTTAGCATTACGCAGTCTCGAAGCCTTTACAGTAAAGGGACCGGCGAAGTCGGTGGCGACTCCGGCAAAAGCTCTACATTCCGTGACGCGATCAGCAGGCAAATCACCCATCTGGGGCTGCATGGTCGCGGCCTTCAATCGATAACAAGGCAGGCAACGGAAAACCACAGTGCGAATGGCTCGACGAGCAGACAAAATCCAAAATTCACGCTGCAAAATGGCCAACAAAGCATTACAGCCAGCATGTTGTGCACTCACATGGCGATCTGTTATTATCAGTTGAGTCAAATGTCCGGCTTTAGGTAACAAAAGGGGGTGACGAGCTCCATACGGCAGGTTCGCATTTCGAAGTCTTCCGCCGACTCGCAGAAGCCCACTCTCGTCCAGGAAGGGATTTAATCGCGATACCGCGCCCTTCAACTTGCGACGGCCTAAACGCAAAATTTCAATCTCGGACTCAAAACTATCAGCTTGTACTCTCCGGACCCAAAACAAGAGCGCGTCCCTACGCTCGTCCGGAGTGAGAACCGACGAATCACGCCTCGCGCGTGGGTTTCTGCAATTGTACACAAAACGTCTGATCCAAGCGGTAACACCAAGCAGCTTCTGTAAAGAGCTGTACCGATCCAACAACAAATCCTTTTCCCCGGCGGGGTTAGTCTCCAGGACGCATGCCCGCATATCAGGAACGGCTACGTTCGACAACGCTGGAGAGGGCGGCCACTCCGACTCAGGCCGCATCAACCACTGTGGGCCCCACCAGAGGGGGTGGTTAATTAGGGTTGGGGCTACACAACCCCGAGACGCACAATCCGCGGGATTCATGGTTCCCGGCACGTGTCTCCAAATCAACTCGATGTCGGAATTACAAATCTGCGACACTCGATTGGCCACAAACACGTCCAAGGTGTGCGCCGGAGCCTTCAACCAACAAAGGACGACCTGACTGTCCGTCCAAGCATAAACCTCTTGTATCTTAATAGATCGACCTAATGTGAGCCATACGTGGTTCAACAAACGCATTAGGAGGGCAGCTCCACACAATTCCAACCTCGGGATCGTATGACGAGTCCGAAGGGGAGCGACTTTGCTTTTCGCTATCACCAGATGCACAGCAACAACTCCGTCAACAGTAACGGTGCGGAGGTACACGGCCGCAGCAAATCCACGTTCGGAGGCATCGGAAAAGCCGTGAAGAGTAACTTTACAATTTTCAGAAGGGAGGAATAGCCTCGGCAAATGCACTTCATTAATCTCGGGGAGGGAAGAAACGAAGCTCGACCAATCTCGGAGTAACTCGTCCGAGAGGGGTTCATCCCACGACACACCCGAAGCCCATAACCGTTGCAAGAAACACTTGGCCATAAACAGCACGGGGCAAATCCACCCATTGGGGTCAAAGGTACGTGCGACAATAGACAATACTAAACGCTTGGTCCAGACTTTCGGTGGTCGTAAATCCACACAATACGTGAAAGTGTCAGAGACCGGTTTGTACTGTACGCCAAGGACGGTCACCACATGGGGATTATCAACATTTTCGAATAGGTGGGGGTCCTGCTGGTGCTCTTCGGGCAAACCTACCAGTACATCAGGCGAGTTGGATATCCATTTCCTCAACTCGTAACCTCCCGACTTCAAAAGGGCGGTGAGTTCGTCTCTCAGGACAATCGCCTCTGAGACAGATGAGGCGCCCGTGCAAATGTCATCCACATAGACGTCACTGGCCAAAATGGCGGAGGCGCGAGGGTATCTCAAGCGCTCCTTCTCGGCCAACTCCAACAAAGAACGAATCGCAACAAACGGGCTCGAAGCCAAACCGTACGTATTCGTGTTCAATGCATAAATCAACAAGGGGTCCCTAGGACTCTCTCTCCACAAAATCAATTGGTACCTCCTATCCTCGGGATGGATGACCGTTTGTCTGAACATCATCCGGATGTCAGTCATAAATACAATTTGGTGCCGCCGGAAGTTGGTCAAAATGTCTGAGATCTCCGTGTGCAGCTTGGGACCTACATGCAGACACTGGTTCAAGGACGCTCCAGTAGAGGTGGGAGCCGAACCGTCAAAGACCACCCGAATCTTTCCGGATTTCAAAACGGCGTGGTGCGGCAAAAAGAAGTGCTCAACGGAGCGCCAATCCAAATCGCTCACGGACATGTGCCCTAACTCCTCATACTCCCGCATGAATTCAACATACTTCTGGCGGAAGACCGGATCCTTGCTCATGCGACGCTCCATTGCCACTAGCCTACGTTCCGCTAGCGGTCGGGATTCGCCCAGAGGAGGTCGGCCGGCACGAAAGGGGAGACGGGTGATCAAACGACCAGAGCGGAGGCGACCAGTGTTATTCTGGTAATACAACTCGCATTCATCCGCTACTGGGTCAACCCGCGGGGCTGGTGGAGGTTCCTCAACCTCCCAAAACTTCTGCACCACTTCGGAGAGAGACACATTAAAAACAAGACCGCGATCCTCATCAAGGGAATCCAAAACGCGGCGAGCAGGGCCCATCACAACTGTACCGAGTGTCGTCTGCAGAGCTACCAAGCCATCTGGCTGCAAAACTCGCTTCCCCGTCAACAAAACTCGCCCCAGGACATCGGCTCCAAGGAGAGCATCAATCGGGCCTGGGCGGAAGAAATTTGGATCGGCGAGTGGGGAATCAGACACCAAAGACAACATACTCGGTCCCAAGTCAACTGAAGGTTGACGGCCAACCACTGTGTCCAACACAATCGCCGAGGTCTCAATGCCTGGCGTGGACTTATTACGTGATGTAAATGTGAAGTCAACATGCCCTAACAACCCGGGGACTTTCACATCGCCAACACCTCTCACGCCTTCCGTGTGGGGGTGCACCTTGAGGCCCAACCGCCTAACTAACCAAGATGACACAACACACCCCTGAGCACCGGAATCCAACAAGGCGCGAACTTCCACAAGGTCGCCATTCAATCCCCTGACAAGCACAGAGGCCGTGGGCAACAAAACTGTCTCTGGAGGGGTGGCTACAATCGACCGTAAACACGTTGATTGCTAGTATGTGGGGTCCCCAGACGTCCCCCCATGGTAAGGGGGTCGCTCATAGCGATCCAGTGGGTCCCAGTCTCCCACATACTGCCTACGTCCAAATCGCCCGGTATCAGGCGGGTTATATCTCCCGGCCCCTTGAAGACGGGGCGGGCGCCGCTCCAAACGCGGGTATTCGGCGAGCGGCGGCGAGAATCGGTGCCTATCATCCACCGTGTACGTCGCCCCATAGTCGCGGGGGCACGGTGACCGATTTTCAGAGGGGGGGTCCCGGGGACCCCCGGCTGTGCGAGGCTCAACACGTTGCGGGGGGCTTCTACGACCTCCCGCAACGCTCGCAAAATCAAACCCCCTAGTTGGGGACCGATTTCCCATGGAGGGGTCCGTGGGACCCCCGCCCGTGCGAGGCTCAAAACGTCGCGGGGGGCCTCTACGACCTCCGGCAACGCCCGCATAACTCATCCCCATCCTTGGGGATCGGTTTCCCATGGGGGGGTCCCTGGGACCCCCGCCCGTTTGAGGCTCAAAACGTGGCGGAGAGCGTCTGGGGCCACTCTGGTGGCCACTAGAACTGCTGCGGGATGCAAACACCGCGGGGGGTCCGAGCCCCCCACCCATACGAGGTGATCCTGCAGCGACGCGCTGCGGCGCTCCGCCGCCCTCTGGGCTGTTCATGCAGAGGAGGGGATGGTGGTTGCCCTTACAAAAGCGGCATGGGTGCGCTTGGGTACATTCGCGCTGCATGTGCAGGCCCAAGCACGAGTAGCACCATGTCCGTTGTCGCGCGATCGCTCGACGGCCTTGGACGCGCTGGTCGAGGAACTTATCACAACGGGTCGTGCTGTGACCCGGTTCCCGACAATACAAGCAGCGGGCGGTCTCCTGGACGGCGGCATAGCGGCCGGGCGCGCGAGGGGCCATACGCCCCCTACGGGGGGGTCCGGTGGGGGATCTACTCTGTGGCACAGGTCGTTCGGGTCCCATAGGACCGGCCAGAGAGGAATTATCTGCCAGTCTACTTTCTCCTTCCAGGAACGTCAAGAGGTCCGAGAAGGGTGGCAGATAAGTCGCACTATCCCCACCATACTGCTGCTCAAAACGGACCTTAACAGAGTCCGGCAACTTTCCCAGGACAATGTGCAGTAACAAAAACGACCACTGCTCCACTGGGAGTTTTAAGTTTTTTAATGCGTTGTATGCCACCAACAGCGGATTCAACAAAGCCACTCTCAAGTGCATCACGCTGGCAACACGGGGTAAATTCAAAATGGCGGCAACATGGTTGTCCGCCAGACGTCGTACGTTCTGGTACCGACGGGCAATCAAATCCCTAGCAATAGGGTAGTTTTCATCCGAGGGGGCCAAATGTTGAACTGATTCAAGGGCCTCCCCTTCCAACACGGATAACAAATAAGCCAACTTCTGGCCCTGGGTCAAATCATCCCGGGCATGTACCAGACTATCAAAAATATTAATAAAGCCCTCCCAGTCCTCTAGACGACCAGCAAAACGCCTTAAATCTAAGGGAGCCAATCTAGCAAATAGAGGGGGCATACTTTTAGATGTGACCGGGGACGGGCTCGGTTCATTCTCTCTTGCCACTTGCAAAGGCCGAGCCACCTGGGTAATTCTGTCCGCAAAATCATAACACTGGTCCACATCCAAACCGACTTCTTGTCGCATTTCCACCTCGGCCTCAACAGTCCTTTCCAAAAATAAGGCATACTGCTCATCAACAACAGCCAAACGTATGGGCAGATCTACGTATCTGTTCAACAAGGCCTCCGTTCTATCCGGTCGATCCAACAACGCGACCGCAGAAGCCAACCACCGTAACTCAGAACGTATTTTGGCTTTAGCAGAGGAGGCCGTCATTGTAACGTCACAAATTTATCAACAAAAACAACAAATTCAAAATATTCACTATAACACAAAATCTCCAATATTTGGAGGTTATTACTAACCACAAAATTCCAATATTACAACAACAAAGTATTTATAATGACACAAACTCTTAAATATCTGGAGGATATCAGAAAACAACAAAACTCACTGACTATTGAAATTCACTCAAAATCACTGACTATTGAAATTCACTTGGATATCAACACAACATACTGTTACACAACAACAAGTTAATTTTAATTATTTCAAAGCACAAGTTTCAATGAGTTTCAATGTGTAAACAATGTCCCAAATCATTTAAGTTTCACTAAGTATTGAGTGCAAACTTATTAGCTAACCTTTTATTAGCTATTATTTTAGCAACAAACTTGTCAATATTCACAACTCAAATTTGCTGACAAAACTAAATAATAATTATTATGAACAAAGAAAGGTATCTGTTTACATTTTGGAACTTCAATACATGACAATTAATTACAAGACATGGAACCAATAACAAAGGAATGCCCTTTACTTTTCAAATGCAAGTTAATTACCATTTACAAGTACAAATTAATCTAGTCCGGACCAGACTGGGTCATCAACACGGCACTGATTAATACAAAGTTTTGGCGTGGGCCTCTCAGGCCTTCAAGCTACGCTCTTGGCTACCAAGAAATGTTCAGTACACCCCTGCCTATACCGCGGAGCCGGCATGGCGCAGTGGAAGATTTATCATGAGTAGACTCCGGACAAGAACTAGGTTTCAGCGGGGATGTAAACTGAACAATTGGACTGCGATACACAGCGGATAGAATTTGTGAAGTAAGGTGATTTTACATACGGGTCCGTGTGTCGAATGTCTCCAAGGCAGAAGTGGTGTAAGGGAGCGCGCGCGCCCCTGGGGTCCTTTCTTCGTCTTCTGCAGACCTTACCAACTCGTCACCTTACGCACAACACAAATAACACACAGGGTCCCAAGACACTGGGCAACAATACACCACGACCCACGCGGGGGAGCTTTTTTTATTACGATATATTGTCCCGACAACAAGCGCGTGTGGTAGAAAAGGTTATCTTTCAAAGCATCCGCGACCGGCCACTCCAGAGATGGCATCAAAACCTTGGTCGTACAAAACGGGATCACATAGATAATTTAAGATTTTATTCAAACTCGATATGCCAGGCACATTCAACGCGAGCGATTTTTAACAAATTCAGCAAAATTATTCCGACATTTTTTCAAGAAGAATTCCAATCAAGTGTCACTGTCAACTTCAAGTGACAGCTAAATGTCAATTTGACGTGACATTATAGATGCGTTCAGAAACGTCGATCTTTTCCGAACAGCATTATTTACATTGTCTACTACAGTACAAAGCGAGGTTGTATTATCAATTAAGCGGTGGTTACGTACATCTACAATTAAATTATAGTACTTTAAAAAATCTACGCCAATAATGGCTTTGGTTACATTAGCTACAACAAAATTCCAAGTAAAGTTGCGTCTAAGGCCTAGATCTAAGTTTAATTGGAGAAAACCATACGTGTCGATGATACTTCCGTTAGCCGCTGATAGTTGGTAAGTGGTCTTCGGTCGTCGCTCGCGTAGTGCAGATCGTGGGAACACGCAGAGGTCGCTTCCAGTATCCACTAAAAACTGCATTTTCGACTTACGGTCTGTGACGAAAAGGCGACCACTACTGGAGGAAAGGCAGTCGTTCGTCGCCATTACCGACTGCCTTGAGCATTTCCCGACTTCGTGTAGTCGCAGGGCTTTATGCACTTCGCCGCCTTTGAACCAAATTTGTAGTGGTACCAGCACAACGGAAACTTCCTGTAACTGGAACTGGATCGGGATGATGAGCGGCTTCGCTGGTAGTCCCTCGATCGAGTGCGTGGTCTGGACTCTCTCTCTCGGCGATTAAGCTGGACTGTTAAGTTCTTCACAGCTTGCTTTAACTCCGCTATCTCCAATGCCATGGTCTCCGTAGCGTTCGACGGTCCGGCGAGTGTGGATGATTGTGACGTGGCAGCGACTTGACGCATAGGTGACACGATGTCCTGTACTCTGTCGGCTAAGTCTGCAAGCGCTTCCAAGGAAGTACTGGGTTGGGATGCGATCAGTGCCTGGATTTTGCTGGGTAGACTGCTGCTCCAAATCGTGCGGATAAAATCATGCGGTACTTCTGAGCCAGCCAAACTTTGCAGGTGTCTCAGGAATTGTGATGGTCTCCTATCACCCAGCTCATCGTGCATAAGAAGTTGTTGCACTTTCTTTTCCTTAGATGCGGTCAGGCGCTTGATAAGCTCGAACTTAAGTTTTTCGTACTTATTTTCCGTTGGTGGAGCCACAATAATGTCCTTGACTTCTTTTGAAAACTGCGGTTCCAAGTGGCTGATCACGTAGTTAAATCGGGTCGCGTCTGATGTAATTCCCGAAATAGCGAATTGGCCTTCAACCTGCGCAAACCATATCTCGGGTTCTTCAGGCCAAAACGGTGGGATCCGTACGCTAACACGATAAAGTTCGGATGGTGGAGTGGAAACGGGCTCTCTGTGGCGACGCTGGCCGCGACGCTGGTCGGTTTGAGGGACCGTTGTTTTCGCCGTATCACTACTGTCGCTCATTATTTTGCTTTCTATTCTTCTTTAGGTGTTCAAAAGGGGTCACCAGTTTGGGGTCCAGTAGTATGATAAAAAATAAATAGTCCGACTTACAGTTTTGATGTGTAATATCCAAACACAAGTTATATATACAAACGAAGCACAGAAGGAGAATAGGATCACAAGCACAAAGCACAGTTTATATTAGAGCAGAAGGAACAGTGAAGAAAGTGAATGTAAAATGATAAACATAAAGCGAGAAGTATAAGCGTATGCGTAAGGTCAATCGACAAAGGCGCGGCGGATACAAGAGAGGCATGCGTTTCGCGTTGAGTTAGTGTCTTGACTGGCGGGCGTACGTGCGCGGCTGCGCGCGCGCCCCGGCCGCCGGGTGGGGCCGGTTAGTAGAAACAATAGCATTCCGTAAAGACGCGCGTTCCCACACCACGACGGCGACGCTCGTATTGCCGTCCGTCTGGTATACGGCTTTTAGATTATTTGATATTAATATAAATAGTGATTAAGAATTTTGAATATTACTTATTTAAGTTTTAGTTTTAAGTAGATTTTAGATTTAGATTTAAGTAAGATTATGTTTAAGTTTTAATTTAGTTTAGGATGTAAGTATATACTTATTTAATATATACGAAATATTTTAACCGTGTGAATTTTAATAATAGTATGAGTAGGTGCCCACACGTAAAAGAATATCCTCTCTTTTCTTTTGAGGTAGTTCTAAGGTCATACACTCAGAATTAATTATGAAACCCAAAAATTGGCAGCGTCTACTTGGCGTAAGAGAACTTTTCTCATAATTAACTATAAACCCTAACTTTGTCAAGCAAGTTATAGTCTCATTTATATTTTTAAGGCAATCCTCATAATTATCGCCAAAATAGCAACTGTCATCAAGGTAAAAAAACCGATTTTAAACCACGTGATCTTAAGTAAGCTGAAACTGGTTTCATGAGTTTTGTGAAAGCATACGGAGCTGAACATAAACCAAAAGGTAAAACCAAAAATTCATATAAATTTCCGTCAAAATAAAATCTTAGATATTTTGAATGATCCTCATGTATAGGCACCAAAAAATAAGCTTCTTTAAGATCAAGGTTAGCCATAAAACAATTAGGAGTAACTAGTTTAGTCGCCGTCCTAATGTCCTCCATTTTAAAGTGAGCAACGTTAATGAATTTATTTAGTTTTTTAAGGTTCAGAATTAATCGTTTTTCCCCATTACTTTTGGGAACGAAGAAAATACTTGAAACAAATTGATTTTTGCATGGTATGCACTTACGTATAGCTTTAGACTCTAATAATCTCTTAACTTCTTTTTTAATGAATAATAAATCTTCCTTGCTTAACTGCGAAGAAGGACGAGCATTAGGAGGCTGATAAGGCTCACTAGAGAACGGAATTTTATAACCTGAGACAGTGCTTAACACAAAATCATCATCTGTCAAAGCTACCCACGCTTTATAAAAGTATTTAAGACGCCCGTACGCGTGACGCGTGTACCTGCAGTGGCGGCGTTACTGCTTGGGCTTGTTGGAAGCCGCTGCAGCCCTCTGGCGCGCCGCTGGCGACGGCTGCGGGGACGCGCGCCCGGGGCGGCCGCCCGGCGTCGGCGACGGCGGCGGGAACTGGAAGTTCGTCCGGCGGCGTCGTTGCCCACCCGCCGCACCTCTCGCTGGATTCCGCGGGTAACGTTGTTGCGGGTAATTGCGCGACGGCGGCGGGCCCCTCGAGTTTAAATTTTTGCTAGAGGATGTCGAGGCTGGTTGCATCATCTTGCCCACTTTTTGGATACCTCTGGAAGACTTGATAAAGTCACCAAGTTTGTCCCCAAATAAGTGGCTGTCTCTTCTACGATCCTTAAAAGCTTCAATAAATGTCTTATCGAGGGTAGGTATTATTAGAGAGCGCCTGGTTTCGGTTTCTAAGTAGTGAGAGTCTGTTAATAGCTTTGTCACATCAGAGAGTTGACCGAGTATTTTGGACAAATCGGCCGACTTACTAAGCATGTCTGACATTGCTTTGCCTAGTATTGCTAAGGCACAACCAATTTGTGCCTGTTTTTTCTCCAGTCTGGAGTCCCGATTCTTACCGGATTCGGTAAGCATTGCACTAATCTCGGCATTCAAAATTGGAGGTTTGAGTAACGCACAATTTTTTGGCAACAAAATAATGCTTTTTTAATAAATCCTGCTTGGTCTCTTTTTTTAGGCCTTGTCTCAGAACAGGCAACCAACGCTCGGCTAAGGCCTCAACTAAGTCAGGGCCCCATTCCATCTGTTCGCCTTCAAACTCGCCTAAAGCGGAAAGCAGTTCAGGATCCACAGGATCCGCCGATGGCCCATCATGTGCAGGCCTGGTGCAGGCGGTGCATCATGAACCGCCTCTGTGGTCTAGTGGTTCACAACACCGATTTCAGACCAAGAGGTCCCGGGTTCGATTCCCAGTGGGGGTACATATTGTATTCGGTTTGGTTGGTGGTAGGACTTGTTCTTAGTCCGCCTGGCTAGCTACCACCATCTTATCAAAGTCTGACGCCATAACAATGATGTTTTCAGCATTATTGTGTTCCGGCAGTTAGAGATAAGATAGCCAGTTCCTCAGTGATTGAGGATTCCGGTAGTAGTGCGCTTCCACCTTCAGCCTTATCACCACTTAACATCAGGTGTGATGAAGGCTAAGTGCTACACCGTTGTGAATAAAAAAAAAAAAAAAAAAAAAAAAGGCTCTTCACTTGATTGGATTATCGGCGGTTCTACAGCGACAGAAGTAATCGGTACGGGAGGGTCAGTAGACACAACCGGGTCAGGCACTATTGGGTCTGATTCGTGATCAGATCTCAGCGATCGATTCACCGCTGCAGGTAGTGGAATCATCATAGGACTAGTACCCTGTCGCAATTGGTCGCAACCGGACTCGATCGACGTACGTCGAGGGAGTGTAGACTGACTCCGCACAGCCCATCCATCGTCTGCATGACAAAAAATCACTGGTTAATATCTCGTATTAACTCGGGACAAAATAGCTGCAGGTCAATATCTCGTATTGACTCGGAGCAAAAAAAAAAAAATCTACTGCATAACATCGCGTGTTATGTCGGAGTGAAAAATAATAGAATGTAGGTAACCTATAAAACTATAGGTCGGTGCCTACGGGAATATGCAGACAAATTATAAAAATAAAATATTAAAATAAAATAGTAACTACCTTCATCACTCGAACAAACATGTCTTGCTTAAATGCAAGACATGTTTGTTGCTAAGTTTCTTTTCATATTTCCTTAATTTTCTTCTCCACTTATCTTCTTTGTTTTGTTCATGTTTTCTTTTCGGCATTTTCACCCAACACAAACACTCAAACTGATAAGAAACACGATTTTTTTGTGAAACGAAAAAACTACGTGCGATGTTCGTGCGCGCACGAAAACGAATGACACTTCCTAACAGCTATCGGAATGAGTGCTATGAGAGAATATTGTTGTCTTTTTCTCTCTTATGCTGAACTATGTGCGAGTGGATTGAAGCGTAGCGGAGACTACTACACGTGATTAAATCTTGAGACGAAGACAGGACAATTCTAATTTTGATGGTACATATGTACATATGTCGTCATCTAAAATGTTCTCGCAAAGTTGCATGTTGTAAAAAATTGTACACCTCCAACTGTCGTGTCCGCCCGGTCTATTAGTCAAGTGGGCTTAAGACCTAGAACTTTCATTCTGGAATCGTTTTGGTCTTACCATCAACTTTAAGACAGCGATTCAAAACTAGCGCGATGCAGAATAGGTTCCTAAAATGAATTGTTTTCTTTCGTACCATGACATTCTAAAAACTGGATCGCAAATGAATTGCTAAATGTGAATGACCGAACGATTTGTGTCCTTATTTCTTCTACCCATCTCTTTCACTCGATTCTGTCATGCCCGGAGAGTGAGAGGGACGGGTATAACCTGCAGGTGTCATGTTAGCTTGGCCGAGTTATAAATCAAATAAGATTTCATGACAGCTTAGCGGCTGTGAAATGTCATTGAATGATCACTGAATCGCTGTCATTGATATTAAGCTGTCGTGGTACGAATAAGCGAAGCAGATCAGTTTAGGTCCTAAACAAAACCGCAATAAGAGTTGATGGTAGGCACCCAGGACTGGACAATAATAAAGGCAATAATCAAACTGGACGCTGGTTAAATTGCGGGCTGATACTAAAGAAGTTTTATTCTTATTTTTTTATTCACAACGGGGTATCATTTGGCCTTTACCATACCTAATGTTAAGTTTACGTAGTAACTATTTTTAGTAATCAGTGGTTAAATGATGATAGAGCTGAAGGTGGAAGCGCTCTATTACTTATAGCGTCAGACTTAGATAAGATGGTGGTAGCTAGTCAAACCTAAATACAATATTTACTTACCCCTAATGGGAATCGAACCCGGACCTCTGGGTCTGATACCGGTGGTGTACACCACTAAACCACAGCGGTGATTTTTTTCAGTCGATTCATTTATCGAGCCATTAAAAGGCGTTGATGAGTCGACGCACAATACAGATAGATCATTCCAACCGCGATATTTGAAGAGGTATTTAAGTCTAGTCTTTCGTCACAGTAGTTAAAGTTTACATTTGCTTGCACTGATTTTAGTATTGTTGAACCGCACGTATCGGTCCGAACAATTAATGTTGATTTCGATGCCGTTATTTGATTTGTATCAGTGTAACCGTACGCTGGCTCTATGGGAAATGCGCCAATTAAATTGCTATAGATATTAGCCATCGGATTGAGGGTATGACTCAAAACAATGAAAGATAAATTAGTTTGTGTGTGGGCAGTGTGACGATGCTGGCTTGCATGTAACTAGTCGTAACTGTTTAGCTATAGAGAAAAAAGCAGATGACCACATTAGTAAAAAGCGACTCCGTAGCTCAATGGTTATAGCATTCTCCCGGACAGTCAAAGGTCGTAGTTGTGAGCTAGGTCGATTTTTTTTTGATTCTTCATTTTAACTTTTTTTAGTAAAAATTGAAAGTATATCCAATTATACAAAAAACAACTAGGTATTCAAATTTAAATCGGATCACTGACGCCAGAGCAATCGGTGTACATACAAAATACGGGTCGAATAATTGCGTACCTCCCTCCTTTTTTGAAGTCGGTAAAAAGAGCTGTTAACAGCTAAGCTAAGCTTTATTTATTTTAAATTAAGAAAAACACGAGATTTTTTTTTTGTTTTCAATGCTGACTTGGTACATTTATCTGAATATTGTTCATTTTTTCAGGAGGCCGTTGTCACATGAAGGGACTATAACAACAGAAAATTTAGTTCGGCAAATAAACCCTGTGGAAAAATGATTTTCTTTTATTTTTAATTAAAAGTTCATCTATAAATAAAGATAAAGATAGAGAACAATTTCTACAACGTGTTAATGAATAAGCGCAAAACCTCTTAGGTGGTGTTTGTGCTCATGAATATGAACAACTTTTACTATGGGGCCAACTCTGCAACTCAACAAAAAAAATCTGCTGTTTCACACAAATTGTTAATACCTACTCGACCAGAATGTACACAACAAAAAAATCAGCTGTACCAAGCTGATTTTTTTGTTGAGTTGCAGAGTTGGCTCCATAGTAAAAGTTGTTCATATTAATGAGCACTATCACCACCTAAGAGGTTTTGCCTTTATTCATTAACACGTTGTATAGCTTCACTAGCTTCATTGATTGATGGGCAACTACTACTACTTTTATCCGCATATTTCGGCAGCAACGCTATGATATTTGGAAAATACCCTAATACCCATCAGAGAAAATGTAGTTACACGAGGAGAGCAAATATTCTGTTTACGATAGTTGCAGCTAGTTAACCGGCGCTAATGACTACTGTCAAAACAGATATTTCATATTCTGGGTAGAGCAAGTCAAAAGAGGAAGCGCCCAAGTAACCAAATTTGGTACCTACTGGTAAACTGGGGTTACATTGATTCGAGGGGTGACTTTGAGGACAACGCTTGTTTGACTGCATTATTATTGTTTTTCATTTTTTTTTACTGACTTGACCTTTGGTAGCTTAAATTAAAATATAGATAGAATGCCCATTTTTTATTTAATTAGGTACGAATAAAACTGTTTTTATACTACACTATAAATACTATAAAAAAAACTTAGAACGTTTTAGAACGTGCTCGGTAGATGGAAACGAAAAAAAAACGCTATGTGCTACATATTACTCTTTTTTTTTCATTTAAATGTACTGGGTATGAATTTGACCACCATCCAGCATGCAGTCTAGGGTGTTGCATGCGTTACCTCTCAGATCATATAATACCTAGTATAGTATTATATGATCTGAGCGTTACCTATTTGGTGCCCATTCACTCTTACTTTGAAAATACCAAAGTTATAATTCAGTTTGCTTTGAAAATACTAAATAAAGTTATAATACTTAAAATTTAAGCGCTTTCAAATCATCAGATTTTTCGTACCACACAGTTTTACGATTTTCTATTAGCTAAGCCTATAATAACGCTTCTATATAATGTGACTCAATTGAGCGGCCTTTGATTAATGAGGAAATGCATGATTATCAAAAAAACGGTCATAAAACAAAATACGAAGGCGTGACGTCGCACTTTTGTCTTTATCGTTTAATATGTATTATGATATTTCATATTATTTTTATGCATTTACAATGCAATTTTTGAAAGTATAGGAAAAATGTGATAGTAAAAACCCACGAGCCCTATTAGTAGCTTTCAGGCGGGATTCGAACCCGCGCCTCCGGGTTTTTTTTTTACTATCACATTTTTCCTATACTTACAAAAATTGCATTGTAAATGCATAAAAATAATATAAAATCTCAATATGGCTGTTTCATCTTAATCGATTGTTAAACATTTGTAAAAATGTTTCTTTCGGATGCGAGGGTTTCCTCACATTGATGAAGCAACGCTGGCCTACAGCGTAACAAGTGATAGCAAAATTCGACGAGTCGTGTAAGCCTTTCGGTAGCTTAGTTGGTCAGAGCATCGGGCCGGATTCCCGGAGGCGCGGGTTCGAATCCCGCCTGAAAGCTACTTATAGGTCTCGTGGTTTTTACTATCACATTTTTCCTATGTATTATGATGTTAAAGTTTGCCTTCCTTGCCCTATGAGTTCCAATATTTCGCCGAGAGTTTAATATTATAATACGTCTCCGAACAGCGTTATGGCGGAAATACACGGTTCACTTTTGCCTTTCAATTTGGATGAAGCAACCAAATAGAACAATGTAAACGTAAAAAGTGAATCATTCAATGTCAATGTGCGCCTATATTTCTGCGCCTTTCAACCAAAGTGAATCAATTTGGTTGAACCGTGGAATATTAGCATTACTGTCGCTTAATTATTATCGCAAATTGTATAGCGGCCGTAACTCCCACTTTCGCCGTTTTTCGTGAATGAATGTCTCTAAGCACCGACCAAGCTACCAGCTAAAGATGGAAAAATTATATCCCATTTAGTTGAATGTGGTTTAATAATACCCACCAGGCTGCCTAGCATGACCATCATTATATCACGCGATATGATATGATACGTCATGCTGTCTTATACCCCAATTACTAAGGTGTAAGCAAGATATAGGCTCTTTATTTAATTAGGCTGAAGAGTATTCTAATGCAAGCAATTCTACGAATGCGATGCATTTTAGTTTAGAGAAAAATTTGGTTACAGCTGTTGCCACGAACTTTTGAGGGATTTTTTAACCCCGTGCAGTCCCCGGGTAACTAAGAATAGGGTTACCCCATTTCGTCCTGTGGGTGTCGTAAAAGCCGACTAGTCGACGAAGGGAGTCATAGTTCCTTTTTCTTCTAAAGCGCGTGATAGGAACACCTGTATGGCAGGGGGAGTTAGAACCACCAACAATGGCATTCCCAAGGGGAGTTGGTGGCAGGCAGGCGGCCGGTCATAAAATACTGCCCAAATCCTACTGCAGTATGTCCATAGAATCGGGATAAGGAGAGGATGATTACGAACCGGGTAGAAGTTAGCCTTCATCACACTTGATATTGATTGATGATAAGGCTGAAGGTGGAATAGCGCTACTCCCTGAGTCGTCAACCACTTAGGAACTGGCTAACTTATGGTGGTATTAAGCAAATCGGACCACAAGCCCTACCACCAAGATAAGATATGAAAACAAAAAAAATATTTATTCACATAAACATAATAAATACGTAGGTACCTACTTATGAATCGTCAACATTTTCCTACCGCCTATTCAAGACTTTTTTTAACAGACAAGAAGCAGACAAGAACTGACACGCAAGTCGAATACAATATGTAACCCACTGGGTATCGAACCCGGAATCTCTAGGTCTGACATCGATGGTATGACCACAGAGATGGTTAAATTAGTCTTTACAATTTTATAACACGAGAAACTTTACATTTTTACCCAACTGCGATAGAAGGAGGGTTATGTTTTCGAGAGTATGTATGTAGATTTGTTGTTCCCTGCTACAGCCTAAAGGGTTGAAGGATTTTAAAGTATGAGGTGTCGTTAGATTCATCTTAAAGCGAACAAACTCTTTAATTTCTCATTCCAGTCAGGGGACCTTTTAAATTATAAAGTGTTTCACCGAACCACCGGACGTTCCCCTGCCTGCAATGAAAATAGAAAGAGCTTGTCTTTTTGCAGTCGGGTTTTTTTATCAAAATACTATTCCACTAGAAGAATGATTGCCCCGCTTCCGCTTCCAACTTATTAATTCAAAAGGCGATCTATGGGAGTGGGTAATGATATCGCCTCCCGTGCGTACCGCTCGATAAGAATGTTAATAGGGCTGTGTTTGACTGTTCTTCTTATTAACGGTTAGTATGCAGTTACATGTTATTACCATGAAGTTCACCGTAGGCTATGGTGGTATGAGGCGTGATTATCTAATAAAGTCTTCGAAAGAAATAGTATGGTTAGTATTGCCGAAAAATTTGAACTATTTTAACGACAGCACTTAATATTGCTTAATCTTTTTATCGTTCCCTATTTGGTTGATATAACTCACCTACAATTAGATCAGAACCATCGTAATTACAGAACTTCACCCAAAAAGGTCTGAGGCAGACGCTGTACTTATTGAAAATAAAACTAGACTTTTTTATTTAAGCTGAATAAGTTTTTAGTTTCCACACACACTTTTTTATGAAACTATTGGTGCTATTTGATTCTAATTTTTCCTTTGCTCCCAGTCCAGCAGAGGAGGTCGTTGTTGGTCTAATATTGATGGCTTCTTTGCTTAACTATTAACTTAGATATCGTTTTAGGGTTACGTATCCAAAGGGTAAAAACGGGACCCAATTAATAAGACTCCGCTGTCCGTCTGTCTGTCAGTTTGTCTGTCACCAGCCTGTATCTCATGAACCGTGTTAGCTAGACAGTTGAAATTTTCACAGATGATGTATTTCTGTTGCCGCTATAAAAACAGATAATAAAAGGGGGCTCCCATACAACAGACGTGATTTTTTGCTCGATATTAATAACGGCAATAGGAAGACGCTTAAAATACTACCAGAATATTTAGTTGTATATTCACTTTAAAAATAAATCTTAATATCAAAATAAAATAAATAATTAAGGGGGCTCCTATACAACAAACGTGGCGTTGATGACCAAACGTTTTCTGATGGTACGGAATCCTTCGTGCGCGAGTCCGACTTGCACTTGGCCAGTTCTTTAATTGCCCGGAGAACACGATGTTTTCCTGTGGAAATGAGATATTTTCAGACGGTAAAATCTAGCCAATATGACTCTAATTATCGACTATAATCTAATATGTGCCAAAATACACTCAGATCCGCACAGGAACACCTCAACATTAAAACTTTAGAATTTATAACATTACTAAGAAGTAACATGATCATAGGCATAGTTAACCCACAAGCGCCCATACCACTTCAAAAGCAAGTCACAACGCTCCAACGGCAACATTTAAAAGTCAGTAAATCAAATGCTTAATTTCTTCTCTAGATTGGGTGTTTACCAATACATAATAGGTGCGATATGGACAGGAGAAAGCATCATTTATAACGTGGTTCGTTGATCTCGCGTCACTGGAGAATGTTCGGTGATCTATGACCGGCGCGAGCGTCGAACGGGGGCACCCGGCGCAGGCGCAAGGTCAAGTTCATGGAGTAAGGCTGTGTGCGGACTGGGAGCCTACTATTGAATCCTAATAATCACTACATAGTATAAAACAAAGTCGCTTTCTCTGTCCCTATGTCCCTTTGTATGCTTAAATCTTTGAAACTACGCAACGGGTTTTGATGCGTTTTTTTTAAATAGATAGAGTGATTCAAGAGGAAGGTTTATATGTACTTTTTATCCCGATATTCCCACGGGAACGGGAACCACGCGGGTGAAACCGCGGGCGGCCGCTAGTAATATTATAAATGTGAAAGTTTGTGTGGATGTTTGTTACTCTTTCACTCAAAAACTACTGAACGGATCTGGACGAAAATTGCAGCAGGAATAACATAAAGGATACTTTTATCCCGATATTCCCACGGGAACGCGAACCATGCGGGTGAAACCGCGGGCGGCCGCTTGTTTATAATAATGATGACAGTTGATTAACTCGATAATTATCTTTACCTACCTACCAACTAGAATAAATTAGTAAGAAAATTGAATTATTTGATAAATAAATATTATTTTCATACTTTTTATCTTCTAAAGATAATTGCAATTCTTAATTAAAAAAAGTTGAGCATGCAACTGCATACCTTTTTGTAGTGGCTAGCTAGTCTTTTGAAGTCTACGTATACTCGTAGCATGAATTGATAACATCAGTACGTATTAATTTAATAGAATTTAATAATTATTTAATAGAACGATTTGCTAGCCAGTCCTATCAAATTATTCTAATAATAAATTAAAAAAATACTACGCAGTCTTTTGTTTTTAACAAATAACTGTGAAATTTTGATAGCATGAAGGGAACAAAACTGACTCTAAGTAAAATTTAAATTTTAAGTAAGTAAGGGATCAATAAACTAAGGGCAATTCACACGTTGTAAAATTGCGTGTTGCTAGTTTCAACATTTAAAATAGTACTTCCGTTGCGTGTCCACGGTGGGTTGGGTTTGTCAATGCGCTAAATCACAATAAATAGTATTACTTTCTCATTAAAAAGCGTATCTTTTAGTCGATCAAAAGGCACGCGACATGTCCCGACTTATCAGTAAACCACGCCAGTTACATCCGAAGGGGAGTATAAACTGTTTACGTTTTGATGAAAATTTTATTCAATTACAATTTCATTTCAAAGTACAATGGGGTTGGTGGCAAGGATTATTGTCAAACCCATGTTTTCACTTTATTGGGAATTGGCATGACATGATATTTATTATATTAGAGTAGCTGCCACTGGGGATTGCATCCGTAAAGTTTTTTTTTCGGACCATACAAACTAACATCCCCCAATGTCATCAAGATTCAAGGTTGTTGTTGTTATAGTCTTATGAATTAAAGAAAGGGGAGAATTTTTTTTTCTTCCTAAAATATTTCATACAGAGCCGTCATATTGTAAAATGACCATAAGGGTACCGGTTTGAAACGGGGCGTCGGACGACAACTGCAAGCGTCGACGCTCGATTTCATAAAACAAAGAAACATCAACTACTTAGAGACTAGTATGGCGCGGCGTCATGTCGCTTGCAGTTGCGGTTCGACGCCCAGTTCCAACTTGTACCTTTACATAGTATCATTACTTACATTAAAAGGACAATTTACCAGATTACCATGCAAACTTTCATCGCCCTGAAGATTAATTTTCTCCAGAAGTCCTAACACCTTACCTACTCCTTAGTCCAATATTTTTTTATACAAACAAATTATCGAATCTTACTGGCAGTTGTAGACTTTTTTTGTTTTATTCATTATACTAGTACTATTATGAATGAGACTGTTTTATATCTGTCAATAACGTTACTTAGTTTTTTTATTGCAAATTAGCATACTCTCAATTAAAACAGATCAACTAGTAATTTTAATAACTTTTAACCTATTTGTTTTTATTTACACTCACAGATGGGTGTAACGTTTTCAGTTTATAGTATCAAAACTCAAACTGTCAATATTTGTGAGGCTTTTACCGTAGTTAACCAGTTTGTATGTTTAAATAAAATAATTGCATCGTTCATTTGTTATTTTAGGCTTTGAAATGAAATGAAATTTATTTATTTGCTAAAAACAATGTACATATTTATTGCGATAGTCTGCAATATTAATTTGATACTATCGTTTTCTACTTCATACAGCGGGCCAATCGCCGTAATTCTATGCAGCGCGTCTTCATCGCGTTTGGGTCTTGACGTTTAACTTCGTATTGCCGTAATGACATAACGACGTACACGTCACGCAAACCTATAGTCCTATAATCCTGTGACATCCGTGACAGAGGAATCACTTGCAAAACTCACTTAGCTGACAAAATAGACTGTCGTATGAAAACTGTTTTAGTTCCAAAGGTTATCACCGGAACAGAAAACGTTGTCGCACTGTCAAAGCCACGCGTTATCAAAAACGGTTTTGCACGTCAACTGCATTTCAACTGCACGTACACTTGACTAATGCGTCATAGAGATACCGCGATCGGGGCCCAGGTTGGCAAGCAAATATTAGCATACTCCTAACAAATTAATCATCATCATCATCATCATCATCATTTCAGCCGTACGACGCCCACTGCTGGGCATAGGCCTCCCCCAAGGATCTCCACAACGATCGGTCCTGCGCTGCCCGCATCCAGCGGCTTCCCGCGACCTTGACCAGATCGTCGGTCCACCTTGTAGGGGGCCTGCCCACGGAACGTCGTCCGGTTCGCGGTCGCCATTCGAGAACCTTTCCGCCCCAACGGCCATCGGTTCTCCGCGCTATGTGTCCCGCCCACTGCCACTTCAACTGAGCAATCCTTCGAGCGATGTCGGTCGTTTTAGTTCTCCTGCGGATCTCATCATTTCTGATTCGATCGAGCAGGGAAACACCAAATTAATAACAAACAATTAATACTTAATAATTAATTAATAAATTTATTATTTTACTATGTCAGTTAATAATAGATTCATGTCAGTTCAATAATATGAATTACAGTTACAAATTACTATGATGTCAATTAGATTAAAATACACAATTATACATGTTTAGATTTCATTAAAAGTCAACCATTAGTGACTTGCGACACATTTTCTCTATATTCCAGATAAGAATATCTACTACGGAGTAAAAGTTTTCAATAATTCAATAATTCAAAATCGTTTATTCAATTTAGGTTTTTTTAACAACACTTATGAACGTCAATGAAGCTACGCCATCGGTTCGCAAATCCTACGGCAGGAGACCTTGTAGCGAGAAGAACCGGCAAGAAACTTGCCAAGGGCTATTTTTTTCTCCCTGTTTTAACTTATACAGAGTCGTCAAAATTGAAAAATGACCTTCACATAATAGTAAGGTTACTTTCCATCACAAACAGAATACCGCTAAAATTAAGTACAATTTTGCTTATTACCTAAAACAGTAAACAATTTTCAACCAAACAAGGAATCAAATAGTTTAATGAACACACTAATCTTAATCTTATTAACATTATATTATAGGATTAATAAAAAGGAAACTGCATACTGCGCCGCATATTCAAATCTATAAGTATTAAGGCGATACTCGGAAAAAATGTGCTGAAGCGAGATAGCAATGAGAAGACGACGCGCGCGGGAGCGAGACCGATTTTGCAGATTAGGCAAAAAAAACACAAAATCACTTCGTATTAAAAAACTACAGCGATTTAAAAAAAATGCTTCTATACGATCCTCAATATTATTGGTGTCCACTAATTAAACCAATTTCCAATAATGTAAGTAACCCCATTTAAGAATAATCTTCACTTTTCGTATTTTTTAGAGGTCTTTTCGAAAATAAAAAGTGTCGAGGCAAAATCATAAAATCGTGTTTTTGAAACTATACGATTCTAGATAAAGGTATGAAGAAAAATATATCTTATTATCAGATTTTTGACAACTGTAACCGTCCTATAGTTTTAAATCAAAAAGTCCATATTTTTCCGAGTAGCGCCTTAACAAATAAAAGGAATTTTTGAATAAATAATACAATTATTAGAAAAATTGCCGTAACTGTAAGACACGGGTACCAAAATTACCATGAGACACACCAGCTCGCTCATAAATCTATATAATACTATTATAAACCATATCCCGAACACCTTTAACACAAGTAGACATGAGCAGACCCACCCCACTGGCAGCACCCGTTCACGAGCATGACGCATGAGCCAGCCATCGCTTCGCTCAACCATATTTTAGGGAACGTAACGACCCGACTCACACGACACCACCGCAGGAATGTTTAACGACGTTTTTAAATATGTGTCGCTCAATGGGCAAACCTACGAGACTCAATGGTTTTACATTTTGGTATAACAATTTTGTTTCTCCTGCTGTTGCGTATATTTGTGTTTAAGTATATCCTTATTTTCAATAACCTACTCTGGGTAGTTTTTGACAAACAAAGTTTGATTATATAATTATCTTTTGTTTCGATTAAAAGCACGTAGGTTATTTATAAGCACGTAGGTAAGCATTGAATGTTCTGACTCTTATTTAAAACTATGTAGTTGTACATGGTTTTCCCGCGTGGTTTCTATTGAAATATCGGGTTAAAAAGTGGCATTATTTGTTATTTCGAAATATAAAACTATTTCTATACCAAAATTTCATCCAGGATCCATACGGCCTCTCTGGCGTGATTGAGTAATAAACATCCATACATCCAAAAATTTTGGTTTTATAACATTATTTAAATTAGAGTAGGTTTTAACATATTGGAAAAGAGCTGCTTAGCAATTCGTGTACTTTTCTGTGTTGTTACTGTTTTCTTTATGTATGCTTCTGTTTGTGTGCAACAGTATGTTTTATTAATGTTATTATATTTTATTTATCTAAAATAATAAATGCATGTAAGTTTGAACTCCTAAACTATATCATTACTTTCTTATCAGAGGGACAATAGATTTTAAAGATACCGTTTCCAACTCCATTGTGTTCACGCCCTTACCTGATGTGGTCAATCAATGCCAACTGTTTGATAGTGATTGTAAACTGATGAACTGTGTGCATTATTCAATCGCACCTCATTATTACTTCCAATATGATAGATGGACGATAATTTCGAATTTAATGCACTGTAAAAAAGGTTTAGTTTCGTATCATAATTTTTTTTTACTTTTTTCAAAGTGCAAATGTTTTATTTCTGCCTATTAAACGGTTTATATGTTTTTTTATATTATTTCGATGTGATTAATGGGATACAAATCTGTGGCTCTTTACTAAAGGCAATTTACTTTTAATTAAAATTTGATGTAATGTTTCGTAAAATTAATTTACTTTTAGATTGCCGTGTTAATTACCTGATTTAATATTCAAAATATACCGGAACTATTTATTTCATTTGAATATATTAACAATATAATATAAGTTTATATCATACTTTATATTTATGCATTACAAATGATTTTAATCGTACCCTGTAAGTCTGTCTGTATGACACAAATTGACAACGATAGGTATTAATATAGCTTAAGATTTTATTTCAAGAAGCGAATATCTGAGACTGCTATTCACATTGCGATGAATTTGTGAGTATGAGAAAGATTAAACCATGGGAATGTTATAGGCCAGAACAGATCCAGGACCAATTTTTAAACACTGCACAAATTTTTAAGATCTACTCAGAATCGGCAAGTGAGCAACTTTCTCCGAGAAACATGGGTCGATGGAAATATGACAAATATTTTGATTCTTCATACAAATCAGACTTATCACGTGATCGATTTAGTATGGGAAGTCCAAAATTTTTTTATTATGTTTCGACCCATGTTTTTATGAGAAAGTTATTCACTTACCGATTCTCAGTCAGTTTTTAATAATATATTCAGTGATAATGTCCATGTAAGTATAAACAAGCACCTCTTCGAATTGTAAGTGCTGTAAAAAATATTCAAACTTTTCATCAAGTAATAGCAATAGCAACTACTGTTTTATCGCCTAGGGCGTCGATGAATGCCTTGCGAACACCTAATTGTTCGCTTCCGTTCGCCAAACAAAGGACCAAAGGCAGATAGGTTTTTCATGCATTCCTATTTGTATTGTGATCTAAGTGATAAGCTGAAAGCTTCAAAGTTTTACTTAGGTTTACTTTGGTCGCCGCTATAATTATGAAACAAAGAAAACATATACTTGTAACTATACTTGTACTTAGTACCATAATTGTTTATGAGAGTGAGTTATTATAATAACTACTATTAACTTGTTAGTTCAATGACTAATCGAATCAATAGGCATCGTTGCGTAGGACTTGTTCACGCAGAGTCAGCCGGAGCCAAAGTGAAGTGCCAGCTATTGCTCACCTCCTAGGAATAGGAACTGCACAACGGCGCTAGGCGGCGCCTGCGCTTCGTTGCAACTTCACACTACTATTATAAATTGAGCGTTTTCACGTACCTATATCAGCTGATTACCTAGATATTTATATTGATCTCAGCATAAGAATAGGTCAGTAAAATGTTTGTTACCTATTCTAATGCTTCTCCCTTGAACCAAACATTCATTCACATTCAAATACTATTTTATGCCAGTTTAGTTGTTTGGAAGTTTTTGCCGAGGCGCTGTTCAATTAATAGAATGGCTCACATTACTTTTATTTTTTTCCAATGTCTCTGCTTGCAATTTCAAAAATTACCTCATCCTGATCATATGTTGGTTTCTTTGAACAAACAAGTAGGTACTCATTACAGCTTTCGTTCAACATTTATCATTAATGAACAATTATGTAGGTAGTTATTATGAAATAGAATAATATTACTAATTTTCTCTTTTGTTTAATATTATATGTTTCAGTTTACACAATTTCCTTTCTTGGTTCTTGATTCCTAATTATGTAGATCATGAAAGAAGTCTGCCCTTTAAAAACAAAATAATTCGTCTCATTAAAATCCTTCTTAAATATCTTGACATGATAAAATATTACGCCTTGCCTTGTTTTAATATCATGTATAATATTTTTGTTTTTACTCAACTTGAATGTAAGCTTCGCTAAAGAACTTTTTTGGCTTTATTAAAATTTAAATATTTATTAAGGATCTTTATACATTTAGTTATATTACCAGTACAAAAAACTTTCTAATTAAGAGACTAGTGTAGCCCTAGCACGAAAAACTGACGTTATAATAACCGTTATCGTGATCGTATTATTTTGTATGAAAATCAGAGTAGCGCCTCTTAAGGTCGTTTAAAGAACTGAAATTTCATACATTTGACAGCAGCACTTTGACAGCGTTTTCGATTGCCATAACGATAGTTTTTCATGCTACGGCTACTGGGGTCCGATTTTAAAGATTTGCATAACAAATTCATTAATTATACCCCCTTATATTACCCCCTTACTAGTAACCGTGGTGTAAAGTTACACCTATGTTGTGTAAAATGATGACAGAGACAACAACAGGTTTACACCAGGTGTAACTTTACACCACGTTTCTTAGTAAAAAAAGGGTTTAAAGTATGAAATTGCCGATGTGTACGTTAATTTATTAAAACTCGTTTTTTCTAAGATGTAACATTTTATTAAACAAAATATTTACCCTCATCTATATCTATATATTGTTGCCATCTAATCGGAAGTTCATTTATGCCTTTGCGATAGAACTCTGGCGATCTAGATTCGACAAACCGTGTGAAAGCATTTTGTACTGCCTTCTGGGAAGAAATTTTTTACTACCTACGTAGATTATTTCCAAATTACAAAAAAAATGGTAGTCCTTTGGAGGGCAAGGTCTGGCGAGTACGGAGGATGACGTATGGTTTCTAACTGCAGCTCCTGTAGAGTCACAATGGCTTCTTGTGCAATGTGATGTCTTGCGTTATCATGGAGCAATAATGGTGAAGATCGATTCACTGCTAGTTTCGCTATCATTGTTCCAAGTTCGGCACAGTGAATATCTGCTGTTATTGCTTGAAGTTATAGTAAATAACACCATGAATAGACCATCAAACAGTTACCATTTACCTATTTATTGGTAAGCTTTGCTTTTGCTTTGCTGTTGCTGCGTTCGACCTGGGGCAGCCATTGAATTTTTCGCTTTCGGTTATTTTAAAGGATCCACTTTTAGTCACATGACGTGTCACATATCGATTCAATTATCTTCCATTTCTGTACCAATTCTACAAGGCAATGCAAGTTTCAATACGCGTTTCTTTCTGCAGAATAGTCAAATCATGAGGCACTAATTTCATATATTTTTTTTATCTTATTCGCTTGAGGCAAATGAGTCAATATTGTAGGTAAGGTAACGTTAAACCATGCCTCTAATTCGGGTTTTTCACCAACTCGACACGAGAGGCTGGACACACGCGTGTCCAGTTGGTGAAACTCAAAATTAGTATCACTTATTATTTCGTCATCTGGACACGCCAAGATTTTGACGCATGTCCAGATAGTGAAACTTAAATTAAATCACTTTTATGTTTTCGCCAACTGGACACACCCAGTTTTTTTTAAAGATATGTACAGTCAAGTTAATAATCGTTTCGTCCGTTGAATTATTGAACGACGAGATTTAGTTTGGCTGCCTGTCCATTGACGCGGAGCAAGGCGGCGGCGGCGCGGCGGAGCGGAGAAACGAGGAAATATTAACCAATAGGATTGCATTAAATCTCAGTTCCGGAAGTCAAATATCCTCAACTATGAATGCCATAATTATCATCATGCTCTTTGATTATCATATTGGTGCATCTACTCCGCAGTTGATTTTTGCAGACCAATATATTTTTATAACATGAAACAATTTGACTTTCATTTGAAAGGAGAATGCCCAAGTTGCAATGAACGGCCGTCTAATGTTGCATCAAAGCCATACCTACCTGTTTTATTATGTAGGTAAAATATCTAATTACTTATCTCTCCATTATTAGGTATATTAAAAGTAAAAACAAGGGTTTAGAAATTATTTCCTAAAATGTAACAGTAAGAAGGTATAAACAGCGATTGTTTCAGTCGAATATTCTTCCAAATAACAATGCACCACGCGAATGATTCTATATTTTTATAGAAAATATCACGATTTACAAATACCACAATTTAAGATTTAAAAGTCTACACCAACGATTTTAAATCAAATTACAGAAATCCAGTTCATAAGCTCCGTCCGATGTCGATCAAAGAGTATGTAATCACTAAAGAGTATGTCGCGCCAGATAAGTCTGCGCGCGGTCAAAATCGAATACTAATATTCAATTTTGAGCACAGTGCCTATAATGTAAGATGCCACTGCTGCAAAAATGCCTAACATAGCAATAAGTCTAAGAAGCAGATTGCCTAAAATGAAAGATGTCACTACTGCTTTATTACCTGAAACGCTAATTGACTAAGAAGCAGATTGCCTACAATGTACCATGGCTATAATGTTTGCTGCCAACCGTCAATTTGAAACCTTTAAATATTAATAAACTAGCTTTCCGCCCACGGCATCGCCCACGTGGACTACACGACGTTATCCCGTGGGAATGTGATATTATTCCGGGATAAAAAGTAGCATATGTTCCTCTCCATACTATAAAATATCCGTGTCCCACAGATAAATCGATTCAGCCGTTTTGGAATGATTAAGTAACAAACATCCAAACATCTATTTCACATTTATAATATTAGTAGGATAATAAAATAAGCGTAGGTATTAACAAAATACTTATTTGTTTTATGAACTAAAACAAATATTCAATTTCTTAAAAAAAAACTACCCTAAATTAAAACACATAACACGATCACCTTAATTAATGACTAAAGACCTTCTGATCGTGAGAGTTAAACACTTATTACATAAAATAAAAATTGACGTATTATTTAACGCAAAATACATAGGTACAGTGCCACAAGCTTTTCTGTTCCGGTGACAGCCGTGACAGAGGAGCCACTTGCAATAGGTACGAAATTAGCTGTCAAAATGGACTGTATGAAAACTGTTTTAGTTCCAAAGATAATCACCGGAACAGAAAAGCTTGTCGCACTATAACTACATTTTCAAGTGCCAGTATCTAATTACAACTCTTTATAAGAAAAGAGTTTCCAAACAAACTTGCGCATTAGGCATTGAAGAGACATAGCGCTGTTTAGGCATTTTGATTTGTAGACGAAGTAACATTTAGGCAATTACAATGTCTAGGCATTCACGGTTAGGCAATCTGCTTCTTAGTCAATTGCCGTGTTAGGCATTTTTGCTGCAGTAGCATCCTGCATTTTAGGCACTGTGCTCATAACCCCTAATACTTCCCATAACCTTAGAGCAAAAAAAAAATTGTAAATAACGCCAAAAACGCCCTAATCGCGCTCAGAGTTATTACTCTCTGGTCGATATTGTCGATGACTGACAGTCACAAACTAGAAAAAGTCGGTAACCGAATCAGAAATTACCCGGATTAGTCGGGGCTAGGGCGAATAGGCTAAAGATAGTAATAATGAGTGTTTCAAGTAACATAATATGAACTTCTACGCCTTTCATAAAAAAATAACACAATAGTTACTATTTTACATACTGTGTTGGGTTCCTGCCTGTAGTTGTCATTTTGGCTTTTTCTACACGATCGCCACAAAAATACCCATATTTATCGGACAGTCGTCGCTACCCGTAAACGTACCCGCTCAAAGCCTAAATTATCCGAAATCGGGTAAAAATACACCGCAACGGCAACACTGCTGACAGTGGCAGTCACACAGCAGTGTCCTGGCTTCCGTGGTTGATAAATACATGCTCTTTGGATAAATACACTGTTACTTTAATACCTAAAAAGTAAATCCCTGTTCAAAATTAAAACTCTGGGCCATGAAAAATGCTTAAATATTAATTAATTGTAGTATGTTTTTTATCTTGAAGCATGACACAAATGAGTACCGTCAAAGCCATCTTCTATCTCACTCGTTGCACTGGGGCGCAAGCAGCCGAGAAATAATAGCGGGCCATGGTACCGTCCATGGGCATTCTCCTTTAGTTTAGTTTCTATGTTGTTGTTGTGTGTGTCACTCAACAAAAAGTAGCTGCGATGTCAAAACAGGTCAAAATATTTATTCTTAACAACATTTAATGAAACTTCAGTCTGCTGTGAAAGTATTTATTTACAAAGTTTATTTACACACATAACGTTTCATTAATAGCAAATATTTATCTAAACAACGCGATTATGTTCGGGCAATACATTTTATCTATGAATTATTACCTAAGTACTTGCCGAATATCAGGTAGAGCAAAGTAAAATAGAGCACACATCAAATTTAACAGCAACAAGACTTTAATAATGCCTACGTGACTAATGCATTATTAAAGTGTTATTGTAGTGTAAGTATAGAAAAAAAACCAAGAACTTTTCAATCCTTCTCTTTAGTCAAGAGCGAGGTCCTTAGCAGGCACCAAGTGGAAGAAGTCATTAACAGTATTTACCACTTCAGTTGTGATAGCTTTGATGATGGGAGGACCAAGCTCAGTCACTATCTCGTTGGCACTCGCTCCGAACAGGTCGCGGATAGCTTGGGCTGGAAAGAAAATGTGGATGATGAAATTTTTGTAAGTCTGAATCACGCATGTAAAGTTACACAAAGGGTGCTTAGATAGTTTTCAGGGGGCATTATGATTGCTCAAGAGTTTTTAAACTACCTCTGTAGTAGTGGTTCACACCAACGGTATCAGACCCAGAGATCCCGGGTTTGATTCCAGTGAATAAGTATATAGGTATTGTAGGTACTCGGTTTGGTTGGTGGTAGGACTTTTTTTAAGTCCGCCTAACAGACTGCCTGACGCCATAACAACGATGTTTTCAGCATTGTTTCCGGCATTTAGAAATGAGATTCCAATTCCTCATTGTTTGTGGCTTACAAGAGTAGTGCGCTTCCACCTTCAGCGTCAGTCATATCACTACTTAATATCAGGTGTGATGAAGGTAATTTGCTACCCCGTTGTGAACAAAAAAAATAAAACATTAGTGATAATATCAGCACTGGTAAAATTAAAACTGTTATTTCGAATATGGACTTGCGCCTGTATTTGAGGACAGCCTCCCTAGACAAGTGGCTTATCTATTATCGAATTCGCCAGTAGAATAGAAAGAAAATGTATGGGATTGACATTAGCCATCGAAATGTCACGTAACCGCTAATGTCAATCCCATACATTTTCTTTCTATTCTACTGGCGAATTCGATAATAGAAAGCCACTTGCTTAAGTCCTCAGAGCACTTAATCGATCGTTACATTTTTAGATAACAAGTACAATACGGGGAGTGTATTTAATTCAATTGTAATTGAAAAATGGAAAATGAAGTATTTAGAAAAAATCGACCCGTCTCACAACTAGCTCCGATGGGACACGAACCCACGACCTTTCGCTTTCCGGGCGACTGCTCTAACCACTGAGCTACGGAGTCGTTAGGAGAAGCGTCGAATTTATCCAATACTTCTTACGCAGTTGTGAGACGGGTCGATTTTTTCTAAATACTTCATTTTCCATTTTTCAGTAATAAAAATTGCATTGTGAATGCAAAAAACTAAAAATTAAAATAAGTCAATTGTAATTCTTAATGAAATGGTTCTTGAAGAAAAGTAGTTTTATTTTTACTTTGTGAAGGGTAAGTAATGCTATTTAATGCTTAAGAATTTTAGATTATAAGTAGGTAACTGTTATTAACTATTTAATAAAAACACTCACTAAGTTCTTCGCTTCCATTGAAGAGGTTGGTTAGCTCGATGTTGGCCTTTTCTTTTATAGTATAAGTAAAGTCCCAGTGCTTAATATTCCAGTGTTTCTTTCCATCTTTTTCTATTTCGTCCAAATCCACATCAACACTGATGAGAATCTTAGCTAAAAACAAAATATGAATAAAACAATACGAAAAAACTTAAAGATTTTAATTAAGGTCCACTTGCAGCTGCTAAATCTCAGTTTTACTAAATCTAGATTTAGCCCATACAGAATAAATAAATTTTATAATCTTGATTTATTTTTTTGACCTTTTTGTTTGGGGTAAATCTAGTTTTGGTTAAATCGAGATTAAGCAAATTTACTGCAAGTGGACCTAAGAGTTCAAATTATGGTGTTTGTTTCCAGACTGTATGGTTAGATATATGTCATCATCATTTCAACCGTACGACGCCCACTGCTGGGCATAGGCCTCCCCCAAGGATCTCCACAACGATCGGTCCTGCGCTGCCCGCATCCAGCGGCTTCCCGCGACCTTGACCAGATCGTCGGTCCACCTTGTAGGGGGCCTGCCCACGGAACGTCGTCCGGTTCGAGATATATGTATAGGAAATTATAAAATTGGGTATCATGTAAAATGACATACGTAGTTACTTACTAAGTGAAACAACCAAATGTCCTTGTCCGTCAAGTTTTAAGACAAGAATTTTGCCTTTGATTTCGTATTCTCCTTCTACTAATACCGTACATAGTACATTCACATTCATTTTAGACTTGGCCGCATCTCGCCTGCAATGACAAAGTGAAATATTTCAATACACATTAGTTGCAGTCAGGACAGGAGCTTTTAAGCTGAAATTACACTTACGAGCAATGTAATCTAACACTCATGCGACATTAATATAAGTATTCTCAATTTCCACGTGTGCAAGCTACAAGCCTAAATGGTAAGGATACAGAACAAGACCACATACTATGCGATTATTATAAGAATAGGACTGTCAAAACGGCCATATTTGTTTGCGTTTCGCTTCCACTTCAGGGTGTAGGATGTGCAAGAAAAGGAGCATAGTACTAACTAATATTATAAAGGGTGTCTCAAAAGTACGTATAGGATTTGAATTTCGCGCTATTTCCGAAATATTCAAGATGGCGGGTTGAAATTTGACATACGTCATCTTGACACATGTAAAATTAATCGTGGAGCGTTTCACAATAAAACAGCGCATAGAAGTTATTCAAACATTTAACGAAAATTCAAAAGGTCGAAAGGTCGAAAAATCTCGTAATTTCAAGAAGAGGTGATGTCAAATGGCCTCCGAGATCTTGCCATCTGATGCCACTGGATTTCTTTCTTTGGGGCTACGTCAAAGATAAAGCCTACACCAACGATCCACAAAACATAGACAATTATAGACAAAATATTCGCCGAGTTATTGGTGAAATAAGTAGCGAAATGTGTGAAATTAGCAGCGAAATGTGTGAAAGTGTCATGAAAAACTTGCACTCAGAAAAAATGCCCGTGGCGGCCATTTAGCAGATATTTTATTCAGATAAAATTGTACAAGTCTCTTCTTTAAAATAAAATAAAACTACGAAGAAATTCCAATCCATTCGCGTTTTATTGAGACAAATCATACTATATACTTTTGGGACACCCGTTAAATGTGAAAGTGTTTGTTTGTTTGTCCGTCTTTCACGTCAAAACGGAGCAATGGATCGACGTGATTTTCGGTATGCGGTTAGTTTGTAAGCTGGAGAGTGACATAGGCTACTTTTTATCCCGGGAAAATATCACATTTCCACGGGATAATGAATAATGTTGTGTTGTTCACGCGGTCGAAGCCACGGGCGAAAGGCTAGGACCTGAATAAAAATAAATTAACGTTGAAACTTACGAAATACTATCAATGGTGCACTCCTTAAGTCCCTTCACAGTCACGCCACTAGCGATCAACTGCAAGTTTGGCTGGGTAGCATCTATCTTGTCTATGGCAAGTGGGTCCAAGGTCTTCAGCTGTCCGAACAGCTTTCCCTCAGCCAATAGGGGGAGCAGCGCTTGCGCCGATTGCTTGATGCACTGGGAGTCGGCAGCCTTGCATTTAGTGATGGATGGTGCTGTAAAATAGTGATAAAACGCAGTAAGGGAGCTGCATAGGAGCTTGATACCTATGTGTTCCTTACATATTTTTTCGGTGCCAAAGTAACATCCTTATGCCCGAATACTCGTACGCTACTTATCTTTGGGAGCGTCTCAAACATCGCCCTGATGTCAAACGTATGAAAGAGATGCCAATATGTTTGAGACGCTCCCAAAGATGATTTGCGTTTGAGAATTCGGGCGTTAATATAACAGTTGAACGGGTTTAATAAATGAATAAACACTATTTACTATAAAAATGTACATAGAATGTTTTTAAATAAATAAATCAAATCTCCTGGCTAGAGGAATGCACCAATTTTTTTCGGATGAAGACATATAAAATATCTATTAAAAATCTTGCTTTAAAAGTCAAACTCAAAATGTTCTATTGTAATCATGTATTAATACATATATGCTTTCAGGAAGCAATTCGACTAATTTTATTATTAAATTCAACATGAAGTTAAAAATAAAACATAATATGGTCCATACACCGAGAACAAATTCTATTAAGTTTAAACTTCAAGATATTATAGTAAAACAAATAAATATGGAAAGTGCTCGAGAAAGGCAGTAAATACCTACCTTATAACTGGGGTTCCTCGTAAAAGTTCAGATATATTATTATCATTATTTTTAAAGTTGGTTAAGCTTACCTGAAGCAGCATTGCTTGAGCAAATAAATCCGAATACACTCAATGAAATCACGAATATCGGTAACATATCGAATAAGTATTCGATCCCAAATTGTTATCGTAACAAAAAGAAGTCGCAACTAACTTCCACTATTAGATAAATGTTAGTGTTATGGAGTTGCTTATAGCAAACTTTATATAACCCACCAGAAATTGTTATCGTTTTATTAGTACTTTTGAGACGTGGTTGGAATTACAGCGGGAAAAATTATTAAATAGTACCATTTAGAGAAGTTTTATACTAACAAGGGAAAAAAATCAACGTCTTTTTAGACAAATACTTTGCGACTTTTATTTTTATGTTGAAAACTCCTGTCTCAAGACACAAAAACAGAAAGATTCATTGCTAACAATTGATCATGTTTCACTGAAGCCAGTTAAGCTGCTGGATTAGACCTTCTTTATGGATGGAGAGCGTTTCATATATCATATTATGATGTCGAATCGATCATGATCCACCTTTACACTAGTTGCTTATCAGCCCAATCGCAGGCTAAAGACGCCAAAGACAAGCAGCAAATTTTTTATGACGAATTTTAAACAATGTCATTAGCAGGTTCGCTAGGTATTCTGTTCCAGTTAAATTTAACACTATTTCATGCCTATTGCACCTCGTTTTACATATGTAACGAAAGTTTTTTTATGCTATAGGGGTACATACAGCTGCTGTCCGTCTTTTAACCCTTAGCTGGTATTGGGGTCCAAATGGACCCCAACGGCTCATATTTTTTATCAGAACTTTACAGTCTAAGCACCTAGACTCTTGCGCACCTTGGTAATCTCATTACGTCGCGGTGTGGGGCGGGTGACGGACGTGCGTCACTATACTGTTACTAGAAACAGAGGTATGTATACTAATGGGGTCCAAACTGACCCCCGATATCGGAAGTGTGAAATTTATTGTAAGAGTTATATTGTATATTATTTTTTCATCAAATAATCGTTACCATGTCGGGTTTTTTACACGACAGAGAAATTTCACAACTTTTGGAAGACGACGATCAGGAACCTGACTCCGAAATCGTTCATGATGCCTCAACAGCTGCTTGTGACCATGAATTGTGAGGAAGCGCAGGTACTTAGCTGTTCCAAAGACAGTATTATAGACGGGGAGACTGACTCTTCGAGTTCAACTAGTGAAGAAGAAGAAGAAGAAGTGCCTGCATTACATATGTAAAGAACATACTGCCATAACGGTCACTTGTACCAAATGTTAGACTTTTTGTGGTAAAGTTTTTAGTTTTTCCATGAGGATTTGTTTTAGTTTGTCATTTTTTTTGTTATATGCGATCTCAGAAGATGTTCTTGATTTTTGTTATATTGATTATATTCGAAATCAATATAAAGAAGGTTTGTTACGTTATTTTTAAGCTTTTATATAAATAAGAGTACCTAAAGTAAGATCTTAGAAAATTTATGTAGTATGAAGATGTTAGCTATTTTGATAGAGAAACATGTGATCTCTGATTAAAATAACTCAATTAATATGTAAATAATAAGTTTTATTTTCATAAATAAAACAAAAAAATAAAAACTTAAACTTATTGTTTTATTGTCATGCATATTTTATATTGGGGTCACTTTTGACCCCCGATACCAGTTACGTTGCCTTTTTTAGCGATACCAGTTAAGGGTTAATCAACTTCACTTCAACATTCCGATGACAGAATGTAACGTAAATCTTTACGTACTTACGTTTTCTTACTTTCCTATTATGGGAACTTAGCATTTTTCCAGCGATCCTAGATATTGCTGCAAAACTTTTTTTATTTTACTTATTTTCATTTACTATTTTATTTATTATTCAATTGACACTGTCAAAACACTATAGCTGTCACTTTGTTATTTTCTTTTGATATTTCTGTCAAACATACTCTTCGGATATTTACGGAGGGTATCGCGGTTAACGGAGGGATTCTCTTCTACCACGCGTCTCTGGAACGCCCGCTACTGATGTCTCTCCTGCCACGCGCCGCCTCCACTGAAGAGCGCTGTGAGTGCTGTGACCTGTGGGGCGGTTCCCTACTATGCCGCCTCTACGATCTTGGACCTTTCTCTAAACGCGCCATATTCTTCCCCTCCGCGTATCCCTCCGTTAACCGCGATACCCTCCGTAAATATCCGAAGAGTATGTTTGACAGAAATATCAAAAGAAAATAACAAAGTGACAGCTATAGTGTTTTGACAGTGTCAATTGAATAATAAATAAAATAGTAAATGAAAATAAGTAAAATAAAGAAAGTTTCGCAGTAATATCTAGGATCGCTGGAAAAATACTAAGTTTCCATAATAGGAAAGTAAGAAAACGTAAGTACGTAAAGATTTACGTTACAAGCTGATGGTAGGCCCCCTGGTTCCAGAAAATGTTAGATAATATATATTAAGAGTAATCGACGCTTTGTAAATGACCACAGCTCAAAATATGTTGATCCAGCATTCGAGGAACATGATGTTGATGAGTTAAGGTTGCGTGCGCTCCCAAGCGAGACAGTAAACAGTACTTATATTTTAATTATTATAATGAGGAATATAGAGTTATCTCAAATTCTGTTTGTTGGTAGGGTACAGTTGATATAATAACAGCTTAGACGTGCCGTTACAGAAATCGTTCTTATTTTCTGCGAAATAAGAGTCAAAGTTAAAATAGCGTGCTGTCGACTGTACGTATACCGAATTATTGTTCTAGCTATAATCATAGCTCAAGGCCCAACAATTCGGCTGGAATCAAAACTGCTTCCAATGCAATTAATAAAACATGAGCACGGGAGCAGAAAAAAGATCATTATTATAATAAAGACCAAAAACGTTTTAATTAGTTATAAGTTGGAGATTTCATACTCTATTTTATAGATTGTAAGGGTTATTTTACCACCCAGTTTTTATATTATGATAAGTAGAACTTTTGGCAATTTGAACTATTATTTAAATACTATTCTCCCGCCCGCGGCTTCGCCCGCGTGAACTACACGACGTTATCTCGCGAGAACCTGATATTTTTTCAGGATATATAATTAAAATTTTGAAAGTCGCCTATGTCACTCTCCAGCTCCCAAACTATCGCCATAACAAAAATCACGTCAATCCGTTGCACCGTTTGAACCGAACGTGAAAGACGGACAAATAAACAAACAAACACACTTTCAATTTTATAATTTAAGTATGGATGTCTTAATTTTAAATGTCGACACTAGGATTTGCTATATACTACGTTTGAGCTTCAAACTTTAGCTCGCACATAGTCTCAGATAACTATCTTCTACTTATATGATGGTTTCAAAGTCCCTATTATTCGCTGGAAATAGGAAGAAGTTTAGCAAAAAAAGACAGGAAGGCAGTGGCAGGTCAAGTGATTAGTAAGCAAACAAAAAGGGATTATTACATGTCTTTTCAATAAAATATTTTTTTTCAAAACAACGAGATGCTGATTATTTTTTTTATAAATCTTTATATTTTTCGTTTATAGTAAGAGTTTCTAGTTTTAGGATTAGGGTCTTTATAGGAAAAATTGTTAAGTATAAAAAATAACCCGCCCTGTAAGTAGGTTTCAGACGAGATACATACAGGGCTGTTTTTTTTATCACAATTTTGCTATAATTACAGAATTGCATTGTAAATGCATAAAAATAATAAACAAAATGATAAGGTTTTTAGTTTTAAATAGAGTTTCATTATAATAATATGCTATGCTGTCAGCCTATTCAATATCTTAAGCAGTATTGACCACCAAACAGCTATCTTTTACGCGGGGCGTTATATTGGCAAGAAGCAATATTTTCCTGCCAATATAGGTATCATTATATTTACACGGTTCACCAGGCCATTCTATTTGCATCCCCCTTACCCCAAATTCATTCGTTACTAGTACAAGGGACCACATTGGGAGACGTCACGCAAACGAGTGAGCCACGTGTCACCATCACCAGGCACGATAGTTGCAAAACGATTGCTATTTACAAAATTGTGAACATGGTTCAGGGTGTGGACATTGTGACTAGTTTTTCGATGAAGCGATTTTTTGTATCTTATATAGCTGGTCGATTATAAAAAAACAGGCACAGCCAACGCCAGCCAGCTCAAAAAGTAACTAACGGAATAACGTAACTTTCTAATGGTTAAAGAATTTTTAAAATGGGTGTAGTAGTTTTTTAGGTATATGCCGTAAAATACCGTGCATTATATTCTTGATACACTTAGTACACAATACGCTATTTTGATTAATTACAATTTTAGTGATTATTTCGTCTTATTTAAACCAAAACATTAAGTACTAAATTAATTATCAAGAAACCAGTTTCGAAAACAATAATCATAACTATAAATGGGTACTTAAGGGCATTTAACCATTCAAGGAAGTTTATTCCGAAGTAATAACTTCCTGACCTTAATAGCTAGTCGCTTCGCTCGTCGTTCCGCTAATCGCTCCACTGGTCGCTTCGCTGGTCACACCGCTGCAGGCCTACTCTAATTCAACGTAAAACGAAACTGCGATATACTCTTCCCTCTCACTCTAAAAGGGCATGTCAGAATCGAGTAAAAGCGACGAGGCTAACGAAGTTTCATTTTTCGTACTAAAGTAGGGCTTCGGTCTTTCCGCTAGTCGCTCCGCTTATGAATACGCGAGGGCGCTACTCGTTTGCTTGATAACATCGGCCCGTGGGAATAAATCAGTTTGTTATTGATTGGTAGTTAGTTACGCCCCGGATAATTCGTTTTCTCGGTTGTTCGTGTGTGATACGAAGGGCAATGTAAATATGTATCAACATAACGAGTAGTAATGGGTGTATTAAATTGATTTTATATGACCATTTTGACGTGGGTTTTGCGCTTTTAATTTGAGTTTTATTGGTTTTGGTTCTTACCAAGAAGAAGAAGTCAACTCTTGTTTGACTTACGATTTTATATTGTGATCGAATTGAAGTATGTAGGTACGTTGGTAAATTATGGTACGGCAATACGAAATGTACCTACCTAGTTTCGGTAAAGGAACGTCCTCACTGGGAGCATTCTTTCGAGAGCATTTGTAAACAACCAATCGTTGGCGAGTAACAAATGCTTCCTAGCGAGCCAAGCATTCACTTCCGAGCAAAACTATGAACGTTCGAGTCCAATATTCCCATGCGAGCTTGGAGCATTCGAATACGATCTCGTTGAATGTCATTCATTTCAAAATGTCGGATAGAGTGGTTGTGACTGCAGCATTTTTATTGCATTTTTATACATATTTCATTTTCAATGGGAACGGGACGGGAACGGGTAAAACCTATTCCTACATACATACTCATTCATGTCATAATCTGATTACTCGCTTTCGAGCGTTTTATTTGCGGGAACATTCGAATGCGAGCCGTTTCCGCAAAAATCATTGATTTTTTATTATTTTTGTATTAAAATCGTAAAGTGGTTTACAGAATACATCTACCTACCAAGTTTCATTAGTGTAGTTTTTATAGTTTTTGAATAAAGTGGCGTAAACATTCGAATGCGAGCCGTTTCCGCGAAAATCGTAGCAACCGACCGACGACGCGACGTCCACATCTGCCGAAGTTCGCGCTTGCGTGTTACCTTTGTAACGCTCGGCTCAACGTCCACACCACTCGAATATTCGACGTCCAACAATGCTCACGTGAATGCTCTCAGTGAGGACCCTCCTTAACGTCAAATTAATTTTACAAAATTAAATAGAATTAATGTTGTACGCGCCTTTATCACATACGTAACTGTATTAGTTTTTATAATGTAGTTGTAAAGCTGGATTATGCTGTTTTTAATTCCTATATTATATTGTTATACAGTTTTATAGAATTAAGGTTTTACGCCTTATGCGTTGTTTTGTTGTTTTCGCAAGTGAGGGTGCAGTGGAATATTTCTGAACATTAATAAAAACACTGTTTCTATATGCTAATGCAAACAAAGCATTTAATGAAGCCTACCTCCATTAAATGATGCCAAAACCCACATTTCATAGTAAACAAGCTTTTACTTCCACTCCTAACATACATACCCACATATTCCCAAAACAGTTAAAAAAAACCAAATCGAATGTTCAAGTTAATAAAAACTCTTTAGAAAATGCTACTAACACAAAATGCTTGAGGAATTCTGTTGTGTCAGCATGGCTCATTATAGACGCATTCGGAACTTATAACTACCAACGTATCTGTTCAGTTTAAAGTGGTGCTAGTGTGTAATTAAAGTTACAACAGCAACTTTTATGACGTAATTAGAACCTAGAAGATTGAAAACAAGACAGTCATTATTGACTGCAAGAACATCATTTGCATTTTGGTAACTATTAAGTTAAACTTTAAGCAAAGATTAAGGACTATAACATGAATTCAAGTTCGAAAGTTTTAGTTCCAATGTTGACCGCTTGAATCTCAAAATTTGTTGAATAAATTGTGGTTGAGAGCAATCATCCGTTTGTCAAAATAACAATTGACAGGTATTTACGATAAGGCCTCGGACCTGGGTTTTGCCGATGGGGGATCAATCAACTAATAACTTCTAAATTAATAGTAATTCCTGAGGGACAGCTGTTATTAAGGTTTGAAATTGAAACTGCTTAAAATAAAGGCATTAAGAATTCTTACTTTTATATTCTCAGGGAATTTAAATTAAATATTAGAGATATTGGCCTAATTCAAAACATTTTATCAAAACCTAAATCAGAAGTAGCAAAAAAATTATGTATTTTAGTGAAAGTCTTTGAACAGTGATTCTTTTTCTTTCAAAAGTAATAACCTAGCCCACTAGCTTACTTTTAATTTATTTTAGATAAAGTTATTTATTTTGTAACCGGGAAGATACAATGGGGCTGGCATATCAATGTGGATAAAAGCCCCAAACTAAATAAAGAATTAAAAAAAAAATAGTCTCGGGAGTTTTTGGAAACATTTATTTTTACAAGCTTTTATTTAACTTGCTATGTAAGTTAGTTAGTTTAGTGGAGGACAAATCTTGCAAGCTTAATTTGACCCAGTGTCCGGTAAAGCTGAAATTTTATATACAAATTTGGTTTAGATGACAATACAATATTCAAGTACAGTCAGCAAAAAAGGTTGTCATGAAAATGACATTTTTACTAAGAATTTATTACGTTCGTAAAAGTACGTCTTAAAAAAATCAACTTGTATGGACAAGTGAAACTCGCTCCGATAGGTCAACTTATTTAAAATATAATAAGTAATTAAAAATAGTTACATTTAATAAATTATCAGCTTTGCTATTTCGAATCGTTCGAATATTTGCACGTTCGTGATACTTTTACAGTTAACTCATATCATAAATACCAAGCACCTAGTGATCGTTATTTAAAGCGATACTCGAAAAAAATATGCTGAAGCGAGATAGTAATGAGAAAAGGACGCGCGCGGGAGCGACACCGATTTTGCAGATTAGGCAATAAACCACAAAATCACTTCGTATTAAAAATATAAAACGATTTAAAAAAACGATCCTAAATATTATTAATGTCCAATAATTAAACCAAATTCCAATAGTGTAAGTAACCCCATTTAAGAATAACCTGGAATTTTCGTATTTTTTAACCGACTTCTAAATCAAAAAGGAGGAGGTTCTCTATTCGTCTGTATGTATGTTTTTTTTTTTTTTTTTTTTTTGTGTATGTCCACCGATTACTCGAAGACGGCTGAACCGATTGAAATGGTTCAAACGTTATTAGATCAGGTTGGTTTCCAAGTTGGTCCCATTTTTTGAAATTTTGAAATCGGTTCAGTAGTTTTCAGGAAATCTTGAAAATACTGTCGTTTTCGTTACCACTTTATGTGAATTTAATACTTATCTTTAGGCATAACTCCTTTGTTTATAAACCGATTTAGATGATTCTTGTTTTGTTAAAAAGGGGATACCTCAAGGTATTTTAACCGACTTCGAAAAAGGAGGTTTTGAGTTTGATCACATACCTATTTACCAGAAAACACGCAAATTGCCTGCACGATGCACTAAAAAGAATGAAATAAAAATTATTTTTATAAAAAAATAAAACCGCCTTCGAAAAAAAGACATCAAAAAAGTAAGAAATAATTCCTCACCAAATAAATAACGTAAGTACTTTGAAGTCGGGCGGGTTTTAACAAAAACAACAAAAAATTGTACATGTTTCACGCCCGACTTCAAAGTACGTTATTTATTTGGTGAGGAATTATTTCTTACTTTTTTGATGTGGTTTTTTTGAAGGCGGTTTTATTTTTTTATAAAAATAATTTTTTAAAGATCTTTTCGAAAAGAAAGAGTGTCGAGGCAAAATCATAAAATCGTGTTTTTGAAACTATACGAATCTAGATAAAAATATGAAGAAATATATATCTTATTACCAGATTTGTTACAACTGTAACCGTCCTATAGTTTTAAATCAAAAAGTCCATACTTTTTCCGAGTAGCGCCTTAATTTTTTTTACTTTTTTGCATTCACAATGCAATTTTTATTACTTACTGAAAATTTAAAATGAAGTATTTAGAAAAACTCTACTCGTCTCACCACCAGCTGCGATGGGACTCGAACCCAAGTCCTTTCGCTATCCGGGCGACTGCTCTTAACCACTGAGCTACAGAGTCGATACGAGAAGCGTCGAATTTATCCAAAACTTCTTACGCGCTGTATA
Organism: Crambus lathoniellus; assembly: GCA_949710035.1. Classification (NCBI taxonomy): domain Eukaryota; kingdom Metazoa; phylum Arthropoda; class Insecta; order Lepidoptera; family Crambidae; genus Crambus; species Crambus lathoniellus. Next base: position 20,891,153 of record OX453310.1, read on the forward strand.
GACACAGAATATATAATAGTAATGTATAGACAGCGTTAATTTCACCAATGTGAAGATACTACCCTCACACCTCACACCTTGTGATAGTTTTAAATGTGCAAACGTTGCAATCGCATTTGATTATATCTTATTTCCTTAGCATTTCAATTGATTAGTCAAACCTTAACTTTACAAACATTATCTTACATTTATCCCACTCTTATGACAGCACCCCTCAAATCTCTAAATATACCCACCATGTGTTCCATATAGATGCAAGTAGTGCTGACGTTTTTACGTCTCTCGTCTCGTGTGAAGAGTCAAAATAATTGTCTTTTTATTGTTTATTGTGAAGCCAACGCGGTGGTGAGTCAGCGTTGACAGTTTCATGAAGAGTTAATAAAATTTATGGTAGCATTCTCCGATGTTTAAATCATTAGGATGTTTTTTAATTATTGCTCTCGGTATTTGAAAGCAAGCTACTTGAAATAAGAGGTAGAAATATGTAGATCATATTATTATCTCTGTGTTGTTCTAACTAAACGAATATTTATTTATTTTTCTTTGGAAGACCAATAGCACATATTATAACAAACTTAGGTAAAAAGAAAATAGGCAACATATGGCCAATAACAGGTCTCCACGTTTAAACTCAACTTATTAAAAAATAAACAATAAATGTGGACAAATTAAGTTACTTACAAGTTAAAAACTAACAGGATAATTTACGAATGAAGAATATAGGACAATAACCTCCTCTTGACTGGGTCGTTTTCTTAGAAGCTTTTTTTTAATCTAAATATTGGACACCATCGCATAACCAATACCAAAATATAGTAGCTTGAGCACTAGTAAGTATTATGGAAATTGGAAACAACGATGGGTTGGACAATTGGACAAACACCCAGACCCGAGGAAATATTTAAAAGTTTGTTTTCAATGTTAACCCCACCGGGAATCGAACCCGACACCTCTAAAGGTAGCGGCACCTTGAAAACCGGTGCGTACACCACTCGGCCACGGAGGAGGCTCGAATATGAAACCAACTTCTGCCAATATGTCTCTTAAAATTCACGTTTTAATAAAAAAAATCAAATTTCTGGTTTACAGCTGTAGCATAAATTTGTATTTATTGGATGCAGTTTCTTCATGTGGTTTCCTACTTATTATTTTTATAGGGTACGCTTCAAGGTCAACTAGGTATTATCGCAGGTTTATTAAACTGGCAAAACCAGCTTAGACAGGTTATAAGATTTAAATAAGCAATATTATTAAAAACATATTTGTTGCACTCGAGTTCTTTTGATAATTTTATTGATACCATACGAAATTGATGGAAAATTGAAAATGAAGTATTTTAGAAAAAATCGACCCGTCTCACAACTAGCTCCGATGGGGCTCGAACACAAGACCTTTCGCTATCCAATTGGATAAATTCGACGCTTCTCCTTACGACTCCGTAGCTCAGAGGTCAGAGCAGTCGCCCGGATAGCGAAAGGTCGTGGGTTACTACGAGTCCCATCGGAGCTGGTTGTGAGACGGGTCGATTTTTTCTAAAATACTTCATTTTAAATTTTTAATGATAAAAATGGCATTGTGAATGCAAAAAAGTAAAAATTTAAATAACCATACGAACAAATTTTAAGGTATAATAGCTTCTTTATTTATGTTTGAAATTTGTGATTTGCCAATTTCTTGACTTATTAATTTTTTTTAACTTTTCCAACTTATATTTTAAAGCCAAGACATGTCTGTCTTATAATAAATTTATCAAGTCGACAGACTTGTTCTGCCACTAAATTATAATTTGTCTTGTGGAGGCAGGTATCCTATTCGCGTACCCAGGTCGGCATCTGTGCATTGATATAACTTTTAAAACACTGTCGATTCGAATAAAAAACACAAAATAAAGTAGATTTTTTAATTTACTTATATAAAAGAGTACATTGATGTATAAAATAGTAAAGATAGGTGGTAATGTTTTGTATGTAAGTATAGTAAAGTTGCATTCAAGAACACTATTTAAGCATTATTCAGTTAAACATTGTTTTACTTTATGTTAAGTATGTCACACAAACTCATATTTATCTTTTTAATGAATGTATCCTCCTGACGCCCAATGTACAAAAGGTTTGAGAAATCCACTTTAAATACTAAAGCCCGCCTACCACTCAAAAACGGAAGTAGCGGAAATGTCCTTTTTTGTATATTATTAAATCAGATATTAGCTTTAAAATTAATGCCCATTATCAAATACAAATGACAAATAATATCACTTTACATAAGAGACGAATGTCATTTATATGGGTCGGTGGGAGCGATTTTAGAGAACAAAACTTTTTATTATTGGGCGTCAGTAGGTTATATAGTGTCTAAAAATAAGGATGTGTTTTAAGTTAAGTGCCTAGTCTAATGAGATCTCTTCGGCGGGTTTTGCTTTGTAGAATTTGTTGCAGTTTCCGATGATTTTGTCGACGATAGATTTGATTATGGGTTTTCCAATTTCCCTGATGATGTCGTTCGAACTTTCAGTGATGACTTGGTTTGCTGCACGAGCTTAGGAAAAGAAATCATTAATTAGTATAGAAAATTTGAGAAGTCCATGACGCAGTGGTTTATTGCATTTGATCTGGGATCGGTGAGGTTCAGCAAGTTAAGCAATGGTCGGTCGAAAGGGGGCAAAAAAAAAAAAATCTTATACTCTTCCGCGTGCTTCGGATGCCAACTTTAGATATTGATCCCGGCTGAGTTTGCAAACGTTAACACCCACCAACCTGCATTCTTCTTATCCATCTATAAGGAAATCATTTTGTCAACACCTGACATCCTGAGGGAGATTAAGAGTTTCTATGGACAGCTATATTCCACGCAAACACCTGTTGAAAGCAAGCCTAAAGACCCTAGAGCCAAGCTTACCCGACACTATACAGAACATATCCCGGACGTCAGCTTGTACGAGATTAGAATGGCTCTCAAGCAGCTTAAAAACAACAAGGCGGCGCCGGCGCCGGCGGGCGATGACGGAATCACAACAGAGCTTCTGAGAGCAGGCGGAAAGCCGATACTTAAGGTCCTCCAGAAGCTTTTCAATTCAGTTATCCTCGAGGGCAAAACGCCAATGGCATGGGGCAGAAGCGATGTGATGCAGTTTTTCAAGAAGGGTGATACTACTCTCTTGAAGACCTACATACCCATCTCGCTTGTGAGCCATATTTATAAATTGTTTTCGAGAGTTATTACGAATCGTCTCTCTCCCAGGTTTGGCGACTTCCAACCTTCCGAACAAGCCGGGTTCCGAAAAGGTTATAGTACCAAAGACCACATTCATACGCTGCGGCAAGTTATACAGAAGACCGAAGAGTACAACTTGCGACTTTGTTTGGCGTTCGTGGACTATGAGAAAGCGTTTGATTCGATTGAGACCTGGTGCTGCAGTCTCTCCAGAAGTGCCAAATAGACTACAGGTACATCGACGTGCTGAGGTACTTATATCAAAACGCCACCATGTCAGTCCGATTACAGAACCAGAGCTCTGATCCTATCCAACTACAGCGAGGTGTGAGACAGGGAGACGTCATCTCTCTCGAAACTGTTCACAGCTACGTTGGATGATATTTTTAAGCTTCTGGATTGGAAAGGATGCGACATCAACATCAATGGCGAGTACCTAACACACCTACGGTTTGCCGATGATGTAGTTCTCATTGCTGAGACCTTGGCAGACCTGAACACAATGCTCGAAGATCTCAGTAAAGTTTCTCAAAGAGTGGGTCTTAAGATGAACATGGATAAGACGAAAATCATGTCCAATGCCCATGTTGCACCCGTTCCAGTTAACGGTGGGAACATTACACTCGAAGTTGTTGACCACTATGTCTACCTGGGTCAGACGGTCCAGTTAAACCTAACTGGACCGTCTGTCCCACTTCGAGAATGAGATATTTCGTCGAATCCAGCTCGGATGGGCAGCGTTCGGGAAGCTCCGGCATATATTCGCGTCCGGAATACCTCAATGTCTTAAGACGAAAGTCTTTGACCAGTGTGTGTTGCCAGTAATGACCTATGGAAGTGAGACGTGGTCTTTTACTATGGGTCCCATAAGAATGGCTCTAATACACCCAGCGAGAAATGGAGAGAGCGATGCTTGGTATTTCCCTGCTAGATCGAATCAGAAATGATTAGATCCGCAGGAGAACTAAAACAACCGACATCGTTTGAAGGATTGCATCATTGAAGTGGCATTGGGCGGGACACATAGCACGGAGAACCGATGGTCGTTGGGGCGAAAAGGTTCTCGAATGGCGACCGCGTACCGGACTACGTTCCGTGGGCAAGCCCCCTACAAGGTGTACCGACGATCTGGTCAAGGTGCTCAGGACTGAACGTTATGGAGATCCTTGGGGGAGGCCTAAGCCCAGCAGTGGGCGTCGTTCGGCTGACATGATGATCCATAAGGAAAGCCTGTGCTCCAGCAGTGGGGAAATAACGTTTTTTTAAAGTGAGGGCGGTGGTTATGTGGGACTTGCCAATCCGCTTCCTGACCCCCCATCCAGTGGCAATGACTTGATGTGGGGTCCAGTAGGGGGGATACCCACTAAACCCTTCACTACTTGCTCCCACCGCCCCGTCAGGTAGGAGTCGCGCTGTGGATGGTCCGATGTGGCAACTTCCAGTGGGGACAAAACTTGTGAGCTAGTATACATTTTGGACTTAGACATTAGAAACAATTCTTTTTATTAGGATATTTTGACAGTGTGTTTGCTTTACACAAAAAAAGTAGTCGTAGTCCTCGCGTCAAACTTTAGGATAAGTACTTTTATTTCTTCTTGCCAGGGTTTCTATGCTAACGCATTTACCCTAAAAAAAGATATTTTACCGTACCTATAGGCCTTATAATTTATAGCCTTAAAAAATTATATATCTATTAAGAATTAAGTAGATATTAGAATAAATCGACCCGTCTCACCACCGAATTTTTACTTAAGTTTCAATAGTAAAAATGGCATTGTGAATGCAACGAAGTTAAAATAACTTATACTTAAGGCACCGATTCCCCAAAATAGGGTATTTTAAATTAAGGATTACTCGCAAATCACAAGTACTTAAAATTTAGAAAAAATATAGTTATTTTACAGTTATTTATCTAGTGCTTCCGGCCGATTTTTTCGATTGGTAATATTATACTGTTTCAAATAAAATCCCAAACATCCGTCTAATAATAATTCAAATATCATATTACTTGCAGTATAAGTACTTGGTTTTAGTTAATGAAAAACATATGAAAATAATTGTCTTTGAATAGCCGAGGGATTCCGGCCGTCATAATTTTTTTTTTATTATTTCATTTTTAATTGAATTTTAAGTGATTTTCGATTCGCGGGGCGCTCGCGATTTCACAGTTCACTGCCGGCTGCCGCTGGGTCCGCGCGAAGTGTACCGAGCGCGGCCGAGCATTGCGTTAGCGTGCCTATTTCGGTCGGGAATCCTCGCCTTAATAAATATATCTGTGAAGGTAGCCAGCTAAGTTATCCTGGATCCATAAAACAGTATTAATTAAACATTTGGCAGAGAATCATAACTCTGTCCTAATTGCAATAAACCTTTTGATCATAAAGAAATTAGATGACCCTCATTTGTTACTGGTTATTTATTGTTAATGACAATGTTATTAGGGCTGGTTAATTCGGTTTTAATTGCAATCTTATAATTTATTAATGCTGCATACATATGCAGCTTAGGACAAAATTTTAACGACGTGCCCACCTGCTTGGGCGCAGGTCTTCGATGTGGGTTTCAGCAGGATAGGTGAAGAATGAAGATATGTTGTTTTTTTAATTTTTATTTAATTTTATTTGAGACTAGCTTTCGCCCGCGTCAGCAAGATAATGTTATCCTGAGAGAATTAGATATTTTCCCTTTTTACCCCCTGAGGGGGGAATTTCCAAAAAATCTCTGTTGGTGCTCCCCTTCACTCCCCAAGGAACATACATGCCAAATTACAGCTTCTTGTGCCCAGTAGTTTCGGCTATGCGTTGTCTGTCAGTCAGTCAGTAACGGAAGAGTTTTATATATGCAGATAATAAACAGTTGTACAATACATTGTTAGATTAGAAATTAATATATTTGTGGGTGTTATACCACCAGGTAAGAAACTTACCTAAAACTTCATTGCCATCGAAGAGGTTCTCAAAGTTAACGATAGATTTATCCATCAGGTCGTAAGTGAATCGGGACCCCTTAATGTGCCAATGCTTTTTGCCGTCGCGGCCAGTCCGTTCGCTCATGTCTGCCTCCACGTCAATTAACATGTTATCTAAAAATAGATTAAAAAACTTACGAATGCAAGAAAAAAAGATTTTTCAATAATGTGTCAACTAACTTCATTTACAGCGAAGCGAAATTGAGATGGTAATATCAATACGCTAAACATAAAAGGTATTGCTTAATATATCTACTTCATGTAATTTATTTTGCACGCCAATTTTTATTTCGATACAGGTATTTAAAAACAGTTAGATTGCTCCACCAAGGTTACTTGGAATTTCTCTGAATTTCCCAATTCATTATCTTTAATTTAAAATATTGAAACAACCACTAGTAGCAGAGATAATTTTTATTTTAATTAGACGGCCAAAAAGTATGGAGCAGGAAAAAAATATTAAGTTTTTTTCTTAATGTTTAACAGTTTTAAACTTTTGATTACGAGTATATGTGTTTATGTTAAGTTATTATGTTAATATACTTTTTATTCAAAAGAAGTGTAATTACTTACTAAGTACCACTTTCGAATCTCCTTTGCCTTCTATAGGAAGGACCAAGATATGTCCATGCATCTCATACTGGCCGTCTGCGCGAACGTTGCAAAGTAACTTGACGTACATCTTCGATTTGGTCAAGTCGCGTCTAAAATCAATATAAGCATTATTTCATCAAATATCAAATTGCCGTTTTATGTGTAGATTTTCGTACAATTATTTAATTAATAACGTTTTAATTCTTTATTAATAATGACGCAAGTATTATGAAATATAATCAAGATGTGCATTGGGGGGGGAAATACCCGGTAAATACTTTATTTCACCTATAAGATTTTGAATGGTAATAAATGATGTCGGCACATCACACAACGTTCCAACTACTTTAAAAAGTTCAAAACAAGGCAAAAGACGACGGCAGATACCTATTGACAGCGAATTCTGTTCTGTAAAAGCTCTTATAAAAAGGTATCATGAAATTGGAAAATGATGCGACACAGATAATAGCGACAAACTCAACAACGTGGCAACGCTAAATAAGTAAGACGTCGAGTATCAAAGAAATGTAGAATCAGCTAAAAATACGAATCCTTACTAATATTATAAGTGGAAAGTGTGTTTGTTTGTCACGTTCGTATTTCACTTCAAAACGGAGCAACGGATAGACATGATTTTTGGTATGGGGATAGTTTGGGAGCTGGATAGTGGCCATGTACTTAGGCTAGGTAAGTAGATACCTACATTTAATTGCGGATAATAAATTATAAAATAAAAATGGTAATTTTGTATTAAAAATCGTTAAACTGTCATTTCTTCCATGACCGCTTCCAAAGATTATGTAACCACTGATGTTTTAGGCGCTTTGGATTGCCAACTTTTAATAAGTAACATTTGTGGCAGGCAGTGTATAAAACTTCTTTGGTGAAATAAAATGGGTTTGGCGATTATTTATTTTTATCTGTCTATCTTTATTAGATGTTGATGAAACCAAGTTCACCGGGTCCACTAGTGTAAACATAACCGCGCAAGCCTGACGTCAATACTACGTCAAGACAGAAATGAAGAACCGTATGGAAACATGAATCACGTCATCGAAGCTTCTCGTTCCGATTCCGTTCCGTTGGGCCGAGGTTCCCGAGCACAGACACCTAGCTTGGAGGAAGTAGGGCAGGAGAACGCTTTGTGGCCACTTCACTTTGAAGCACCAAGTGCTAAATGGTCATTAAGTCAACAATTATAGAGAATTTATCAACCTTTAAAGGCACAAATAAAAAAAATAAAAATACTTTTTTGTATACCACACAAAATGTGCGATAGGTGCCAAATGATCCGGTTTTGGCCACTTATTGATAGACAAACTTTTGTCAGTTTAGCGAAAAATCAGTTCTGCCTTACTTCCTTCGGCTGAATATCCTACTAAATCCTACTAATATTATAAATGTGAAAGTTTGGATGTTTGGATGTTTAGATGTTTGGATGTTTGTTACTCAATCACGCCAAAACGACTGAACGGATTTGGCTGAAATTTGGGACATAGATACTTTGTAGTCTGGAGAGGAACATAGGCTACCTTATATCCCGGAAAAGTATCACATTCCCGCGGGATAACGTTGTGTAGTTCACGCGGGCGAAGCCGCGGGCGGAAAGCTAGTATATTATACTAATGGCTTCTTGCGTTTAACCCGCGTGGTATCGTTCCCGTGGATATCGGGATTAAATAAATTTATAGCCTATGCCACTTGGAAAAAATGTAGCATTCTAACGGTGAATTAACTTTTAAAATCGGTCTAGTAGTTTTTAGCCGACTTCAAAAAAAGGAGGTTCTCAGTTTGACCTGTATGTATGTACTAGCTTCCGCCCGCGACTTCGTCCGCGTGGACATTCGAGAAAACACTTAGAGGAACAATAACCAGGATAAAAAGTATTCTATTATTTAATTTCATAAAAATCCGATCATCCGTTTTTACGTGATTAGGCGGACCCTCCCTCTCCAAGCGAGCAGAATCGCGCGAGGCAAAACGTTTGCCACGTGCGGCGGGCCTCGCACGTGAAGCGTGTTAAACATCAAAATAAATGCCATTTTTGCAATCGTCATCCCATAAAACCTCAATAACGACATCCATATCGATTTTTAGGTTTATTTATCCCATTTAACCTCTAAGGGGTTGATTTTCGAAAAAATACGAAATATGTGTTTGCTTATTGTTTTACTTTCCGACCATAAGCCTAAATAATAAATTAAATGAAGGACTTTCCAGATACAACATTTCGTCCCCCTTTTCACCCCTTCGGGGGTGGCATTGTCAAAAACGCTGACACAGGTAAATATTAATTTTCAATTGCCAGCCTAAATACAAAATTTGAAGATCCTAACTTCAAAACTGACGGACTTTCATACAAACATTTATCCCTTATTTCACCCCATTAGGGGTGGAATTTCCAAAAATCCTTTCTTAGTGGATGCCTACACTGTATAACGTATCTATGTGCAAAATTTGAAGTCTCTTGGTTCAGCGGTTTGGGCTGTACGTTGATATCTCAGTCAGTCAGTCAGTCAGTCAGTCAGGACTTTGAATTTTATATATATAGATGTATGTATGTATGTCCACGATTACAAATTATAACTGGAAAAATAACAAATATATAAATAACAAATAGTAATATAAATTACAAATTATAGCTGGAGTTAATTTGATATCGAAAATAAATCTGTACTGGATTTTAAATAAGTAGGTAATAGTAGGTAGGTAAGTACCTATAAAGTATAATTTTTATAATTTTGTGTTAAATATTTATTAAAAAAAATATTTAAAGTTCTTATAGGTATAGATACTTACTTTTTAATTAAGTTTTTTATATTATTAAGTTTTTCAAACAATATAATTAAAAATAAATGTAGGTACCTATGGAAAATTAGGAAAGGATAAATACCTCGCAGAATTATTTTTTCTTCATTAGGTACTATACTAATTATTCAATAACCATTAGTGTCACATTTGACAGATGAACTCTCTTTTGTACCTCAAAAAAGATTATTAGTACACATGGAACGTACATTTTTCCTTCAATGTCCGTCAAACAACGTTCTACTTTAACATGTGTCAACTTTTTTAAATATATATTCCGATATCAAAAGTTCTATCTACACATAATGTCTATTTCTTTTCTGTTGATTTCCGTAGAAAAACGTAACAAAGATACATGGATCCCCTTATTTCCTAAACAATGTGATTAATTTAACTATAAAGTGTTCTATTAAATAACTCCTAATACTACATTACTAATTCCAGAAGATGAGTTACTTATCTCTTATAGAAAAAAGCTAAAATTTATTTTCGAGTTCTCAAAACTTTGAACGGCTCTCCTGTAAAATCAAGATTTTGCAGTTAGAACGTTGTCATTTGGAGGGTGCGATATTCATCCCCTATTTCACCCCCTGGGTTTGATTTTGGAAAAATTACGAAATGGGTTGCCTATTTGTTTTAAGAAGTAAGCCTACAAAGTTTCAAGTTGAAATGTCTATTTTACCCCTGATTTGTCATTCAAAATTTCACCCCTATTTCAACCTTTTAGGGGTTGAATCATGTTCAGCGTGTTAAACATCAAAATAAATGCCATTTTTGCAATCGTCATCCCATAAAACCTCAATAACGACATCCATATCGATTTTTAGGTTTATTTATCCCATTTAACCTTTAAGGGGTAGATTTTCGAAAAAATACGAAATATGTGTTTGCTTATTTGTTTTACTTTCCGACCATAAGCCTAAATAATAAATTTAATGAAGGACTTTCCATATACAACACTTCGTCCCCCTTTTCACCCCTTCGGGGTTGGAATAGTCAAAAACGCTGGCACAGGAAAATATTAATTTTCAATTGCCAGCCTAAATACAAAATTTGAAGATTCTAACTTCAAAACTGACGGACTTTCATACACATATTCATCCCCTATTTCACCCCCTGGGTTTGATTTTGGAAAAATTACAAAATGGGTTGCCTATTTGTTTTAAGAAGTAAGCCTACAAAGTTTCACGTTGAAATGTCTATTTTACCCCTGATTTTTCATTCAAAATTCCACCCCTATTTCAACCTTTTAGGGGTTGAATCATGTTCAGCGTGTTAAACATAAAAATAAATGCCGTTTTTACAATCGTCACCCCATAAAACCTCAATAACGACATCCATATCAATTTTTAGGTTTATTTATCATATTTAACCTCTAAGGGGTTGATTTTCGAAAAAATACAAAATATGTGTTTCCTTATTTGTTTTACTTTCCGACCATAAGCCTAAATAATAAATTAAATGAAGGACTTTCCAGATACAACATTTCATCCCCTTTTCACCCCTTTGGGGTGGAATTGTCAAAAACGCTGACAAAGGTAAATATTAATTTTCAATTGCCAGCCTAAATACAAAATTTGAAGATCCTAACTTCAAAACTGACGGACTTTCATACAAACATTTATCCCTTATTTCATCCTCTTAGGGGTGGAATTTCCAAAAATCCTTTCTTAGTAGATGCCTACACTGTATAACGTATCTATGTGCAAAATTTGAAGTCTCTTGGTTCAGCGGTTTGGGCTGTACGTTGATATCTCAGTCAGTCAGTCAGGACTTTGAATTTTATATATATAGATGTATGTATGTATGTCCGCGATTATGTCGCGTTTGGCTGAACAGATATTGAAAGTATTTTTTTAGTTTATCCATTAGGTACAAACATAGAACCGAAAAATCAAATCTTTCCTCTTTTAGTATAGACTAGCGCTCCGCTCGCGACTTCGTCTGCGTGGACCCCCTTTTTACGCCATTAGAGGGGGAATTCCCAAAAATCCTCTCTTAGTGCTCCCCTACACTGCCCAGGGAACATAAATGCCAAATTTCAGCTTCTTGCGCCCAGTAGTTTCAGCTGTGCGTTTTCTGTCAGTGAGCCAGTAACGCAAGAGTTTTCTTATATAGATAGGTCATCGATGAAGCCTCAACAGAAAACTTACTCAATTTTCTTTGCCTGACATCCCTTCAGCCCCGTGATGACCATGTTCTTCACCTTGAGGTTCAGGTTGGGGGAGCTAGCATCTACCACCTTGTCCATGACTAATGGGTCCAGCCTCTCCATCTGGAGCTCAGGTATACCTTCAGCGAATACTGGAATCAACGCCTGCGCAGACTTCTTGATACATTTGAGGTCATTAGCGGCACATTTTGTTACTTGTGGTACTGCAAAAAGAAAATATTTTATAGTTGCATATTAAATTTCAGTTTTATATGGTTCAAAGGACCAGGTTTTTTTTAAATCTCAATAAATTTAAAGGGGTTTTTATCCTGGAGGATATGTCAACAGTCAACAGCAACAATAAAATAAGATGAGAGGGCATTGTTACTATAGTGTGCCAGTGCCAGTGCCACCAGTGGGATGGGTCTGCTCCTGGCTTCTTGTCTCAAAATATGCAGATTTTTTATGTTTTATTGTTATTAGTTTTATTTTATCGTGGCTTGTATAGCACTGTTTATTATTGACTCTTATGTTCTTGAACTATTCAAAGTTTTATTACCCTTGTTTGGCATTTATATTTATTATTTTATTCGCTACGTTTTTGGTTGGTGTGTATTTTAAAGAAACTACCTTTTGGATGTCTATTTCTTAGTTATTGAAAATTATTTACTGCTATGATTACCGGGTTTTTTAGTTTGTTTCTAAATTTAAAATGAATTTGTGATGGAAAGTGACTTTACATATTATATTATGTTAAAGTCACTTTTCAATTTGACGACTCTGTATGAAATATGACAGGGAGAAAAAAATAGCCCTTGGCGAGTTTCTTGCCGGTTCTTCTTGTTACAAGGCCTCCTGCCGTAGGATTTGCGAACCGATAGCGTAGCTTCATTGACGTTCACAAATGCTGTATCAGCCTAAAACGAATAAATGATATTGAATTTTAAATTTTTAATAGTATCGCCACTAATTCACATAGTTTTTTGACTTTTCTTGAATTGAGTTCTGAGAGAATGGTTTGAACCAACCAAACCCACATATTTTAAAACGTTTAAATTAAACTTCTATAAAAACATAGATCTCTCATCCCTATTTCTGACGCAATCCATCAGCAAATGTTGCACATCTTCCACCTTGTTGCATACTAGCCAATTATCAGAGAGAGCTTTTTTCATTAGCAATGCAAACTTTGCCGATGGTTAGTTCCAAGGTTAAAAGATCAAGGTTGACCTTGAGAACAACTGCATCGAATCCAAAGTCCGTTTGTTTGTGTGTTTTTCCGTCTTTTACGTCAAAATGGAGCAACGGATCGACGTAATTTTTTGTGTACGGATAGTTTGAAAGCTGGAGAGCGACATAGGCTACTTTCTACGAGATATCTTCGTGAAAACCATGCAGGCGAAGCCGCCAGCGGAAGGCTAGTAGATAATAAAAGCTTAGTGATGCTTTTGGTCTTGTGCAAATTCGAAGGTAACATATAGCGTGCAGGCACAACAACTAGTTACGGTTTTCTTGTGACTTTTCTTTTACATGTTGCTAGCGTTCGACCTGCGAATTAATCCGCGTGAAATTCGCAAATATAACGCTTCTTCTGGATCGAAATGTTCAAAATTTTTAAGACTTTGAATTGTTTAGGTGTAAAACGGCGACCGACAGATACAAATAGACAGATAAAGATATTTTTTTATTTATTTAAAAAAACAAACAGCGTAATTGTTATAAATGTGCAGCTTAAATATTAACATAAGGTTACATACAGGTTTCCCTTAAAATAACCATTAGGTGGTATTGGACGTATACTTAAGGAATAGGTGTTTAGGAAAAATACTAAGAAATACCTAATTTTTTTACTAGAACTACAAATTAAACGTTAAATCGAAATCAAACAATACTTCACTGAATTTATCTTCAAACTTATTAATCAGTTGGATGCTCGATTTAAATGGTCTACTCCTGATTTTAAATTATTTTTATGCATTCACAATGCAATTCTGTAAGTATAGGAAAAATGTAAAAATGTAAAATAAAAATGTAAAATGTAAAATATAGGAAAAATCCCGCCTGAAACCTACTTATAGGGCTCGTGGTTTTTTACTATCACATTTTTCCTTTAGGTCTACCTGGTCAACTCAAGAACGCAAAATCCAAAACTAAGTTATAACTGTCTCTCTCGCTCTCCACTCATGACATAACTAAAAGAGACGTGACTAACGAAGTTTTGGATTCCTCGTTTCGCAGTACAGTCTCTGATTGGATTCTGAAATAACTTTAAGCCGCAGTTGCTTCAATTAACATTGCTTGAAGCGGAAACAACTGAATAAGTTTTTAGTAAAAAAAATCATGTTTATGACAAACTTTTTTGCTGACTGCACTTAAATATTGTATTGTCATTCAAACCAAACCTGTATACAAAATTTCAGCTCCATCGGACACTGGGAAGTGGGGCATATTAAGCCCTCATGATTTGTCCCCCATTAACTAACAAACTAACTAACATGGCAAGTTAAATAAAAGCTTGTAATCAAAAGCTTGTAAAAAGGATCGAGCATCTATACTAATATTATAAAGCTGAAGAGTTTGTTTGAAAGCGCTAATCTTAGAAACTCCTGGACTGAATTGAAAATTTCTTTTTGTGTTGTGGATAGTCCATTTATCGAGGAAGGCTATAGGCTATACTTTATCCCGATATTCCCACGGGAATGGGTACCACACGGGTAAAACCGCGAGGACCCGCTAGTATGAAAGTAATAGGTATTTAGTCAAAAGCTTTCATTACATCAACCAATGGCATTTACAGTCACGCATGGAAAACAAGCTCATTATTGTCGGGATTGTTCTAGTATCAAAAGTCAAATATAGTACAAAATAAAAAATTAACAAAATGTTTTTAGCACCTTTTTAAAACAACAAACGGCAGCAAAAAAATAACAGAAGTGAGTTTTTTTTACTATTTGCACACAAAATTCAAATAAGTACCATTTTGTTTTAAGTTTAAATAAAAACCGACCTAATAATAAACGTGGAGCAAATTTACACCTGATGTTGTCGCTTTTATTAGCTAAAATGATGTCTGAGACAACAACAGAATTACACCATGTAACCTTACACCATGTTTAATTAGTAAGGGGGTACGTATTTAATAACAATAATTACTTACGTGAACTAGTCCCATACACCAACACTGTCACTAAAAAACAGGACACAAGAGTATTTTTCATCTTGGCAAGAAAAAACAGTTAAAAATCCAAAGAGTGTACCACTAGTTTGAGACCCTACACCAATATACTGGAAACAGACCAAACCTTGTTTTAAATAGCACATGTTTTCGTTTTGCTCTTTGCGGTTGATAAACTAGTTTTTAACGAGTTGTTTTTTTGTCAATGCTCTTCTATGCAGTTGGTGCGTCAATGCATTCTTACTTTGATTAAGCATTAACTCATTCCATTGCCTCACACACCCATAACTATTTATTTCAGGGGATGAGAGTGTACTTCAATATGAACAACTCTATAGAGCCAAACAAACGCCAAAAAATAAACCAACCGACTTAACCAAATTGTATGGAATAGCAGGTTTTACCGCTATATTGAAAGAAGCTATCATAATTTAATACACACACCCACACCTGTATATTAAAAGCAAAAATCTCGGAAACTACTTGACTACTGTACATGAAATATGGCAGGAAGGTGGATAATATATAAGTAGGAGAAGTCTACTAAGAAAGGATATTGGGAAACTCCCCTTCTAAAGGGGTAAAATGGGGGGTGAAGTTTATATGGAACTTCCTCATTTATGAATGTAGAAGTATAAAAAATGTTATGTAGGCTACTGGTCACCATTAAAAATGATTTGCGTAGGCGAAGTTAAAATTCTCCCTCTTAATGGGGTAGGTAAAAAGTGGGGGTAAAAGTTTGTATAGGATTTCGTCATTAGAAGTCTGAAAAATAATCCAAAATTATATGCGCAGATGAAATAAAAAAACCCCTAATGGGGTAGAAAGGGGGTTGGGATACAAGATTGATAAAATATAAATGCGAAAGTTTTAAGTTTGTGGCTGATCACGGCAAATTAATGAACAGATCTGGATCTAATTTGGCAGACAGAAGGTCGGGCCAGTTTTTTTATCTGGCTTATATACTATAGCTTAACGTTTTGTTTAGTACTATTATATATTCTGTGGTTTTGTATCGTCCTGTGAAGTACAGTTACTGTACTCTACCTACAAGATGACACAAAACGATAAGCTAACTATTATTTAACTTTTTACTTTTTTGCATTCACAATGCAATTTTTATGATAGAAAAATGGAAAATGAAGTATTTAGAAAAAATCGACCCGTCTCACAACCATCGGAGCTGTGCGAGACGGGTCGATTTTTTTAGATACTTCATTTTCCATTTTTCAAGCTAACTATTGTTTGAAAAACGATTTTTCAAGATATTTAACCATTAGTTACTTTTTTAACCGTTAGTTCAGTTAACTATGGATAAAAAAACTGGCCCTTAGACTTGAGTTTACCAATAGTCGGTTACGTTAATGGTTCACCCTTGTTTGGCAGAACAACGTTTGATCGAATTTCGATAATTCGAACAACGTTTGAGAAAATAATCACTTTGTATAATATCGATTGACATAATTTTCATTTCATCGAATATTCATTTGCGATAACAACGTTTGCGCTAATGATCGTAAAATAGAATGTTCATTTCATCGAATATTCATTTGAGATAACAACATTTGCGCTAATGATCATAAAATAGAATGTTCATTTGATATAATAATCGTTTGGTATAAAAACGTTTGGAAGAAAAGCCGACTTCTCGGAAGTCCTGTAGAACACGTGATAGGTTAGAAATTTCGTGGTTATTTTTTTTTGTATCAATACAAATTACTTATGGATTGTTTCACAAAAAAAATAACCACGAAATTTAAGGCGATCGCTTCGCTGCGCTTCGCGATCGCCTTAAATTTCTAACCTATCACGTGTTCTACAGGACTTTCGAGCCACTCAAATATTAACGATCTTTCGACTAAATCATTATTAGTCTAGTTAAGCATTCGTTTAAATAAAATTAGCGCAATTGAAAATTCGGTAAAATGACATTCGTCCAAATAAAATTAGCGCAATTGAAAATTCGGTAAAATGACATTCGACCAAATAAATAATTATACGAAATAAAATTATGACAAATAAACATTCGATCAAATGAATAATTCTGTGAAATGACTTTATTGTAACTAAAATTAGTCGAACCGATTTTCGACGAAATGTTGTTCTACCAAACAAGGGTGAACCTACGTTAATAGTATAAATTTAAAGGTTCCCATGGGATTGTTGTTGTTCAATGTGCGTGGGATTGACATGATTGTTGAATGGTTATAGTTTAGGGCTTGGAAAATGCCCTAATTATTTTTTTCTATCCCAGGAAAATGTACGGTTCCCTTGGGATAAAATTATTTTTGACGAAGCAAAACATCGAGACGATTTTATGCGTATTTTGTTCAACGTTAAGAGAATGTCTTAATATTATACATGCGTAAGTAGCCCTGTCTGTTTGTCTATCCGTTACCTTCTCAAGCCTAAACTGATCGGAATTTGACGATATTAGCTACAGAGAGCAGTGGGTAACGCTCTTGGACTGCGATCGCTGAGGATAAGTAACTTTCACAATGGTCAGTCATGGGATGGGTGACCAACAGTATACCATCTTGAGCCTATAATACCTTCGTGCTGAGGAAGACACGATAAGGCGATGGTCCCGGCTACAATTGCATCAAAATTTTAAAAAGGCAGAGGTACCCTTTGTGGCCACTTTAAGGATTTTTTGACTTTTAAGCACTAAGTACTAAATGGACTTAGGTATTTAAGACACAAATTATATCTTAAATTAAAGATAATTTATCTAGATTTAAAGGTACAACTTTAAATTTTTTAAAAGTTAAATAGTTTTTTGTATATATTTAATACAAAATGTGTGAGAGGTGCCATATGTACCGGTTTTGGCCACTTACTGATAGTTAAACTTTTGTAAGTATTGCGAAAAATCAAAACCAAACCCAGGTAAAATCAATATATTCTAATGCACTAGAAACTAGTCAATTGCAAAACAACAATTTAATTGTAAAAAATAAAGGTTTATAAAGTATTTCATCCAAACCAAATTTCTTAAAATTTTCATACAAAACATTTTTTCAAACAGAAAATGGAATTTATTGAAAAAAAATCTTTTGACATAATGAATTCTAACGGTTGTTATTATTACCTTAAAATACCTTATTTTAATTGCAGAAATGGCTAAAAGTTGTTTAGAAAACTTTTAGAGCAAAAAGTGGCCAAAACCGGTACAGTGGCCAAAACCGGTACGCCTGCCCTATATGCTTGAAATACAAAAAGGTTAAACCTAGGTACTAGTAATTACTTTCGCTGTGTTAATAAGTAAGTAATGTACACGGTATTTTTTTATAACCCCGGATAATTTTAGGGATTAGACAAAAGCGCAAAAATATTAAATGAAAATGTTTGGAACAGCTGTTTTTTTTGTCGATTTCAGTTTTGGTCCCAAAATAAAAGCTGCTTGTTTTCATGAGTAGAAAAAATCCTAAAATGATCCGGGGTGATAAAAAATAACGGTGTATGCTCATATCGTTTTTTATTTATGTAATTATATTTATTTTATGTCATTTATTATTATTATGAAGCTCTTTACCTAGATATGCGTTTTCAGAAATATAGTGGGGCTAGGTAGTGCTCTCATAAACACAGGTATCCACGGAAGAGCAGCGTCGGAGTGTCTATGACATTCGACAGATGCTGAGTGGATACCTTTTTACCCGACTACGGCAAAGCAAAAAAAGGAGGGTTATGAGTTTGACCGGTATGTATGTATGTATGTATGTTTGTATGTATGTTCATCTGTTCCCGCATAACTTCTAAACTGCTGATCATATATTCACAATTGAGGTATCGTTGGAAGCGTCTTGATTGTCTGCTGGTTATAGGCTATGTCACGTCTCATGAAATTGAATATGGCGCCCTCTAGAAGACATAAAGTTGTGAACTAAAAAACTTTTTTTTGAGAAGAATATCGTGTGTGGTATCAAATGAAAGCTCTTGGTGAGCTCGTTTCAAAAATATATATTTTATTAGTTGTTGCTTGCGGCTTTGCTTGCATAAATCGAATTTTGACTTTATCACGAAATTCATCATCATCATATCGCCGAACGACGCCCACTGCTGGGCATAGGCCTCCCCCAAGGAACTCCACAACAATCGATCCTGCGCTGCCCGCATCCAGCGGCTTCTTGCGACTTTGACCAGATCGTCGGTCCACCTTGTAGGGGGCCTGCCCACGGATCCGGTACGCGATCGCTATGCGCTATCTGTTCCGCCCACTGCCACTTGGAAGCAGGGAAATACCGGCTTTCCGCCCGCTCTCAGAAGCTCTGTTGTGCCCGCCTGCCGCCTTGTTGTTTTTAAGCTGCTTGAGAGCCATTGTTTTAAATTTGAGCCGGTATAGGTCGGAGCGTGGATTTTATCAGCCGCGATCTTTCAAGCTTAACATTGATATTCAATGTGCCTCTGACCATACGATTAACAGCGGAGATCACACTGACATCATACAGGATGTGCTTCTTCGTCGACATGTTAAAATCGATCTCGTTTTTGACATTACCGTCTGGGCTGATCCAGGTCCATTTGCCGGTTACGGGCTTCCTGAAGAAGGAGTTCATCATAAAGAGGTTCTCCGTCTCCATGAAGTCTGCCAACATCTTGCCGATATCGTTCCGTTGCCCAAATCCAAATTGCCCCACTCTCAACTCATCACTGCAACGTTGCCCCAACTTAGCTTTGAAATCTCCCACCACAACCGTGTAGTGGGTTTTATAGCTATGCATGGTTTTCGAAACCTCCTCATACATAGACTCCACTTCGTCATCGTCATGTGTCGAGGTCGGAGCGTATACTTGTATGACATTTAGCGAATACCGTTTCGATATTCTGAGTATCGGGTACGCTACCCGGCTCGACACGCTTCCGATGGTGATCACGTTGTTGACTAGGGACTTGTAGAATGTGGACAACACCTAGGGATTGTTGTTCGCCCTCTCGGTGGTAAAGTAAGTTACCGGATTGCAGGATAATCGAGTTCTCTTCGGACTTCAGATAATCCAATGATGTCCCAGTGTAACTTATCTACTAACAACCTCTTCCAACTGTATGAGCTTCGAGTCAGTCCGCAATATGCTCGTGTTGTAGGTTGCCAGGTCAAGTCGTCTGTGTTGGTAGCCTAGTCTTACCCGGGGATTCTCAGCACCCCCTGCCCGCCGTTACCATAGCCGCTAATAGCTAGGAATAGCGGGCCGCCGTGGACTGGGGGCTGATTTTTTTGGTGTAAAACCATTTGGGGGGGGGGAAGGGGGGTTGCCATAATCGCCACGCTTGGCCTGCCAAGTATTGGCGATCGCAGTATGTCCTGCTGTTACATGGAGACGCTGCTGCCCCTCTCTTGATGGCAGTTTTCCCTCTGTCACCTCTTACGACACCCCCTCGAGAAGAGAGGGGGTAGTGCTATTATTTTTATGTGCCGGCACTACACAGCGCAAAATTATGACCCCAAAATAATATAAATAAAAATTAAGTTCAAAAACTAAAACCCGACTACTGAAAAATCACGCTCTAAAAAGTATGAAACAAGAAAATATTCTCATCTGAAATTGCCGTGGTCGTACGCCTAGTCGTAGGTACTATAACAAAACAATATTTTCATTCTAGGGAAAAGTGGCATACGACCACGGCAATTTCAGATGAGAATATTTTCTTGTTTCATACTTTTTAGAGCGTGATTTTTCAGTAGTCGGGTTTTAGTTTTTGAACTTAATTTTTTAGTGTCATATTGTTATTAAAATATAGCCTATCTCAATCGGGCAGAATGTAGCTTTCTAATGGTCAAAGGATTGTGTTCATCGGTGTAGTAGTTTCGTCCTATACAATTCAAACAAACAAACGAACAATCAAATTTTTGGCTCTTTGATATAAGTATAGATATCAGACAAGGAAGGTCTATGCCCCAGGCAGCGGGGACATTAAAATGGGTTGATGATGATGATGAGACTTTGGAGAGCGCCTATCTACCTGTTTTTTCACAATTTGAAGCGATATAATCAAATTACACGCGGACGAAGTCGCGGGCGGCCACTAGTAGTTAAATATTTTAGTCAGAAATAGCTAACGAAATGATATATTAATGGATGTTTAAAACTAGAATTTTGTAGGTAGTACATAAACATCAATAGACATTGATGTTTTTTTCCGTCGATTTAATTAGCTTTGTTATTTAATCGATCGGTCGAGAAATCATGGAGATTGTTCTATTTAGTCTTTTAAATGCATTTGATTGCGTCCAAATTTCGCTATTCTGAAAATGATGAATGCCTAATGAAAATAAAGAAGTGGAGGTGACATTATTTTGTATAATACAAAGGAGTTAATTGCAAGTTACATTACATTTTTAGTTCTAAGTTAATAATTTTATGGCAAAGATTAGTTTTCGATTTCGACCACGCGCAGACTTATCTTTCGCGCACTCTAGTATGTACTCAGGAAGAAATTAGTAGCTAAACTTGTTTGACCAATTGCAAAATAAGTAGGTAGTATAAACATTAGTGGACCCGGTGAACTTCGTATCACCTACCTACAATTATAATAAAGATTTTCATTCACTCTGTGAAGTACGTGCGATTTTGTAACCGTTTGGGCGCTTGTGCACTTACACTGAATTTTACCGTCCCGGAAAGAAACGGATGCTTATATTTTAATAATAAATTATATCATTTATTTATTTCGTGTAGTTTAGGGTTTGAAACATTGAAACTTCACGAAATTAATAATTTTTTACTATTATAAATGATTTATTATTAAAATACAATCATCCGTTTTTTTCCGGGACGGTAAAATTCAGTGTAGTGCACAAGTGCCCTTTCGCTGCCAAGGTTTTTTTTTTGGTTGCGTGAAATTTTAAAACTGTGATAACTTCTAAAGTATTAATTTAAATTAAATAAGGGAGAGGACAATTTTGATTTACATTAAATGCCACGGTAACTAATATACTTTTTTAGATAAGGATTAATACTCATTAAGAGAAATTAGCTTTGCAAATAAGGTAATATTTTAAATTAATTACTTAAAGATAAAAATGATTACTGTGAGTCAATCTTAAAAGATAGATATATGCTATCGCGGACTTTTTATAGGCCTTTGTATGGTTTACAATTCCATACATAATTTTTTGACGGCTTCATCGCAAAACATGGATTTTATTATATTTCACAAACACTTAATTAGAATGTTTTGTATGTATAAATCTTCGGGTTTTTTTTCTAAATAACAGTAAAAACTGCATCAAAATCCGGTGCGTGATTTAAAAGAAGAAAACTTATAAACAGACAGACAGAGGCGGAGAGCGACTTTGTTTTATACTATGTAGTGATTGTTGTGCGGCCAATTATTTTAGACCTAATTGTCGTGGGGAAAAAATTGATAATTTAATGTAACTTTTTCAGAAGTTAGCTCTCTGTACCATTACCTAGGCCAGCCTAGGCTCAACGTAACTATTTGCTATTAAATTGATCAAGGCGACAGACTTGCCACTAAATTATAAATTGTCTTGTGGAGGCAGGTATCTTTGCTGGAGGCAGGTAGGTATCCAATTCGCGTACCCAGGTCGTCGTCTGTGCATTGATATAACTTTTAAAAGAATGACGATTCGAATAAAAAACACAACATATTGTAGATTTTTTAATGTACTTATATAAAAGAGTACATTGATGTATTAATAATAAAGATAGGTGGTAATGTTTTGTAAGTAGGTATAGTAAAGTTCCATTCAAGAACACTATTTAAGCATTATTCAGTTAAACATTGTTTTAATTATGTTATGTCACACAAACTCATATTTATCTTTATAATGAATTTATAGTGTCTATGAATAAGGATGTGTTTTAAGGCTCGAGCACACCAAACGCGGGTCATAAGCAGAGCAGGTCACTCAGGTCAGTAGCAGCGCGGGAGTCGGCGGGAGTCGGTACACTGAACCAAACTGACCGCTGCAGAACCTTTCAAACGTTTAGTCGCAATATTATGTCCAATTCGCGAATTGACTACATAGTCGCAATTTTACCAATTCTCAAAATGCCCAATTCTCTAAACGACGAATTCGCAAAATGACAAATTCTCATAATGACCAATTCGCGTAATGACTTACTTTTTTTATTGTATGAAAACAGTATTTTTGTTATAATATATTTGTTAGAATTGGACATTTCGAGAATTGGTAAATTTGCGACTATGTAGATGCGACTAAATCGTTTCAAGGCTTGAGCACACCAAACGCGGGTCAGAAGCAGAGCAGGTCAGTAGCAGCGCGGGATTAGTCGGCACACTGAACGCAGCAGCAGTTTCAAAACAGTGGCAACGCGGGCCCGCGTTCAAACCACGTTCAGTGTGACGGATAAGGCAGGCAGTATGCATAATACAACTCTCGTCAACTGCTTTCGACGCACTGCGCTGCACTGCGAACGCCCTGCGCTGCACTGCGAACGCCCTGCCTCGGTGTGTCATGCTAACATAATAAATAAATAAGTAAAAAAATAAATAATAAACTCTATGAAATACGTTACACTAAATTTGAACGCGGGCCCGCGCTCAAACTGCTCCGCACCGCGCCTGCGCTGCTTCTGCCCCGCTCCCGCACCCATCGCCGCCCGGTTTGTAGTCCGGCAGTTGCAGTGCAGCTCGGCGCGGCGGAGAGCAGGCGCGGGCCCGCGTTCAAATTTAGTGTGACGTAGTTCATAGAGTTTTTTGTATTACAACTTGCGCGGGCCCGCATTCAAACGCGGGTCAGGAGCAGAGCAGGTCAGTAGCAGCGCGGGAGTCGGCGGGAGTCGGTACACTGAACGCAGCAACAGTTCCAAAGCAGTTGCAACTGCGCAGTGCGCTGCTTCTGCCCCGCTCCCGCACCGTTTGTAGTCTGGCAGTAGCAGTGCGGCTCGGCGCGGCGCAGAGCAGTTTGAGCGCGGGCCCGCGTTCAAATTTAGTGTGACGTAGTTCATAGAGTTTCTTGTATTACAACTTGCGCGGGCCCGCATTCAAACAGCGCGTTTGGTGTGCTCAAGCCTTTAATTAAGTTATTAGTTAGTCTAATGAGATCTCTTCGGCGGGCTTTGCTTTGTAGAATTTGTTGCAGTTTCCGACGATTTTCTCGACGATCGATTTGATGATGGGTTTTCCAATGTCCCTAATGATGTCGTTCGAGTTTTCAGTGATAACTTCGTGTGCTGCCTGAGCTGTAGGAAAAGAAATCATTAAATATCTCATACTCGTCTGTGCTTCGGAAGGCAATTTTCGATATTGATCCCGGCTGAGTTTGCAGTCGTTAACACCCACCAATCCGCATTCTCCTTATAGGTACATCCATAAGGAAAGCCTGTGCCCCAGCAGTGGGGACATAACTTTTTTTATAGTGAGAGGAACGCGTTTGCGCATATTATGTGGGACTCGCCTCTCCGTTTCCTGACCCCAGCGACAACGACTCCGATGTGGGGTCCGCCAGGGTGAATACCCACTAAACCCCTCACTGCTTGCTCTCACCACCGTTAGGTAGGAGTCGCGCTGTGGAAGGTCCGATGTGGCAATTTCCACGGGACAAAACTTGTGTGCTAGTATACATTTTTGACTTAAAGACAACAGAAACAATCGTTATTAGGATATTTTGACAGTTTATTTGCTTTTCACGAAAAAGTAGTCGTAGTCCTCAAAACTTAGTATAAGTAAGTACTTTTAATTTTTCTTGCCAGAATTCCTATTATGCTAACGCATTTACCCTGAAAAATACATTTTACCTCTACGGTAAAATGTTTTATAATTATAGCCTAAAATAATTAGCCAGATAAGAAACTTACCCAAAACATCATTGCCATCGAAGAGGTTCTCAAAGTTGAGAAAAGATTTATCCATCAAGTCGTAAGTGAAACTGGACCCCTTAATGTGCCAGTACTTCTTGCCGTCGCGGCTTGTCCGGTCGGTCATGTCTGCCTCCACGTCAATTTGCATTTTATCTAAAAATAGATTAACAAACGTATTGCATAATACTTCATGTGATCTCTTTTGCACGCCAATTTTTATTTCGATACAGGTATCTACTTAAATACAGTCAGGTTGCTCCGCCATTACTTAGAATTTCATTTAATTTCCCAATTCATTGGAATTTATTATCTTTAATTACAAATATTGAAACAACCAATACTAGCAGAGATAAATTTTATTTTAATTAGACGGCCAATAAGTATGGAGAAATAGTAAAAAAATATTAAGTAAGACTTTTTTCTTAACGTTCAACAGTTAAACTTTTTCTTACGAGTATATCTGTCTCACTTCTTTTTATTCAAAAGAAGTGTAAACTTACTTAGTACCACTTTCGCATCTCCTTTGCCTTCTATAGGAAGGACAGAGATATGTCCACGCATTTCATACTGGCCCACTACGCGAACGCTGCAAACTAACTTGACGTACATCTTCGATTTGGTCAAGTCACGTCTAAAATCAAATTAAGCATTATTTTTTATGTCTTAGGGGTAGTATCAAGTTGCCGCTTTATTTGGAGATTTTCGTACAATTATTTTTCCCATACTAACATTTTAATTCGTTTTAACAATGCTGCAAGTACTAAGAAATATAATCATGATGTGCATTAGGAAGGGAAATACCCACTAAATACTTCAGGTCACCCATCGAACCCATAAGATTTTAAATGGTAAGTAATAGATGATGTCGTCACCAAGCGAAGTGTCACATAGTGCCGATTATTCGTTTAAGTTCTTATCGTTCCATCTAACTACTTCAAAACAACTGTTTAACTAAAAACAAGGCAAAAGAAGACGGCAGATATAATATGTGCAGCGCATTCTATTCAGTAAAAGCTCTTTTATAGTATCATGAAATTGGAAAATTTAACGACACAGATAATATATAATTGCGGCAAGGCTACATAAGTAAGACGTCGAGTATCAAAGAAATGTAGAATCAGCGAAAAATATGAATCCTTATAGATGGAAAGTGTGTTTATTTGTTTGTTTGTTTGTCACGTTCGTCTTTCACGTCAAAACGGAGCAACGGATTGACATGATTTTTGGTATGGGGATAGTTAAGGAGCTGGAGAGTGACCAAACTTAGGCTTCCTACTTTTAATTGCGGAAAATTATAAAAGAAAAATCATAAAAATGGTTATTTTGTATGAAAAATCGTTAAACTGTCGTACAAGTAGGTATACAAAACTGCCATTTCTTCCATGACGCTTCCAAAGACTATGTAATCACTGATGTTTTAGGCGATTTGGATTACAAACTTTTAATAAGTGACATTTGTGGCAGGCATTGTATAGAACTTCTTTGGTGAAATTAAATGCGCATTGCTATTATTTATTTTTATCTGTTTATCTTTATTAGATGTTGGTGAAACTTCACTGGGACCACTAGTGTAAACATAAACACGTAAGCCTGACGTCAGTACTACGTCAAGACAGGATTGAAGAACCCCCTTATTGAAAAATGGAAAATGAAGTATTTAGAAAAAATCGACCCGTCTCACAACTAGCTCCGATGGGACTCGAACCCACGACCTTTCGCTTTCCGGGCGACTGCTCTAACCACTGAGCTACGGAGTCGTTACGAGAAGCGTCGAATTTATCCAATACTTCTTACTGCGCTGTATAGTCAGCGTTAATTTCATCAATGTGGAGATATTACTACCCCCACACGCGAAAGAAATACCTTTCCAGGTATTTGGCAATCGCTAAAGATGAAATTACTATTGCAACTTATTTAAATTTTTAGTTTTTTGCATTCACAATGCAATTTTTATTACTGAAAAATGGAAAATGAAGTATTTAGAAAAAATCGACCCGTCTCACAACTAGCTCCGATGGGACTCGAACCCACGACCTTTCGCTTTCCGGGCGACTGCTCTAACCACTGAGCTACGGAGTCGTTACGAGAAGCGTCGAATTTATCCAATACTTCTTACTGCGCTGTATAGTCAGCGTTAATTTCATCAATGTGGAGATATTACTACCCCCACACGCGAAAGAAATACCTTTCCAGGTATTTGGCAATCGCTAAAGATGAAATTACTATTGCAACTTATTTAAATTTTTAGTTTTTTGCATTCACAATGCAATTTTTATTACTGAAAAATGGAAAATGAAGTATTTAGAAAAAATCGACCCGTCTCACAACTAGCTCCGATGGGACTCGAACCCACGACCTTTCGCTTTCCGGGCGACTGCTCTAACCACTGAGCTACGGAGTCGTTACGAGAAGCGTCGAATTTATCCAATACTTCTTACTGCGCTGTATAGTCAGCGTTAATTTCATCAATGTGGAGATATTACTACCCCCACACGCGAAAGAAATACCTTTCCAGGTATTTGGCAATCGCTAAAGATGAAATTACTATTGCAACTTATTTAAATTTTTAGTTTTTTGCATTCACAATGCAATTTTTATTACTGAAAAATGGAAAATGAAGTATTTAGAAAAAATCGACCCGTCTCACAACTAGCTCCGATGGGACTCGAACCCACGACCTTTCGCTTTCCGGGCGACTGCTCTAACCACTGAGCTACGGAGTCGTTACGAGAAGCGTCGAATTTATCCAATACTTCTTACTGCGCTGTATAGTCAGCGTTAATTTCATCAATGTGGAGATATTACTACCCCCACACGCGAAAGAAATACCTTTCCAGGTATTTGGCAATCGCTAAAGATGAAATTACTATTGCAACTTATTTAAATTTTTAGTTTTTTGCATTCACAATGCAATTTTTATTACTGAAAAATGGAAAATGAAGTATTTAGAAAAAATCGACCCGTCTCACAACTAGCTCCGATGGGACTCGAACCCACGACCTTTCGCTTTCCGGGCGACTGCTCTAACCACTGAGCTACGGAGTCGTTACGAGAAGCGTCGAATTTATCCAATACTTCTTACTGCGCTGTATAGTCAGCGTTAATTTCATCAATGTGGAGATATTACTACCCCCACACGCGAAAGAAATACCTTTCCAGGTATTTGGCAATCGCTAAAGATGAAATTACTATTGCAACTTATTTAAATTTTTAGTTTTTTGCATTCACAATGCAATTTTTATTACTGAAAAATGGAAAATGAAGTATTTAGAAAAAATCGACCCGTCTCACAACTAGCTCCGATGGGACTCGAACCCACGACCTTTCGCTTTCCGGGCGACTGCTCTAACCACTGAGCTACGGAGTCGTTACGAGAAGCGTCGAATTTATCCAATACTTCTTACTGCGCTGTATAGTCAGCGTTAATTTCATCAATGTGGAGATATTACTACCCCCACACGCGAAAGAAATACCTTTCCAGGTATTTGGCAATCGCTAAAGATGAAATTACTATTGCAACTTATTTAAATTTTGAGTTTTTTGCATTCACAATGCAATTTTTATTACTGAAAAATGGAAAATGAAGTATTTAGAAAAAATCGACCCGTCTCACAACTAGCTCCGATGGGACTCGAACCCACGACCTTTCGCTTTCCGGGCGACTGCTCTAACCACTGAGCTACGGAGTCGTTACGAGAAGCGTCGAATTTATCCAATACTTCTTACTGCGCTGTATAGTCAGCGTTAATTTCATCAATGTGGAGATATTACTACCCCCACACGCGAAAGAAATACCTTTCCAGGTATTTGGCAATCGCTAAAGATGAAATTACTATTGCAACTTATTTAAATTTTTAGTTTTTTGCATTCACAATGCAATTTTTATTACTGAAAAATGGAAAATGAAGTATTTAGAAAAAATCGACCCGTCTCACAACTAGCTCCGATGGGACTCGAACCCACGACCTTTCGCTTTCCGGGCGACTGCTCTAACCACTGAGCTACGGAGTCGTTACGAGAAGCGTCGAATTTATCCAATACTTCTTACTGCGCTGTATAGTCAGCGTTAATTTCATCAATGTGGAGATATTACTACCCCCACACGCGAAAGAAATACCTTTCCAGGTATTTGGCAATCGCTAAAGATGAAATTACTATTGCAACTTATTTAAATTTTTAGTTTTTTGCATTCACAATGCAATTTTTATTACTGAAAAATGGAAAATGAAGTATTTAGAAAAAATCGACCCGTCTCACAACTAGCTCCGATGGGACTCGAACCCACGACCTTTCGCTTTCCGGGCGACTGCTCTAACCACTGAGCTACGGAGTCGTTACGAGAAGCGTCGAATTTATCCAATACTTCTTACTGCGCTGTATAGTCAGCGTTAATTTCATCAATGTGGAGATATTACTACCCCCACACGCGAAAGAAATACCTTTCCAGGTATTTGGCAATCGCTAAAGATGAAATTACTATTGCAACTTATTTAAATTTTTAGTTTTTTGCATTCACAATGCAATTTTTATTACTGAAAAATGGAAAATGAAGTATTTAGAAAAAATCGACCCGTCTCACAACTAGCTCCGATGGGACTCGAACCCACGACCTTTCGCTTTCCGGGCGACTGCTCTAACCACTGAGCTACGGAGTCGTTACGAGAAGCGTCGAATTTATCCAATACTTCTTACTGCGCTGTATAGTCAGCGTTAATTTCATCAATGTGGAGATATTACTACCCCCACACGCGAAAGAAATACCTTTCCAGGTATTTGGCAATCGCTAAAGATGAAATTACTATTGCAACTTATTTAAATTTTTAGTTTTTTGCATTCACAATGCAATTTTTATTACTGAAAAATGGAAAATGAAGTATTTAGAAAAAATCGACCCGTCTCACAACTAGCTCCGATGGGACTCGAACCCACGACCTTTCGCTTTCCGGGCGACTGCTCTAACCACTGAGCTACGGAGTCGTTACGAGAAGCGTCGAATTTATCCAATACTTCTTACTGCGCTGTATAGTCAGCGTTAATTTCATCAATGTGGAGATATTACTACCCCCACACGCGAAAGAAATACCTTTCCAGGTATTTGGCAATCGCTAAAGATGAAATTACTATTGCAACTTATTTAAATTTTTAGTTTTTTGCATTCACAATGCAATTTTTATTACTGAAAAATGGAAAATGAAGTATTTAGAAAAAATCGACCCGTCTCACAACTAGCTCCGATGGGACTCGAACCCACGACCTTTCGCTTTCCGGGCGACTGCTCTAACCACTGAGCTACGGAGTCGTTACGAGAAGCGTCGAATTTATCCAATACTTCTTACTGCGCTGTATAGTCAGCGTTAATTTCATCAATGTGGAGATATTACTACCCCCACACGCGAAAGAAATACCTTTCCAGGTATTTGGCAATCGCTAAAGATGAAATTACTATTGCAACTTATTTAAATTTTGAGTTTTTTGCATTCACAATGCAATTTTTATTACTGAAAAATGGAAAATGAAGTATTTAGAAAAAATCGACCCGTCTCACAACTAGCTCCGATGGGACTCGAACCCACGACCTTTCGCTTTCCGGGCGACTGCTCTAACCACTGAGCTACGGAGTCGTTACGAGAAGCGTCGAATTTATCCAATACTTCTTACTGCGCTGTATAGTCAGCGTTAATTTCATCAATGTGGAGATATTACTACCCCCACACGCGAAAGAAATACCTTTCCAGGTATTTGGCAATCGCTAAAGATGAAATTACTATTGCAACTTATTTAAATTTTTAGTTTTTTGCATTCACAATGCAATTTTTATTACTGAAAAATGGAAAATGAAGTATTTAGAAAAAATCGACCCGTCTCACAACTAGCTCCGATGGGACTCGAACCCACGACCTTTCGCTTTCCGGGCGACTGCTCTAACCACTGAGCTACGGAGTCGTTACGAGAAGCGTCGAATTTATCCAATACTTCTTACTGCGCTGTATAGTCAGCGTTAATTTCATCAATGTGGAGATATTACTACCCCCACACGCGAAAGAAATACCTTTCCAGGTATTTGGCAATCGCTAAAGATGAAATTACTATTGCAACTTATTTAAATTTTTAGTTTTTTGCATTCACAATGCAATTTTTATTACTGAAAAATGGAAAATGAAGTATTTAGAAAAAATCGACCCGTCTCACAACTAGCTCCGATGGGACTCGAACCCACGACCTTTCGCTTTCCGGGCGACTGCTCTAACCACTGAGCTACGGAGTCGTTACGAGAAGCGTCGAATTTATCCAATACTTCTTACTGCGCTGTATAGTCAGCGTTAATTTCGTCGTGGGTTCGAGTCCCATCGGAGCTAGTTGTGAGACGGGTCGATTTTTTCTAAATACTTCATTTTCCATTTTTCAGTAATAAAAATTGCATTGTGAATGCAAAAAACTAAAAATTTAAATAAGTTGCAATAGTAATTTCATCTTTAGCGATTGCCAAATACCTGGAAAGGTATTTCTTTCGCGTGTGGGGGTAGTAATATCTCCACATTGATGAAATTAACGCTGACTATACAGCGCAGTAAGAAGTATTGGATAAATTCGACGCTTCTCGTAACGACTCCGTAGCTCAGTGGTTAGAGCAGTCGCCCGGAAAGCGAAAGGTCGTGGGTTCGAGTCCCATCGGAGCTAGTTGTGAGACGGGTCGATTTTTTCTAAATACTTCATTTTCCATTTTTCAGTAATAAAAATTGCATTGTGAATGCAAAAAACTCAAAATTTAAATAAGTTGCAATAGTAATTTCATCTTTAGCGATTGCCAAATACCTGGAAAGGTATTTCTTTCGCGTGTGGGGGTAGTAATATCTCCACATTGATGAAATTAACGCTGACTATACAGCGCAGTAAGAAGTATTGGATAAATTCGACGCTTCTCGTAACGACTCCGTAGCTCAGTGGTTAGAGCAGTCGCCCGGAAAGCGAAAGGTCGTGGGTTCGAGTCCCATCGGAGCTAGTTGTGAGACGGGTCGATTTTTTCTAAATACTTCATTTTCCATTTTTCAGTAATAAAAATTGCATTGTGAATGCAAAAAACTAAAAATTTAAATAAGTTGCAATAGTAATTTCATCTTTAGCGATTGCCAAATACCTGGAAAGGTATTTCTTTCGCGTGTGGGGGTAGTAATATCTCCACATTGATGAAATTAACGCTGACTATACAGCGCAGTAAGAAGTATTGGATAAATTCGACGCTTCTCGTAACGACTCCGTAGCTCAGTGGTTAGAGCAGTCGCCCGGAAAGCGAAAGGTCGTGGGTTCGAGTCCCATCGGAGCTAGTTGTGAGACGGGTCGATTTTTTCTAAATACTTCATTTTCCATTTTTCAGTAATAAAAATTGCATTGTGAATGCAAAAAACTAAAAATTTAAATAAGTTGCAATAGTAATTTCATCTTTAGCGATTGCCAAATACCTGGAAAGGTATTTCTTTCGCGTGTGGGGGTAGTAATATCTCCACATTGATGAAATTAACGCTGACTATACAGCGCAGTAAGAAGTATTGGATAAATTCGACGCTTCTCGTAACGACTCCGTAGCTCAGTGGTTAGAGCAGTCGCCCGGAAAGCGAAAGGTCGTGGGTTCGAGTCCCATCGGAGCTAGTTGTGAGACGGGTCGATTTTTTCTAAATACTTCATTTTCCATTTTTCAGCAATAAAAATTGCATTGTGAATGCAAAAAACTAAAAATTTAAATAAGTTGCAATAGTAATTTCATCTTTAGCGATTGCCAAATACCTGGAAAGGTATTTCTTTCGCGTGTGGGGGTAGTAATATCTCCACATTGATGAAATTAACGCTGACTATACAGCGCAGTAAGAAGTATTGGATAAATTCGACGCTTCTCGTAACGACTCCGTAGCTCAGTGGTTAGAGCAGTCGCCCGGAAAGCGAAAGGTCGTGGGTTCGAGTCCCATCGGAGCTAGTTGTGAGACGGGTCGATTTTTTCTAAATACTTCATTTTCCATTTTTCAGTAATAAAAATTGCATTGTGAATGCAAAAAACTAAAAATTTAAATAAGTTGCAATAGTAATTTCATCTTTAGCGATTGCCAAATACCTGGAAAGGTATTTCTTTCGCGTGTGGGGGTAGTAATATCTCCACATTGATGAAATTAACGCTGACTATACAGCGCAGTAAGAAGTATTGGATAAATTCGACGCTTCTCGTAACGACTCCGTAGCTCAGTGGTTAGAGCAGTCGCCCGGAAAGCGAAAGGTCGTGGGTTCGAGTCCCATCGGAGCTAGTTGTGAGACGGGTCGATTTTTTCTAAATACTTCATTTTCCATTTTTCAGTAATAAAAATTGCATTGTGAATGCAAAAAACTCAAAATTTAAATAAGTTGCAATAGTAATTTCATCTTTAGCGATTGCCAAATACCTGGAAAGGTATTTCTTTCGCGTGTGGGGGTAGTAATATCTCCACATTGATGAAATTAACGCTGACTATACAGCGCAGTAAGAAGTATTGGATAAATTCGACGCTTCTCGTAACGACTCCGTAGCTCAGTGGTTAGAGCAGTCGCCCGGAAAGCGAAAGGTCGTGGGTTCGAGTCCCATCGGAGCTAGTTGTGAGACGGGTCGATTTTTTCTAAATACTTCATTTTCCATTTTTCAGTAATAAAAATTGCATTGTGAATGCAAAAAACTAAAAATTTAAATAAGTAAACCCCCTTATTCCTCGTACATTACCAAGTTTGATAACTGGCTTTCTACAAGGAAAAATAATTCTTCCTAGCTTACTCGGTTTTCAAATGGGATTTTTTTTTCCTGGTAGAAAACCGTATTTTATTTAGTTTTCTACGAAGAATTTTTTTTCTTCTTAGCTTACCCAGTTATCAGAGGAGAATTTTTTTTTCCTCCTAGAAAGCTGTGAATTGAATCACAGCTTTGTACGTGTTGTGCGATCTACGGAGAAGAATTTTCCCGTCGTAGCCATTAGATCAGATAGAACGAATAATTATTTATTTATATTACTTAGATTATTTTTATTTTAGAGGGAACAACAGTTTTATTTTATTTTATTATATTACTAGCGGCCGCCCGCGGTTTCACCCGCGTGGTTCTCGTTCCCGTGGGAATATCGGGATAAAAAGTAGCCTAAGTTATTTCTTATTACATCAGCTACCTGCCAGCGAAAGTCCCGTCAAAATCGGTCCAGTAAGTAGTAAAAAGCAGTTATTTTAATATTACAAACAGACACTCCAATTTTATTTTTTTGTATAGTTATAGATTTAATAGTAAAGAGGTTACTTAAATCTTTACTTTTTTGCATTCACAATGCAATTTATATCATTGAAGAATTGAAAATGAAGTATTTTAGAAAAAATCGACCCGTCTCACAACCAGTTCCGATGGAACGGTTGGTTGGATGGTCTAATTATTAAAGTAAAACTTAATCTAAGTAATTATTCGGTCTATCTGATCTAATGGCTACGAAGGGAAAATTCTTCTTCGTAGAACGCACAACACGTACAAAGCTGTGATTGAATTCACAGCTTTCTACGAGGAAAAAAAAATTCTCCTCTGATAACTGGGTAAGCTAAGAAGAAAAAAAATTCTTCGTAGAAAACTAAATAAAATTACGGTTTTCTACCAGGAAAAAAAATCCCATTTGAAAACCAGGTAAGCTAGGAAAAATTATTTTTCCTTGTAGAAAGCCAGTTATCAAACTTGGTAATGTACGAGGAATAAGGGGAAGAACCGTATGAAAACATATGAATCACACCATCGAAGCTTCTCGCTCGCTTAGCATAAATACAAGTTCCAACATCTTTATCTGTTGGGTAGTTGGGCCGAGGTCCCCGAGCACAGATACCGAGCTTGGAGGAAGTAGGGCAGGAGACCCCTTTGTAGCCACTTTGAAGCACCAAGTGCTAAATGGTCTTCTGGTCTTAGGTATTTGAGACAAAAAATATATCTTAAATTGTTATTGTTGATCGAAGCTTAAATTATAGAGAAATTAACCTTTAAAGGCACATCTTTCAATTTTTAAAGAATAAAATAGATTATTGTAAGCACATACTGTGCGATAGGTGCCAAATGTCTCATTTTGGACACTTATAGCCAAACTTTTGTAAGTTTAGCGAAAAATCAAATCTGCCCTACATCCCTCGCCTGATATATTATTATTATTATTATGTTTTATTTTTCACATATATACATATATGGTAAGATTTATTCATGCTTTTGTGGGACTGTGAGTCAACACAAAGAGGCATTTTTTATATTTTCGGGGATTTATGATGTAATCTGAATTAGTTTGTGAATTGATAATCTATTGTATTTTCGGAAACATCTAAGAACTTTCTAACTATTCTGCATTATTATTATTATTATTTATTAAACATAATTAAACGGATAAAAACCCAATTACATAATTACAGAAATATTGTAGGTACACAGTTTACATTTATAAAACAAAAAAAAGTATACAATTTGGTAGTTAGATTCGATTATTAATCATTTTTGGATTATCAAAAATTATATCGATTTCTGGAAAAGTTACCAGGAGCGCGTTTAGTGCTTCATGCATACGACATAAAGGAGACTGCGCGCGTGCCACCGTACGACACGGCGGGGGCGCGAACAGACGATGTCTACGACCAGAACGTATTCTTATATAGTTTTCCGGAACATAAAGGCGACACAACTGTTCAACACATTCAGGCGAATCCATAACTCATATGTATAAATTATACATCCATATATATAAATTATTAAATGGCTGATGATGATGATGATGATGATATATAAATTGTACTAGTGGCTTACCGCGGTATAACCCCATGTGGTATCCGTTTCTGTGGGTATATCGGGATTAAATATAGTCTATGTCACTTGGGAAGAATGTAGCTTTCTAAAGGAGAATTTTTAAAATCAATCTAGTAGTTTTTTAGTTTAATTACAAACATACAACCAAAAAATCAAATCTTTCCTTATTTAGTGTAGCCGATCGATGAAGCAATCTGCCTCAACAGAAAACTTACTTACTCAATTTTCTTCACCTGACATCCCTTCAGCCCCGTGATGACCATGTTCTTCACCTTGAGGTTTAGGTTAGGGTTGCCAGCATCCACCATCTTCTCCACGACTAATGGGTCCAGCCTGTCCATCTGTAGCTCAGGTATACCTTCAGCGAATACTGGAATCAACGCCTGTGCGGACTTCTTCATACATTTGAGGTCATTAGCGGCACATTTTGTTACTTGTGGTACTGCAAAAAGCAATTCATTTATATAGTTGCATATAGGTAATGTTGCAATTTTATACAGTTGAAAGGACAAGGTTAAAAGATCAAGGTTGACATTGAGAACAACTGCATCGCATTTAAACTAATTTAAATGCGAAATTGTGTTTGTTTGTGTGTTTAATTTCAGTCTTTCACGTCAAACCGGAGCAACCGATCGACGTAATTTTTTAACCCTCGATGCAAAAACAGGGGAGTTATAAGTTTGACGTGTGTGTGTATCTGTCTGTCTGTCTCTCTGAGGCAACGTAGCTCCTAAACGACTGGGCCGATTTTGATGCGGTTTTTTAGTTAAAAGCTAAATTAATCAAGTTGGTTTTTAGCTACGTTTGACGAAAATCCATCGGGCCATTTATGGAGATGTTCAACTGCCTGCAGAAACGGTAAAATATACAGAGGTGGTGCTTTGACTAAAATTATGTAAACCTTGGGCCAATGAGTCACACCAACACATCAAAATATGACTATAAAAATTACTGCATTTAATGTGCGTACTCGTGCAAGTACTAATAGTTTTTGTTTCATCGAAATCTGGCCAGGATTTCCAAAGTTACAGCGTTGTAAAGTTTCACCAGCTTTTGTAAATTTGCTCTCCTTGCGCGCTATTGCGATGACGTCATGTCGCACTGACATCTCTGATTGCGGCTGT
This sequence comes from Crambus lathoniellus, assembly GCA_949710035.1. Lineage (NCBI taxonomy): Eukaryota > Metazoa > Arthropoda > Insecta > Lepidoptera > Crambidae > Crambus > Crambus lathoniellus. The sequence continues at coordinate 20,927,788 of OX453310.1, forward strand.
TGCGGGTGATTCCCGTCCAACTGTACCTACATAGAGTCCGTCTGTGCGCAATCTGCGCGCAACTCGTGCATTTTTGACGCTAGTTACAGTACATTTTCTTCGTTCTAAGGTTATGGTAAATGATTAGTATTCGATTTCGACCGCGCGCAGGCGCACTCTAAAACTGTCACCTACTGTCGGTACCGAAAGACATTTATCCCACAAACTTATCTGACCCAGTGGTGGAGGCGCCACTAGCAGTACAAAATTATCGAAATGGCTGTCAGTTTTTAGGGTGCATATTTAACCACCATGTCAGTTAAGGTAGTAAGTACATTTTGTTTTGACGGTTGCTATATGTAGTGACAGAATACCGCCCGCCATTACGAAAGTTGATTTAATTTATTATTCACGACAATAAAATATTATTTAAAGGTGGTTTTTCACATGGGCTCAATACAAAATTTCTTAACCATTTCATTGATCGACTATAAGAAAAATAAATAAATTTATTACGAAACCGTGAGAGCGCAACTATATAGCCAAAGGATTATATGTAGGTATACGGAAGTGCGATGTGACGTCACACGTTAATGCCATTGGTTCACCCGAATTTTCCACGGAGTCCGTACTTTAACGTTTAATATCCCAGTAAAAAAATAAAAACAGATTCTTTTTTCCCGAGTTATATTGGTGTGACTCATTCAGGTGCAGTAAAAAAACCAAAATGGCGGCAAAAAATGAATTTCTGTCTGTAGTTATATCCGTAGTGCCTAAACGGATCAAGCGATTTCAATGCGATTTTTTTTAATTTTGTGTGTAATTTAAAACGGATAATATAAAAATAAAATTTTAAAATTTTAAATACCCCCGGCAAAAAAAAATCAAATAATTAAATTTCTCTCTCAGTCGGGGGACACCAAACAAGTACCCTTTTAGTTCTTCTTTTTTTGTTTTAAATTTAATTATTTGACTTTTTTGTCAGGGGTTATTAAAAATTAAAAATTTTATTTTTTGAATAGTTTGAAAGCTGGAGAGCGTCATAGGCTACTTTTTATCACATTCCCATTTATCGAAGCATTCCTACGAGATATCTTCGTGAAGGCCACGCGGGCGAAGCCGTCGGCGGAAAGCTAGTAGATAATAAAAACGAGGCGTAGTGGTGCGCTTGCTCTTGTGCAAGTTTAGGAACAACAACTACTTTTTTTTTATCCACAACGGGGTAGCACTTAGCCTTCATCACACCTGATGTTAAGTGGTGATAAGGCTGAACGTGGAAGCACACTACTCCCGGAATCCTCAATCACTGAGGAACTGGCTATCTTATCTCTAACTGCTGGAACACAATAATGCTGAAAACATCATTGTTATGGCGTCAGACTTAGATAAGATAGTGGTAGTTAGCCAGGCGGACAAGAACAAGTCCTACCACCAACCAAACCGAATACAATTTGTACCCCCACTGGGAATCGAACCCGGGACCTCTTGGTCTGAAATCGGTGGTGTGAACCACTAGACCACAGAGGCGGTTAAAACTTCACGGTTTTCTTGTGACTTTGTTGCTAGCGTTCGACCTGTGACTTCATCCGCGTGAATTTCGCAAACATAACGCTCCTTCTGGATAGAAGTTGTAGGTAGGAGTTTGAATTGTTTAGGTGTAATAAGTTTTTAGTAAAAATTTCATTTTTATGACTAGCTTTTTTGCAGACTGTACTTTAATGTTGTATTGTCAGCTGAACCAAACCTGTATACAAAATTTCAGTTCCATCGGACACTGGGAAGTGGGTTAAATTAAGCTTGCAAGATTTGTCCCCCATTAGCTACCATACTAACAAACTAACTAACTAACATGGCAAGTTAATAAAAAGCTTGTAAAAAGGCGACAGACACAAATAGCCACATATAGTTACTTTCCTTTTTTCATTTATTTAGAAAACCAACAACGTTATTATTATTATATACCTAAGTATTATTTATACGTCCATTCGCATTGGACATATAAGTAATGAATAGGTTTTTAGAAAAAATACTTAGAAGTACTTACCTACATTTACTACAACTAAAAATTAATAATTCAGAATAATTTTTATTTCAGATTAGTTTCATTTTCAATAAACGTTTAATCGAAATTCAATAAGAATTTATGTTTAAACTTATTCATTAAAAGATGAAGAAAAAAGAAGAAAGAAATAAATATTTTCTTTCAATCACACCAATTATCTAAGCCCATAGTAAATTTCTTAAGAAACTGTGTCTATGTGATCTTGATAAAACTATATTTTAATACTTTTTTGTTTGTAAATACATACTTAGTGTACATTGAAAAGACCAAGACAAATAGACATGTTCATGCACACAAAGATTTGTCTTGTTCGGGAATCGAACCCGAGACATCGGCGCAGAAGGAAGGTAAGCTTACCTATGCGCCAAATCGGTCGTCAAATTACTATTTTTTTCGCATAGATTTATAATATTAATATTGAATTATGGATGCTTTTGGAACCATTGGGTGCCATTGGGCTCTCAGTTGGATGCTCGATTCAAGAACGCAAAAATCGAAACTTCGTTATACCCGTCCCACTCGCTCTCCAATCATGACAGAACTAAAAGAGACGTGACTAACGAAGTTTTGGATTCCTCGTATCGCAGTACAGTCCCTGTTTGGATTCCGAAAGTTTTACTAAATTAGCATTTATTGAAGCGGAAGCAACAGAAAAAGGATCGATAATATAAAAAATATAGTTATTTAGTCAAAAGCTTATAATTAAGGCGAGGATTCCCGACCTAAATAGGCACGCTAACGCTTGCTCGGCCGCGCTCGATACACTTCATGCGGACGTAGCGGCAGCCGGCAGTGAACAGTGAACTCGCGATCGCCACGCGAATCGAAAATCACTTAAAATTCAATTAAAAATTAACTAATAAAAAAATTAAAATTATGACGGCCGGTATCCCTCGGCTAATCAAAGACAATAATTTTCGTATATTTTTCATTAACTAAAACCAAGTACTTATACTGCAAGTAATAAGATATTTGAATTAAGATTAGACGGATGTTTGGGATTTTATTTGACACAGTAAAAGATCACCAATAAAAAAAAACGGCAGGAAGCACTAGATAAATAACTGTAAAATAACATATATTTTTTTCAAGTTTTAAGTACTTGTGATTTGCGAGTAATCCATAATTTAAAATACCCTATTTTGGGGAATCGCAGCCTTAATAAACATTCATCACAACAACGTGGAGCAAAGTTACACCTACTTTATAACTGATGTCACTTTTATTAGCTAGAATGATGACAGAGACAACAACAAAATTGCACCAGATGTAAGTAATAACCTTATACCATGTTTATTTGCAATGCAATTTTTACTAAAGAAAAATTTATAATTAAGTATTTTAGAAAAAATCGACCCGTCTTACAACCAGCTCCGATGGGACTCGCTCAAATCCACGACCTTTCGCTATCCGGGTGACTGCTCTAACCATCGGAGCTGGTTGTGAGACGTGTAATTTTTTTCTAAAATACTTCATTTTCAATTTTTCAATAACGTGATGTGTTTAACGTTCTTTTAAAATCAACGAACATGCCAGGCAATGTACTTCTTCTGGAATGTTTTGACTGGAATAACGTAAACGGGGTCTAAGGGGGCACCTCCGTATTTAATAACAGTAATTACTTACTTGAATTTGCCACATACACCAACACTGCCACAAAAAAAAAGGTGACAAGAGTATTTTTCATCTCTGCAAGAAAAAAACAGCTAAAAATCCAAAGAGTGTTCCACTTGTTTGAGACCCTACACCAATAAACTGGAAACAGACCAAACATTGTTTTAAATAGCACATGTTTTTGTTTTGCTCTTTGCGGTTGATAAACTAGTTTTTAACGAGTTGTTTTTTTGTCAATGATCTTCTATGCAGTTGGTGCGACAATGCATTTTTACTTCGACTAAGCCACCTCACACACCCTTAACTATTAATTAGTACAATTTCAGGGGATGAAAGTGTACTTCAATATGAACACCTCTATGGAGCCACACAATTGGCAAAAAATAAACCAACCGACTAAACCAAATTATATAGAACAGTAGTTTGTACCGCTATATTAAAAGATGCTAATTAATGTATGTAATTATAATTAGTACACACCTACTGTATCTATCTATATTACATAATAAAAAAGCAAAAGGTCACTCTCTCACTCATCACGAAATCAAGGAAACTACTTGATTACTAAACAAGAAATTTGGCAGAAAGGTGGATTATAAGTAGGAGAAGTCCGCTAAGAAAGGATTTTGAAACTCCTCTCCTAAAGGGGTAAAATCGGGGGTAAAGTTTATATGGAACTTCGTCATTTATGAATTTAGATCCCGATAAGAATGTTTATCTCTATATTCCCGTATGAATATCGGGATAAAATATAGTCTATATCACTCGGGAAGAATGTAGTATTTTAATGGTCAAAGAATATTTTAAATCGGTTCAGTATGTAGTTTTGGAGCCTATTTAATTCAAAAAAACAATCAAATCTTTCCTCTTTATAATATAGAATAGATATTAGACAAGGAAGGACTGTGCCCCAGGCAGCGGGGACATTAAAATGGGTTGATGATGATAATGAGACCTTGGAGAGCGCCTATCTACTGCTTTTTCACACGTAATTTTGAAGTGATACACGCGGCCGAAGTCGCGGGCGGCCACTAGTCTATACTAATATTATAAAGAGGAAAGATTTGATTGTTTGTGTGTTTGCATCGAATAGGCTCCGAAACTACTGGACCGATTCAGAAAATTTTTTGACCATTAGAAAGCTACATTCTTCTCGCGTAACATAGGCTATATTTTATCTCGATATTCCCACGGTAACCGCGAGGATCCGCTAGCAGTTAAATATTTTATTCAGTTGCAAACATTGCAATTTAGAGAACTCAAATCAAATTGTTTTAAACAGATAAGCTAACGAAATGATATATTAATGTATGTTTACAACTAGAATTTTGTAGTAGGTACACTCGAGGACAAATTCGGTGAACCACCTCTTACTTCTTTTCACGTGGCTGGTGCCTCGCCATTCACGCGCAGACCCTTTTACTATTTTTTTACGTATTAAACTAGGGTACTACAATGCATAAGCAATTACGGATAGGGACTGCAGCTGAACGGTGAGACGCCAGCCACACGAAAAGAAGTAAGATGTGGTTCACCGAATTTGTCCCCGACTGTACATAAACATCAATAGACATTGATGTTTTTTTCCGATGATTTAATTAAGTGAGTTAAGTAGCTTTGTTATTTAATCGATCTGTTGAGAAATCATGGCGATAGGAAAATCATGGGGATCATGGGAGGTGACATTTTATAGGTAACTAGCGTTCCGCTCGTGACTTCGTCTGCGTGGATCCCCTTTTTAACCCCCATAGAAGGGGGTTTCAATCTTTCCAAATTTCCTCTCTCCCTACCTTCCCCAAGGAACATTCTATGTATATGTCGTGGTCAGATCATAAAATTGGTAATTTCATGATATTGTCGGTCATTTCATGAAATAGTCGTATTTCATGAAATGACCAATTTAAATTGACAATATCGTTTAAAGTTCAACGTATAATGATATTTTCAACAACGTTTGGCCGTATCATGAAAAATTGCCAATTTCATGAAATGATCCAACTATATCAAGAAATTATCAAAGGAGATCAGTCAAATTGGACCAAAAAAGTAAAAGTGTCGGCCAACGAAAATAAATTGCACATCACTATTGTAAACAGTGTAACGATCATTTTTTGTTATGACGTCAATAGTGTACGACTAGCGGCCAAGCAGTTATTCAAGTTTGAAAATGACATTTTTTCTTCATTTTCAAAATTGAATACAGCTTGGTCAAAGTGCGGCCAACAAAAATAAATTGCACATTACTATTGTAAATAGTGTAACAATCACTTTTTGTTATTATGTCAACAGTGTACGATTAGTGGCCAAGCAGTTATTCAAGTTTGAAAAGGTCATTTTTTTCTCTTCATTTTCAAACTTGAATACAGCTTGGCCAAAGTGCGGCCAAGCTCGTTACACTATTTACAATAGTAATGTGCAATTTATTTTTGTTGGCCGCACTTTGGCCAAGCTGTATTCAAGTTTGAAAATGAAGAAAAAATGTCATTTTGAAACTTAAATAACTGCTTGGCCACTAATCGTACACTGTTGACGTGATAACAAAAAACGATCGTTACACTGTTTACAATAGTAATGTGCAATTTATTTTAGTTGGCCGCACTTTGGCCAAGCTGTATACAAGTTTGAAAAAAAAGAAAAAAATTGACCTTTTCAAACTTGAATGACTGCTTGGCCACTAATCGTACACTGTTGACGTCATAACAAAAAACGATCGTTACACTGTTTACAATAGTAATGTGCAATTTATTTTTGTTGGCCGCACTTTGGCCAAGCTGTATTCAAGTTTGAAAATGAAGAATAAATGACATTTTCAAACTTGAATAACTGCTTGGCCACTAGTCATACACTGTTCACGTCATAACAAATAATGATCGTTACACTGTTAACAATAGTTATGAGTAATTTATTTAAGTTGGCCGCACTTTGGCCAAGCTGTATACAAGTTTGAAAATGAAGAAAAAAAATGTCATTTTCAAACTTGAATAACTGCTTGGCCACTAATCGTACACTGTTGACGTCATAACAAAAAATGATCGCTACACTGTTTACAATAGTAATGTGCAATTTATTTTCGTTGGCCGCACTGTGGCCAAGCTGTATTAAAGTTTGAAAATGAAGAATAAATGACATTTTCAACTTGAATAACTGCTTGGCCACTAGTCGTACGCTGTTGACGTCATAACAAATAATGATCGTTACAGTGTTTACAATAGTAATGTGTAATTTATTTTTGTTGGCCGACCATTTTACTTTTTTGGTCCAAACATGTATGAAGCTTGACTGATCTCCTTGTAACACCGTATTTTTCGTAAATGGAAGTTTTACCTTTTCGCCTAGGTTCGCCTAGCGATCCTTGTTTATACACACTAATTGTCACAGAATCCTTTCCGTATTGATTGATTTTAAGCTCTAATTTATTCACTTCACTTTGATTAAAGTGTAAACATCTCTCCGATCGAATTATGTTGACGAGGTTGTTTTGTTTTCATAACGTCATTTGATAGCTGTCTGACGTATGACAATGACAGTTGACGTTTGGCGGGCGGTTGACAGTTGCATTGACTCGCACAGACCAGAGTCCCGTCTGGCGAGAACAGAGATGCCTGGTCGAACTTTTAATTTTCTTTTATTATTAGGATCCATTTCAATAAATGCGGAGCCTATAAATTCATGTGTTAAGTATTTTTGTTATCTTTGTATTAGCTTGATCATAGCTAATTTGATGGCCAATTTCGTTTGTTTTATCTTTGTTGCGTTCTGCCAAAGAGATTTCGTCTTTTAGAAGCGACGGACTTGTGTTTTGGCACGAGTCGTGAGACGGAACACGCCGGCGAAAGTGATTCGTCATCGCTTGTGTGGCACTTTGCTTGATCTTACGAAATGGAATTGCGATCGGAGATCTGTAATTAATTTTATCGCGATGGAGTTCTTCAGGTGAGCGACATGTGAAGTTGAGAAGTGTGTCACGTTGGTTGGAAGTGATTTTCTATGAGTCGGATGTAAATAGTGACTTTGTTCGATTTTCAGGTGAATGCGCCTTTGTGCGAGGTTTGCACGCGGGATGGATAACCATGTCGCTGGCCTTATGGCGTGATTAACGTCACGAAATTATGCCGTTTAGGTAAGTTCATGACAAGATCGTTTCACATGTTCGTGCCGCTTCAGCACAAAATGGCGGCTCGACCTGACAAAATGCTTTTGATTGTTTTAGGGCTCCATACCCCACCTGTAGCAGGGAGATCCAATTGTCCACGGCCGTGACGTGGAATATTATGTGCGCCGTGTGAGGTTGACGGTCCACCCGCTTGCTAGTTCGGAATGTGATGATGAATGGGCGTTCCATATTTGTTGACTGGTTTTGCCAATTCAGCAAAATTCAGGGACTCATTGAGGTAACCCGCGGAACTTAAAGTATTATTAAGCCATGCTGCTGTCCAACTATTTAACATAGATGCATTGATTACCGGTTCATGTTCGTATGGCAGTGTTCGTATATCTATGTCCCTCATGTATTACACCTAGTTTATTTTAACTCAACTTAGAGACCTTTATATATATATAAGTAGTAAGAATGTGTTGGGTAGTGTCCTAAACCAGCGCTTGCCGATTTTATATGCTTGAGCCGGAGCGAAGGCCAGCAATAATGTATATATTTGTATGGGATATACCACGGACACGACGGGTCTCATTTACCTGTGGGAGTGCCTAGCTGGAGGCGACCGTTCCAGACTGGTTCATCTGCAGCTGGTCACTTTGCCGTTGAGTGGGTCCGTCGGGGCCTTGGGCTGTCCCTTAATAGAGGTGCCATCTCACTTGTAAGGGGATGTTACCCGTATAACATTTTAAGTAAAACGACAATTATGTGTCGTATCCTGATTAAGTAATTATAATTTATTTTATTACTATTAATACCATTATACTGGTTTTGTACTAATTGTATCAGTAACGATTAAATGTTTATTAATGCATCAAATATGAGTTTTCATTGAATTCACTTTGTTTCGATCTGGGGTTTTTTAAATAAATTCATATATATTTTAGCACTTCTGCTTACAAGTTTAATACTTTTAGTAACTTGCATTTGTGATTAATATCAACGGCGCCCAAGGTTAATTATAACCCCAGATGTCTGAGCTACGCCTACCTACGACCCTAAGTGCAATTTGAGCTAGCCGAGTCGAGAACAACTTACTAGGGTTGATTCCAGTGAGATTCCAACGGGTCCCCCAAATTTTCTAACGGGTACCCCAATTTCTCTATACCACCAAAAATTCTTATTACATCCTTTAATTTAAGGAAATTAATGTAAGGTTTCCTTGAGATCAAAGTTTGTCTTTTTTAATTTTTATTCTGGCGCTTCGCCGGCCGCTGCCGCGGCACGCTCGCTTCGCTCGCTCGGCTCGCGCTATTTTTTTGTCACAGTTCTAACCTAACCACACCTAACTAAAAATTACCTATTTATTTTATTGGGATTTACGTTTTCTAAGCACTGTGCCCCTTTGCTACACTCTAACGTACATTTGACTGCTCAAATTGTCGCATTATTACTAACTTTTGTAATAAAAAATATGTCAACAAACAATAACAAAACGACATCAGCGCCTCTAGCGGGGCACAATGTAACTATTTTATGATATGATTACTATCGATTGACCTTTTTATGAAATGCCCATGCGTTTAGCTGGTTATTAAACTTAATATATATGCAAACTACTCGGAATCAAACTCTTAAAAAAATTCCAAAATTTTCTAGTTCCAATAATATGCACAATTTTCAATCGGCATTAAGTTATCATTCCTACTCTATTTAATACTTGACATAAAAAAGAGACAGATAGAGATTTAATGATCAATTAAAGTAAATAGGCGGACCTGATCTCTATTTTTAATTATAAATTAAATGAAAGGAAATCAATCAATGGCGAAAGTCCATGTTGTGTTTTTCTATGTAAAAGCTGATTTTTGTTTAAATATTATGAGAATGCAGTTTTATTCGTTTACAAAAATATAGGAATGTTTGTAAATCTATTAATTTTTTTACTCACACTTGAGATATGTTCCTTCTATGCTAATAGAGTCTACCTCAATTCCAAGAAATTTTGTAGCCTTGCACTATGCGATTTTTTCACCATCATGCATTACAGATAGCCGTTGTGGTTGTCCACTTTTATTATAAAATTGAATTAATTTAGTTTTAGAAATATTAACAATTTGATTGTTGTGCTTTAACCAATTGATTATATTAGATATTGTATTATTTATTTCAGTTTCATAGTCAGTATTAGGAATTTTATAAAAAAATACAGAAATGTCATCAGCAAATAGTGTGCATCGATACCCAATTATTGATGGAAGATCGTTTAAGTATAAAAGTAACAACAAGGGTCCAAGGATGCTTCCCTGGGGAACACCAAAATGATTTTTTGAATAATTAGAGTGGCAAGTTGTTAAATGTAAAGACTTGTCAACTTTGTTAAGTTCCACTCTCTGAACTCTATTTGCAAGATATGATCGAATCCATTATTGTGCTGTGCATGCCCGCGTATGTCGTATGCTCCTAATTTCTTGAGCAGGGTTTTATGACAAACGTGATCATAAGCTCTACTAAGATCAAATAATATCATGGACACTGAAATGCGCTTATCCATAAAAGATGAAAAGGTATAGGTAAGAAGTCGTTTTGGCGGAACGATAGTATTAATATTCTAAGGCAAGAGACTTCAATTGATTGATTTTCTAGGTCAATAATAGGTAATTTCCTGATGTAGGCGATGTAGCCAGAAACTTTATAAGTGACTAGCGGCCGCCCGCGGTTTCACCCGCGTGGTACCCGTTCCCGTAGGAATATCGGGATAAAATATAGCCTATGTCACTCGGGAAGGCTGTAGCTTTCTAACGGTGAAAGAATTTTCTAAATCGGTCCAGTACGTTTTGAGTTTATTCGTTACATACAAAAATACAAATCTTTCCTCTTTTTAATATTAAGTATAGATTTAGTTTTTATTTTTTAAGAATTAGTTTTCGTAAAATAATCTTTCGACTAGATAGATACTAGTTTGTTTCGATGCTGTTGTTTTCCTTGAAACTGTTTTGTCCTTGTTTTGGTACAGTATTATTTATTTCCTAATAGAACATAGTCCATTTGAAGAAAATTAAGAATGGGTAAAAACACTTTTAAAAATAATAATAACATATTTATCTTTATTCATCATGATCATCATCAGCCATTACAAGTCCCCACTGCTGAATAAAGCCCTTCCTTAAGGATGGATATGGAGATTGGGCCATGACCCACCGCGCAGCCTCAATTCAGATTGGTGGGTATTAACGAATGCAAACGCAGCCGGGTCCAACGGCTTAACGCGTCTTCCGAAGCACGGAGGAGCTCGTGATGAAAAATTTTTGGTCACCGATCTCGTGACCGTTCATTGCAAAAGTTGCTTAAAGGACTGTACTGACTGGGAGCATTCGTCTAACGAATTTGGTTAGCGAGCATTAATTGCACGAGCGTTTGATGCATAAGTTATTTTATTGATTCTCTTCGCGAGCACAACTTTCGATAATCGTTTTAACGTACTCACCAAAATGTTTGGTTCGGGAAGGATATGCTCGAGCATATCCTTCGTGTTAATATCCTCTAACCACTGAGCTACGGAGTCGTTAACGACTCCGTAGCTCAGTGGTTAGAGCAGTCGCCCGGATAGCGAAAGGTCGTAGGTTCGAGTCCCATCGGAGCTGGTTGTGAGACGGGTCGATTTTTTCTAAATACTTCATTTTCCATTTTCCAACCATAAAAATTGCATTGTGAATGCAAAAAAGTAAAAAATTAAATAAGTTTTCGAATAGTTTGATCGTATCGTTTTGTTTCCATACATTTCACACTAGCGCCTCTAGCGGAAACTACTATGACCTAAAAATGGCAGTATGAGTTGAATCTAGTAATTTTTTTTGAAAACTTTGTAAGTTTTCGAGTAGTTTTTGATAATTTGGTAGTATGAGTTAGTGGTTTGACATCTTACCTATAGTAAACGGAAACGAAAAAAAAAAACTTTAGTTTTCTTTGTCACTGAAAATTACTCAGTGAGTTCATAGAAATAATTTAATGTGTTTAAAGTGAATTTATGTGAAAATATTGAAACTTAAGTATTAGAAAAGGTCTACCTGTCTCACAACTATCTCCGATAGGGCTACTATAGTCTAATTATAATAATTATACTAATTATTAGTGGATGGGGTTCGAACCCACGACCTTTCGCTGTCCGGGTGAATGCTCTAGCCACTCTAGCCAACTTGGTTAGTCGCTAAGTAGCCGTCAGTCACTAAATTTATCGTTTCGCTACTTAGTGACACCGTAGCTCAGTGGTTAGAGCATTCGCCCGGACAGCGAAAGGTCGTGGGTTCGAGTCCCACCTGAGCTAGTTGTGAGACGTGTCGACTATTTCTAATACTTCATTTTCAATAATAAGAATTCCATTGTGAATGCAAAAAAGTAACAATAAAAATAATCCCTACTATAATCATGTTTGTATGTCTGTCTGTATGCTCCGTGTGCACGTCAAAATGACTGAACCGATTTTGATGAAATTTGGAATGGAGATAGTTTGAGACCTTAGGAAGGGCTACATTTTATCGCGGGAATAAGACCCATTCCCATGGGAAAATCAGTAGATGCTAATATTATAAATGTGAAAGTGTGTTCGTTTGTCCGTCTTTCACGGCAAAACGGAGCAACGGATCAACGTGATTTTTGGTATGAGGATAGTTTGGGAGCTAAAGTCATAGACTTCTTTTTATCCCGGAAAATATCACTATCCCATGGGATATGACACTCAATAAGAATGTAGCTATTCAATGGTGAATGAATTTTTGAACTCGGTCCAGTAGTTTTTCTCATCCTAACACAGGAATTAACTTATAAGGAGAACCCAGTGACTAATAATGTACTTAACACAAAAATAGATATTCAATAAATATTTTTCATTTTCATTTTTTTTCATTTTCAGCTTGCATAACAGCTTTGATAACGTCGTCCGGTACGCGGTCGCTATTCGAGAACCTCTATGGGTGTCTATACTATCTATGGTCTTCAAAGTCACCCAGCGACGAATGGAGAGTTTATCCATTACAAACAAAAAATAAATCTTTCCTCTTATTATTATTAGTAAAGAGTATTATTTATAATTGTTATCGATAATACCTCTGCAGTTGGTCAGATACAAATCATGCCATGAAAATGAAAAACAAAAACTGCATTTCTGAATTAGTCACAGCTCATTTTTTTATTTAAAGCAACAGGTACTTAAATCTAATCTAAAGCAATGTCATTTGGGGACATATGATTAAGAAAGCTTTTGATGCTTTTTACAATCTCGGTGACGCAAGCTTTGATCACTGGACTGCCGACGTCCTTGATGATTTCGTTGCTGCTGGATTCTATAACGTCGTTGGCGGCTTTTCCTGCGAAGAAAATAAACATGAAAGTGAAATTATTCAATTAATTGACGACCGATTTGGCGCAGGGGTAGGCTACCCACCTTCTGCGCCAGTGGTCTCGGGTTCGATTCCCGAACAAGACAAATATTTGTGTGCATGAACATGTCTATTTGTCTTGGTCTGGGTGTTTACTATGTATATTAAGTATGTATTTACAAACAAAAAGTATTTAAGTATATATTTATCCGTTATCAAGTTTCCATGATACAGTTTCGTAATGAAACTAAAATGGGGCTTAGATAATTGGTGTGAATGTAAGAAGTTATTTATTATTATTTATTATTATTATTATTTATTAATGTTTTAAATCAGTTACGAAGGTTTTTTTTAAATTCACAACGGGTTATCACTTAGCCTTCATCACACCTAATGTTGAGTGGTGATAAGGCTGAAGGTGGAAGCGCACTACTCCCGGAATCCGCAATCACTGAGGAACTGGCTATCTTATCTCTAACTGCCGGAACACAATAATGCTGAAAACATCATAGTTATGGTGTCACACTTAGATAAGATGGTGGTAGCTAGCCAAGCGGACTAAGAACAAGTCCTACCACCAACCAAACCGAATGCAATATGTACCCCCACTGGGAATCGAACCCGGGACCTCTTGGTCTGAAATCGGTGGTGTGAACCACTAGACCACAGAAGCGGTTAAAAAAAAGTCAAAGATCTGTAGCCCTAGCACGAAAAACTGTCGCTATGGTAACCGTATCGTGATCGTATTATTTTGAGAAGCAGAGCAGCGCCTCTTTCGTTCGTATCATCATCATTATTTTCAGCCGTATGACGCCCACTGCTGGGCATAGGCCTCCCCCAAGGATCTCCACAACGATCGGTCCTGCGCTGCCCGCATCCAGCGGCTTCCCGCGATTTGACCAGATCGTCGGTCCACCTTGTAGGGGGCCTGCCCACGGAACATCATCCGGTTCGCGGTCGCCATTCAAGAATCTTAACGCCCCAACACGGCCATCGGTTCTCCGCGCTATGTGTCCCGCCCACTGCTACTTCAACTGAGCAATCCTTCAAGCGATGTCGGTCGTTTTAGTTCTATAAGGTTCTATAAGGAACGTATAAGGAACTTTCGGTCGTATAAGGATACCGATACCGATATTCAATACATGTTTGACAACAGCACTTTAACAGCTTTAGAAGGATGCTGTAGTTTATAATTCGATTAGAGTGCGTTTCATCGAATAGTATCTACAATGGCGTTGTATTGGAAGTAATGTGTTCCAGTTTTCACGTTCACCTAATTTCTTCACCTTTAACACCATCATTCTTTCACCACTTTTAAAAGTTTTGGGCATGATTTCAGTCGAAAATCAAAAAATTAAAAAAATCTGCGGGAGCGTCTTCTCGTGCATCTCAAAGCCAATGACAGGGGAGCCAACATAACGGCATAAGTACTATATAATCCGATGAAACGCACTCTAGGTACAATAGTTTTTCGTGCTATGTTCAGAAGTATTAAGGCAGTATACCAAGCTTATACAAAGATAGTGATGACAAAATGATACCTATTTAATTGTCGTTATTTTTAAAGCTATCATTTTCAACCTTAATAATGAGTATTATTATTATAGTAAGTCAAATTTTGCGTGGTTACATAACCAACCGCTGTAACCATGTGGTTACAGCGGTTAAGATTTAATAGATTTAGGTTTGAGTTTTCTCAATAATGTCAGTACTTTTGCAGTGTATTTTGGAATATCCCAAAAACTGGTTTAAAAAATCATAAAAAGCCATTATAAGTCTCAATTGCTGGGGCCCAGACCTTCCTTATGGATGGATGAAAAGACAAAAAAGAGGATAAGATCAAAAATCATCAATCCATGATTTAAAATCATCATAGTTACATTTTCACAAGGAAGGTATTTCTTGCATGTAATGATTAACGTCATGCGTCATCTAATAAAGCGGATGCACCTGAAAGGAAGCGGCATAAACTTAGCGGTGGCACGCACAAGTACCCGCAAAAAGACTAGATACTTTGTGATTTTTTATAAATTTGTATCAGTATCATTTGAACTTTTTTCTATATTTGTTCTCACCTAAAACATCGCTGCCAGTGAAGAGGTTCTCAAATACGAGTTCAGATTTCTCAAGAAGATCAAAGGTGTGGGTGAATCGCTTTATGTCCCAGTGCGTCTTGCCATCCTTGCCCTTCTTCTCTCCCATCTCGCAATCAACGGTGATCAAATGCTTGTCTGGAAAGAGAATTACAAAATTAATAATGTTTCCATTGTTATGTTTTTTGTATCAAAGACAGAGAAGTTGACGTAGAAAATGAACAATTTCATAAAGCATTAACCACCTAGATCTACACACGATGTATACTATTGGAAAAATACTGGAGGCTCCATATTCAGGCTAAATGAGTTAGATTCGATCATTTAAGAAGGAGGCGAGAGGCGCAATAGATCTTAAGACCCCGCGCACGAATCATGCAGACAGACGTCTAACCAAATAAGTCAATAAAAGCTAAAAATTCCCTAAAGTCTAAACAACTAAATAATAAGGTGTAGCAAACATCAAAAAAACATTTAAAGATAAATTTTGAAACGTGGGGTATCCTGTAACTGTTATTTTATTTTGTTCTGCTGCTGCTTTATCGCTGCTCACAAAGGCAATTACTCGTGTTAAATGTACCTAAGTGTAATACTAAAATATAATATGTTCATTTTTAAACTCTAGAATATTTTGTCTTCGTATAACCAATATTTTTAGTAATATTAGGACAGATCTCATAATGGTAACTTGTGAATATTCGTAAAAAAGGAATTTTAATATCTAACAATCATCAACGAACATGAAGTGTGGCAAACAAATAAACAAAAACAATTGTTTTTAAACAAGTTTTACCAAAAATAAACCAATCTAGTTTACATTGCGGTTATCATTTTGTTATGCAACCAGAAGCAAATCCAAAAGTCTTTAAAGTGCAAAAGATGTAAATGAATACTTAAGTCGACCTTGGACTTGGCTCTAAGCGTTTACGTCACGTAAGCATCAATAATAAAACTTAACGTATTTTTTTATTTATGAGTGTCATTCACGTGTTATTAGCATAATTATTAACTTTGTCTGTCTGACTCAGTGTGTGTGTAAACTAAGAGCATAACTAACTTCATTATGTATCATAAAATGAATTGAAACTACGGTAATAGAAAGATATACCTACACATTAAATAGGGACGATATTT
Organism: Crambus lathoniellus; assembly: GCA_949710035.1. NCBI lineage: Eukaryota > Metazoa > Arthropoda > Insecta > Lepidoptera > Crambidae > Crambus > Crambus lathoniellus. Next base: position 20,944,138 of record OX453310.1, read on the forward strand.
GATATAAGGAGACCAAAATTAGGCAAATAAAAAAAAATTGTCGAGAAGAAAGTACACGCAATATTTCACACCTCCTCGCTAAAATAGTGTATTAACTCGGAAAAACACATCGTTACACACACACACTATTAGAGATTAAAGTTTGGACGATTGTGGTCCGAATACTGTAAAGAAACCGTTTAATACACTATTTGAGCGGAAGTGCGATTTTACGATTGATTTGAACAGATCTCCATTTATCGTAAAAGCTGCTCACAAGGTTCTAGGACTTAGGCATGGTTTTATCGTTTCTGAATGGGTGTTTCTTCATTGGCTGACACGACATGACACGACAGCCAAAAACGACATATGGTCGACGCATATTTCTATGTGGTGAAGTCTTCGATCATATAAGGTGAAGTCGACCAGGGTGCCTACCATCAACTCTTATTGCGGTTTTGTTTAGGACCTGAACTGATCCGCTTCGCTTATTCGTACCATGACAGCTTAATAACAATGACAGCGATTCAGTGATCATTCAATGACATTTCACAGCCGCTAAGCTGTCAAGAACTCTTATTTGACTTATAACCCGGTCGATTTAACATGACACCTGCAGGTTATACCCGTCCCTCTCACTCTCTGGGCATGAGAGAATCGAGTGAAAGAGACGGGTTGAAGAAATAAGGACACAAATCGTTCGATCATTTACATTTAGCAATTCATTTGCGATCCAGTTTTTAGATGGTCATAGTACAAAAGAAAGCAATTCATTTTAGGAACCTATTCTGTATCGCGCTATTTTTGAATCACTGTCTAAAAGTTGATGGTAGGCACCCAGGAAAGTGCTTTATCAGTTTCGTTAATAATTCCCATAGATTAAAAATTTCGCTAAAGCTCAGATCTGAATGACGTTTTAAATAACGTCATGCACTATATGACAAAGACATCAGTAAAAATTGACACTTTGAACTTTCAAAGGAAACCAGACCTTATCGATCTACACAGTATTATTTTTTTTTAACTAAAGTTGTTTTTTCAGAATAGGCACTGGCCAATGTATACGGTGTGCCCTTTTTAAGTCTACGGTGACTGCACCGTAGACATAAAATATTTTGGGATGTTGTTAGGATAGATACCAATAATGTAAAACCAAATTTGCAACCTCGAAAGACCTACCTATGCTAACTTCGTGGTGCTCGAAAAACCTCGGAATTTTCAGACTTTTTTCAGTTTTTGGCTTACAACTCCTAAAATATGCATTTAACAGCAAAGTCATCGATGAAACTTCGAAAGAAAATTAATTTCTATTAAGATATTTTTAGCTATCAAGCATACATAATATCATTAGCCTAATATTCATTGTCTCTCATTACACAGGGTCCCTTATTATGAGAGCGATCTAAATATTATGCTAAAAGTGTTTTTCGAATAAATGATTTTTCTTTCTTTTCTTTCTTTCATTATTATCCATTGCTAGATAAAAAAATTGCCCTTTTTGAAGTGTTATATAATTGTGACACAAAAGTCATTCAGTATTGTAATACTTAAGACAAAGTCCTATGTTATTTACATATTATTGCTCGTGGCTGTACATAAACTTAAGACTTCATCGTTCACCATATATATTATAAGGTTTTGGAGATTGTTGATCAAAGGTGGCCTATGCCCAGCAGTGGGCGTCGTTCGGCTGACATTTTTTTTATTTATTTATTAAAAATTTACAAGGTGTACTTAAAAATATAAATTATCTTGAAGCAGTGTGACAAAAACCAGAATTACCAGAATTTAAAAAACCTACAATACATGATGATCAAAGGTATCACAGGTAAGAAAAGCGTATAAAAATAAAAATACTATACTTACGAAGAACAGTCTGGAGGTTTCCTTTGCCAGAAACATTAATGATGAGCAGTTTACCTTCCATCTCATACTGGCCGTTGGTTTCAACTCTGTCGCACAAGATCTTAGCTCCTAACTTAGAATTTTCCTTGTCACGGCTGTAAATGGAAATATTAAATGTTAAATATTCACGTTTTATGTGTTTGTTAAGATAATAATCTCAGGGTAATTTTGTCATTTTTCCTCTTGTATAAACATTGTGCAAAGGTTTATGAGTTTCTTGAGCTAATATATATTTTTTTTAATAACTCTACAACATTTTATTTAAAAGAATCAGAATTGTGTTTTTTAATCTAATTGCACGAAATTTATGCTACATTTGCATACTTACTTGGTTTTTTCTATGAACTAACCGATTTTTCTCATACCTTAATAAATGACTTGATTCTTTTGTTTTCAAAGTCAAAATCTTTTTATTTAAATAGATTTACATCGTCACAATTAATTTGGTTCGTTTAGATTTCATATATGTCGCAGGGATTTTGTCAAAGTCGTGATATTATAATTCCACTAGTGAAATTATAATTTCGCGTGATATTATGAATAGACATTACTAGACAGTATTCACACGGCTGCGAGCCGTGCCGAGCCGATTTTTTTGTATCAATACAACTTATGGATTGTTTCATTGTCTATTCATAATTTAACTATAATATCACGCGAAATTATAATTTCACTAGTGGAATTATAATATCACGACTTTGACAAAATCCCTGCGACATATACTTAGATAAAAGAATTCCTACTATTATATTCATTAACGACAATATCGTAAGACTAAGCTAAAACTAAGCGAAATAAGTAGCGGACGCTAGCTAGGTTTTCCAAACGTTAACATAGGCATATATTTTGCCCAAATATGGGCTGTGGACTGTCCAAGTGTATCATCATCCCAATTATACTTACTATAAAAAAATCTTTCCGTGTTCTGTGTACTATACCTTTCTTGTGATAGGATTCATAGGATTTGGAGTTTTGCATTAGCAAAATAAATTATAAACTATCAGAATAGTACCGGGACATGAAGATCAGACATTTTTTTCACGTATTAACCGTGGCCCCACCGTTTTGCCCCACTGGTGGATCTACAGTTAATTTTTTTTCCCCGTAGACCCACTGCAATAGAGTTATAAATTATGCTTTTTAATGTGTCAGTTTCCGTGGGACCACGGGTAATAGCCTCAGGTAATTTCTTTCCCCGTAGACGCATTACACTAAACATATGCCAAATACGCATAATATTTTTATCCTTTTTTGACTGTAGTCCCACCGCAACGCCCCACTTGACATAAAATTGTGCACGTATGTGTATAATTACGATGAGATTATGAATCTTCCTGCATTTGGGGGTCATTTCTTATGATTTGGCTTTGACTATGAACCTGTTAAGCTTTCGTACCGGTTAGAAGCAAGTTTATAATACTAGTTGGAATCACAGTTCAAGGTAGAGATAACGACCATGTAACGACGAAATATGCTAATGTCTTCAAATAAAATACGTTGTGAGGCAAAATTATACAGAAGCATCCTGTCAAATAATATGAAAATTCGATTTGATTCCATAATTTTGAATACTGCAGGTTAGTAATTGCTAAAGAATGTTTTGATTAGCTTCGTCTAAATAGGAAGTCGGTACGCATATTATAAGATTAGTTTATTTTATAGTAGGTACAACTTTTTGCAATGGAATTACTTTTCTAAGTACATACATGTCACAAATTTCTCCCTGAAATGCATAATCCTCATAATATACTTCTTTCGCTTAATATGTAGATGGTGTTTTTAACGAGTAATGAAAGTTCTAGTTTCTTTTAGCAAATTCAAATACAAATGTTTAACTTGCACAAAAAAGTTTTTCAGGGATACTGGGTCCAGTTTCTAAACGACCCATTCTGGGACACTTTTGACGAATATAATTTTGAAATTGCTCAAAAAATTCATTGTCTACTTACTTAATGCTTCGGACGACGCTAGTCTTCAAGCCAGTGACAACTAAGTCACTGATCTTCAGGCTAAGACCCGGGGCACTGGCATCAATGGGCTTTTTCAGGGCTACTGGGTCCAGTTTCTCAACGCCCCACTATGGGACACTTTTGACGAATATAATTTTGAAATTGCTCAAAAAATTCATTGTCTACTTACTAAATGCTTTGGACGACGCAAGTTTTCAAGCCACAGACAACTAAGTCACTGATCTTCAGGCTATGATCCGGAGCACTGGTATTAATGGGGTTTTTCAGGGCTACTGAGTTCAGCTTCTAAACGCCCCAGTCTGGGACACCGTTGACGAATATCATTTTAAATTGTTCAAAAAATTCATTGTCTACTTACTAAATGCTTTGGACGACGCAAGTCTTCAAGCCAGTGACAACTAAGTCACTGATCTTCAGGCTAAGACCCGGGGCACTGGCATCAATGGGCTTTTTCAGGGATACTGGGTCCAATTTCTCAACGCCCCATTCTGGGACGCCGTTGACAAACGCTTGTGTTATAGCCTGGGCCGATTTCAGTATGCAGTCGGAATCCGCTGCCTTGCATTTTGTTATGGTGGGCGCTAGAACAAATAGAAGAAGTATTTGTTAAATTAGTATGTATTAAAAATGCTTGTTTTTCTTTAAGTTAGAAGTTTTTGAATTAAACTCTTTTTGTTTAAAGTTACGAGTATATATCATGTAATGGTATTTAATTTGATGATAGGCACCCATAAATTTTAGTTGTATTATTACCAATAAAATATATAAAAAATCATTTTTACACATAAATGAAATTTATCTACAATTAAGAAAAAAACTATGAATAATTAACAACATATTATTTGTTTGGAAGTTTTTTGTAATTTCAACAGACTAGTGAACTAATACTCTTATTACTTTACAAATAAAAATTATAGTAAAAATAGAGTTTTGAGTCATAAATTATGACTCATAATACTATTCCTAACGCTACCCAAGAAAATTTTATAAATAAATAATATATAGCAATACTCACCACCACAACTTCCTAAATAAATACAATTCAACAAACAAAGAATAAATAGTTTTTGTAACATTTTGCTATAATAAATACGTCCACTTTGTTCTATAGACGCGTGATTTGTAAGTTCCTGGCACGATCTGTTTACCTTTATAAGGTCACTAACTTTAATATACGTTATATCATAGTTTTGAATGTGTGTATGAACAAACATATAGAACTCGTTTTGCCAACATTGAAAAAAAGAGGAAAAATATTAGCAAAGCTGAAGACAGATTTGAGTTGAAGGTTCTTTTTCTATTTTATTACACGACTGCCCAAAAGCAGGAGTTAGGGTTAATGTATGTAAGTAAGTGAGTGTCTTTGTTCCACATCAAAGACACTCACATACTTACATACATACTTTTGAATGCCTGTTTGACGTAATATTAAAAACGATAAGTCATCCCAAGTAACACTGGCTATATGTTTTAACAAAAATATTCAAAACATTGAAAACCAGTTTTGTGTAGGTAGCTAAAATTTTGGAAAGCATTTTAAATTAATAATAGTAGATTATACACCGAGGGGATAAAGCACTGTTTTATGTCACTGAATTCTGAGCGATGAACTCTAGATTTAACTCCCGAGCGTAGCGAAGGTGGTACGAGTTAATTCTTGAGCGAAGCGAGGAACTTCAAACGGAGTCCTGAGACGGAGAGAATGTTTTATTAACATTTAAAGTAACTTATTAAAAAAACCTACAAATTTACTTTCACTTTCGTCACTCAACATTTTTATTCAAATTATAATCTTTCAACCTTCGATCAACAATAGTACTAGATGAAGGACCACAAATGAAAACTTTATATGGCACAGACAGACTTTTTTTAAACGGGGGAAAAGGTTACGAGTCTTACGATCTTACATTATAAATGATAGAAAGCGTTCTAAGTTTAAAATACCTTAGTATTATTGACACTGTCAAAATAATCTACTTATAATTATACTCTCAAGTGGGCGTATAACGCTCGGCCATGTCTGTCACTCCATTTATGTATCTAGAACTAGGTGTTATTGTTTATCGAAGCTTTCAACTTCAACAACTACACTCGCGGCTTTTATTTTCTTTCTTTTGCGTATATGGTAGGTATATTATAGCTTGTAGTGGCCAGCTCAATTTTCAAATAACTTGTTTTTGCTGTAAATTCAAATCTCATTTTTAACCAGCGGGTCATAATGTAGGTCAGAAATTCATTATAACCCGCTGGTTAATAATAACCTATTTTAAGTGATGTTTGCATGATATTATAATGTGGCAAAAATTTCAGTAAAATATGTACCAATATTATACTTACTATTAAAATAAAACCGGTAAAAATAGTATCACCACCTACGCCTGGTTTCATATCAACATCAAATCATCTCTGTACAAAATCAATTTGTAATATCAGCTGTTGAGAATACACTTAAACGTAAACGATGTTTGCAAACGATGGATTTTTTTCCCATTCGACTGAAAATGTAGTTGAACTTTACCGCTTGTGATACAATAACAATTTTGAAATTGTAAATTAATTTAATTTTATAAGGTTTTACTACATACGTTAAGTTTCTCTTTTTTTGTGCATGCTGTGTTTACCTTAAAAGTCTGTTACTTTCGGTTAGTTATTATAAGTATTGTGTGGTACCTATTAAGTCAAAATGTTTCAACGTAAGCAAACACTGGTGAACCTAATAAAAAATTAATAAAAAAAACAACGAATCTGTTCCTAATAAGCGTTTGTTTGATATAACCTAACCTAATTATTACGAGTATTTACCAAAAGGTTTTCTTACAATCAGTATTTTTCTGCTTATCTCTATTAAATCGGCAGCGATCCGTTTGTTTGGAAAACGGTGAAATAAATTATGTACAGCAAATAAATGAACAGATTTTGGAGTACCTTTGTTGAACGGCCATCTTGGCATTCTTGGACTAGCTTTTTAGGCATTTACTTAGGTGCGTGGCATTTTATTTTATTTTAACGATCTCTAAACTTTATCTGATGGTTAAAATTATATGATATTTTAAGATTCTTTTCATATTGTTAAGAGTATGTAGATTTTTTGTGCTTACCTTAAAATGAATTTGCAACTTTTGGGAGGGTTAATCCCAAAGGTCCATAGCTCTAGTTGGAGTCGCTATAATAATAATAATATAAATAAGTTCTTATTTTAACAAACAATTTGAAACTACAAAGACCATATCATACATGGTGAACCATAGATTAATGATTGGAACCCAATCATTTAACGAATGGAAATTTATCTGCTAGAAATCCTTTAAAAATAATTGCAGTTTTCGTGATAATCATGGTGTCAAGTGCAGAAAGATACTTGTTATTTCCAAGTAATTTGCCTTCTTATTATTGTAGTTGAATTATTGTTTTCATAGAAAATAGAGTCTGGAAACTATTCGCAACTTCATTGATAATGTAGGACCTAATAAAAATCTAACTATCTCACAACTGTCGCCCATCAGAGCTAGTTGTGAGACAGTTCGATTTTTTCTAAAACTTTATCTTATCAATAATAAAAATTGCATTGTGAAAGCAAAGAAGTAAAAATAATATTGCTTAATATTTATTCGCAACGTTGTTATTATTATTAAACTAAGCTTGTTCAATTGCGAGAGGTTTTCCAATTATAAGTAAAAAGTAAAATATAAGTACCTAAATATATTTAAAAGCTAACTTTAAAATAAAAAATGCCAATTGAATATGAAATGCAATCACATGATTTTTTATAACTTTCATTGGTCGATAGGGCCAATATGCGGGGTGCCGGAGATTTCTGAAACATTATGCCATAGGACCCACATAAGGGAAACCGTTTTCATTGGTCGTTAATGCGGTTAACATGCGGAGTGTTGGAGATTTTTAAGTCGCATTAATATTTTATATTATTGGCAGGATTTCATATTGCATTCAAAATGTATATTGATCGTGTATAGGTGTAGTCAAATTGTCACGGTATGTTTTCCTAATAAGACAAAATAAAATAAATAAAATATTACGCCTGCTGTGGTGATTAGCCGCAGGCGGCTTACCGACGACCACGTTATAGCTTTTGCCGATAGTACACGGTTCAACCAAATTTATTCACTTTGATTAAAAGGCGCAGAAATACAGGCGCACATTGACATTAAATGATTACCTTTTACGTTTACATTTTTAAATTTGGTTGCTACATCCAAATTGAAAGGCAAAAGTGAACCGTGTATTTCCGCTATCATCAACTTCCAAGTCGTATCCTCATCTGCGAGGAGTGCTCGTATTTGCCCGTATCCCGTATGCTGTATATCGACCATGTTATCCAACCAGTGAAAATTAACCTTTAGGAGCATCGTCAGGTATACCATCGTATACCTACGATGATTAATTTATTTTCGTTTTATCCTGTTGTTGTATGAATAATTTTTATTTGTGCTTTCAAACGTTTGGTGTAATATTTTTTGGTATTAAAATAAAGTGTTGAATATGAGCCTCAGATAAAAAAATATATTTAAGGCTATTGCGGCGATCAAACTCAAAATTTTCAATGTTTTTAAATTAAATTTCCTGACAAAGTATCATTGCTAGGCCTTCCAAAATATTATATGTGATAGATCTTTTCTTTATGAAGGGAAGTTACTAAAATTTATTTGAATCAAATAAATACAATGTACTAAAAAAAATATTTTCAAGACCCCTTTTTTCCATCTTAAACTCAATTATCTCAATAACTAGTTGAGTAATCAAGCTAATTTTTTTTGTGTAAGTAGTTCTTAGTCATATCTAGGGAAGTTACTAAAATTTTTTTTTGTTATATTTATAGTCAATAACTAGTATCCCAAAATGCTTTCGCAGCATAATTATTCAGTCTCCGCCTGGCATTGGCGGCGTTTGGACGTGGAGACTGTATCGCTCCGATTGCGCCAAAATTGAAAAAAAAAACTCACACTAGGATCCTAATTTTTTTCAATGATGCTTAGTTTGCTAGGTAATATTGAAATAGCGCTTCAGGATTGGGTATAGATGAGTGCTTTGCCATTTATTGCATAACCATAGACCTATGTAACCTAGGACAAGTTATTTTACTCATTACCTAAAGCAAACATCAATAGTTTGAAATAAAAGTGACGGATAATATTGCCTAAGATACTTAAGAGCCCATAAAAGTTGTATCTTTTTGAGTACCAATATTTTGTTGTGTTGTAGGTACACTCGAGGACAAATTCGGTGAACCACCTCTTACTTCTTTTCACGTGGCTGGTGCCTCGCCATTCACGCGCAGACCCTTTTACTATTTTTTTATGTATTAAACTAGGGTAGTACAATGCATAAGCAATTACGGATAGGGACTGCAACTGAACGGTGAGACGCCAGCCACACGAAAAGAAGTAAGATGTGGTTCACCGAATTTGTCCCCGACTGTACATAACTAGTCTAAGTTTCTAACTTCTACTACTGTTATTAAATTTATGTTCGTTTTAGGTTCCTCAAAATTGAAAATGTGAGAAAGTTAAGATAGGTAGGTGTAAAAAATTGCATCAAGAAATAAGAGATTCGCTTGTTGAAAAAGTTTTTTACAGAGACATAATGTAAAAGCAATTTTTGAAATAAAACCGACGTAAGAATTTTATATACCTAGTTGATCTAATATCACTATTACACCAACTTTATGAGTCCAGCTTCTTTCCTTTGAGTGAGGAACATAAACCGCACCATTTTGTGTAAATTTCAGGTTCAAAACATTTTTATTACTGATTCTCTTATCCATTATTAGTACAAAATAGAGCATGCATACAATTTCTTGCAAGAAATGCTCTCGCGGTTTTGAAATTCGAAATTCGAAATCCCCACAACAATATCTAAAACCGATGGTTGAGGCGCCAGTAGCAATAAAAAAGAATGAAAAGTCTGTCAGCTGTATTGACAGTTTTAACTCTCAAATTTAACCACCGCGTCAGATAAGTTTGCGGAGTTCTGTAAGGAGACTTGCATAGTCGGAGTAAAATTTTTGATACTCTAATGAAATATTGCATAGGTACAAGTACTTCCGAAGGAGGAATATTTATTTAATTATTTAAATTTCATTGCACAAAGTATAAACAAATGGCGGGCTAACTTTAAACTGACTAACATATTATATTAAAGATAATAAACTCATAATAATAAATAATCTCGAAGAAGTTTTATATACACTCTCTGCCACAAATGTCATTTATTAAAAGTAGGTGGCTAAAACGTCAGTGATTAGATTACATACCCTTTGGAAGCGGCCATGGAAGAAATGACAGTTTTGTATAAGTAGTACGAAACCAAACCGTTACAGCTGCTCGACCCTGATGTTGTCAGAGCCAGCGGCTTTACCTTCTTTGAGCTTATCAAGGGCAAACTTGAGCTCTGTTTCTGTAAAAGCCTCGTCCAAGTGGTTAACCTCTTTACCAGGGTCTCGTGTAAATTTCTTCTGATTTTGGAGTAACTGGTGAGCGATCTGGTTTGTGGTCACATTGGAATGACGATCAGCGATTTTAGGATCATTATTTAGTTTCCTTATAAAACACCATGCCTTCTTGCTTTTATGCGTCATATCTACGCCTTCGATTAGCTTGTTCCACTTTTCTCTCGTTGTTTCGGATATGGCTTCTAGCAATTCATTCCCAAAATCTATGGTGTCCTGTGAGATGGGATCTAATTCATACTGGTCTTGGTATGTCATCCTATCATATTATATTTAAAAACATATATTTGATGCTTGGGAGAGCAAGCGAGATGTAGGTAGTTGGTATTTATTGTGACCTCTCCAAAGCTTTCGATTGTGTTAATCACCAAACGCTTTTAAGGAAATTAAAACATTATGGTGTCTATGATAAATCGGTTAGCCTTACGCAATCATATCTATGTGAAAGAACACAGAAAGTAGTTATCAAAAAAACTGAGTCTACTGGAGCCCCTATCAAGATGGGCGTACCCCAGGGGTCAATACTGGTCCCTTTTGCTGTTTTTAATTTATATAAATGACTTTCCTTTTTAAGCAAAGAATTTATGCGAGACAGTGCTATTTGCTGATGGCACTTCCTCTAGTCTTTAAAGTTGACAGAGGTAATAATTGTTCTGACGAAGTAAATAGTACTTTATCGAAAGTTGCGCATTGGTTTCATAGCAATAATCCATTCCTTTACCATGGTACCATTACACAGTACCATTGATGGTACTGTGGCAATTTCTTTTTGCCGTGGTACCATCAATTAATCTATCATTAAACTCGAAAAAAACAAAATGTGAAAAAAAAAACCCTGCCAAATGTAAGACAGGTTGATATTCACATAAAATTGGATGACAATATAGTAGAGTTAATTAACAGTACTAAATTTTTAGATATAACATTAGATAATCGACTTCAATGGGACACTCATATTGAAGCCTTGGCCGGTAGACTCAGTTCTGCGGCATTTGCTGTTAAAGAAATAAGGCTCTTAACCGATATTGAAACGGCAAGGTTAATCTATTTTAGCTATTTTCAGAGTGTATTGTCCTACGGCCTATTACTTTGGGGTTCAGCAGCTAACCGAAAGTATTTTTGTGCTTCAGAAAAGAGCTATTCGCGCCATATACAAACTTCGGCCAAGAGATTCTTTAAAAGAAATCAACATATTAACTGTGGCAGGACAATACATGCATGAGAATATGGTATATGTGAAGAAGTATCTCAATAAATTTGTAAAACGTAGCAATATACATCGATTCAAAACAAGAAATAAAAATAAGATTGCCGTTCCAAGGATTCGACTTGAAAAAACAAGAAGTTCGTTTTTGGTGAAAAGCGTAGCTAGTTTTAATAAAATTCCACAGAATTTAGTAGAGCTGCCTTTGCACAAATTTAAAAGTCATGGCAAAAAATGCTCATGGGCAAAGGATATTATAAAGTAGACGACTATTTGAAAGACCGTAATGCATGGATTTGATGTAACACACAACCTTAGCTGAACTAATGTAATATTATAATGAAAAGTTGTAAAAGTTAACGATATAAATCTTTGGAAATATCGTTACTCCAATTATTAAAGCTGATAAGTTTATTGCGCCTATTCTTCTTATAAGTTAAAAAAGTCTTGAACGAAAATATTGACGATCCAAAAGAGCTTATTTCTTTAGTCAAGTTGAATAAAGATATTTTTTATTTTATTTTTCTTCAGGTTGTAAGGCCTGGCACATAATTAGGTCCTCCGTATTGCACCACTTACTGTCTTCACGCACTCGTTATCTATGTGATCACTGGCAAAGATTAGATCAGGGTTTTAACCCCTTTTCCAGCGACCGCTGTTGAATGATGACGGAAGTTTTGGATCATGGATCAAAGATAGTAGGTATGTGTCCATCAACCCATTCTTCAACCTTCACTCCGTTGTCATCACTGGTTCTGTATCCCCAGTTCTCGCTATGGCTATTAAAATTACCAAGGACGAATCTAACCGGATGGACGTTAAAGTTTGGCAGACAGCTGAATAATACGGTGCATTGGGAGGTTTGTAGACTGAAGTGGCCGTTCAGTTACTAAGTTCGGTAGTAAGGATCTCTATGTTACTGGTGTTAGTCTGATACACAGTGCGTACCTCTTTATCTGGCCTGGCGAATAAGCACTCCCATACTGTCGATGGGGGACATCAGCTATGAGTTTCATCCCCTGAGTCACTTGTCAGATATGCTTTAACGACTGTGTATCTGAGTTGCATAACCTCATTCCGCCCTCTCCTTTAAACTCACGCTCAGAGAATCAAGTACTCCTTCATCATGCCTGGAATACCCTGCCGGCTTCTGTTTGCCCGAGTACCTACAACCCAAACCTCTTAAAGTCGCAAGTGAATAGGCATCTTCTGGGTGAATCTATTCACACAAAATTTTATTCAAGTACTATAACCAACCACATTATAAAACTACCTTTGTGAGTTCACTCAATTCTCGCAACTAATTGATATGATGCGTACATGGCGAAAAATAGTGACAGTGAAAAATAAAGATATTTTAAAATGAGTAATGAAAAAAGATTTTTTAAAGTGGCTGATTTATAACCTTATGTGGCAAGTTTACATTAGTAAACAAAGTATCAATTATTTCAGTTGCGCTACATTTAGTTTAAACAAATTCGACGATCTCCGTGGCCGATTGGTGTACACACCGGTTTTCTAGGTGCCACTATCTCTGAGGTCCCGGGTTCGATTCTCGGACGGGTAAATGTCGAAAACTAACTTTTAGATATTTTCTTGTATCTGGGTGTATGTGATCGTTGCTTCCAATTTTCAATGACACAAGTTATTGTATTATTTGATATTATCATTTTTGGTATTGGAATAATATGTATTTTATTTTATTTTTTTGTACTTAAACAATATTTTTATTTAAGTGTTTTTTTATATATTGATTTATATTATAAATTGATAGCGTAATTTTATATAAACGGTATACTTATTTAAATATTAATTAATTAAGTAGATTTATTTCGTAAAAAAGTATTAGATGATGGGCTAGTATGAGTTATTTATATTTTTTCATATTAAATTATAAGTTTTATTAATTTGATTGGAATAAATCTGAAAATGTACCTACTGGTTAGAGCAGTATACATTATTTATTTTTTTCAGTGTAATTTGTAGCAAATGTTGTACCTAGTTTTGCCTGCGAATATATCCATTATCGAAATGATCTAGAGATAGAAAATAAATATAAATAGCTGCTGCTGTGTTCTGCATTTTGAAGAATAGTTTGAAGTGACTATCATTGTTAAAAAAAGCTTTTTTTACTACATACGAATAATATCTAAGATCTACTCTTCCTACAAACCGACGTTTACAATAAATATTCATAATAATTCTTCTTGTATTCTACATAATATAATTTCCTTAGTAAAAGCGCACATAGGTGATATTTTAGATGTAAATAGAATGCGCGCTGCATGCCGCGTCTACACGTATTTCTCAGTTTACGAGAGTGCCGCGGCCGGAGTCTTACCGATCCCAGCACCCCCTCGCTTGTGTAAGCAACGGCCATCGACGATATTTTTTTTACCTATGCTATATCCTGGTTTAACGAGCTCACACCTAGTAGTATGATTTCATCATTATCATCATGACAGCCGAACGACTCCAACTGCTGGGTATAGGCCTCCCCCAAGGTTCTCCACAACGATCGATCCTGCGCTGCCCACATCCAGCGGCTTCCCGCGACCTTGACGATCGTCGGTCCTAATAAAATTGTAGGGGGCCTGCCCACGGAACGTCGTCCGGTACGCGGTCGCCATTCGAGAACCTTTCCGCCCCGACGGCCATCATCGGTTCTCCGCGCTATGTGTCCCGCCCACTGCCACTTCAATGATGCAATCCTACGAGCTATGTCGGCTGTTTTAGTTTAGTAAGATTTATAAGGGATATATTTTTAAATTATATTTTTAATAAGTTTTCTTACTTCTTCTTCCTTGTGCCTTTTCTATCCTTTGTGGCAGATATATTGCCCCGTATATTAAGTACCAATTTCACAATGCTGCCCAACATTACAATACTTGCTGATCTACTTAGTTCTTTTTTCTGACCACTAGATGCTGATAAAATATATATTGGACCTGATCAAAACCCCTTTTGTTTGCTGACCGATTAAATGATAGCCTTGGAAAACAAAGTATTTTTCAAATTAAAATTATTGATGACATTATTGGTAATGGTAAAGTACTTGTTTTACTGACTTGACGTCACAATGTTTTTTGTTTAAAAAACCCCTATAACCTTGGAAAACTATGTATTTTCTCAAATTTAAATTATTAATGACATTATTGGTAATGGTAAAGTAAGAACTTATTTGTTTTACTGACTTGACGTCACAATGTTGTTTGTTTAACCCCTTTTATTTGCTGACCGATTAAATGATAGCCTTGGAAAATTATGTATTTTCTCAAGTTTAAATTATTGATGACATTATTGGTAATGGTAAAGTACTTATTTGTTTAACTGACTTGACGTCACAACGTTTCTTGTTTGTCAAATCTTGCAAGATAAATGTTATTTTACTGTTTCTGCGAATCAGTAGGTAATATTGTGTGATTAATCATGATCAAAGTCAAAAACAAGTTTCTAAATCGTCAGCGAGGGAAGTCTTTCTTAAATGTTAACTTCTTCCACTTATTTTTTATGTCTTTCAAGTTTCATTTAGTTATTGAACCGCAATGTGTAAACAAGTGCGCTTGCACTGTGTGTGTAAGTCGTGGGCCACACCGGTCGCGGCGATCGCTGGACGCGCCAGTGTAGCCCCTCCCGTCCGTCTCAATATATTGTTTTTCCCGCTCAACGCGGACGCAAGACGCGCCGCTCCAGTGTGGCCCACGACTGTGTGTGTGCGTGCGCTGTGCACTAGTTACACGGAATTTTACCGCCCGGTTAAAAACGGATGATTGTATTTTAATCATAAATCCTACTATTATATATCCTACTAATATTATAAATGTGAAAGTTTAGATGTTTGGATGTTTGGATGTTTGGATGTTTGGATGTTTGTTACTCAATCACGCCAAAACGACTGAACGGATTTAGCTGAAATTTGGGACACAGATACTTTGTAGCCTGGAGAGGAACATAGGCTACTTTTTATCCCGGAAAAACATCACATTCCCGCGGGATAACGTCGTGTAGTCCACGCGGGCGAAGCCGCGGGCGGAAAGCTAGTAATATTATAAATGTGAAAGTTTAGATGTTTGGATGTTTGTTACTCAATCACGTCAAAACGGCTGAACGGATTTGGCTGAAATATAGGACACATATACTTTGTAGCCTGGAGAGGAACATAGGCTACTGTTTATCACGGAAAAACATCACATTCCCGCGGGATAACGTCGTGTAGTCCACGCGGGCGAAGCCGCGGGCGGAAAGCTAGTTTTTTTTTTTTTTTTTTTTTTTTACTACTACTACTATATTTATAATAGTAAGAATTTATTTATTTCGCGTAGTTTCAATATTTCAAACCCTAAACTGCGCTGCACGTGCGAGTAAAAGGATACTTCATTTTCAATTCAAGTACCTATATAAGTATCTATTTATCCGTTATCTACTTTCCGTAACACAGTTTCTTAATGAAAACAACTTATGATTGGTAACTTGGTATGATTTTATGACATTTATTATTATTATTTTATTGTCTCAGTGGACTGGCTAATTGGATTGTTCCAAGTTTTGGCTCTAAATACTGCTTATAGCGTTTAAACAAAATGTAGGTATGATTATTCATAAAAAAACTGTTATGGTTTATTATTCATAAATTAACGTAGGTACTCGGGTCTCGGTAGCGGAGCAGAATAGGTAATTAAAACATCAATTAGTAATCCAAACATATTTAATTTTAAGTATAAACATAAAATCTATTGTTATTATAAATTATTATGTTAGCGACTGACCACATAGGTATATTACAACGTAAGTACTTATTACAATTATTTTACATTTTTGCAATGCAATTTTTATTATCCCGCGTGGACTACACGACGTTATCCCGCGGGAGTGTGATATTTTTCCGGGATAAAAAGTAGCCTATGTTCCTCTCCAGGCTTCAAAGTATCTGTGTCCCAAATTTCAGCCAAATCCGTTCAGCCGTTTTAGCGTGTTTGAGTAACAAACATACAAACATCCAAACATCTAAACTTTCACATTTATAATATTATATATAGTAGGATTGAAATTTTCGAGGGCCGATTTTATCTTATACTTTTTCCAATGTTTTCATGTTTTACAATGATTTATTTATAAATAAACAATATCATTTTGAACTTTCTTGGTCATTATCACTACACTTAACGATTATGAAAAAACGATATTTTCTACGAGTCCCCTAAATATATCCCGATTACCCCGTTCTGTCATAGCAAGTATAGTTATTATAGCCCACCCCACCTACACAAAATATTATTACGACTCACGTCTTTACGAGTCTAAATCCATACTTATCCATACTATAAAGCTTACTTACAATGTAAAGAGAAAAATTTTGTATTTTTGTTTTTTGTTTGTAAGGAATAAAATCAAAAACTACTGGACCGAAATTAAAAAATTCTTTCACTATTAGAAAGCTAAAAAACTAAAAAAAAATTGCTCGTTGCGTGATAATTAACTGCAATAGCCCAAAATGGTTTCGGGTTGAATTTTCCGACACTAAAATTCGGCTGTGACGTCACAAAAAGTCGGCAAGCTTGTTTTCAATACAATCGTGTGATTACCAGTCTTGTGTTACTTAATCTAATTAAAAACATCGACGAATGTATTTTTTTATTTTTTTTTTATTTTTAAATTTTATATTTATTAATTAATATTTATTGTTTGAAATTCAAATTATTCAGTATTTTAATAGTGATCTTGCAATTTATTTATTTGTAATCCACGTCATTGGCAGTATTATTTATAATATTAATAATTACATTATTTATGCAGGTAGGATGCTTTTTTGTCTTGCGAATCCATGGTGACGGCTGAAAATCAGCGATTTGCTCTAGAGCAAATAGACTGCTGAGCTGCGACCTTTTTGCACCACTACAGCACACATACATGATTGTTGTATTAAGTTTAATGTGTTTTCAATGTGTGTTGATTCTGTTTTTGTATTCATTCTTGTGTGTGTCTGAAGTGACAAATAAATGTCTTATCTATCTATCTATCTATCTATCTTATCGTCATAATCTTTTTCATTATACTGACTTTGCTGCAAAAAAATTGTTTTGAATCATATTCAAAATAACCTGTTTTTACAATGTTGCAAAAGAACCTTCTTATATTTATTATTATTACCTACATTACATGGAAGATTTTGATACAGATTAATTGCTTTATTAATTTAGGCAGTATCTAGTTCTGAACCCGGATTTATTAGTACAAGTTAAAAATATTCGACTATCAGGTTGTTAATTGCTGTTGCTTGGGAGATTTATAAAATGGGTGGGTTTATTATACTTATAGATTTTGCTATATTAATCACTGCCGATTTTAAATTAAGAATAAATATCGTAATTTCTGTCGAAATGATTTAGGACAACGTGAAAAATCGTATTTTGTCAAACAGTATTTGTTTGTTTGGTGTCTTAACCAATTGTTTTATGTAGGTACTTACTTATAAAACGTCAACATTTTCCTACCATCCATTCAAAACTTTTTAAACTGACAAGAAGAAGTCAATCAAGAAAGCCTTTTTAATCAAACTTTTCATCATCATCAGCTCATCATCCTCACTGCTTGGGCAGAAGCCTTCCTTTATATAAATAACCAGCGGATCCTCGCGGTTTTCATCATGTCAGCCGAACGACGCCCACTGCTGGGCATAGGCCTCCCCCAAGGATCTCCACAACGATCGGTCCTGCGCTGCCCGCATCCAGCGGCTTCCCGCGATCTTGACCAGATCGTCGGTCCACCTTGTAGGGGGCCTGCCCACGGAACGTCGTCCGGTACGCGGTCGCCATTCGAGAACCTTTCCGCCCCAACGGCCATCGGTTCTCCGCGCTATGTGTCCCGCCCACTGCCACTTCAATGATTCAATCCTTCGAGCTATGACGGTTGTTTTAGTTCTCCTGCGGATCTCATCATTTCTGATTCGATCGAGCAGGGAAATACCAAGCATCGCTCTCTCCATTGCTCGCTGGGTGACTTTGAGCCTTCTTATGAGACCCATAGTAAAAGACCACGTCTCACTTCCATAGGTCACTACTGGCAACACACTGGCCAAAGACTTTCGTCTTGAGACATTGAGGTATTTCGGACGCGAATATATGTCGGAGCTTCCCAAACGCTGCCCATCCGAGCTGGATTCGACGAGAGATCTCTTTCTCAAAGTTGGACTTACCTAACTGGACCGTCTGTCCTAGGTAAACATAGTGGTCAACAACTTCGAGTGTAATGTTCCCAACATTAACTGGAGCGGGTGCAACATGGGCATTGAACATGATTTTCATCTTGTCCATGTTCATCTTAAGACCCACTCTTTGCGAAGCATTACCGAGATCTTCGAGCATTGTGTTCAGGTCTTCCAAGGTCTCGGCCATAAGAACTACATCATCGGCTAATCGCGGTTTTACCCGCGTGGTATCCGTTCCCGTGGGAGTATCGGGATAAAATATAGCCTACTAGCTGTGCCCGCGACTTCGTTCGCGTGGAATAGTGACTTTCGGCAGCATTTTTCATTTTTTTAGCTAATAAGGTTTTTCGTTTTTTTGTGTATTTATTTTATATATATTAGTTTAGCGCTATGATACATATTAACACATTAAAAAAAACACAAAGCCTTCCGCCCGCGGTTTCGCCCGCCTGTACTACACGACGTTATCTCGAGGGAAAGTTATATTTTCCCGGGATATCAATTAGTCTTTGTCACTCTCTAGCTTCTAAAATATCCACATACTAAAAAAACACGACGATCCGTTGCTCCGTTTTGACGTGAAAGACGGATATACAAACAATACAAACAGTATGTCAAAAGAAAGAACTTATCACGCTGAACAACTTCTCTTAAGATGCTATCTCATATAGTTTAACCTGGCTGCTAGGGTTCCACATCAGCTGGCCTAGCATGAACGGCTTTTATCATGCGATATGATATAGCACGTCATGCTGTCTTGCTTACCTACCCCACTAAGGTGGAAGCAAGACAGTAAGACGTGCTATATCATATCGCGTGATATAATAATGGTAATGCTAGCCAGGCAGGTGTACCAAGAGCTTCAAACTTTGTACGTCAATAGAAAATGCTCATCACATTTAACAATTTTCCATAAGACGGTATTTTTATATCTCTTATAGTTTGGCTGGACTGCTATGGTTCCACATCGGCCATTTCGATCTTCTAAATAAATTATAGCCTACCTATAAGTTGGCGACAACTAATAGCTATATAACAAAAAAAGGTTTCATTAAAATCCGTTCAGTAGTTTTTGCCTGAAACGTGGACAACAGACAGACAGACAAAAAATTCAAAAACTATGTTTTTGTTATCTGTTCCGTTTAAGAAGACCCTTGGTGGTATTTTTTCTATTTCTTTTCAACGGTATAGGGGCTGTATAAGCCCCTGTACCGGCAAAAAAATATGGATATGGACATGGGCTTCATTTGACATTTGATGCCCATATTTTGTGCTTTTAAGGGCATAATATGGGCTTCAAATGTCAAATGAAGCCCATGTCCATACCCATAATTTTTAGCCGGTAGCCCTCTGAATAGAATCGCATACAGTTTTATAATAAGTATGAATTATTTTATTTATTTACTTAATATACAACGGTAATTTTTTTATCACCCCGGATAAAATTAAAAGGATTTTTCTGCTCATGAAAACAAAAAAAATTTATTATGGGGCCAACACTAAAATCGCAAAAAAAAACAGCTATTCCATACAAAAGTGCAAAAACATTTAATCAAAATGTATGGAACAGCTAATATTTTTTCGCGATTTCAGTGTTGGTCCTAACATAAAAATTGTTTGTTTTCATGAGTAAAATAATCCCTAAAATATCCGGGCTGATAAAAAAATACCGTGTATATTACATACTACGTATTAACACATTAAAAATTTATATCACATAGCCTTCCGCCCGCGGTTTTGCCGCGTGTACAACACGACGTTTTTCCGAGGGAATGTGATATTTTTCCGGGATAAAATTAGCCTATGGGAATCTCTAGCTCCTAAACTATCCACATACTATAAACAGGTCGATCCGGTGCTCCGTTTTGACGTGAAAGACGGACATACAAACAAACACTCTTTCACATTTATAATATTAGTATATATTGTATATCAAAAGAAAATACTTATCACGCTGACCAACTTCTCTTAAGATGCTGTATTTGTATCTCTTATAGTTAAGCTGGGCTGCAAGGGTTCCAAATCAGGAGTAGGTACCAGACCTTCGATATTTTTCCGTCAATAGAAAATGTCCATGACGTTAAACAACTTTTCTTAAGACGCTATGTTTGTATCTCATATAATTTAATCTGGCTGCTAGGGCCTAGGGTTCCACATAAGGTGTACCAGACCTTCAAACTTTGTACGTCAATAGAAAGTGCTCATCACGTTTAACAATTTTCCTTAAAACGGTATTTTTATATCTCTCATAGTTTGGCTGGACTGCTATGGTTCCACATCAGAAATTGCGATCTTCAAAATAAATTATAGCTATATGTTGGCAAGGACCAATAGCTGTATAACAAAAAAACTTTCATCAAAATCCGTTCCGTAAACTTTTTTGCCGACGTCATCACACGAAAAAATTCATCCCCTGTTTTCACCCTCTTTAGGGTAGTTTTTTCTACAAATTTTAAAAGTCGTATTTATTTATCTAATCAAAAGCCTATAAAATAATTTTGAAGCTTCTAGCTTTAAAAATTACGTAATTTCCATACAAACCTTCATCCCCTATTTCAACCCCTTACAGCTATTTGTTCACATAAAGAAGTAGCCTATGTCCTTTCTCAGGCTCTAGACTATCTCTGTACCAATTTTTATTTAAATCGGTTCCGTAGTTTAGGCGTGATTGTGTAACACACAGACAAACAGATTCGCATTTTCGCATTTATAATATAAAAAGTAAGGAAGTAAGGATGTGACTCGGGAAGAATGTAGCTTTCTAATGGTCAAAGAATTTTCAAAATCGGTCCAGTAGTTTCGGAGCCTATTCGATGCAAACAAACAAGTAATCAAATCTTTCCTCTTGATAATATTAGTATAGATAATATAAATATAAAAATCAATATTGGACACCATCACGTACATTGTCCCAGCGGGCCAATCGCCGTAATTCTATGCAGCGCGTCTTCATCGCGTTTGGGTCTTGACGTTTGACTTCGTATTGCCGTAATGACATAACGACGCACACGTCACGCAAACCTAAACTCCTACAATCCTGTCTGATCCGGTGACATGCGTGACAGAGGAACCACTTGCAATACGAAATTAGCTGTCAAAATAGACTATCGTATGAAAACTGTTTTAGTTCCAAAGATTATCACCGGAACAGAAAACGTCAAAACTGTCAAAGCCGCGCGTTATCAAAAACGGTTTTGCACGTCAACTGCACGTACACTTGACTAATGCGTCATAGAATTACCGCGATCGGGGCCCAGTACCAAACTGTAGTAGCTTGAGCACTAGTATTATGGAAATTGGAAACAACGTCGGGTATTAGGTACCACATACACCCTTAGATATTGAAAAGTTCGTTTTCAATATTACCCGACGAGAATCAAACCCGGGACCTCTAGAGATAGCGGCACCTTGAAAACCGTCCACCACTCGGCCACGGAGGTCGTCAAATAACCTTCCTTTTGGATGGATAAGGAGAATGGGCCAAGACTCACCATGCCATATGCAGTTTGCATGGATGGTATAAACACATAAACGACTGCAAACGCCACCGGAACCAAAACGGTTTAATATGCCTCATGAAGGTAGAGCTCGAGATAATCTATTTTTTGGCCACCCATCACGTGACCGACCATTGCTAAAGTTGCTTAGCCTCAACGATCAATCGAGCGCGCTAACCACTGCGCCACGGGCTCCTCCAGCTGCTAACTATTACTGACGGAACTAAGGAAGCTAGCGAAGCTAGTGTCAATAACATTTACTTAAGTACTTGTTTATACATCGATGACATGTTTATACGTTGAAGGTCATTGCGACGAGAAAGACCATGAATTTAAACCAGTTGGTGTTCTTACGATGTTTTATTTCTTTGACTATCTAAATTTTCGTTTTATTTTAAAACCTTTCTGTCAAGTCTAGAAAGCACAATAAAAAACCTGTTAGTGGCGTCTAGGGTGATTTTTAAAGTAAGTAAGTAGGTTTTCACTTTGAAGCGGTTTTGGAATTTTTGTTCGCATAATTTGCAGGGTATACAACTTACGTATACCTACGTGATGATTATTATAAATGTAAAAGATTCTGTGTGCTAGAATTTTGCTGTCAAATCACTAAGAAACCGTATTGAGAGCATGTGGCATGAGATTAAATGAAAATACTCTATATAATAATATCTCTATTCTCTAATATCAATGGGTACTTTACGAGTATAATGTGAATTCACGTGATAAAAGCCTCTTTAAAAATTGAATTAAAATCGCTTACTATATACAACAAGTAATTAAAAAAGTATTAAAAAAGTCTTGAATGGGTGGTAGGAAAATATTGACGATTCATAAGTACATATTTATTATGTCTAAATGAATAAAGAATATTTTTATCTTTATCTTATCTTATCAAGGCCTATGCCCAGCAGTGGGCGTCGTACGGCTGAAATGATGAAAAAAATGACTATATACAACTAAAACTTATGTTGTTTCGAAACGTTTGCGTATGACTCGTCCCATTTTTTATTGAGTTTAATGATTTAAGATTTTAATTATTTTTATGCATTTGCAATCCCAATATTGTTCTGTACGTAAAAGAAAAATTGTGATAGTAAAAAAGCATTGGGCCGGATTCCCGAGGGCGCGGGTTCGAATCCCGCCTGAAAGTTACTTGCAGGACTTTCATGACTTCCAATTTTTGCGACAAAAAGTAGATATTTCTCTAAGGTAGGTACTTAATTCATCGAATAAGTAAATAAATAAATAACTTTTCACAATCACACCAATTATCTAGCTCATTAGTAGTTATCATTAAGAAACTGTGTTATGAAAACTAGATAACGGATAAATATATACTTAGATCCTTTTTTTGTAAATACATTCTTATACGTAGAAAACACCCAGACTATATATAATGAACATGTTCATGCACACAAATATTTGTCTTGTTCGGGGATCAAACCCGAGACCTCTGGCGCAGAAGGCAGGTATCCTACCCTTGCGCCAAATCGGTCGTCGAATCGAATTCTTTCGGTAGTTTAGAACTGAGAAGGTAATAACCTGACAGACAAATGAAACTGGGTGCCTACCATCAACTCTTATTGCGGTTTTGTTTAGAACCTAAACTGATCTGCTTCGCTTATTCGTACCACGAAAGCTTAATATCAATGACAGCGATTCAGTGATCATTCAATGACATTTCACAGCCGCTAAGCTGTCATGTACTCTTATTTGACTTATAACCCTGTCGATTTAACATGTCACCTGCAGGTTATACCCGTCCCTCACACTCTCCGGGCATGACAGAATCGAGTGAAAGAGACGGGTAGAAGAAATAAGGACACAAATCGTTCGGTCATTCACATTTAACAATTCATTTGCGATCCAGTTTTTAGAAGGTCATAGTACGAAAGAAAGCAATTCATTTTAGGAACCTATTCTGCATCGCGCTATTTTTGAATCGCTGTCTTAAAGTTGATGGTAGGCACCCTGATGTCAAATTACACCCGTCATAATAACAACGCTGTTGGGTTACTTTGTCCATATGTAGGAGACCCAGCAGCATTATGCTGAGGCGGGTTATTTGTTGGCTCACACACTTATCCCTACGTATCTTATTTTTCCTTTGTAGTTTTTTATTATTATATTAGTAATTAGCTTAAGTTTTTTTTGTGCTTAAATTCTTTTTTGTTTGCTTTTTATTTTATATTTGTGTGTAAGACCAATAAATCATTTTCTTTCTTTCTTTCAAAATAAAAAACAGAGTTACTATTGC
Source organism: Crambus lathoniellus (assembly GCA_949710035.1). Classification (NCBI taxonomy): domain Eukaryota; kingdom Metazoa; phylum Arthropoda; class Insecta; order Lepidoptera; family Crambidae; genus Crambus; species Crambus lathoniellus. The sequence goes on from OX453310.1 coordinate 20,968,620, forward strand.
ATTAGTAATAAATTAGGTACTAATTTCAATTAAGATTCGTTGAGGAGGTGTGAACAGGCTGACAAATACGTACCAACTAATATAGCCTCTTCATATTGACGCAAATGCATTTTTATTATAATGTAACGGTTTATGTCACTCCAATTAACGTTTAATTACTCGTTTATTATTGTGTTAAACTCGTCAAACGTCATAATTATGTAAATCTAAATTCTAGGAAAACCTCGGTATAGGTACCTATCTAGTTTATCGGTACATTTCCTATATTTTTTTTTTTTTTTTTTTTCTATGTCTTCTTCCTGCGATCAGTCGCCAGACTATAATTAGGAATGTTTCGAGGCATAAACGTTTGGCGAGGTAGAGCCACTGCTCTATCTCCCCTTATTAAGGCAGCACATCGGCTCTCTTCAGTCTTACAATGGGGTTTGGCTGCAAGAGTATCCTGGATAGCGGGTTTGGGTGATTAGTTAAGCGCCTCTTATAGTTGTCTGAGTATCGTTTTGCTTCGTCCAGAATAGTTGGGATTTCCAGGTACTCGTGGATTTCCGAGTTGCGAGCATACCAGGGGGCCGAGGAGACTACCCTAAGGATGTTATTTTGAGCTCTCTGGAGGCACATAATGTTGGATTTCCTGGCTGACGACCACAGTTGGATTCCATATGTCCAGATTGGTTTTATGATGGATTCTGGAAGTTTTATTTCCTATATAGCACACTTAAATATACATAAACGTTTTTTACTGGTCTGGATCTTGAAGAACTATTCTGACCTTTTTTAGTTAAATCAAATAAATTGATTTGTCTGTTTGACTATATCAAAATTTTATATAGTCAAATGATACCATTACTACAAATTTTGTAGTTATCAATTTATTTGTTTTAATATATACCGAAGACAAGAAGAAGAAGGATATTTAAGATCAGAATGATAAATGCAGCAAAACTCTTAATGATGTTGACATCTATTCGACGTTTTGTTAAAAATTTGTGCAATCTTACAGAATAATACAATAAATTTAAAGGTGAGCAGGATATTATAATATAACAACCTAAAATTCTAAATAAATGAACCCGAAAATGTTAAATGTATGTGATGTTTATTGTGGCATTTTCACCCTTCTAGGTTGATTCGCTTAGAATGTAACGACGAACTTCGTACTCGCATCCTAACCGTGTAAAAGCTACCTACGTGACATTGGCGGAATTGTGAATAAACACAAAGCAAGCCATTCTTATGGAAGAAGAGAAAGAAGAAGGATTCCGAGGACTATTTATAATCAGTATATTATTTTAAAGTAGACTCTCCATTTGTAGCGTTGGGTTTGGCTGCACGTCCCCTAAATCCCTTTGGTGTGTATCAATTTTATTTGTGAATTTAGTTAATTTATTTAGTTTTTATGTTTGACATATTATGTAAAAGGCTGACTACTATTATGGTAGAGACAAACGCAACGTACGCATCGCATAAGTGTGTTTCTAGTCATACAAATTCAATGGTCTAGATGTCTACGTTGCGTACTTGGGATCAGTTTGTCTCTACCTTTATTATTGTATATTTATCGTTTGTCATCTGTTGTGTCTGAAATAAACGTTTGAATTGAATTGTAATTGAATTATAAGCATTGTCTAATCAAGATACTACTGTACTTTACCAGTTAGGTTTAGTTAGCTTAATCACATCCTTATATTCTAAGATTTTTACAATTTTGGAATTAGTCAACAATCCGTGATTTATCGTTAGACTACCCTTTGAATCTATTATCTATAAATTGATTTTGAACTGTAAGCACGTGGAGATTTAATAAAATTCTTGATGAAATATCTCAGCAATTACAAAAGATCATAAAATGTACCCTCTCATAATTTATCAAGCTTCGTCATAATGGCTACGTTGAATACGCCCATAAAAAGCTAATTTGTGTAATGCGAAGCCTAATTCAAACCTGAAAGAAGTCCTTATCATTCGTGCACAGTGACTGAAAGATTGAATATAAATGGGACTTCACAAAGTTTCTTCACGATAAATGTATACAAATTTGGGCGTTTCGACCGCCTCCGAGCATCCAAGATAAAATGAAAGTTCCAAAGGAATCGAGTTTTATCAGATTTTGGCCGGAATTTGTTCGAGAGAACGCACTTAGGTGCTATATTTTTATGCCAACTTCCCTCTTTTATGTGAGAGCCAGTTTTTAATTAAATTAAACTGGTTTACTCGCCTGTCGAAGTTCTAGACTGCTAATGAGTTTTAAATGATGGCGTAGTTTCAGCTGTGTGATGGAGATATTAGATTGAGTTAAAAAGTTCAGGTATAAAAATTGGAATTTCGTCGCCATTTTACGAATCTATTCTCTGGAGGTTTTACTCATAAATCAAATCTTTATTGAATAGCATAATTTATTATCAGCCATGTTTAATGTTACCACTGCTGTAAGTTTTAAACAGTCAGCGACGAAAGGCCTCAACTCACTACGCATGCCCAATACCAACACGATATTACACAATTTAAGGATGACTCACGCTACACCGTGCCGGGTCCGAGCCGAGCGTCGGCCGACAAATACCACTTATACGTTTATCGGCCGACACTCGGATGCCGCTCGGTGTACCGTGAATGGGTCCATATAAAATATTAGTTGACCGTGTCTTCGACAACGCTCAGCTCGGACCAGAGGGTCTACTCTGAAACGCAAAACCCGAAACTTCGTTAAACCTTGTTTCGGGTATTGCGTTTCAGACTAGGCCTCCTGACACGGGCTGTAGCGTGAGTCATCTTTTATGCTATGCAAGTTATAAATGATAATAAATTCATAATTTTTCCTCCACTTTACATAATTTGTGGCATATCATAATTATCTTACTTATTCTAGGTGCTATAAAATTTATAGCTGGTACTTAAACTGGGAAAGCCCATACTATAAGTACCAGCAACCTTCCGTTTGCACTGATTGGTTAGAATGTAAGATTAATCTAATCACACACAAAAAAAAAGAAGTCTAAGATAACTTAATGCTATATTGATGCCACTCTTGATAATTTACACAATTTATCTCAATACAGAAAATAAAAAACAATTATTTTAATCAATTCGAAATATACTTACTTAATACATTTAGCTTTAAAATTCATTGAGTTATTAATAGTAAATTTTCAGGCTCGTCATAATTAAGTCTTGTTTAGCCATTTAGTTACAGATTGTTTCCAGTGGTATTTATTCAATTGGTGAATGGATAATACTTTATTTATTCTGTTATACAGGAATGCACCAAGGAAATAGTAGAACCCTGTATTAAAGCTGGTCTTAATTGTTCTTTGTATAGCCACAATTTGTCTTTAGTTTGCGTTGAATTCGCAGCGACTTTAAGGTATGTGTAAGCAAATAAGCTCGGTAGCAATATCTAGTATAGGAGACAAATAACTTAAGCTTGCGGTAGGCCAAGATGTGACACGCGGTATAGTATAGGACTGGACATCGGCTGTATGCAGTGGGAACTTAATCCGTTGGCTTTATTTGGAACGTTTCCGTTCGCGTCGGGTAAAGTGTGTTTACACCGAGAGAACAAAGACTCTGTGGAGTGGACTTTTAAAAGTAAGTGAAGGTAAAACGCATTCGATAATTTCTAGTGCGGAAATAGGTACCAAGCAAACTGATCAATTTGCAGGGGGAGAAAAAGAAGTAGTTTATAGTCACCGAAGTCAAACACACGAAATAGAGATAAAACATCAACTTATTGCATGTTGGTGCATTGAAATCAGGTGGCCAGCTTACGGTGAAGCAACAGCTAATGTTGCTACAGTTACGAGAACAATATTATATGTTCTTCATTTATAAAAGAAAGAAATAAATATTCGACACCATCACCTACGAGTACATTGCTATACTTTTTTTATTTACAAACGGGGAAGCACTTAGTCTTCATCTCATCTTATGTTAAGTGAAGATAATGTTGAAGATGGAAGTGCAATACTCCCGGAATCCTCAACACTGAGGAACTAGCTAACTTATTTCTAACTGCTGGACGGAAAACAATAATGTTGAAAACATCCATCGTTGTTATGGCGTCAGAATTAGATAAGATGGTGGAAGCTGGTCAGGCGGACTTACCGGTATCAGACCTAGAGGTCCCGGGATCGATTCCCAGTGGGGGTACCTACATATTGTATTCCATTTGGTTGGTGGTAGGGTTTGTTCAAAGGCCGCCTGGCTAACTACCACCATCTTATCTACGTCTGACGCCATAACAACGCTGTTTTTAGCATTGTTGTATTCCGGAAGTAAGAGATAAGATAGCCAGTTCCTCAGTAATTGAGGATTACGGAAGTAGTGCGCTTCCACCTTCGGCCTTATCATCACTTAACATCAGGTGTGATGGAGGCTAAGTGCTACCCCGCTGTCAATAAAAAAGGGCATCTCCATACACTCCCTGTTCGTATTAAATACGCCCGTTTTACTTAGTAAGCTTTATGATTATCCTCTACGAACAATTTAATGCCTTACCGGCGCGGACACTATTCGAGCTTTCTTTAAAATATTCGATTAACCACCTATGCTTCATAGCTTCGGAGTCAAGCACGAAACGGTGACTTTGCGACACTTACCTAGAGTAATAATAATTTTATACTATTATTTATATCTTGATACGAATAAAGATTCTCCAAAGGACCACGCACGCCCAACAACAGAAATCAAACTTACACCCCTTTCACATGACAAGCTCTTTGATTACGCGCATTTACGACTACTTACATAAAAACGCGCGTTAGCCTGCCTGTGCATGTGATCTGAACGTAGCCTTATCTCAGTTATGCGTCTTGTTTGGCACGCTGATGATTTTTTTGTATGGCGACATTTATCGCAGGACTGGGAATTTCACACTATCGAATTAGAAAACATTTGTAGCCTGTTTGGTGAGTGGAGACCTGCCCCCTGTTTCACGAACCGTCGGAAACGGAATCGCATTCGAATTCTGTGTTTTGTCTTTGTCTATTCTATTGCGAGTGACAGAGATAGTGCATACATTCCGCTGTCGGGTCGGAAGCGTTTCCGACAGTTTGTGAATCAGGGGGCTGAGGTGGGGACACTCCCCTATTTCCCATAGTGTGATTTGCATTTACACGGTTGTTACGGACAGCATCAATCTGTGATAAAAGACAATTTAAAGTGACACTAAGTGCGTAAATAGTGATTAAAATCAGTGATTGTTTATATCATGTAAGTACCTAGCATAAGTAATATTTGCTAAACTTGCCTAGTAAAAGCCATAAGCTTATAACTTTGATAACTTTTTTGTATATGAATATGTAACGTTCTTTTTAGTTTAATAACGTAGATAAAATTATAAGCTTTCTAGTGATATGCTTTACGTTTGTGTGGCTTTTATAGTTTTTAAGATAATTAAGTTATAGTGTAATTAAATAAACTTAGTACTTACATAAGCCCTAATGTGACCTAACTTATAGTGTAAGGTGTTTGGTATGAAAATAAAAACTATTTGTGTTCCCTGGTTTCATTGTGCTAACCTAATTAGCTATAAGTAATTAATACTAGTTAGGTAGGTAGGGAAAGGTATCAAGGTTCTAGGTCTTACAATCCTGGGCTGGTGGAAAACCAGAGGTATCCCAATGAAGCCAGGCGATGTGGTAGGGACTATGTAAGTATAAAGTACTGAGTAATACACTGAAATAATAAGACCTCTGATATAGGTCGATGACATAGGTAGCCTGAAAAAGGGTGACTGAAAACTTATCTTTAATAAATAAGTTTTCAGGCACCAGGGTGCCTACCATCAACTCTTATTGCGGTTTTGTTTAGGAACCTAAACTGATCTGCTTCGCTTATTCGTACCACGACAGCTTAATTTCAATGACAGCGATTCAGTGATCATTCAATGACATTTCACAGCCGCTAAGCTGTCATCAACTCTTATTTGACGTATAACTTGGCCAAGCTAACATGTCACCTGCAGGTTATACCCGTCCCTTTCACTCTCCTGGCATGACAGAATCGAGTGAAAGAGACGGGTAGAAGAAATAAGGACACAAATCGTTCGGTCATTCACATTTAGCAATTCATTTGCGATCCAGTTTTTAGAAGGTCATGGTACGAAAGAAAGCAATTCATTTTAGGAACCTATTCTGCATCGCGCTATTTTTGAATCGCTGTCTTAAAGTTGATGGTATGCACCCAGGTAGGTATTCAGTCTATGGCCCCCCGATGGTCCCTGTAAATGAGCGGGATGGGCCAGTATAGTAAAAAGAGACAGACTGATAAATGTCAAAATAAATGTAGGTAGTTATTTTATAAATTCTTGGAGGGGGCAAGCCTCGCCCATGAGCAAGCGAGAGGTCGGACGTACGACAGAGAGGTGAACAGAAATGTTAGAAACCGTGTCGGTACTTCGAAATGTGCCGATGGGGCGTGGCCGGGTCCGGCGCACAATGTTTTGCGCGTGCCCACCTTAGTTTTATAAAAATAAGAAATGTATTTCGTTTGTAAGGAATCGATGTATGTAGTATAAGATAAGTAGCCACTAGTTCAGGCATAACAAAAATGTACATTAGGGGCCTTGCGGGCGCAGGCTCCGTTGTAAGCTCGCATGGCTAACTTGAGGAAGACAATACAAGAAATTATTGAGAAAATCTTCGTTTCATTCGACGCATATGGTAAACACTGTTGCGCATGGGTAACAACTGTTTTTTTGTGTTATTGGTCTTAGTATTTTTTTGGAAATATTTTATTCATCAGTACATAATCTTGGTACCTACATATTAATATTATTTATATTCCAAATACTTACCTAATAAATACAATCCTACACAAAAATCGTATGAAAATTATTCAGAACAAGCATTTTTACATCATTATTATCTTTTACGTGTTATTCCTTTCTATTCTAAGCAGTCATTTGTGTAAATTCGTAAAACAGAAATATAGTGAAGCATGATAAATTAAATTAGTGAAACCAGGCATATAACGCCATCTATACAGAAACTGGAGAACTAACGCTCAGCACTACGCTTTACTTTGTGACAAATTGTTGTTGAACGTGGCCTATGGGGAGGAAATCAATACATTTTCTCACGGGACGACTCGAGTGCTACGGAATTTCGCTGGAACTAACCAGTTCTATGATTATTTACTTAGAGCTTATTTTTCAATGTCATTAAAGAAAACATCGCCACATCTAAAATATTTGTTTTTGGCGCGCACTCGAAGCTCAATGTCAAACTCGGGTTATGTTTCGTTTTACGAGTTTGACAGTTCGGAAGAGTTTTACGCTCTTTTACGCCCCGTATGAAAACAGATTGGCACGATTGGCGCGCCGCCGTCAAGTATTTTGGCAGTGTTTTGTTTTAACAGGCGTGTTCAAATGAGTTAAGTTCCATTTTCTCGTCAGTCTTTGTTAGAGTTTCGCCCGAATTCTCGTACGCAAATCATCTTTGGGAGCGTCTCAAACATCATGGCATATCTTTCATACGTTTGACATTTAAAGTGACAGGGCGATGTTTGAGACGCTCTCAAAGATAAGTAGCGTACGAGTATTCGGGCATTAGATTTAAAACGAATTTGTTCTGGGGGGCTACTGCGTGATTATTATGCGGGTATGAACTTCGTATATACAAATTTCAAATACCTTCTTTTGATAGATTTTTGCTGCTTTGTTCTGTTGAATATTGATAGTTTAGTATTGTTTTGTTATACCAGACGTCACTTAACAGAGGACAGATACATAGTGGTTTTTTTTATAAAAATGACTTAAAATTACAATAAGCGTATGAAATTCATATCCATAAAGTCAGACGTAGCCTTCGTTCTTGGTAAAGAATAATTAACATCTAGTAAGTAAGTACTTAAGTATTTTGAAAGAGTAATAAAACAGAGTAATTACTGCTTAAACTTAGGTACTTAGGTATATTGTTTGGCTATTATTTAAATGGTAATAAATAGTTTTAATTACAAGTAAATGCCATTTAATGTATCTGTCGGGATGAGATAGTTATTATTGTAAGAGTGATAATTATTAATCTCTCAATCAGGTAAAATTTTTACTGACTGCACTTAGGTGCCTACTTGATTGCTATCATACTTATGATAATATGATAATTTGATATTAAAAGTTAAATAAATTAAAGTAATTATTTATTCTAATTTTGACGACCTCTTGTGCCAAGTGGTATACGTACCGGTTTTCAAGGTGCCATTATCTCTGAGGACCCGGGTTTGATTCCCGGTCAAAACAAACTTCGTTTCTTCGTGTCTGGTTGCATGTGGTAATAGCCGTCGTTGTTTCCAATTAAGTACCATAACATAATAGGTGGTTTTAAATTGGAATTGCAGCAATGTGTTTGGTGGTGTCCAATATTTATTTTAAAAAATCTCGATTTATAGTTTGTCGTAAATGATCATAATGACAGCAGCAACCTCACTATATCTTGATGTGGGTAGACTTATATTTTTGGTATGTCTATACCTTTTTTATTAATCACTAATAAGCTACATAGTACTTAGGTTTTGTTTTGTTTACACGAGCTAGCACATAGCTTTCATCACGCCTGATGTTAAGTGAAGATAAGTCTGAAGAAGGAAGCGCTCTATATACTCCCGGAATCCTCAATCACTGGTAACTGGCATTCTGTCTTATATTCTACACGCGTACCAAACCTTCAGTTATTCCACATATCCACATCATACGTAAGATCTCAAACTCATAATCGTTCATAAAAGCTTTTTACAATAAATAAAATTGCGGAATCCCATTAAGTGCCTACATTCGTCGACAAAAACTCATTTCTAGTTGCGAGATGATGTGTGGCCTGCGTACACGCATTGTTGCGATCCCCACGGCTTGCGTTGTGCAAAAAATGTGGGAATAAAAACGATGCATTTAAGTGTTGTGTAGTCATGATCAGAAGGAATTTTGTCGATAGTGCTAAAGAGCTTTTTGAGGACTTATAATTTTATATGTATAAGCACCAAAAGTTAAGGTCAAGGAGGAACAGGTCAAAGATAACGAAGAATAAGGATTCGATTTAATAAGTTTATTCCTACTTCAAGTGTGATTTAGATTGTAATGAGTGGGGAGGAAGTTGCGCAGTTTTTCTAATTTCTCTTGTTTTTGAACTAATAAATTCATTATATTCATCCAAAACAAATCCAAGTTACACGTCGGAGTTAAAACCTTAATTGTTTTTTTATGTTTATCATAATCATCATATCAGCCGAACGACGCCCACTGCTGGGCATAGGCTTCCCCCAAATATCTCCACAACGATCGGTCCTGCGCTGCCCGCATCCAGCGGGCATGTGGATGTTAATAGCGATTCAAAAATATTTTTAAAGCACACAAAGACATCTTACAAAATTTCTTCATAGCGAACAACTTTCGCAAGCACTCAAGATGCAACTAAGTGGTTTAAAGACAGGATCATAAATAGTTACAGCGTACTAAAGGCAAATGTAGCGTTCAGCCATCATGTGCAAGTAAAGCAATTTTCATTAAGGCTAGTTGTAGAACGGTGTCCTCATCTACTTCTCTTTCGCAGATATAGGTAGTTATTTTTATTTCATCAAGGCATACCAAGTTACTAAGTTTCAACTTTATGATTGGGTTTATGAAAGTATTCACGAGATACGCGTTAAATTTCTAAAGTGGTTACGTATGGAATATTGTTGTGCCCGGATTCAAGACAATCCTGAAATTCTTCTATAATCTTTGTGATCAAGAAACTTTTATACGTCGCAAATTCTGAAGTGAAAAAACCATTAGCCACACAAGTAAATTTTCAGACAGTTCAGGGAGCATTTTTTACTTGTGGTCATAAGTTATTTTATTACAATTTTCCTAGACTTAGGTCTTCGATCAACAATAACACCTAGTTTTAGATACATAGTTGGAGTGACAGATATGACGAGCGTTATACGCCCACTTGATAATTATAAGTAGATTATTTTGACAGTGTCAATAACACTAAGGTATTTCAAACTTGTAAAGCTTCCTGTCATTTATAATGTAATATCGTAACATTCGCAACATGTTTTCTCCGTTTAAAAAAAAGTCAGTCTGTGCATATAAAGTTTTCATTTAGTTCGTGAGCCTTCATCTAGTACTATTGTTGATCGAAGACTTAGATACATAATTATTTTTTCATTTTGAATGGATAAAATTAATTTGAAATCACTATAGTTATACAATGAAAAACAGAACTAAAAATCATGTTCAAGCAGTTTGTATACAATACAGTAGCAATACAAATCATCGACAGCTAAACATCACTAAATCGCCAAATCCGAGTCTCATCAATTCACCGGAGGAATAATGACGTGCCCACCTCCGTCCGCAATTCATGCCCACATTGACAATGCCGGCAAATATCCATTATTAACGACGACAGAGCTTGCTCTATTAACACGATAGCTCTAAGGAGGCGTTTATTGATGAGCTTGCAATCGAATATGCACTTTGTGCGGTTGGAATAGGAAGGGTTTTAGATTTGGTTAGAGGTTATAATCACTGTCGATAACAATATTTTGTTTTGTCAAAAAACCCCCTTACTATTTGGACTCTGTTTGGAGTTTATGATTCGCTTTGTCATGTTTATGCCGTGATTTGTTCTCACGTTTTACCACTATTTCAAATAGCTTCGGGAAAGTGCATTTATTTAAAAGTACTAAAATACTTGTTGCTAAAGAAAGGGGTTTTGTTCATCCAAATCTGGTCCAAGGTTCTTTTCTTCAAAAAAAATATTCTATCCTTTTTTAGAACATAAATGCAAACATTTTGTTTCCCACAACGGTGTAGCACTTAGCCTTCTTCACACCTTACGTTAAATGGTGAAACTAAAGGTGGAAGCACACTTCACCTAGAATCCTCAATTACTAAGGAACTGGCTATCTTATCTCTAACTGCGGGAACACAATAATGGAACAAAAACATCATTGTTATGGCGACAGACTTATATAAGATAGAACAAAACCAAATACGAAATGTATGCACTGGGAATTAAACCCGGGACCTCTGGGTCCGAAACCGGTGGTGAGAACCACTAGACCACAGGGGCAGTAAAATACAACCATTATTAACGACGATAGAGCTTGCTCTATGAACACGATAACTCTAAATTGATGAGGCGTTTATTGATGTACTTTCAATCGAGTATGCACTCAATGTTGAGGAAATAGGAAGCATTTTAGAGCTGGCTGAAGTTAAAAATCAATCACTGACGATAAAAATATTTGTGTTTTGTAAAAAAAAGCTTCTCGTGCTATTTGGACTCTGTATTGGGTTTATGATTCGGTTTTGTCCGATTTATTCTGTGATTTGCTGTCACATTTTAAAATTAGCGTCTGCAAGTATCTTCGGGAAAGTGCTTAAGTATTAAACACCAAAATAATCACTTTAGACTGAAGACTTTTTGTCAATGTAGAGTTACATGTAAAAACATGGTAAAAACTTGTATTACGTCCATGCATTATTAACTGCGAAAGAGCGTGCTCTATTAGACGATAGCTCTAATGGGGCGTCTATCGCTGAAAGATGCATTTTATCTTGTTAGAATGTTAGAATAGATAGCGTTTTAGCTATAGCTCTTGAAAACAATCACAACCGAAAATATTTTTTTGTGTTAAGTGAAAAAGCCTCTTTTTGTTCGGAGTTTATGATTATCTTCACTTTTGTTAAGTTTATGGTGTGATTGTTTCTCACATTCTAAAATTAAATTTTGTCAGAAGCTTCGGCTAAAGTGCTAATTTAAAAAGTAGGTACCAAAATAATTAAGTTATTTCCTATGACACCTTTGCCTGAAATGATAGTTTTTACCCTTTTTTGTCTTGTTTAGTTTTAATTCAATACAATACAACATGGATTTTTAATATTTTAGCTTTACTTTTTTCAACTTACAGTGAAAGATCATAGAAGTTTGTTTTTATTAAAAATAAAACGCCTGTATTAGAATGTGAATGGAATCCTTTTCAATAACATGGGATAAACTATACCATTGAACTATCCGTCACGAATCACACAAAGCACGTATTTTTTCGCAACAAATTGTTGAATGATCACAACAGAATATAAATAAAACACGCCTACTTTTTGCACAATGTTGTAGTTTCTAGCTAGGGTTGGTAGCGTATTCAATAAAAATGTTATTGTTTGTTTGTAAAATATAAAGTAGGTACCTACGAGTTTTGTATGGATGTGTTCGGCCTCGGACTAGATTGCTATCATGAGCAACCTCATACCCCATTCTATACTTGTTTGCTCGTAAGTTTTGGTTTAAAAAGGAAATCAAAGGATTAGAAATACATGGTCAAATTAAAATCTAATGCAGTTCAATTAGCACTACATTGTATCTATTTAAAAATTTATGTCTTTAGCCGTCATTACTTTTTATTTTTCCTGAAGTGAGCTTGTTTCAGCAAGATGGCAACCCTATGTGTGATATTCACAAAACTTTATTGTTAAAGTAGATGGAATAAATACTTACTTCCTTTGGTGGTCGCTTTTATAAAGACGATTTAGAAAATCTTTACAATAATAATATTTTAAGATTAATGTAAACGTAGGTCAAGATTGTTTTTCATTTTCGTTGCAATGAATCACAAACGAACATAAACTACGATATCAGTAAATTATTATGCTGTGACCACATGTGAAATGTTTGCAAAACAATATTTTGGTTGTCAAATAATCGAATCGAAAACAATAAATTATTAACCTTTTTTTAGAATGGAACGAAAGGAATACCGCATCCATTGGTCTGAGGAATCCAGCTGTATTTTCTTTGAGGAAAGCTAGCATTTGTAGCAAAAGTTATTTTTAATCATACTCAATATGATTACAATCATGTTTCAAGTTCTACCTGAGTGTATGACTAGAAAATGATTCCTCAATACTCTTCGATATTAAAATAAACAAAGTCACGACATATGCACAAAGACTTGATGATTTGCAACAACCCGCTGTCATTTCACTTCGACAAATATGTCAAGGTAGTTTGCTTAGGCCCTTAAAAAAATTGCGGTTCGACCCAAGGCTTTTGATTAATCCGGATGATAAAAATACAAAGACTTATATTTGCCGAACAGATTCCAGATTAAAAGCCGATAAAAGTAGTTTTGTTGAAGACGTTTTTTTTGAGATATCTGCCATCTTGCGGCTTTCGTTTGGGAGCACGTGGTCTGATTGTGGGTGTGATTTGCAGCTGCAATTGTGCGAACGTCGTATCTTTAGAAGCTTACCTCGTAAGGATGCTCGAGATTTTATCTAGGTAGTCGAATTTGTAGTAAGTATAGGAGAATTTTGGTTGAGATCATCTTAAATTTAGTTGGCTGCACAGTAGAATAGTAAGGAAAGTACATTCCACAGCAAAAAATTAAATTTCTTTGGACAAGGAATTGGAAACGGGACCTCAGACATCGGTAGAGTTCGTCAAATAATGTGTAATAAGAATTATTAATAAATAAAATAGAAAAACTATTACCTACGTTCACTGTATATTGTTAAGATTTTTGAAGTACTGTCGTAATAACTCAACTGATGCCAACGATAATAATGTGAGCCTGTAATAAAGTTCTTTTACAGTAAAAGTACTAGAAGCCGAAAACATAAAAAGAAACATTAAACTTACCCAATAAAGAGTTTACGATGAGAAGATCCTCACTACTAACGTGTTTTTCGGTCAAGAACATAGATATTTGGGTAGTTTAATTGCCGCAAGGACATTACCTTCGTGTGTGGTTCAGATGCGTCGTTGATAATCAAGATAATGCTCAGAATGCGTTATAAAATTCTTCGGGCGACATCACGATGTCAGTTCGTGTCTTTGTCAGCGGAGCTTGATAATCTAAATGCTTGAGTATGAATTAGATGCCCAACGGCCTTAATTGTGACTGCCGGGCTTAAATGATCTCAACTCATCCATCCTTCTGAGAACATGGCCTATTTTTAGAAAAGTCGTGAATTCAGTCCTTAACATGAAGACGCTTAACACGAAGATTTTAATTGTCCATCGTTTTCTTTTGGTATGTTGACAGGTCGCTTTGTTTGATGCATGAGCACAAACAATTCGGGGATAGAATCCCCCAAAACAAACAGGAGCGGCAAATCCAGTGACAATGGGTGACAATATCCGTGGAAATATAGAACGATTGTGACGTGTTCATTCGAATGTTCATTCCGTGTGTTGTCTCTGGTATTGTGTAGGAAAATACCATTTTTGGTTAAAAGGAGTCTTAGGATCTCATTGTGCGGGTGACAGAATATTTATATAAAATGAGCTGTCTTGAGATCTTTTGTCGCAAGCATTACGAGAGTCCTTTAATCCAGTGAAGACAATCTTCTCGATGCAAAGTTATTGTATTCATTTTACTTCATCGGCGGTGAAATCCTTCATTGTATTAATGGTTTTGACTAAGATCATTTGAGAAGTACGTTTCGGTTAAGCGGTTTTGTTAATTTTCTAGTTGAATCATTTTGATGAGATATAACCTTCCCAGATGATACCACAAGAATAAACAATGGAATAATCTTGTTTCCAAATACCGATTATAAATTTTAGGCACTGTGTAAGTTTCCTTACACAGTGGTTCTAGAAAAAATATTTTTATATTATTATGTATATTTATTACTGCATCTAACTGTAGGATATCTAAATAAAAAACTTTTTAGGCAACTATGACCCAGTTTTAAATGTAGGTGGGCAACGCTATTAGTAGTTTCTACGTGACTTGGAAACGATTGCAGCAGATTATTCACATCAGCATATGGGTTAAACTAAAAGGAAGGAGGTATTTCTGTTTTGTTTGCTGACTAGCTGCATTATTACATCAAAATATGTCGAAGAGAGCTACAAATAATTCAGTAAATTTTTTACCGTATGAGTTGTTACTAATACCAATAAATTGACATTTTTGTGTCGAAAAACAGTTTTAATGTTGTTCAATGTAAAAAGTTTTTTGGCTAAAATAAGGGCTTATTTTATTTTGGATTTCTACCCAACTGCCTAACGCCTATTTTATTGTGTTCATTTAATTTCAAGTTATTTAACCAATATAATACGGGTAAAGTGCCCGTGTACACGCATTTTTAGACACGCCACTTGCAGCATTAGGTATGCATCTCTTTCCACTTTCTCATAAATATGCTTATAGTGGCAAAAAAGATCACGCGAAGGCTTAAGTAGAAAGAAGATTAAGTTAAATATAAAAGCTTCATACAAATTACGCAATAAGTAATGATAATAAAAATAATATAAAAAAACTGTAATGCACACAAAGAAATAGACAAATAACACAAGGAGATATATACTAATAAAAGAACAGACAACTAGGCGGCCTTATTGCTAGATAGCAATTCTCTTCCAGGCAACTTTGGGTGAAAGAAAAAATAAACCAAAAGGACAGTAGGGAGAAGGGGGACGGGGAAGAATAAGTTTGCAACCGAAGCCTGTTCAAAAGACAAAAAGGCCTAGTATTTATTCCCTACAAGTTTAGTAGATAAAGCTGAAAGTTTGTTCGCCCCACTTCGTCGTTGTTATTGCTAAAGTTATGATTGGCCGATGTAATCAGGGCTAACTGGAAAAATGTATTGTAACCAATTTCCTGGAACACGACTATCGTCCAATTATTTTCCAGTAAAACTTACTTCTATTAGTTATTATTATGCTTGGATGGTAGTTGAGATTGGTATTATAATAAAAAACTTCCATTAGCCTACGAAAATCATCAAATAAATATAGCTGGGTGCGTTAGACAGAAACAGAAAATTTATAAGGATTAGAATCTTTCTTTTCTTGAAAAAGCTTAAAAAAAACTACCCTAAGCTTAAATAATTAAGTCCGATCTAAGGTTGAATAGTCCTCTATTATGATGATGCCATTGGCCTGTTTAACCTAATCTTATAAAGGTAGTTCTTAATAATAAACAACTTCACCGTTCAAGCAATATTTTTATAAAAAAAGGACATCAACCCACAAGCGTACAGAATAATAAAATCTATATTTGTACACGTGATACCAAAAGTATTTGACCGAGAAATAATTCCCGAATCAAAGTTCAGAGTAATCCTATTAAGGTTTACCTGCAACCTTCCCAGCGGATGATCCGTCTATGTTCCCCATTGTGGGCAGTTGAAAGGCGACCCAAATATTGTTACAATGGCCTGAGACGCTACGGACAAAGACCGGAGTATAATTAATGATGGGGACTACGAAATGTCTTGCGCTGGCGATGAAATGACACCAGAATAAAGGATGCGTGGAGTTGCTAAAAATGTCTCATACACCTTGCAGTATAACTAGATAAAGTTTGTTAATATGATTGAGGCAAACTCTAAAAGTACTAAGCCCTCTAAAAAGATCAGTAGAAGGCTAAATTATTCATGAATGGCATAAGCAGTCATATTTCCCACGGGAATGGGTCTACGTGGCTCGCCGAGAGTAGCAAGGAAACTAAAAACGATAGGGCGCTCAACAAATCTGCATCTTAAGTAGACGTAAAGTGTTTTCATAAAGTGTATTAAACTCGTATGTTCATCTTTAAAAATTAATGGAAGACTCAAACCTTGTAAGATGCAGTGAAGTAATTTTATGTAACTTTGTCCTACCAGCTCCAGCGGTCATATTCAATTAGTAACATAAACGTGAAATGAAAGGACTAGCTACATAAAAATATTCTGCTACTTTTGATAGTCAAAAAGTCATATGAAATCGCCGTTATATAAAAAAACTAGTGAACACTTTCTTACACTAACATGAGAATTTAGGTGATTTGGAAGTTACTATTTGAGTTTGTACGCCATTAATCATAATTGAAACGATGATTTAAACTAAACAAAAGTCAGCTCTACAGATCCCCTGTGCTGCACCATCTCGCGTCGACGTCGCTTATATCATCAGATTAGGATAAAACTAAAACAATAATCCTTTTCATTCTGACTACGGCCCTTTATTTTAAGACTCACTGAATGGGATAGACAATGTCTTCATATCTGAGGATGACGAAAAAATCTGTGTGGGACGTTTTACCACCGCTTAATGTCTTTTGTTGGCGATGTATCGCTATTAAGGAGAGGAATAAAACCCAATGTGAGATACAACTTAGTCGTTTGCCCTCATTATCTTCAACGTAAGTCTAGCCTTACCTCGGTTTATAGACCATTATAAATAAAGCGGACTTTACGATAATCTTTCGCTGTTTCGACATAATTAAAATGTACCGCCCTTAATAAAAATATTGGATAAGCACCGCAGTTGTAAAAAGTTATTGCTGAACACAATAATAAGGAGATGTTTTATGGCTTACTTGCGAGTTAGCTTTTGTATACCCACACGAATGCTATGGAGAAATATATAGCTTGCGATTGTCGGTAATTCATTAGGCATTGTTCAAATCTTAAATGTTTAGTCTTCGGGAAGTAAACATTTGTCTGAAGGGAAAACTACTTACTTCAGTTGTGAAAGTATACCTATCTAAAGGTTTAGAGTGAAGGTTTCAGGGGATCGGGAAAAATGTCCATGCGTGTGAAACCACAGCCATACCACCAGTTTATAAGCAATCAACTCCACAAAAGGCAACCATTTTATATGTCGTATTACCTTAACACAAGAGCACATTATTATGTCCAATAAATTACACTTTATTCCATAGAATATAAGAAAGGCTGAATGACTTCCTTCCTCAATCAAGTTTGTATTCAGGACACCTCAGAAAACACGAAGCATTCTACTGAAGACTTTAGTTCTATTTGTGGAGTTTGCTGCGGCTTCTTAATAAAGCAAAGGTGTTTAATTGGCTGACAAACTGCTCGCGAAGTAATTACGACGTGGCTGGCAACCGCTCAAACAACGCGTCAATCTGGCTGTAGTGGTGGGAATGATTTGTTTCAATTCGAACTAGTTCAGGTATTTGAAATATATGAATAGTATAATGATTTCAGTAAAAAATCTTATTGTGCGTTTTCTGAACCAGGGCAACCAGGAAGAAGAAGAAGATCGAACTGCTCAAGACTCGCTGACTTAAGTTTATTGACGCGTAGCCATGAGGTAGCCCTCTGTAATTCTCAAAATTCTTTTGGCAGGTAATTTTGAAATGGCAGGGGAGCAAAGAGAGAGAGAGAGAGAGAGAGAGATGGAGCAAGATAAAAATACAGATGGCCACTAAGATGTTATGAACTGTAAATAGATCTAACTATAATAAAAATCGTTGCATTGCTGCTCTATATTTCGTATTACAAGTAAGATAAAACGCGCGAACACTAGGGGTATCAAACCGCTTTATATAGACTCGTGGGGTCTTTTGCTATTACAAGAGATGGTGTAAGCAATTGCTTAAATTGCTGTCGCACCGCGATGCGCCAGCATACATCGACAGATTTTTGGTATCAAACATTGCAGCTCTATATTCCATGATAAAGGTAAAACTCGTTAACATTCTGAGGTGTCAAACAGCTTCATAGACTCGTGCGGTCTTTTGCTATTACGAGCGTTGCTGTAAGGAATTGCTTTCATTGTTGACGCGCCGCGATGCGCCAGCATTCTGGAATACTCCTATAACTTATAACAAAGAGAAATGGAGATAAACTTAAGTACCTACTTTGCACCAACAAATGCTATAAAAACGTCAATAAATATACCCTACATCGATTGCTCTTGGTTTTAAATATTGCAACTCTATACTCCATGGTAAAGGTAAAACGCGCTAGCACAAGAGGTGTCAAACAGCTTCATATACTCGTGCGGTCTGTTGCTATTACGAGAGCTGGTGTAAGCAATTGCTTTCATTGCTGACGCACCGCGATGCGCCAGCATTCTGAAACTTATAACAAAGAGAAATGGAGATAAACTTAAGTACTTTGCACCAACACATCACTTAAAAAAGTAAATAAAAATTTCCCACATCGATAGCTTTTGCTATCAAACATTGCAGCTCTATATTCCATGTTAAAGGTAAAACGCGCTAACACTAGAGGTGTCAAACAGCTTCATACACTCGTGTGGTCTTTTGCTATTACAAGAGGTGGTGTAAGCAATTGCTTTCATTGCTGACGCGCCGCGATGCGCCAGCTTTCTGAAATACTCCGACATCTTATAACAAAGAGAAATGGAGATAAACTTAAGTACTTTGCACCAACACATCACTTAAAAAAGTAAATAAAAATTTCCCACATCGATAGCTTTTGCTATCAAACATTGCAGCTCTATGTTCCATTTAAAGGTAAAACGCTAACACTCGTGGTGTCAAACAGCTTCATACACTCGTGCGGTCTTTTGCTATTACGAGCGGTGCTGTAAGCAATTGCTTTCATTGTTGACGCGCCGCGATGAGAAAGCGTTCTACTTTGATTAGTTTCTGATCCTCCATAGAACTTGTGCTTCGAGTTCAAGTGAACAGCTTAATTTTTAGCTCCTTCTGTTTGATAAACTTTATGTTGAATTTATAATGGCTGTTGATGTTCTGTACGCGCTTTTTGTATTTGAATGTGACTGTTGAAAAAGGCCTTGACTATTATTATGCATACTTAAAGCAAATACCATTTACAGTTACCATATACCGTATACAAATATAAATAGTTCAATTTTGTTTCTTGCGTTAGTCTTCTCGACTTGGAAGAGTGACAAGAATGTGATAGGAACGTACACACGTACGAATACGAAAATACGCGTACTGTCTCTAAAAGTCATCCTTATTGAATTCCTACCTTAGATCATTAATGTTATATCGTACGGTCAAACCCGTTGAATCGAGACCCATTTTTACCCGACTGCGACAGAAGGAGGGTAGCTAATGATTTTGCTCATATTTACGTTAGCGTCAAAGCTATAAAGGTCAGTGTCAGTGTCAACAACTTCTAATTTCTACCTGATTATATTTTAATATCCATCAGAAAATAGCATTTGGTATGTCCGGTTGGTTTGGCTGTAGAGTACATAGTCATTAAATAATTATAATAATAAATAAATATTGGACTACATCACGTACATTGTTTCAGTACCAAACTTTAGTAGCTGGAGCACTAGTGTTATGGAAATTACACCCAGCCCCGTCGAAATATTGATAAGTTCGTTTCTCAATATTTACCCTACCGGCAATCCAACCTGGGACCTCATTCGCTTGTCTCGTTTCTCCCTAAAGTTGGCTGGTAGATAATGCTTTTAGTGTAAGGCCTTCCATTGTACTCTACTTGATGTAACTGTACAATAAAGTTTAGTTAATAAATTAATAAATAATCTTTATTCTCTCAACAAAAACATTACATTGTAAAGCCATAATTAAAGAGAATAAATACAATATTTGTTCGAGACTGGGTACGTTATACCTGTGCGACAGTTGACCAGCCGTTAGGCCTATATCAAGGCACTCTGCTTAAATATTAGTAACTATTTTTCCTGTAACACAATAATAAACCTCGTTAGAAATCGTAAGTCAATACGACGTCTCCAAAAATTCAATTATCAAGATCCCCTTCCTTCCTATCTTATTGTTTACCAACAGTAGCTTATTTGTCACAGGTCTATTGTTTATTAATATATACCGAAGAGGGAGGGGTTATTAGTTTACAAGTGTATCAAACGCCCCCTTTGTTTATTGACTGTATTCTCGTGGGAGCCGATATTACTTTCCAACTCTTTCGGAAGTTTGCCTTCTTTGTTGACATCTGCCGTTCGATTATTGGAAACTGAATCCATGTTTCAACCTACGGCTGTTATTAATTCGTTTGGGATGGATTTCTCATTTGATTCCGGCGACTGTTTTGGTGGGAATGTGTGTAGTTGAGATTAAGACTTTCATGTTATGCGAATGTCTAAGTATTTGAATTATTTCTCTAATAAATCACTTTTGTATCGAAAAGCAAGCGTCAGCAAGCAAGTGAGTTAATACAAATATCAAAGGTTAGATGGTGGCTATATCGTGTCTAAACACAATATCATCATCATCATCATCAGCCATTTAATGGATGAATGGATGGATAAGCAGAATGAGCCATGGCCCACCACGCGGGCCCAATGTGGTATGGGTACTAAAGACTGCAAATACAACCGGAACCAATGGCTTAACGTGCCTTCCAAAGTACGGAGGAGCTCGAGATAATAAATTTTTGGTCACGCATCCTGTGACCGATCGTTGCGAAAGTTGCTTAACTTCAATTCGACCGATTTGGCGCAGGGATAGGCTACCCACCTTTGCGCATATGTATATTAAGTATGTATTTACAAACAAAAAGTATTTAAGTAAGTATATATTTATCCGTTATCAAGTTTTCCATGATACAGTTTCCTAATGAAATTAACATGGGCTTAGATAATTGGTGTGAATGTAAGAAGTTATTTATTATTATTATTATTATTTATTATTCAATGATCGCATCCCGAGCGCGCCAACCACTAGGCCACGGGCTCCACTAAACAAATACGAGCACATTGTGGAAGTTGTCGCTATCTTAAAGGTGAGTTACGCCCGAATTCTCGAACGCAAATCATCTTTGGGAGCGTCTCAAACATCATGGCATCTCTTTCATACGTTTGACATTTAAAGTGACAGGGCGATGTGTGAAACTTTTTTTTTAATAACCATACCTTGGACGTTTGTCAGCCTACGCAAAACAAAATAATATTTTAAAATGTAAATAAATATGTAAATAATCTTGTTATATAAGGTTTTATTTCTAAATTACTACTTTTAGGATATGACTCGTAGGTTTTAGCTGAGGTTTTACGTAAAGTTTAGAAAACACAAACAACAAGCGATCAAGAACGAGTTGTTGACATTTTGTGGCAGTGTTGCCATAATCAAACTTTTTGCACCCCCTTTAGACCAGATAAACAAATGTGAAGTAAAACATTTTCTTTTCTTTCTGACATTAACAGTTATTTAAATTAAAATATAATCAAAATCAGGTAAAATAAGAAAAAAACGATAACTCATTAATATATATACGCAACAAAATTCGTAAAACAATACATTCAACTTTCCAGTAAACTGGGGAACGCAAAAAAACATACCATACATGAAAATTAAGAAAAAAAAGAAAAGTTGTCGCAGTGACATCTATTGAGCATTATAGAACTTGCTGGAAAACTTCTCATTATCAACTTGCAATTAAAAAATAAAAAACAAAATCAGCCTTCTTGGCAACTAAAAAAAATTTTAAAAAAACCGCCTTTAAAAAAACTGCAAACAAAAACCCACTTCCCAAAAACACGTAAAAATGAAAAATAAATTAAATCATTCAATTCAAAGGACGAAAGTCCGGGAATTTTTCTAATTAATCTTGGAACTTACTGATCTGATTGAAGTCGGTGCCAAGCCATGTAATTTATGTATTTGATAGGTTACTACAATTCACACCACTCCGCGCATGAGGTAGGTTTTGTGTGTTATTCTTTCACTAAGTATTTATTCTTGTTACTTTGGGCTTGTCACCGACTTCAATCAGATCAGTAAGTTCCAAGATTAATTAGAAAAATTCCCGGACTTTCGTCCTTTGAATTGAATGATTTAATTTATTTTTCATTTTTACGTGTTTTTGGGAAGTGAGTTTTTGTTTGCAGTTTTTTTAAAGGCGGTTTTTTTTTTAATTTTTTGTATAAGAACGCTAACAAAAGAAACCGCAAAATGAGCAAGCGTAGCGTACGCTACGCGTAGCGTAGGGTTTTAGTAGCTGCTCATTGGAGCAGCTACTAAAACCCATATCTCAATTAGAGCGCTCGGACAAGAATCACAACAGAACACGGAAAGATATTTTTCTCTATGTTCTGTGAGAACGTTGCTTAACCGCAACGATCGCAAAACGCGGTGATAACCCACATCACCAATCGAGGTCCTGAAAGTGAAGCCTATATACCCATTATACTATGACATAATTTTAGTAAATAATTAGTTTCAGCGTGTGTATTCAGCCCGAACAAAAACCTAACGTTTACTTACATGGATGACATTACACTTTCTTCTAATAATTCATGACTCCTATGACATCAGGCCCCATATCTCCGAAGATTGTCATCGGATCTCAATTAAACTTATATGGGACCAAATCGAACAAATCGAACAAAAAAACAGTTAGAAAAATGGAAAATAAAGTATTTTGAAAAAATCGACCCGTCCCACAACCAGCTCCGATGGGACGGAGTCGTTACGAGAACTCGTTACGTTTCTCGTAACGACTCCGTAGCTCAGTGGTTAGAGCAGTCGCCCGGATAGCGAAAGGTCGTGGGTTCGAGTCCCATCGGAGCTGGTTGTGAGACGGGTCGATTTTTTCAAAATACTTTATTTTCCATTTTTCTATCATAAAAATTGCATTGTGAATGCAAAAAAGTAAAAAATAAAAAAAACAGTTATTAAAATCGGATCACTAACGCCAGAGTAATCGGTATACATACATCAAACAAAAAGAAAACTAGTTGAATTGAGTACCTCCCTCCTTTTTTGAAGTCGGTAAAAACTCATAGCAAACTATGAGCTTCTTCTCCGAAAACATTGCATAAACAAAAGAAACTCAAATAATATCTAGACCCGTAAAGACAGACTATGAAAATGTGATATGACTGACAGGATCATCATAATGACAAAATTTGTCGTCGCCTTCCTATTTCAAAAACCATTCAACCTCCTTGGCAAGAAAAAGCACATAGCAACCCCCATTCTTCGAAAACATTGCAAAAACAAAAGAAACTCGAACAATATTTACGCCCGTAAGAAAATGTCACGGGTCAGAAAGGAGGCCTTACACTGAAACATATGGGATTAGAAAAGAAACAAATGCGACCGCGTTATTGCGGGGGGATCATAACAGTAATTCACACGGTTGTGATATACGGCCGCGACGGCCACCTTGGGTTTACGGCTGCTCTGACCACTAATCTCCACAGTATTGGCTTGTTAGTTTGACCCTTTTACTTATTTTTTTTTATTATTATTTATTTAATTAAAACTTTTACATAAAATGGATAGCAAACAATCATTGTCCCACAAAACCATTCTAGATGGTTTGACTGCGGGATCGGGAGTCTCAAAAACTAGACATATAATTTAGTTTACTTAAATTAAACTTAGTTTCAAATTAACAATATATCAACGAGTGTAGTTGGTTATTAACAATAAGGTAAGTATATCAAATTATTAAGTATTATATTAAATTAAATTAAATGAGACATTATGGAATTATATTTCGGAGTGCAAGAAAGCACTTAATAATTTCTTAAATTTATTTTTTGGCAATTCACATCGCAAAGCAGCAGGCAAGGAATTAAAAATATATGGAATGCGTTTTTGCAATGTTCTATCACCATAATAATTTTTAATTTTGGGAACGACAAATTTACCCAATGTAGTAGTTCTTGTTTTAATGTTATGTTTGACTCGTTCCATGGTGAAGCCCCGCTCCCGGTCGCAATGGTTATTGACCAATAAAAGATATTTATGTCGTAAACCAGCTGGGAGAAGATTACAAATTTTAAATAATTGTCTATAATCGTTTTTATATCTATGTTTCGTCTTTTTATCTACAAGTAGTTTTAAAAATCGTATTTGCATGTTTTCTAATTTATCTATGTTTGTTTTAAAGGTAAGACCATAGCACTCGAGAGCGTAGCCAATTACAGATTCTACTAAAGACTTATATAAACATTTAAGTGTAGTCACAGGAACTCTGAAACTTAAGTGATAAAATTTTGCTACTAAAATTCTTAACTTATTACAAATAAAATTGACATGATTAGACCAAGACATGTGCTCGTCAACTTTTACACCAAGGTAAGTGACACATTTTACCCTTTCTATTGGCTCGCAACTACAATTGACGCGGTCTCTATGAAGGCATTCAAACGTGTGGGCATATATTGGTAACAAGGGATCCTCGAGAGGCATATAAGGCGAGTGAATAACCATGAGTTTAGTTTTATTGCTATTCAAGATAATACCGTTGTCATGGCACCATTTGACTATGGCATGCACATCTTGCTGAATAAGCTGAAATGTCTTAGTGAGATCTGTGCCTGCTAGCAGCACACACAGATCATCTGCATACATATGTGCTGAACAATGTTGTAACACACCAGTCATACTATTAGCATGGAGCAAATAGCACAGAGGACCGCAGCATGAGCCCTGAGGAACACCACAAGAAACCTGGCGCTCATCACTGAACTCTCCGCCTACTTTTACTTTGAAGGAGCGCGAAGAGAGATAGTCGCGAAACCATTTATTCAGCGGCTGCCCCACGCCACACTCCTCCATCGCCCTAAGCAAAGTGTCAGTCTCGAGCGTATCGAAGGCTTTTTTACAGTCAAAGAAGACCGCTACGACAAATTGTTTTTTACTTAAACAAATATTAATTTCATTCGTAAATTTTGCTAATAAAGTATTGGTACTTTTACCTTTTTGAAAACCATGTTGACAATTTGATAGAATATTATTATTTTGCAAAAAATTATTTAATTGTTTAATTACACATTTCTCAAATATTTTGTCAATACCTGACAGAATAACGATAGGGCGGTAATTAGAATAACATTTTTTATCGCCTTTCTTAAAGACCGGCCGTACTATTGATTCCTTTAACTTGGTAGGGAAAATGCCTTTAGAAATAGATAGGTTAATAAAGTTAGTTAGCACAGGCGCAATTTTATCAAGCACCAGCTTTAAGTCACACATGCGCACGAGATCGCTGCCTGGAGACTTATGCGTGTTCATATTTTTTATAACTTTTGTTACTTCCTGTATGGAAACAGGTTGCCATCTCATGCCCACGTCAACTCTTTGCACATAACTATCTCTATTTAGCCATAATTCATTGCAAGAATGCTTTATTTGTTCTATTTCGTCTATAAAAGTCGACGCAAAGTTGTTGCATATGTCTTTGCCCGATGCATGTCTGTTAAAGTTTTCTAAAATAGTATTATCTAAGTTTTTTCTTTCATGACCTAATAACGAGTGAATCTTTTCCCAAAGTTTTTTAATATTATTGTTACATTCTAAAATACACTTTTTATCATAATCACTGTTACATTTGGATATAGCTTTTGTACATTTATTTCTAAACTTAGTATAGTTTAAACGTTTTAGCATGTTTTTCGGATCGTTGCTCCATATTTCGAAAAGTTTATCTCTCTGTCTTATCATATATTTTAATTTATCAGTTATCCAAGTTTTATTACGACAGTTTTTATTACAATATCCAATTTTTTTATCCTTATAACATTCATTATAGACGTTCACAAAAAGTTGATTTAGCTCGTTGTACATTATTATAGGACATTCAATAGCAATAAGACGACTAAAATCAGTGCCTAATAGTTTTTCGCGAACCAATTTATTATCAAGGACTCGACGTGTCAAGGTCTCGGGTTCGATGCGCACGCGCGGCGCGCCGCCGGTGCATCCGTCACTCGACCGTCCTGGCGCGAGCGACGAAGCACTTTCCCATTGAACCATTGCTGACACAAAATAGTGGTCGGATATTTTGTGTTTAATTACAGCAGAGTTAATTGATACACTTGATGCTCTTATAAAAATGTGGTCTAAGCAAGATTCCGTCAATTTACCCTTGACTATTTCTTTACGCGTTATTTGACTAATGCACTTAGTGAAACCGTATTCACACAATAAATTTTCGTATTTACTAACATGAGTGTTTTGATTATTCATTAAGTCAATGTTAATATCGCCACAGAAAAACATTTTATTTTGTTTAGGCAGAATATCCAGTAGTGCACGTAATTCTGAAAGAAATAAAGCTATTCGGTCATGCTTGTTGATTCTAGGAGGTCTATAAACAGAAATAATATACAGTAGCTCCCCGTTATAATTTAGTTCAATAGGCACGCACTCCGCCGATCTCAGCTGTGCAGTTATAGGTATATCGATAGCTCGAACTGCATGCGCCCCGCGCGTGTACACCAGTACCCCTCCACCGGTCCGCCCGGTTCTAGCAAAGGAATTTACTTTGAAACCATTGATTTTGTAACAGGATAATAATGAATAAGGAATATTAGGTTCAGTAATTACTATCACATCAATCCTCTCTAAACAATCTTGCAGTACAAGTAATAATTGACTAAAGTTTTTCTTTAGTGATCTGATGTTAATATGAAGTAAACAAATGCCTTTAATTTTACTTAACTTTACAAACCATTCGTTGAAACTGACGACGTTTTCTTCGTTCACACAGTCTTCTGATAGATAGATAATATCATTCCACAACGCGAATTGAAATATTTATTTTTAAACACATGATTATTACACTGACTAGGTAGATGTAAGGAAAATGCTTTTTACTTCACATTGAGTAGCTCAGCCACGTCTTTTTCTGAACGCACCCAGCTTACTTTATCACCTTCAGCTTTCTTCACAAGCACCTTACCGTTGGTCACCCAAATGTATTTGTAGACGCCGTTAAGTTGTTTTTTTGTATGCCAGAGCAAAGCACGAGTTGGTTTCGCCAGATCCTCGTTGATGTACACTTTATCCATACTCGCCCCGCCTGTAATCATACTACTGTTAATCCCGGCCAGACTACGTCGCCGTGCCAGCCAGGAGTCCCGGGAAGCAGCACCAGATGATTTGAATCCCACCAGGATGGAGCCGGATTTCCCCTCTTTTGGGGGTCGATTTCTTTGTACCCACTCAATGTCGTTGCTGTTTGCTCCGATTTTATCACCCAACTTAGCTACTATATCGTTAACCTTTTCATTAGGAAGGCATTCAATACCTACAATTTCTAGGTTATGTTTGCGCGATGACTGTTCAAAATCGTTCATCTTTTGTTCGAGTGCAAGATTGCACTTTTCTAAAAAGATGCACTTATTGTTAACAAGTAATAATGTTTTCTCGACTTTTTTCAGCTTATCTTTCGTTTGTTCATGCTCATCTAAAAGCGTATCATATTTTTCGGAAAGCATGTTAATACTTTGTTCAATTGTATCCAAGTGTTTTTTTAATCCAGGAATAACACTGACTTTCTTTTGGATATCTTTCAAGATTTTTTCATAATTCAGATCCTCATCTTCTTGGTCTTCATCTGCTGAACCCTCGTCTTCACAGTTATTGCAGTAAATTCTGTTTTTTCCTGCTTTTAAGTCAGCCGCCAATCCTTTTACACAGCTCCTGTGGAATGTCCCTTGGCATGGTCCTTGGCACAAAAAATGTGGTCCCTTCTTTGATAAGATTTTTTTGCACTTTTGGCACTCCATTTCAAAACCGTGATAACGCGATCGCGATACGTATACAATACACTCGATGACGCTCCGGCTGAGACGACGCTCCGGCTGAGACACTTATCCATTTTCTATGAGGCATTTGGTATTTGTGCTATTTTTCCAGCACTAACGATTGCCTTGTCAGTTTTGCTGCCGTAATTGCCTGTGGAGAAGTTTATTGTGTTTTGTTTCTTTGTGGATTTGAAAACTGCAATGAACTTAGAAAAAGTAATTTCGGATTTATCTTCTGTTGTATTTGTGTCCTCATGTTTATTTTATCATGAACATTTAAATATTTTAACAAAAGAATGCGTTAAAAGGGTGCATTTCATACATTGTGCTCAAAATGCATTTTTAGTGGATTAAGGGTCTATGCCGCATCATTTATTTATTTATTTATTTAATAATTCTGTACACACAAAGGTTTTAATAGAAAAACATATACAGAGAAGAAATGTACAAGGGCACAACTTAATCCACATTGGAATATCTACCAGCATTAAGCGAAATGGAAAAAAAATTAAACAGTAATGTGTGTTAAAATAGTAATAATCAAAAAAATACAAAATTATAAGTAGATATCGAATGTTTTTCTAAGATAAACAAACATTGCCACCTTTCTTACTTTCATTATTAAGATAATAAAACCATTCAAATAACGTTTTATACTGTAGGTAAAAGCTGCACAAACTAAGATATCACACGTCTCCACAAAATTAAGTTTACAGGCACAGTCTGCAGCTCCATCAACCGTAATTGTCAACTTAAGTCTTCTAAAACACAATATCAAGTTTCTAAACTAATACGGACACCGCTAAAAGGGCTGCCGCTGTTAAGTTATTGTGAATCAATGAAGCGACAAATAAGGGGCTCAAATATTACTAAACTTTGCGCATCATAAGCTTCAGCGGTGAATCTCCAATTAATGATGGACTTAGGAATTGGCAACTTCAACAGAACCAATAAATTGTCGTAAGCTTAAATTCTAAGTTTAAAGATTAACTTCGAGGTCTTGCGTAGGTACTAAAAGCGTTTAAGCCTAGGGTACATGGATAGCTTGAACAGTATAGTAGCATGATAGTGTGCTACAAACCTATATGAAACTGTGGTTATAGTTAGAACTAAACAAATGTTCGCAATACTGACTGCCGACAGTCCATTTTGACAGCTAACTTTGCACTGCGAGTGGCTCTTCCACCACCACTGTCACCGGCTATGGAAGTGCGTGAAGTCAATCGTTTTCATTTGACAGTTCATATTGTATCATAATAAATGTCATTCCATGCAAATTGCAGCCGATTGAATACGATATGAACTGTCAAATTAATACGATTACCGTAAGCAATTGCACCTCGGGTTCTACTCTCTCTACTCTACAGATTACTCTACTCGTAAACCCAGCTTTTGAGTTATCGGTATAACTCCGTAAGATTTACAAAAGGTTAGCACGTACTTACACTGAACAAATGAAGTAATAGCTGCAATCAATCAACGCAATGGAGCCCCATTATTAAAACAAATGACGACACTTTTTACGTCAACTTTCGAGTAAGCTTCGACACCTCGGTAAAGGAAGACGTTATTTTTTTTCTTCATAAAAGTTGTTGCGTAAACAAACAATGGCTATAGACTCCCGGCGGGCGCGGCTGAATGAGCTAATTATTTACAATCCGACACGCAACCAGAAATTCTGTTCCAAAAAACTGTGACGTGAAATCTCATTTCCTAAGTTTACTTTTGTCCCCGCCGCGTAGCAAACGAAGGGTTCCTCGTGTGTTTTGGACCTGCAATTGATAAATGTTCACTCGATCGGAACCGTCTTCAAACTATCGTCAATCAATTTGTAGTCACTTATAGATTAAGGCTGTTTTCAAATTTTTCAAATTTGATTGAACAGGAAATTGGCAAGTTTACTATAACAATACAATCAGCATTTTCACTTAAAAAGGGTTGAAAAAGAGGTTTATTTATTGCTTTTCGATATCCTTTATTCACAAAAGTCTGCAATCAAAGCTATCCCTTTAAAAACAATTTTCAAAGGACCTTAGCGTTGGCCAGTGGCATGTCCAGGTAATGATATTAAAAAGAATAAACATTTCAATTTTCAAAATGAGAACGAGGGTATTGTTCTCTTTGGTCGATGGGTATGGTCGCGTGATACGCTCGCGTGTCTCATGGCTGGCTCAAATTAAAACGCGGCCGATAAGACACCATGCACCTCACGACTGTCGGCTCTGTCGGTCGACGCGTCTCTTTTAATTACGCACCCTATGCCGTATTTATCTACACCCCTTTTAAAATTCAAATTTAAATTTGGAATTTACTGGCACGAATTCGTTTAGGAACTACCTAAGTATTTAGTTTTAATTTGTGAATATTTATTGCAACGGATAAGGTTAATGTAAGCTTTATATTAAACTTAAATTAAATTAAATTACATTTTGAAACTTGACCTCTGGGAAGCGTTCTTCCAAACATGAAAACAGAAGAATAAAGAACCTAATTAATTAACGTCTTAAACGCGATAATTATGATACATATGCTTATTATGATATATGCAATATAAAAAACTTAATAATGTAACCGATAGCGTTGGTTCTCGACAATAATGTTTTTTTATTAATTTATGAACTTTTTTTTACAATCAACTTAAGTTTCACCAAATAATCGTATAACATTCTTCGTAAACGCTCCGCCTTCGTTTTTCTCTTATTAAAAAGTTTAGTATCAGTCTTGCTTATTAATCGGATTAAAAGGAGGTTTGACGCTTACCGCCACTTCATTAAAATGCCCGAGAATATTTTCTGAGCAAACATCTGACAGAATAAAATTAATGGTATCGATTAACAGGCGTCGAGAGATCGCGTGCGGCCGATGGTGGCGACACCTGGAGCTCTATTTTTGAATCACTCGTATGACACCGAGTTGCCGCATGCGACATAAGTCGCACTCGTCTTCCAAGTCGCATGACGCCGATTTTCCGTATTTTTGAATCGTTCGTTTCCAGTGCTGCCAACATAATACGATATGTCGGGTTTTATCTGTTTCACGCAGAATTTAGAAAAACCGGTAACTTCCGCAACGAAAACGGAACGTAATATTTATGTTTAAAAAACTTTTTTGACTGTCAATCAATGTCACAACATAAGAAAAAACTGTTGTGATTGTGCATTTTGAATTTGTGTTGCACTTGCACCGCATTTTTAAGTTGTTCCTTCTTAAAGTATATTTTGTGCTTTTAGTTTTGTGACTATGTCGTCAAAACAATAAATTGTTTTTTACTAACAAAACGAAAAGATTTGCTTGTTTTTACAAACTTGAGATGTGACACACGCATTGATTTTGACAGTTATTCTATCGCTCGCCTGTCTGCAACGAGTGGGTAGGGGCACTCGTTGCGGTCGAGTGATTCAAAAATACGGAATTTCAGATTCCGAACGAAAATCAGTAGAAATCGAGCGCTCGTCTCGACCCGAGTGATTCAAAAATAGAGCTCCTGGGGCCTTACTATGGGACTTTAAAAAAGTACTCTTGAAAATGAAACCGTATAACATTTGAACTGATTATGTTGTTTATTTATGCCATAATATATTGGCATTTTAAAAAAGGTTGTTTGAAAATGGAACAGAAAACTAATTTAGTTCCCAGTTGTGGTTTTTGTAATCAGAACAGAACAGAAATAGTCCTAGCGGTACGCCAAAATATACTGCAAATGGTGTTAAAGGCATGAAAATCGGAACCATAGATCTATAAGCCATAAGAATCGATTTGAGAGGAGTTATGACGTCATCTTTTATTTGTATGGGGAAAAAGTTTTTTTTGTTCTAAAACCTATCGAATACTTACGGTATGTTATGAAAGAGCTTACTAAGCCGATTTTAAAAATGTATGATATCATAATATTTCAGTCACTAGTTTTAAATTAAAATAAGATCATTTTCAAAACATATCAAGTTTGGGCTCCTCCAGATATGATACGGTTATCATTATTTGTAAAATATACTTTAAATGATAGGTAATAGCCTCATATCATACCCAAAGAAAGCAATTTTGTTTTTTTTTACATTTAGTTTTTTTACGGCGGTGGCGAGACGATCTTGACTCGTACTATGCGATTATTATAAGAATAGGATAGGGACGCCGCCATGTTGTGACGTCAATCTGTCAAAGTGCTGTCAAACTAACTTCACTTCACTTCAGTATGGTGTGCAAAAAAGAAATTTAAATCGTGAATCAGGGGGCTAATCATGTCATAGCTTACGATTAATTAATAATTATGTTCGTGCAAACCAAAACATATGAATAATTTGCAGATAAATACAAATCATTAACTTGGTTTTTTCGAAAAGTATAGGACTCATGAAAGTATGCTTTTACGAAAATGATCAGGTAATTTGAATCTTAATCAAATTAAAATTTTGTGATATTTAACTGCTGAACCCATTTTTTCATACTTATTGTTCTGCGGGGTACTTTAATACTATGCTTCAATAACACAGAAAAAATTGAATGTTGATTCTATTTACTGGTTTAATATTTAAATTAAACAGGAATTCAAGTTATGAAAATAATTTAATAATCAACTTTACAATAAAATTGGCAAATTGGGGGTCTAGTGAAAAATTGTATTGGTCTATCATGGTAAAAGGATTGGCCAGCTAGATTATGCACGTTGATTGAAGTTAGATTCGGCAGAATCTAGCTGTTACCAGGGTGTGCCGGGTATTGGTATCACGGGGAGCGATTCAATCAAGCAACTCGGGGAGGCGCCTTTCGTGAATCCGCCAATTGTAAATCAAAACACATTATGCTTGCTAATGCTATTCCACCTCTTCTATTCCACTCATTTGAGAATCATCGTCCCGCTGGTCTGAACTGCTACTGCAGCTGCTACTGCTACAAAGACATTGAAGACTTTTCCTTCTGACATTGCAAAGTACTGTAGAAATATGCTCTAGTATTTTATCAAAACTTTGAACAAATACTCAAATACCCGTGCTACACATGTGGCCAAACATTTATTCAAATGTTTGTGCTATATCTGGCGCTGGCATAACGAGTAGGTGGATTTAAAAAATAAAAAAAAAACTTTGTTTTGAAAGTGGCAATACTCGAACCACGTTCAGCCAAAATAAAAAAAAACTATTTTCATTTTGTTTTGCACTTTCTTGCGAACTGTACCTTTTCAGAGTGAAGTTTGTCAACAACCCGTCCTATTCTTATAATAATCGCATAGTATATGAGTGACTGGCACACAACAGCTCTAAACCGCTTGAAATGGAAGGAAGGTGGAGAGGCCTTTGCCCTGCAGTGGGACGACCCAGGCTGATTTATTTATTTATTTATTTATTTGCATATTAAATTTTTTTGTTAATACAAATTTGTATGAACAAAATAAATTATGTAATTTTTAATAATTATAAAAAAAAACCACCCACTATCTATTCTATTCTCTATCACAGTTGTTTCTACACCTACCTACGGTACGGTATAGCTAAGTGCAAAAAAAATTAAGTTCAAAAACTAAAACCCGACTACTGAAAAATCACACTCTAAAAAGTATGAAACAAGAAAATATTCTCATCTGCAATTGCCGTGGTCGTATGCCACTTTTCCCTAGAATGAAAATATTGTTTTGTTATATTATATAGTCGTGGGCATACGACCACGGCAATTTCAGATGAGAATATTTTCTTGTTTCATACTTTTTAGAGTGTGATTTTTCAGTAGTCGGGTTTTAGTTTTTGAACTTAATTTTTATTTTCATTATTTTGGGGTCATAGTTTTGCGCTGTGTAGTGCCGGCACATAAAAATAATAGCACTACCCCCTTTCTTCTCGAGGGTGTTGTAAGAGGTGACAGTCGAAAACTGCCATCAAGAGAGGGACAGCAGCGTCTCCATGTAACAGCAGGACATTTTTTTTTGTTTATAGTGAGGGCAAATACAGTCTTTTCGTATACCGCTAACGGTATGTTGGACTCAGTCAGACAAGGTCTGTCTCTCGCCGCGCTCAGCCCTCCCGCCAAGCCCAATAGGCTTCGCGAACAGCAGGACATACTGCGATCGCCAACACTTGGCAGGCTATGCGTGGCGACGGGGCCGCCATGGACTGGGGGCTGGGCATAGGCCTCCCCCAAGGACGGACCGTTACCATAGCCGCTAGTAGCTACTAGCGGCTATGGTAACGGCGGGGCAGGGGGTGCTGGGAATCCCCGGGTAAGACCAGGCTACCAACACAGACGACTTGACCGCAACCTACAACACGAGCATATTGCGGAATACCTCCATGTCTCAAGACGAAAGTCTTTGACCAGTGTGTGCTGCCAGTCATTACTGGCTTACTGACCTATGGAAGTGAGACGTGGTCTTTTACTATCGGTCTCAAAAGAAGGCTCAAAGTCACCTAGCGAGCAATGGAGAGAGCGATGCTTGGTATTTCCTTGCTCGATCGAATCAGAAACGATGAGATCCACAGGCGAACTAAAACCACCGACATCGCTCGAAGGATTGTTGTTGCCGTTGAAGTGGCAGTGGGCGGAACAGATAGCGCGGAGAAACGATGGCCGTTGGGGCGGAAAGGTTCTCGAATAGCGATCGTGTACCGGTTCCGTGGGCAGGCCCCCTACAAGGTGGACCGACGATCTGGTCAAAGTCGCGAGAAGCCGCTGGATGCGGGCAGCGCATGATCGATTGTTGTGGAGTTCCTTGGGGGAGGCCTATGCCCAGCAGTGGGCGTCGTTCGGCGATATGATGATGATGAATTTCGTGATAAAGTCAAAATTCGATTTATGCAAGCAAAGCCGCAAGCAAAAACTAATAAAATATATATTTTTGAAACGAGCTCACCAAGAGCTTTCGTTTGATACCAAACACGATATTCTTCTCAAAAAAATTTTTTTTATTTCACAACTTTATGGCGTCTAGAGGGCGCCATATTCAATTTCATGTGACGTGACATAGCCTATAACCAGCAGACAATCAAGACGCTTCCAACGATACCTCAATTGTGAATATATGATCAGCAGTTTAGAACTTATGCGGGAACAGATGAACATACATACAAACATACATACATACATACATACCGGTCAAACTCATAACCCTCCTTTTTTTTGCTTTGCCGTAGTCGGGTAAAAAAATAGAGTATTTTAATGCCATTGTGGAAGTGAGACGACACCATAATCCGTTACACTCACACATTCTACTGGGTACTTAAAATAAACTTAGTAAGGTCTCTGGACGCTGTCTGTGTCAATTTTAATTGGACCTACTTCTTTTGCTCTCCTTACGATTGGTTATGTGATTGCCGCACTTTATTTATGTGGGGTCACGAATTTAGTTTTATCACCTCAACTTAAGCTATTGGTTCGCGCGAAATTATATTCTTTGACTTCCGTTAAGTCGATGGTTTGGTGATAAAATCTTAACGGTGGTAAAGAAACGATTAAGTTCGATCGGTTTCTAATCGAAGAAGTATATTTAAAAAACGATATAAGTTTGTAAATAAAATCTGTTGTAAGTAACCCCTTTAGACATTAATAGGATTTAAAGTAAATTATCTAGGTATTTACTTAGATATTTTGAAATAATAAGATGTGAGTTTTACTTATACTGAGTAATTAAACTACTTACGAATTTTATTTTAATTTTTAGTTGCATTTTTTATTACTGAAAATTGGAAAATGAAGTATTTAGAAAAAATCGACCCGATCGAAAAATCGAAAAAATAGAAAAAATCAATTTTTTTACTTACGAATTTACTTTTTTTGAGCTTTTACCATTTTGGTTCCTTAACTACCTATCAATTAAAAAAAAACTAATTTCGTTTATTCAATTTAGGTTTGCTATGAACGTCAATGAAGCTACGCCATCGGTTCGCAAATGCTACGGCAGGAGACCTTGTAACGAGAACAACCGGCAAGAAACTCGTCAAGGGCTATTTTTTTCTCCCTGTTTTAATTTATACTGAGTCGTCAAATTTGAAAAATGACCTTCACATAATAGTAATGTTACTTTCCATCACAATACAGAATACCGCTTAAATTAAGTACAATTTTGCTTATTACCTAAAACAGTAAACAATGGACTACACGACGTTATCCCGCGGGGATGTGAATTTTTCCGGGATAAATAGTAGCCTATGTTCCTCTTCAGGCTACAAAGTATCTATGTCCCAAATTTCAGTTAAATCCGTTCAGCCGTTTTGGCGTGATTGAGTAACAAACAAACAAACATCTAATCATCTAAACAGAACATCCAAACATCCAAACATCCAAACATCTAAGCATCCAAACATCTAAACTTTCACATTTATATTTATTAGAAGGAAGTAGGATACAGTATGTACATACATACTTAGTACCTCAGTCAGACTTTTGTCCAACAACATGTAAGAATATGAAAATCTAAACATAAAATAAAAATATTTTAGTAGTAAAGATTATCACCGGAACAAATATGCTAGTCGCACTTTTAGAAGCATCATTAATACAGTCTCTTAATAAAACAAAAACCAACACTTTTAAAAGTGCGCAGCTTAATTATTTCAACATAGAACAAATTTTAATGGAAAGTAAAAAGTTATCATCTCACTTTAAGGCACACGGTCGTTCACGGTCGTATTACAAGGGCAAATTGGCAAATGTCGATCCAAAAGTTTTTAAATCTAAATCCAAGAAGCATTCTTCTAACAGTCTCTTAGTTAAACAAAAACCTATCTATTTAAAAAGTGAATAAGATTCAATAATATAACGATAACAATAGTTAAACTGGCAAGAATAAGCTTTGCGGTATGGGAGCGTTCCAACGATCAATTGCTTATTACTTATACTTATATGTGCAAATTGGCAAACGTCATTGTATAAGTAGAGTTGTTAGTTTTTAATCTAATAAAAACAAAAACTATCAAATTTAAAATGTGAGCAGCTTTTAAAAATAGAAGAAAGCTGGAAAGGATTAGCAGTATGGGACTATCTCATTTCATGGCACACGATCGATTCAACAGTTGTTTACATAATCTAAGGGCAATTGGCATACGTCATACCAAAAAAGTTTAAATGAGGCTTATGAAACTTTCTTCATAGCTTTCTATTAAAAAGAAAAAAAAAGTGAACAACATTTGAAAAAAGAACAATCTCATAACAGACAAGGATTAGCAGTATGGGATCATCTCATTTCAGGGCACACGGTCGTTCCAAAACGGTCGATTACATAAGAGCAAATTGAGCCATTCATTGCGCTCGCTTTGGATCTTCCTATTGTCCAATGAGACTGTTATCTTAGTGCTCCGAATAATCCGCTCAGTGGAACGAAAGCTAGCACATACAGATATGGTAATGAACTTTATTGTTCATATGAATTTCTCGACGTGGGCGTAGAGAAAGAAGTTTTAATTGGCTATGAATTTAAAAGGATGTAGGTATAAGGCCTTTGGAGATTGTGTTAACAAAAACTTGTTTGAACTTTGTAAGAACATAATATTTATGGTGCAAATTTTTACGATCGCTATATTTTTATAATACTTCAAGTTCCCCTAGATAGATAGGTGCATTTGTGAAATTACCTAAAAGGAGGTGTATCTAAGGCAATAAAATTTAGATTTACAGCTATGAAAGTCAATAAAGTGTTGCACGAATCCCGATGGAGTGCAGCACTTACTGGAATGAATGGTGCAGCGAACTGCAGTTGGAATTAGGGCGGTCCCATAGAGAAAACGACAGTTTACATTCGTCTGGCAACACCACTACGGTAGTAATATCAAATGAGTTTACATTTCATATGGGGGTTTGAATTTGAGAAACTGAAGACAAAAGACTAGCTGATTCTATTTTCCTCCTAATATAAGAGTACATTACCATGTAATTGAAGATTTAAGAAAAAAATAAACTAATTTGAAAACTGATCTGGCAATGGCAAGACTGGTGTTTACATTTCAAATGAGAATTCAAATTTTAGACAAAAGACTGGGCTATTCCATTTTCCCCTTTAATAAAATAGAGGTATTAGAAAATAATTGATTGAAAAAAAAGATTGAAAAGAATTGACTGATTTGAAAACCACAGGTTTACATGGGTCTGGCAATAGCGTTTCAATAGCAAACACGATAGAAACAAAATAGTGCTAATAAACGAAATGACCTCACATTTCCTTTCTGCTGTATCCCAATAAATTTTGTTACTGTTTTATTATCCAACCTGACACGTTTTAATTTATTTGAAAACGGGTTCCATGCTCTGGTTATGATATTTTAATAGGCAGTGTTGCTTCCGAAGTGCAGTTAAGCGCGCAATTACGAACACCAGCAATAAACGTTAATAAACTTATATGGTAGTAAATGTACAGCCACTCTGGTAATCAAGGTTTTAATTAGAAATAGTACATGCAGGAATCTACTGTGTTAATTTAGATATTGCTCTTTTTTCCAGAAAAAAAAGCAATATCTTGAACTAACTTTAAAAGACCAGTCTTTTAAAGTTAGTTTAAGCTTAACCGCCTCTGTTATTGTCTAGTGGTACAGTCACGAGCAATAATATCTATACAACATAGAACTTTGTCACATTGAAGCGTTTCGAAGGTAAATTATCAGTGTCACAGAAGTCATTCAAGTTGTAATATGACAGAAGTTATTGTAATATGACAAAGTTCTATGTTGTATACATATTATTGCTCGTGACTCTACACATCACCGGTATCAGACCCAGAGGTCCCATTGGGGGTACATTATTGGATTGAGAAAAAGATTGCCATTGACGACTTTCTTAACGGTTCTTCTCGCAAGGTCTCCCGCCGTAGGATTTGCGAACCGATGGCGTAGCTTCATTGACGTTCATAAGTGTTGTTACCTCAATCTAAATTGAACAAAAAATATATATCTGATTTGATTTGTATTCGGTTTGGTTTGTGGTAGGCTTGATCAAAGTCCACCTAGCTAGCTACTACCATCTTATCTGAGTTTGACGCAATAACAACGATGTCAAAGTCAAAGTCAAAACTCTTTATTCAAATAGATTTACAAAATGAAATACTTTTGAATCGTCCAACATCTTTTTCCTATCATTCGTTATGGACAACTTTAAGCTGACAAGAAAAACGGGCGAAGAAAATTTAGCAGCATCAACAGAATGAATGTTTTTAGCATAGTTTGGTTCCGGCAGTTAGAGATAAGATAGCCTGTTCCTCAGTAATTGAGGATTCAGGGAGTAGTGCGCTTCCACCTTCAGCCTTATCATCACTTAACATCAGGTGTGATGAAGGCTAAGTGCTGTAACACAGGTCGCCAGGCCCACCCACAGACAATAGTTTTTTGGTGTGCCTTATGTAACTTGATACTTACACCTAGTACATATGTCAGTAAACAAGAGTAGATTATAATTACAGAAATGAAGCTTGAACAAAACAATGTAAACTAAACTATAGTAAATACCCCAAGGCTAAGAAGTATATGTGTGAGTGAAGGAATGTGTGTGTAGGTGAA
This sequence comes from Crambus lathoniellus, assembly GCA_949710035.1. Taxonomy (NCBI): domain Eukaryota; kingdom Metazoa; phylum Arthropoda; class Insecta; order Lepidoptera; family Crambidae; genus Crambus; species Crambus lathoniellus. The sequence continues at coordinate 21,008,278 of OX453310.1, forward strand.
TGTGTGTGCGTGTTTGTATGGGTGGTGTGTGCATGTATCTGCGTGTGTGCGTAAATATCTGTGGGAGCGAGAGATGTGTACCGGTACGAAATCCAATATTTAGTATAAGTAAGTACACTAAATAAAATAACATTCATATTTATTATTTGCATTAAAATTAGAATTACTTAAATTATTTCAGAATGCTCAGTAGGTTTTCAGTCGCGTCGAAGTCAAGAGTCATAAGAAATTTAATCACATTACGTTTGCAGTTAGAAGTCAACAGTGGGTAGATATTAAGAGTGGCATTAAGTCTATTATAAAGTAGTGGTCCGAGACAGAAAAAGAAATGATGAGCAAAGGATGTTCTGACAGCCGGTGTGTTGCACACTTGGTGATGGCGACGTTTGCCTTCTAGCAATTTGGGGTTATACGGTAGCTGTGAATGCTGTTTAAGTACCGTTTTGAGAATATAAGTTTGCCTAACAGAGAGAATATTCCAGTGAGCATAGAGCTCGACAGTAGGAAAACGGTATGGGAGACCAGCAGCAACTTTCAACAATATACGTTGAGCCCTCTCCACGGGAAGAATGAGAGTTTTTGACGCTCCACCCCACGAGCTGATGCAGTATTCTATGAGAGAATGGCACAATGCATAATATACTGAGGTCATGACTTTGCGATCAGCAACATGTCTCAGCGTCCTAAGGATGTATATGAGCTTCCGTAGTCTTGAAGCTAGCAAATCTAGGTGGTATTTGAAAGAGAGCGTCTGGTCTAGCGTCACTCCGAGGTATTTAAAGTGTTCAGAGCGTTCTAAGGCAAGGCAGGTGCAGATAATTGGGGCAGTCTGAGAACCGCATTCATGAACGTTTATACTAAATTCAAGCGATGGGAATTGGTTAGATTTTAAGGCAAAGGCTACGTATTTAGTTTTAGGGATATTAAGAGTAAGGACGTTGCAACTTAGCCATTTGTTGACAGTATCGAGACCTCTCTGAGCAGAGTCAAATGCACTGGCCCAGGAGTCCCCTTGGAAAAAGACAGCCGTATCATCGGCAAAGGTGAAGATCTTGCCCTCGTTGAGCCGTAACTGACAAAGGTCATTGATGTAGATAAGGAATAGAGTTGGCCCGATGATACTGCCTTGCGGAACCCCCCATAAAGCAATTGCATTGCGAAAAACGACGGCTTTTTTAATGTTTTTATGGTAGCATTGTCATCTATATTTTTATAAACACTCAGCAATACTTAAAGGCCTTCATGTTTCACATTTCTGTTACAATACTAATACTACCCACAAGTAGGGCATATCCTATTAAAGTTCCAGAACATATGAAAGTATTTCCCTTTCCCTGGTCATTGCAAGATTTCGAAAACCCGTCGTCGCAAATCGTCGCGATACCGCTCGCTGTCACAGGCGCGCGGCGACTGTTTTTAGTAAACTAAATGCTAAACACCTTCCTAATTAGGTTTCTAACTAGCATTTAGCAGTCAGTGACCGTACTTTTTTCTTATTAGCTTACTTTTTAGAATTCAAACTTTCTAAATTCTATTAGATTTTCTAAATTCAGATGCTAATTAATTTAGATGCCTAAATTCATCCTTAAGGCGATGATTCCCGACCGAAATAGGCACACAGAATATATAGGCACGCTATCGCTTGCTCGGCCGCGCGAGATACACTCACGCGGTCGCAGCGGCAGCCGGCAGTGAAATGTGAACTCGCGAGCGCCCCGCGAATTGAAAATCACTTAATATTCAATTAAAAATTAAATACTAAAAATAAACAACTTATGACGGTCGGAATCCCTCGGCTATTCAAAGAAAATTATTTTCGTATATTTTTCGTTAATTAAAACCAAGTCATAGTAAAATATAAGTACTTTTACTATGACCAAGTATATTGCAAGTAACAGGATATTTGGATTTCGATTAGGGATTTTATTTGACACAGTAAAATGTCACCAATCGAAAAAAATCGGCCGGAAGCACTAGATAAATAACTGTAAAATATTATATATTTTTTTCCAAATTTTAAGAACGTGTGATTTGCGAGTAATCCATAATTTAAAATACCCTATTTTGGGGAATCCCAGCCTTAACATAAGAGAGACAGCACGAGCGTCGTAGTGAATGAGAGTCGACTCGTGGTACGCATGCAATCTCTGCAGGAGCTAAGTAACATTATTTTGAACGATAAAACTAAAACTCTATTTTGTCTTCTATAAGATTTTGTTTAGAAATATCATTGACCTCTATTATACCTGAGATCAGCGAGAAATATAGAATTAGAAATGTTGTTGTTTCAAATTTAGAATCCATACTAATATTATAATTGTGAAAGTGTGTTTGTTTGTTTGTTTATTTGTTTGTTTGTTTGTTTGTTTGTCCTTCTTTCACGCCAAAACGGAGCAACGGATCGACGTGATATTTGGTATGGGGATAGTTTGGGAGCTGGAGAGTAACATAGGCTACTTATTATTCCGGAAAATTTAGTAAAAATTGTAATTTTCTATGAAAAATCGTTTAACTGTCGTACCTTCGATACAAAACTGTCATTTCTTCCATTGCCGTTTCCAAAGAGTATGTAATCACTGACGTCTGCGCGGTCAAAATCGAATACTAATCTTTTCTATAGGCTTAGAATAAAAAAATGTACTATAACTAGCGCCAAAAATGCCTCAGTCACGCAGAGTTATCTGATACTCACTCTACTTCACAGAGTAATTTTTTATATGTAGGAAATAGAGACCAAGCTTGGGCCGCTTTATTGGTAGTATGTAACTAGCGCTATCTGTTGTCTGGTGTAGGCAACTTTTAGTGTATAAACACACACAAGATGTTGGTGACCGGGTCCACTATTATATGGTAAAACAACGTTTGCCGGGTCAGCTTGTTATGTTATAAATGTTAGAAAGTACAGGATGTCAGTCTTACCAATTTAATTTTCTACAATACTTACCTATAATAAAATTAGTGGTTCAATTTATTTAAGAAATCAATCTTTGTACGTTCAATTTTATTGCTTTCAAAGTTTATCACATTAAACTATAAAGCCCGGTAAACACACCAAACGCATAGGAAAAATTGAATTTAAATCGGTTGTTTGGCACGTGTCGGCACTGAAATTTATTTTTATTTTCTACGTGAGTAGCAAATGAAACGGGCGGTAAATAAATCGGATAGCATCGCGTATAAAAACATTCGATTGTAAACAAACTCTCAAACTTTATTCGATAGATAAAGCGATCGATATTTATTTGTTTTAAAATCTTTGGGCCTTTGAAGATTTTTATGTGTTGAGTGCTTTTAAAAGAGGCTTCAACCATTAGATGCTTATATTAGCAATTTTGTTCGCATAGACTAGTTGTTCTATAGGAAAACAAGACCACTGAAAAGATGGCTAGATTGTTCTCTAGTAATGATAGGAATGAGAAATGAGCGAAAGAAGAGATATGACAGAGTAGGCGAAGTGAATGGCTGATAATATATTTAGGGTGTGGTTGCTGGTTGCTAAAGATCTGTTGGAAATTTCAAGTCAGATTACAAAAGCTTGACAGATTAAAAACTCGTTTCTAAGGGCGTAGGTATACACGTAGAAACGGTTACCGGCGCCGCCGATCTGTCAGCGCTTATCGGAACCAGATAGTACAGGCAGTCTCTATATTTTTTTCGGAACCAGCGCCGATAAGCAGGATCGCGCTTTCCCCACTTACCAGCCTTCGGCCTCCTCCCGTCGCGTAGGGGCCTGAGGGCGGGGGTAAGAGCCGGGCCAGCCGTCGAGTCGCAGGGGGAGATTGCCACATCGGATCCTCCACAGTGCAGCACCTACTGACGGCGGTGCGAGCAAGTAGTAAGGGGTTTAGTGGGTATTCCCCCTTTCTGTCCCCTCATCGAGTCCTTTTTTTTTTTTTTTTTTCTTTCCCCTGGGGGAAAATGCCGTCGCATACCCCCCCGCCCGGGGAGACGAGAGGGTTATGTGGGGCTCGAACCCACTAAAAACCCCCGGGTTGTTCCCTCCTCGCGTGGACAGAGGCATCGGGATCGATGTTAGTAGTCACCGCGCCTTCCGCCCCGTGTCAGCGTCCGTGGTCGACGCTCCAACCATTGGGACGACAGAACGTCCCACCTCTCCGGTGTGGCGCGCCGGGAACAACAGGCGCGCTCCTCCACCACGGGGGCCTGGGTGGACGACAGAGTTCCCCGCTCCGCCGCCCGGCCCCCCTACCTATTGCGCCGCCTCCTGATGCCGCCTCTCCCTCGAGAGGCGGGCGGAGCGGCGTACTACGGGGCGCTGCTCCCTTGGGTGCTGCTCCACCTGTGTGTCTGGGGGCGCCACCTTAACGGACGACCCCCTCTCCTGTTGACTGTGCGCAGAACGGCTTCGGTCTCGGCGCACAGTATTCCCACCACCATTGTCCTCTACTTGTGTCCGTCTGCCCTCGATTTCCGGGGGCTTACCTTCCGGGCGTTTGCCCATTACAGGTGGTGGGTTACACCACCGGCTCCCCATGATATGTCTGGCTGGCAGCCCACTGGCGGCACAGACCAGGCATTTTGGCTCAACTGCATTACACCCGGCCGTCGTGTGGCCAGGCTCCCCGCACTTAAAACAGAGGCGGCCCCTGTCCGCCCCGTCTGGACATCTCGGCTTAGTATGCCCTACCCCCATACATTTATAGCAGCGTAATGGGGGTGGGGCAAGGAGCTTTACATGGGCGATACTCCAGCCCACCTGGATTTTGCCAACCTGACACAGTGCATCTGCAACGTCCAAAGGGCACTTGATTCGCAGGAACCGAGTGCTATCTCTCGCTGCCAGTAGTTCAGTCATCTTAAGCTTATGTGGCGCACAACTTGTCTTGGCTGCTATGGCCGACACCACCTCATCCTTCGTCACGGATTCGTCTAGCCCCGAAATCTGCACACCAACAGTGAGCTCTGGCCGGCTAACTTCAACCTCGTCTTTGAAAATGGCGCGAAGTTTTTCAGCGAGGACGTCGGCTTTAGTGCCAGAGGGGTCTTGGAACTGCATCACCCGCGCCCCCGTGCGTGACTCCCTCATCGTCACCCCCTCCTCCAATCCTACGTCTTTGAGTGAAATGTCTCGCCTTGCCTTGGCCAAAACCTCGGCGTAAGACATGCCTCTAGCCTCCGCTTGTGGCAGGAGAGTCAACACCACCGCTGAAGTGCCTGGGTGGTTTAGGTTCGGTCGGCTTTGACGACGAGGCTTCTTCTGCTGCTCCACAGGGGTTGGTGTCGGCTTGACAGGGGTTGGTGTCGGCTTGACAGGGTTTGGTGTCAGCTTAGCAGGGGTGGTCACCTCTGCTCTCTTCTTTTTCCGCCCGATGGCGTGCGACCAGGTATCATCAGAAGGAACTATAGGCGGTGGCGTATTTGTCTCGGCTTGGGTAACCATCTGCGTAGGGGCCCTGGGGGGAACCATCTTCAAGGCTCTGAGTTCCTCATCTAGCATACTCTTCATGGAGGAGAGAAGGGAGCTCTTCATCTCCTCCATGAGGACTTTAGTCGTCTCATGATCACGGGTCTCGTGCTCCCGGCATTTCACCTTCAGGTCGGCAACTTCCTTCTTTAAGGCAGCAGTCTGCCTCCGTAGGGTCTCAATCTGCTGTGAATATCCTTGACCTTGCTGCTCCAGATCATGTAGATACACAGCCTCAGCCCTCTTCTCCGCTTCGATAAAACTAAGGCAGAGTTCGTCCCACAAGACTCCAAATCCCTCTCCAAGCTCATCTAGGCGGACAAGTTCCGGTTTTTGGAGTTCGATTTCTCGTCCCCATTTCCTCAGCTGATGGATTTGCTGGCATATCCTATCGGAAAGACTTTCTTGCTTCTCGGAGTATTCGGCATCCTTTGGGATTTCCGCCACTTTACCGCCTGACGTGCTGGCAACTTTGGTGCCCTTCGTCTTTTCATTATCTTTATGGCCACAGTTTTTGGTCGGACCCTGGGCAATGTCCATCCTCTCTACAACTTTTAAATTTTTATTAGAAGCATTCATATTTGAACCCACGAGAATGGGAGAATCGACGGTCCACCCGGGCAGAGATCCCAGTACCCGGGTAACCCTACATACGCTGGGGGGGCGGGAGGTACCCCAGGTTTGTTCGGTATTTGGCAGACACCTCTGCCTGCCACCTTCAGGCGGTCCGACGCCCACGTCCCCGACGCCGAACCTTTGAGGATTATTTTATAGTGGTTTACTCCACGCGGCCCCCGTGTTAGTACAACGACGGCCCCCGTTCCTGCACTACGTACAGGGTTACGGTGTGATTTTGCATTTTGAGGGGGTTTCGCTCCCCGCGGCCCCCGTGACAGAACACGGCAGCCCCCGTTCCTGCACCACGTACAGGGTTACGGTATGATCCTGGTTTTGGTTCGCGCCGGCCGAAGCTCGGTAACCCCCTTCCACTGGGGGCCGTTCCCCTATCCACCACCTGGGGACGCGCCCGGTCTCGGATCCAGGAACCGCATCACTCGCGTGAGGCCGAGCCCTCATCGAGTCCTGTCACTAAATGGGGAGTCAGGAAGCAGATAAGCGAGTCCCACATAACCACCGCCCCAAACACAGTACGCGGGCGGGGTATGCGTAAACGCATTCCCCTCACTATAAAAAATGTTTTGGATCTTGTCGGCAACGGTCGGCGCTTATCGGCGCTGTTTCAGCATAAAGTATAGAGTGACTGTGCCAACCTTTGACTGCTCCTTTGCTCTCTTAGCCCACACAGATGAAATGGCTTTCAACTACTAGTGCACGATAATGATGCATAGTTGTGACAAAAAAGTACCGTATTTTAAAGATAATGTCATCACCATCGTGCATTGACTTTCTACCAGACGCTCAAAGAGATTGGCGTTTAAAAAACACTAGTGAATTATGAGTGTTGAAATGAGAGCGGAAGACATTAATCATACGACAGGAAACCTGGGGTGATGAGACCAACACCGCAACTCTATTTCAAGGTATTAAGATTTAATATCGAACAAAAAGTTTGGATAAACTCTGTACGATCTGCATTAGTACGCACTCTTAGTAGTATGAAGTCTTAATACGCTGCTGTAAGGTCGAAAGTCGAGTAATGATAAGTAATTATGAGTTATGTTGCCAGTACCCCTGATGCGTCAGTTTGTCTATCTAGGAGTAGGGCTGTCTCTGGATTTGCAAAAAGGTATTATTCGTATCAAACAAATAAACTTATTTGCAGACAGAGTTGCTGTAAACTATTTGCAAACGTGTGAGGTTGCGTTTAGATGTTTGTCTATTTAATGTCAAGCAAAAAAAATATAACATGACTGTGTTTATATTTTTTGATTATTCTGATTTGGTTGTTAATATTATCCACTTTATTCTATTTCTTACCAAACAATTGCTAATATTTATAGTCAATTTAATAATTTTCAACGGCTAACACATAAACGGCCCAGTATTATTCAACAAAATTCTGTATAACAATTAACAACTGCGTTATCAATTTTCCATTTTCCCTTGTGTCAACCCTATTATGGCGGGAATTATGCCGGAATGCGTCATTAAGCCGCCCTTCACCTTACCTACAGCGACGTCCGTCACTCAGGGCTGTCACTCGGCCCTCCGAACGAAAATATAAAAGTTCATTAGTGCAACATCAACACCGTGCGATTCCTTTTTTTATCTCTTTATTCTAAAAGCACCTATTTATTGCGTCATTAAAATTAAATGAGATAGCCTGTGGCGCTGTGGTTAACGTGGTTGGCTTGAGATTTAGTCGTTAAGCGACTTTTGCAATGGTCAGTCACGGGATGGGTGACCAAATTTTTTTTAGCTCGAGCTTCTCCGTGTTTTTGAAGACATGTTAAGCCGTTAATCCCGGATGCATTTATAGTCGCTAATCCAACTGTTAGGATACAGCTCATTCCCCTTACCTATCCATCCATAAGGAAAGCCAGCGACCCAGTAGTGGGGACATAAAGATGGCTGATAATTATGATTAGACTTAAAACTTATAATGATTAAAAATGGTTTCAGCGTTGGCGTTGGCGTTGGTTGACTACACGACGTTATCCCGCAAGAATGTGATATTTTTCCGGGATAAATAGTAGCTTATGTTCTTCTCCAAGCTACAAAGTATCTATATCTCAAATTTCAGCTAAATCCGTTCAGCCGTTTTGGCGTGATTGAGCAACAAACATACAAACATCTAAACTTCCACATTTTTAATATTAGTAGAATGACGAAGTTGATAGGCTTTTGCAAAAGATTCTTGTTAGTCCTTGTTTTTAGTACTTATTTTGTTCCTCTTTATCTTTTTATTCTCAACGCACCGATATTTATCGCGCCTGTAAAATAAAATAGTCCATTTATGGGGGAACATGGCATAAGTATTTTAAGTAGTAACTGCTAAGATTATGTTTTTAATGATGGAGATGATAATATAATAGTTCTTAAGTACTTTTTCATTACCTACCTGTAAAAGCCGCACTTATCTTGAACATCGAGTAAGAACAGACATCAAGAATAATATTATATCTACATAATATATAGTTTAACATGAAAGTACACTGATATGACAGAAAAATGTTCTCAATTTGATAGTATGTAGGAAAGTAGCTTAAGTATAAGAATAAATTATGGTAAGTAGGTTTTTGAAAAAATAAAAAAGTTTATTTTGCATCTTTTCTAATTAAGTATTTTATTTCAAAACACGAAAAGAAAAATAAATTGTCTTTAAATATCAAAACTGAAAAAGTTTTCTGAAAATGTAGGTCATTTTACTAAACCATCACCGCACCCGTTGCCAGGCATGTCTTCCATACAAATTACATTACAACCTTATCAAACTACACTACGCCTTTGACCTATAACACCGAATTGCCCAACATTTTCTCAAATAAAGGAAAGCAAAGATTACCTGCTCGTTAGAACAAAACGCGGAGCTATGCGGCTACGGTCAGCAAATGAAGGCAGTTAGCGTGAGGTACCGTCACGAGCCGAGCACGTGCCGGGGACGTGACGCCGAGGCCCGTGACAGGCACGCCCTGCGACCCGTCATCAGATATGCTGGCCTAGCTATCTTTTTTTTAGGTGGTTTAGTAGGTGATCTTTGTGTTGTTATAGTTTGTAGGATAGATGTGGATAGAACACATAAAAATGTTAGAAATGTAGAGATGCTTGGATGGAAAAATGAAAATGGTGCAAAAGGAGACGATGAGCTGGTAAAAACCAAGCTCCATAGTCTAACCCATCGACGTAAATTGACGCACAGCGGGCTATCATCCGTACTTGGTTAACATCGTACCAATCGCTTTTCTTCTTTCTTTGTGTCGCGCACCGCCAAGGAGTGAAATACCCTGCCTGCGTCTGTTTTCCCGAATGACTATAATTTTTAAAGTTAGAGTGAATAGGCTGCTTCTGGGTAAGCTCGCTCCATCTTAGGCTTCTTGTCAACCCCAAGGTTCTGTGTGAAACCAAGAGCAAGCCCATAAAACATAAAAAAAAACTGCACAAAATATTCATTTGTTCACTATTCAAAGTCAAAGTCAAATTTGTTTATTCAATTTAGATTGTTATTTACTTGTGAACGTCATAGAAACTACGCCATCGGTTCGCAAACCCTACAGCGGAAAACTTGGTGAAGAATCGACAAGAAACTCTTCAAGGGCAATTCAAGGGTTGTTTTTTCTGTTTAGTTTTTTTACGGAGTCGTCAAATTAAAGTCGTCAGTTTCCATCCCAAATTACACAATGGGTTACGATAAATACAGTTAATTATAGGCGAACTAATGATCATAACGGTAAACAATTTTCAATTACTTAGGAACTCTAGTTATAACAATTGGTTATAAGCAAAAAGAAAACAACCATTACACTGCAAGTTGCACCATACATGTTTCAAATGTAATTTCTTAATAAAAAAAAAACAGATTTTAAGGCAAGCAGATATGAACAGACCCATTCCCACTAGCAGCACCCATTCACGAGCATGACGCATGAACCAGCCATCGCTTCGCTCAATCGTATTTTAGGGAACGTAACGACCCGCCTCACACGCCACCACCGCAGAAATGTCATTGTCACCATAATACCTAAATGGGAAAAAGTAGGAATGTCATGTAAATGTCAAAATATGCAACAGACTGCATTTTATTGGCCGTAGCACGTCAGCTTACGACTTCATAAGGCTGATTTACATGGGTTCAGTGACTGGCGCCGATATCGATGACAGTCCATCGCTGGCTTCGTGTAAACGGTTTGACATGCCAATCCAGCGCTCTGGTGTCAGCATTGGTATGGGATAAAACAACTGAAAATTACTGGATCCGAATTCAGACGCCTTAATTGGCGCTAGCTACTGACCTCATGTAAACCAGCCATTTCATCTTTATTGTCTTCTATGTTAAAATTACACCATTTACTTATACTTACTATAAAATGAAAAATAAATACGTACCTACCTATATGCCTACCTAATACTGTTACCTAATTATCAGACTAAGTATGACTTAATGTTGTAATAATAAAGCATGAACGCTATGAAATAGGGGATAGAATTTTGTATAGGGTACAGTGCAAGCACTGATCGATCCTCTATTTAAGTAACTTGTGACAAAATTTTGTCAATGAACTAAATTAACTGAGTAACCGTCGCCGCACACGGGTCTCCAAAAAACGCCGCCACTGAACTCTTTCCTGTAGTTTTCATACATTTTATATGAATGCATGAAACCGACGCCGGTACTTGTCCGTCACTTTTTTCTTCTTCTAGCTTCAAGTGGCGGCGTTTGAGGCTCGTGTGCGGGGATGGTAAATGATTATCAATTCTTAGGTCCGGTTGCTCGTACATTACAGTAAAGTTAAAGTTAAAATTTAACTGTTGTCAATTTTGACATCGATAAAAGAAAAATACGTTGGGTATCTAACGCCCGAATTCTCAAACGCAAATCATCTTTGGGAGCGTCTCAAACGTCATGGCATCTCTTTCATACGTTTGACATTTAGAGTGACAGGGCTATGTTTGAGACGCTCCCAAAGATAAGTTACGTACGAGTATTCGGGCATTAGGGTTGAAAGTGGTGTTTGTACTATTTCAATAACCTTCCCCTAATTACGAATGTCAAAATTTAAAGCACCCCCATCATCCCGGTTATTTTGACCGCCGTTAAATCTGTAATTTGACTGCTCGTTAAAGTAACTGCTGCTTCAACAACGCTTTTTAAATTTGACCGCCGGTTAATTTTACTTTAACCATAATTTAACCCTTAAGTTAACGTATCCAAGCTTCGAGCAACCGGAGCTTAGAATGAATATACAAATTACAACTTTAAAAGTGCATTTAGCTCATTTCATAGCGCTCTCAAGACACGGCAAAGTTACTTCAAACAATAAATTTTATTAATAGCTTAACCTAACACTTCGATAGGTTGATGTCCCCAAGTATGCAGACACATTAGTTACTTATCCTCCTTAACCCTAAAGTGCCTAAAGTGCCTTTATGTGAGAACGTGACCATCAAACGGTTGGACTTCAGCTATTCCCGCAAAATACGACTACTTCGACCCCCGAGATTTAATTCCACTGTCCCTAATTTGGCAAGTTAAGCTAAAGTAATGTCAAATGTAATTAGCAAGTTTAAACTGCAATTTACTTAACTTATGGACAGATTAAAATTGTCTTTGCCGAAATACGTTTTGAAGTTTGGACGGCTCGATAACAAGGGGTGTATTGGAATTTATTTAACTTTGACTAACAATTATGAGAGCAACCCGTGGCGCAGTGGTTAGAGAGCTCGGCCTGCGATCGTTGAAGTTAAGCAACTTTCACGATGGTGGGTCACTGGATGGGTGGGCAAAATTTATTATCACGAGCTCCTCCGTGCTTTGGAAGGCACGTTAAGCCGTTGGTCTCGGCTGCGTTTGTCGTCGTTAATACCCACCAACCCGCATTGGGCCCGCGTGGTGGGTTACGTTATAAGGCTTGCCTGTGCCTCAACAGTGGGGTCTTATAATGACTTTTGATTATAAACAGTTATGAACGGTAGACCGGGAGGCTAATCACGTAACTTCCAAAGCCAAGCAAAATCGCAAAAAGTGTTTGCTGCTCCATAGTACGAATTTGCGATTTAAGAACAATAAAAAACTTAGAGACGACAGGTATATTACGCCGGTCGCGGATAGGAGTCATTTTTACTGTGTGAAATGTAGGATACTACATAGTAGCATAGTGTGCGATGAAAACTATCGTTTTGGTAATCGAATAATAATCTATACTGTCCTTCAAAAGCTGACAAACTGCTGCTGTCAAATATGAACATATTGAATCTTAGTTCCTTATACCACCGAAAGAGGCGGTGCTCTGGTTTTCATAGAAAAACAGCACTTGGCAGCTTTTAAAAGATGGTATAGTTTATTTGACTACCATAACGACAATTTTTCGTGCTAGGGATAGATACTTGTCGGCCAGTATCGTAATGCAAGACCGGGCTTACTTCCAAAAGATGGTTGTTTTCTCTCTCCATATTTCACAAAAAAACTAAAAAATGGACTCCTTTTTTGGGCAGGTGTGTGAAAACAGACCCTATTTGCTTTGTTAATTTAGACTTCTCATTACTTTACGTAGTTGAAACAATCGTAAACGAAACGATCTATCGCTGAATAGTCCATAGTTGACAAGTCCTGTCGTCGAAACAGCCAAATACAGTGCCACAAACTTTGCTGTGCCGGTGGCCAAAATGTGAAACTAACGTGATTTTTTTTAATGTCATTTTGCTGTCAAGTTGATGTCCAACCATAGCGCTGCTGGCGGCTGAAGTTCTTAGAAGTCAGGGCCGGTTAAATCACTACAAAAAAAAGAAAAACGTACGTAGCGCCGCTGTCACCGGCACAGAAAAGGTTGTGGCACTGTACGAATAATTCTGTCGGCGAAACGTCGCGTTGGTGAATGGTTCTGACGGCGAATCTCTCAGAAATGAAACGTCCTATCGGCGATCAGTCCAAAGGCGAAACGACTGTCGGTGAATGATGGGACTTTCAGAGAAAACAACCACACCATGGGTTTTTACACAAGTAAAAACCCATTATTGAAAATTGCTTTTCTAGTAATTAATAATTAAGATATACTAATAATAATAATAATGAATTGTCTTGATTTTATATTTTTACTTCCCATGCTTTTCTGCTATTGTATTGTTTTTCTTTTCCTTATCTTGCAATCAGTCGGATAGACTATAAGCAGATGGTTTGTAGTCAATATGGCTTGTAGGGAGCCACTTCCATCGGAGCGCGCCCATTATTGCTTGCAGTCAACTGTCTAGGTGACTGAGTATGGTCTAGTCAAAAATGTCTCGCCTCTTCTTGAGTCGACGAATGCTCTCAGATATGGTTAGCTGTCCTGCAAGCTGATTTGGGTGTTTATGTAGTCGTGACTTATAGTTAGCACCACAGCAGCTAATCACTTCTTTGACCATTGGCAGATTCAGGATGTCATGGATCTCCTCTGTTTTGATAAACCATGGCGCGTTAGATATTTGTTTTAAGATGTAATTCTGCGCCCTTTGAATTATCATGATATTGGAGTCGCAGGCAGAACCCCATAGTTCAATTCCGTAAGTCCAGATTGGTTTTAGCATTGTTGTATATATGAGAATCTTGTTATCAATTGCTAATTTTGAGTTTCTACCAAGTAGCCAGTAGAGACCCCTATATTTTAAGTTGATCTCATCTCTTTTCGTTTGGACGTGCTTCTTCCAGGTGAGCCTGCGGTCTAGGTGCATTCCCAAGTATTTTACTGAGTTTTGATGGGGAAGATGACTACCATTTAGAGTAACTGGGGCACAGTCCTCTTTGCGAAGAGTAAACGTTACGTGCACCGATTTGGACACGCTAGCTGCAATCCTCCATTTCGCCAGCCATTTCTCCATTTTATTTAGTCCACTTTGTAAGAGCTCAGAAGCTTGGGTTGGACATGGGCTAGAAGCAAGTAAAGCTGTATCGTCTGCAAAGGTCGCTACTGTGACATTTTGACTTTGTGGTAGGTCTGATGTGTACAGAGTGTACAAGACTGGCCCAAGTACAGACCCTTGTGGGACTCCTGCAGTGATGTTGTGGAAATTGGACGAGCAATTATTTTCCTTGACTTGAAATATTCTATCAGTTAAATATGATTTAAGGATTCCGAAATAGGTGTGTGGTAGTAAGGATTTTATTTTGCATAGCAGCCCTTTGTGCCAAACTCTGTCAAAAGCCTGCTGTATATCCAGGAAAGCCGATGAACAGTACTCCTTTTTTTCAAAAGATTTCCTAATTGCTCTACACACTCTATGAACTTGTTCCGTGGTGGCATGTTCTTTTCGAAAGCCAAATTGATGATCGGGAATGATGGTCTTTTCTTTCAGGACGCTGGTGAGTCTATACAGCAATATTTTCTCAAATAGCTTGGACACGATTGGCAGTAAACTAATGGGTCTGTATGAAGTAACTTCGTGGCTAGGTTTGCCAGGTTTGTGTACCATTATTATTTGTGAGACTTTCCACAGGTCTGGATAGTATCCTATACGCAGAATGGCGTTAAATAAATTGGTGTGATACACAATTGCCTTACGTGGAAGCTCTTCTAGAACTTTTTTATCGATGAGGTCGAACCCTGGAGCTTTATTGTTATCCATTGATTTGATAATTCTAAAGACTTCCTCAGGACTTGTTGGTTTTAGTGGTAGATCGAGCTGAAGGTCCTGGTCAAGAATATTGTTAATTTCAGATTCATCAGTATTTGCTACGGCATCGTTTGATTTGAAAACTTGGGAGAGATGATACGCAAATGCGTCAGCTTTGTCTTGTGCGGTTTTAGCCCAGCTTCCGTCTTGTTTTCGGATTGGAGGCTTGTGCTGTTGTGGTCGATTAAAGTTTTTACATGCTCTCCATAGTGAGTAGTTTGTGTCTTTCGAAGGTGAAAGGCCTTCTAAATATGTCTCTAGTGCCACGTCATTTGCCTCCGAAATAAGCGTTTTCAACTCGCTTGACGCTTTGTTGAGTGCCCTTTTGTCGCATGGGAGTCTGCTAGTGTGCCATACACGCCGGAGTCTTCTTTTTTCCAAGATATTTAATCGTATTGTTTCAGAATATACTTTACTTTGTTGTGGGCGCTCGATAGAATCCGGCGTGCAGATCCAACAGCATTTTTGGATCGTGTTGGTTATTGTCCTGACAGCATCGTCAATGTCGGTCTCTGTTTTAAGAGCTATTTTCAGCTCGAGATTCTCCTCAATCAGCTCACGAAAGTTACTCCAATCTGTGCGTTTGTTGTATAGTTTAGGATTTCTTACAACATTGAGAACTGTTGAGAGCTATTGTATTGTAAAAAAACTATTATACATAATTCTGAAAAGGCTTTCAGAATATGTATAACTAGCGGCCGCCCGCGGTTTCACCCGCGTGGTTCCCGTTCCCGTCGGAATATCGGGATAAAAAGTATCCTAAGTTATTCCTTATTGCATCAGCTATGTGCCAGTGAAAGTTCCATCAAAATCGGTCTAGCAGTTTCAGAGATTAGCCGGAACAAACAGACAGACAGACAGACAGACAAAATTTTTTATGTTTTGGTATATGTACCGTATATATAATCATAAGCATGTAGTAAAAAGCGGTTATTTTAATATTACAAACAGACACTCCAATTTTATTTATTTGTATAGGTGTATAGATTTATACTTTTTGAAATAAAAGATATTCGAAAGTGAAAGAGAAAGTCCATTAATAAATAAGTTTTTAAAGAAAATAAATTAATCTACCTACTTTGTAGATAAAAGTTTTTATTAGAAACATAATTATGATAAAATTTGATCTATGCGATTTGCATTTTATTTTCACGCTTAAAGAGACAACAGACTTTAAGAGACAAAATAACTAATTGTGTACATGATATTAATAATTGGTTAAATGACAATAACCTCATTATTAACTTGAAAAAAACGAAAATAATACAATTTACGGCAAACAAACGAAATGAAATAAAATTTGACATTAATTATAATAACGAAAAAATATATGCAGTACCTAGAACGGACTTCTTAGGTATAATAATAGACCAACACTGTGATTGGAAGGCACATGTTGAGAAAGTGTGCTCTAAGTTAAATCGATTTGTGTATGCATTAAAGCGTTTACGACAAACAGTTTCTCTAGAAGCAGCTGTTACTGCGTATCACGGATATGTCTCCTCAGTCTTAAACTACGGATTGCTGTTATGGGGTAACTCTGTTGACTTTTTGCTCATTTTCAGGTTGCAGAAGAAATGCATAAGGGCTTTATGTAATGTCTGGAACACTGAAAGTTGTCGGCCATTGTTCAAGGAATTAAAGATACTTCCACTCGCGTGTATGTACATCAGAGAAATTTGTATTTTTGTAAGACAAAACACAGTTTATTTTTCGAAACATTCCGATTTACTTATTAGACATACAAGACATAAACAAAGATTGTTTCTGCCAAGATGTAACTTGGAAATGTTTAAAAGAAATGCTTACATTCAGGCTATATTAATCTTCAATAAGCTATCTGATGACATGAAACAATTACCTCTTAACATGTTTAAGACAACTATCAGCATGGCTATTGGACCATTGTTTTTATGATGTAAAGGAGTATATGAATTTTAAATAATCAGTGTATATTAACAGAACTGACATTCAATATTAAAATTAATTTAGACATTTATAAATAACAATTAACAAGTCAAAGTGTATCTAGGTATGTAGTTTTGACATGATATGGACATAGGTTGTTGACAATTTTTTATTCGCAATTTGACATCCATACTAATATTATAATTGTGAAAGTGTGTTTGTTTGTTTGTTTATTTGTTTGTTTGTTTGTTTGTTTGTCCTTCTTTCACGCCAAAACGGAGCAACGGATCGACGTGATATTTGGTATGGGGATAGTTTGGGAGCTGGAGAGTAACATAGGCTACTTATTATTCCGGAAAATTGAGTAAAAATTGTAATTTTCTATGAAAAATCGTTTAACTGTCGTACCTTCGATACAAAACTGTCATTTCTTCCATTGCCGTTTTCAAAGAGTATGTAATCACTGACGTCTGCGCGGTCAAAGTCGAATACTAATCTTTTCTATAAGCTTAGAATAAAAAAATGTACTGTAACTAGCGCCAAAAATGCCCCAGTCGCGCAGAGTTATCTGACACTCACTCTACTTCACAGAGTAATTTTTTATATGTAGGAAATAGAGACCAAGCTTGGGCCCTTTTATTGGTAGTGTGTTACTAGCGCTATCTGTTTTCTGGTGTAGGCAACTTTTGGTGTATAAACACACACACAAGATGTTGGTGACCGGGTCCACTATTATATGGCAAAACAACGTTTGCCGGGTCAGCTTGTTAATTATAAATCTTTGTGTGTTTATTGTTTTAACATGTTTGAATTGACATGTAACTGTATAATTGACAATTTTTAATTTACAATTCGAGATTTTTAATTATTTTGGAAGTCTTCATAAACATTTTGCATGCTTCTTACATAAGGCAAAACATGTGTACCTTTTTATTTGTAAGACCGTTTTATAAACCGTGTTTTTATGCAAATAAAATATTATGATTATGATTATGATAAATGACACTATTTCAGTGACAATATCCCTATCTGTCACGAGTCCTAAAGCGGCCTCATTCGACTCCGTATTTAGCTCGATAAAAAGGTTAATAGAAAAAAGTCTTTAGTTGAATCTGTGGCATAAAATAGCATTTGTGTCGTATTTAAACAGGTTATACAAAGCACACAACCGGCATACAACAGATGATAGTATCGAAATTAAGCTAAAATAAAAAAAGAAATAAGCTGATAAGCAACTAATCGGTTGCGACCATTTCTATGTCAAATGTGTTGGATAAATATTTGTTTTTTCCAATTATCATTTCATACAGCTTTCAAAATCTCTGCCTATTCCCAAACTTCCAAAAATGTAAAACATTAGTTGACTTTCATAGATCATTCTATGGAACGTGGAACGTGAACAAATTTTGTAGAACTAAAAATGGGGATGTGTTTGTTATTATTTGAGGATTTTATTTAAAATGCGAGTCATTAAGCAATAATTTATAATATCTAGTTGTAATGTAGAGAAATAACGAGAAGATGACCAGATATAGAGACTGTGAAGTGAGCCTGTTTGTATAAAAATAAAGCAAGTGCCCATTTTTTTTGCATACCGGTGTAAGTATATCAAAACTGAGATATCAAATGTTTTATTTATTGAATTCTTGTATTTTTCTAGCGATTCGGCTTCTTTTAGATATATTAGATGCAGAAACTTTTTAATTTTGTTTGAATGAACACACACACAATACATATGACTACTTATACCTTTGTTTGTAACTTATTTTTATTATCTACGGTTAAAAAAACTGTCAAAATATTGCGTAATGGTATACTTTGATGAACCCAGATATGGGTATACGCGTGCTTGTTACATAAAACGTGATTTTTCTAGAGTTATCTTTAATCTTTATTTTTTTGCTCTACAAAACAGATTGTTGACCTTTACCTTAGCAATTTGTTTTTGAAGTAGTTTTTTTATTGTTTTTGTTGAGGGGCAAGTTCAACACACCTTTTGTCGTACACAGAATTTTCATGGTCGTTTTTATAGTTAAGTCGACCAGGGTTCCTACCATCAACTTTAAGACAGCGATTCAAAAATAGCGCGATGCAGAATAGGTTCCTAAAATGAATTGTTTTCTTTCGTACTATGACCTTCTAAAAACTGGATCGCAAATGAATTGCTAAATGTGAATGACCGAACGATTTGTGTCCTTATTTATTCTATCCGTCTCTTTCACTCGATTCTGTCATGCCCGGAGAATGAGAGGGACGGGTATAACCTGCAGGTGTCATGTTAAATCGACCGAGTTATAAGTCAAATAAGAGTTCGTGACAGGTTAGCGGCTGTGAAATGTCGTTGAATGATCACTGAATCGCTGTCATTGATATTAAGCTGTCGTGGTACGAAGAAGCGAAGCAGATCAGTTAAAGTCCTTAATAAAACCGCAATAAGAGTTGATGGTAGGCACCCAGGAAAGTGCTTTATCAGTTTCGTAAGCAATTCTCACATTTAAAATTTCACTAAAGCTCAGAGCTGAATGACATTTCACTAACAACATGCTCAATGTGACAAAGACAACAATAGAAATTGTCAATTTGAACTTTCAACGGAAATCAGCCCTTATCGATCTACAGCATACATCATATCATTTTAAAACTAAGGTGATAAAGCAATTTCTTGTTCGAGTTAACATAGTTTTAATTAAACAGTGTAACACATGAAACCTTAAGACAACAATATCACTCACATATATAAAATATTTAATTTAATTCTCCAGCTAGACAATGTTTTTAAAACGTTTTGTTATTTCAAATATAAACTAAGTCATTGTTAAACATTTGAGAATATTATTGATACTATTTCAAGTGCTTTTGAATGTTCTTCGTTATAATATTCCGTACCTAGATCATTTTAATTATATCTTTTCGTCTAAATCACATTTACTTACACGCAGGTGAAGTATTCTTAATTAAGAGGTTGACAGACTGTTACATTTAATTACTAATTGAAATAAAGCACATCCCTTTTCTTAAAAAAATACCTAAGTTAATCTTTATGTGACAGGTGGTAAATATGAATATTAATTTTCATCTCAAATTAAGTCTTTTAAGAATTAGTAAAGTTAACTAATTTAAAAGTTTGTCTCTATAAAATGACAGGTTAAAAGGTTAGTGACTAGAAACAATACTCTCTAGAAAATAATAAGAACATTAAAATGTTCTTAATTTTGTTCTATTCAATATCTAGATGGTTTCTGGTAGAATATTTTTAGCTGAAACTCTCTTATACTATCAAAGATAATAACGATAAGTATGTTATTGACTATAGTGATTTCATTTCTGCTCGTTTGTGACTTAATGTATTATTTTTACGTGTTTGTGTTTTATAAACATTAAAACATAAATGTATTTTAATGTGTTGCCCTTGTAATAATTGTAATCTGTATTGTGTGTGTATTAATAAATAATATTAAATTGTTTTATGTTTGTCTGTACAATTGACTAGGTAAGTACCTAATGGATGACAATTATATTATTTAATAAGTGCTTATTGTATTGTAAGTAAGACAATGACGGCTAAGATAAAATGGAATAGTAGGTATCTCAATCTTGTAATTTTTGTCATGAATTGTATAATCTTTTTAGCGCTTTGGATGACTCATCTGCTAGCTTATAAGAGTTTGACTTAAATAAATAAATATGAGATTATCGATTTGCATGTGACACCTCACTTTTCCCACTTTTTAAGGTTGTGTAGGCTATTTATAAAATTAAGTATATTAGCTTTCACGCAAAGAGGCTGCCATTAATATCTAACTTTTGCTTCAGTCATTCGTCAATCCAAATATAAAATTGTTAATTGAAATTTTGCAAGTCAAATCAATAGTAGGTACCATTTAACAATGTAATCCGTGATGACTTTCAGGTTAACATTATCGTCATCAGCCACCTAATGTTCCCACAGCTGGGGCACAGCCCTTCCTTGTGGATGGATAAGAGAACGGGCCACGCATGACCCATGACGCGGACCAATGCGGATTGGTAATTTCGTTGGCAAGTTTATTGCGCCTGTTCTTCTTGTCAGTTAAACAATAACAACAATAACAATTCATTTATTAATCAGATAATATGATCCATTTTTTTGTTAGTAACAAAATAATTATGTACTTATAAACTACTAGCTGACCTGGCAAACGTTGTTTTGCCATATAAATTTTATTGGACACGAACTTCGTATCACCTGCCTGACACAATGTCACTTATTAAAAAAAAAGAAATCCTAAGCGGCAAAAATGTCAGTGATTACATACTCTTTGACATACCTTCTCTTTGGAAGCGGCCATGAAGTTTGACTTAATACTCTGAGGTAACTGGAGCTCTCACCCTGAATAAAAAAGTGTCGCCAGCAAATTTGACATTTATGTATGTAGTGGCTGTCAGCTGTCTCATATGACCATACGTATTTTTTTAAAGTGTAGGTGAGACGGAAGACAGCCACTGTGTTATTTGTGGTATTCAAAAAATTGATCGTACTGCACTCTCCAGTTACCTCAGTATTAAGTCGAGCTTCATGGAAGCGGCTAAGAAATGACAGTTGTGTGAAGTATGACAGTTTAACTGTTTTCTATACAAAATTACCATTTTTATTTTATAATTTTCCTGGATAAAAAGTAGCCTATGTTACTCTCCAGCTCTCAAATTATCTCCATACCGAAAATCTCGTCGATCCGTTTTGACGTGAAAGACGGACAAACAAACAAACAAACACACTTTCACATTTATAATATTAGTATGGATGTTAGTTAATGTAACAAATCAAACACGTAATTAAAATGACAACGAAAAAAGAAAGAGACCGACGCACCTAAAACACTGAATAGGACCGGACCCCCTTTACCAGACTTGCCCAGTGCTTCAGGATGGGGCAGTCAAACTTGGGAGATTGCCTCCAAGATACTGTTCGCGCTGTTCAAAGTCTTGTTTTGGGCGTTAGGAAAATGTTGACGATTCATAAGTTACATATTAATCTTATCTTTTTATCTTTACGACTGCAACCACAGCCGAGACTAATGGCTGCAAAGCTGAAGTATGGAGGAGATAGTAAAAATTTGTTCACCCATCTCGTGACCGACTACTGCGAAAGTTGCTTAATCCCAACGATCGTAGATGAAGCACGATAACTACTGCATCACAGGAATTTAATTTACTGGCTACTAAAAATAAATTTTATGCTCACAATGACTCCCGATCCCGAATGGGACCTCTTCAGACAACCACTTGGTAGGAGTACCTACATCAAAAGGGCCCCAAAAATTATTCGATTATTCAAACAGTCACGGCGTGACGCTCAAGATTGAGGAGAATAGACGACATTATTAGTCTTCCCTTGTAACCATTTATCGAAGGGTGTATTTCAATTTCATCTAATGCAAATTTAATACGTTCCCTGCGGATTCGAAGGGTACGAAACAGGGTTTCTTTTGTTTCTCCTTCTCCCAATCAACTTGATAAAAAAACTCCTTGCGATTTTCGAACTAATTTACACTAGTGTTAGCTATTAATCTTGATTAATTGTTCTTTTTTAAGCCCCGCTTGAATTGGAAAGTTTAAACAAGTACACAGATCAAAATTTGTTTTGAACATGCCTTAATTTAGTTTAAAGACTGTTTGACATAATTGAGTCTGTGTTTAGTGAACTGAATAATTATTTCACTATAGAATGTATACCTTTAACTTTGTCTGCAATGTCAAAGAAGATTCTTTGTGAAAAGAGTCGTGTTGTTTTTTTAATTTAAAGTTGAGAGATCTAATTTGGCGCCTCACTTCGACTTTGACATTTCATTTACAAAGTTAAGAGTTTCCTTTGTGTTGAGTTGTTAGCTTCTAAAACTATTTGCCGAAGTGTAGTTAATTATTGAACGTAATTAATGAAATGGAAAAACAATATTTGTATTTGAATTTCTTTACGTTCAAGTCGCATAATTAAATGTACAAAGAACTTGTCTTAAATAGCAAACTTGTAGCGTAAAATATTATAAAGTACCTAGCTTTCTCACGGCGCGGGACGTTGCCGTGGAAATAAAATAATTCCTGAGTCAAAAGTGGCCTTTATGCTATTCTATAATTATATACTATACCGTAATCTATCTCTGTGGCAAATTTCATCCATATCCATTCCTCCGTTATTGAGTTACGCATTTATGATATTAATTAGGATATAAACATATATTAAGTACTAGCTTTCCGCCCGCGGCTTCACCCGCGTAGACTTCCCGACCTTATCCCGCGGGAATGCGATATTTTTTCAGGATAAAAAGTAGCCTATGTTCTTCTCCAGGCTACAAAGTATCTATGTTCCAAATTTCAGCCAAATCCGTTCAGCCGTTTTGGCGTGATTGAGTAACAAACATCCAAACATCTAAACATCCAAACATCTAAACTTTCACATTTATAATATTAAAAGTAGGATAGCGTTGCATCTTTAATATAAAGCTTATGTTTAAGAAGAAATCAGACTGAAAGAAATTGACAATAAAAGACGTTATTTATCAGAAAGAAAAAGATATTCCTTCGAGTATTAACTGATCGCATTTGCATTAAGTAGCCATCTCGTAGCATATAAATTGCGAAGAAATAAATTAATCTCAGAATCCACTCGTATTTTTATGGGGCATATGTGCCATAAACCTTTTCTCCAATTCCCATAACACTCTTGTATCATGACGATGCATTAAGGCCATTTTGAAATACATGTACACAAGTACACACAAAAGCACATCAAGTAAACTCTTACTTTTACATTTTTGCAGTTAATTTTGAATCTTATAACGTAAAACATACAGTCGAAAACCTCTTGACGATATTTTGTATTGAATGAAAATGGAATCATGGAGTTGTATGTGTACGTTACTATAACATATCCGAGTTCCGTTTCCGGCCTACCATTGATATTAACGGTTAATGGAGATGAATAGTCTGATAGCAGTCGAGGTTGCTTTCAACGTCTTCTTTAGACTGTGCATAGAAGATTAATATAAAGTCTCATGTAGGAAGACTGTATAGAAGCTATACTGCAATCGGCTACATAAAAACTCGGCTACATAGTTTTTGTAGGATATTGTTTAGGTTTGCTTGCGTTACAATGTTAATCACTTTTAACTGTCACTTTTCACTGAACAGTTTTAACTGACAGTGAAAACTGAGTGTGTGTACGATGAAAACTAACAGATTTACCTATAACAGCGCCTATAACATAAAAATCAGTTTTGACTGTCAGATAAAACTGTTTATTGAAAGCAAGCAGTTAAAAGTGATCATTGTGTAGTGAGTATTAGCCGCTTCACTCTCAGTTCAAGTTAAAAACTACAACTACCTTTGTTCATACCCCTGCGCTATGCAAGTGGTTGGATACCAGGTCTTGCCTTTTGTGCAGAGGTCATGGGTTCGTTTCCCACAGAAGACAAAAAAGTTATGTGCAGAATGTTTTCTGTGTATGTTTATCTGTTATCACTGGATATAATAAGTAAAAAAATTAAAATTATTTAAAAAGTAAAATTATATATATAATAAGTATCCTTAACACAATGAATCTTACTTTGGGCTGCATAAAAGGTATGATTGTTTAGTTATTTTTTGTTTTTATAAAAGTTTATTGAATTAAGTTCAAGCGTGGGAAAGTTATGATACAGCTGGAAGTTACCAAATTTCATTATTACAATAATTAATAGTACCTATACCTACAAATGATACAGAACAATATTCTTGAAAGTGATTAAGTTATCAACGTTATCCCATCCTGTTGTTATTTTCATTTGTTCCAGCTAATCTCTTCTATCCAGGGGTTGAATACAAATGGTAGTGAAATGGATCGGTGTTAAATATTCTACCAATATTGTTGATACAATTTTTAGTCCTAGGAGTTTTTATGTGCAAAATAAAAGTTCATTTACAATTGACGAGGGAGACTATTGTGGTGTTAGTTAAATCTATTTTTGGTTTTAAAATATCTTATTCTTTATTAACCGACTTAAAAAAAGAAGGCGGTTATTCAGTTTTACCTGTATGTATGTGATATCGTTGGAATTGGATAATATTTGAGCATAGCATTACATTTGGCTTCCAAGCACGTGTGCTTTATATGTTTGTCCACAAATTTCTCAAAAACAAAAAGTCATGTCGAGATGATCTCCAACTTAAGGAACGGTTCAAGTACCATTAAAATTGGTTGATTACTTTTTGAAATATGGGAAAATGTAATGGTAGGTTTAAACAAACTATATGTAGGTACTAAATATAAAAATAAGTAATTTAAAAATTAAACCAACTTCTAATAAGAGTTTATGTCAACTGAAACCGAAAAAATAATATCTTTAAAGTACCTACCTTTTGAGGTGGGTGCCAGCCAGGAGCATGAAAAAGCCTGAAAAAGGCACCGACCTCAGAAAGGTAGGTAGGTACTTTAATGATATTTTTTTCCTTTTCAGTTGATAGGTACTTTTTGAATTCGATTTAATTTTTTAAATCACTTATTTTTTGTGTGCTGAGTTTTGTTTAATTTAAATAATCGCCATTTATTTTGACATGGGCATAACACATTTTCCAATATATATATATAAAATTCAAAGTCCTGACTGACTGTAATTTTCCCATAACCAAACCCAGGGGGTAAAATAGGGGATGAATATGTGTATGAAAGTCCGTCACTTTTGAAGTTAGGATCTTCTAATTTTGTATTTAGGCTGGCAATTGAAAATTAATATTTTCCTGTGTCAGCGTTTTTGACAATTCCACCCCCGAAGGGGTGAAAAAGGGGATGAAATGTTGTATCTGGAAAGTCCTCCATTAAATTTATGATTTAGGCTTATGGCCGGAAAGTAAAACAAATAAGCAAACACATATTTCGTATTTTTTCGAAAATCAACCCCTTAGAGGTTAAATGGGATAAATAAACCTAAAAATCGATATGGATGTCGTTATTGAGGTTTTGTGGGATGACGATTGCAAAAATGGCATTTATTTTGATGTTTAACACCCTGAACATGGTTCAACCTCTAAATGGTTCAAATAGGGGTGAAATTTTGAATGAAAAATCAGGGGGTAAAATAGACATTTTAACTTGAAACTTTGTAGGCTTACTTCTTAAAACAAATAGGCAACCCATTTCGTAGTTTTTGGAAAATCAAACCCAGGGGGTAAATATAGGGTAGGTATAGAAACCTAAATCATCTTAAGTACCTACCCTAAAAGTTCTTGGTACTGTGGTATCATATTGTTAGGATATGATACCTCCTTGCATTGTCTATGGTTGATTTATGTTTAAATCAGTATTCAAAAATATCGAATGCATTGTCATCATTACGCGAGTAGTTTGTTTTAGTCTAGACGATTCCGCGGTCGCGTGTTGTAGTAGATATAGAATATATCGGCCATGGTGCCGCAGTAAAGATTATATCGATTGCAATTACATTTATTATTTAACTAATTCCCAGTGTAGGGCATCTTATGGTGTTAGGCGCGAACGAATTACGTAGAACGCAATTATACGGTGTTTATGTGTTGCAGATTCCCAAGATAAACTAGGAAGACCATGGAGGTCTTATTGTTCGACGGCATCCACGGAGATGTCGAAGTTTTTTTTCGGAGCTACGAGGTGATGACGGCTCTGCAAGGCTACGAAGGCGAGGCCAAGAAAATCGTCGTCGGAGCTTTCTGCACGGGCGCAGCCCGCTATTTCTACGATAAGATCGTCGATATGGTGAAAGACTACGACGAAATGAAGAAGGAGTTTATCAGGGAGTTTGGTCTTGTATCGGACCCACTTGCTGATTTTTTTGCGAGAAAGCAGTATTTCAACGAAAATTCGTTGGAATATCTGTATGCGTTGGAGATATTAGCCGCTCGTGCTGGGAACGCAATTACAGAACAGTTGTTCATACAACAATTCCTGCGGACAACCGACGTTGTCACACGCAGCAAATTGATGTCGCAAATCTACGTCGACAAAACGCATTTAAAAAAAGTAGTGAGACAGTTGTATAACCTTGAGTGCTTCGAGGAATGTGCCCCTAATATGTGTGATTCTAGCAGTGGTGATAAATCTAATCAATGTGTTTATTTTGTGCCTGAGTTAGAGAATGTGCCAACTCCCAACCAATGTGCCTCTCGCACGCCAAACGAGAAACCCCATGATTGTTGTGAAAATTGTTTTATTAATTGTAGAGCTCAAGCCCCGATGATGCCCATCACGACATCATCTTGGAGGACGACTGAGACGTCCCCACAATCTATTAATAATATTGTTGTAAGTAAAGAAGAGGATTGTATGCAGCTGACGTTGGTGCAGGACAATCACAACACAAGTAAGCGTACGCCGTCTTTACCTATTGAGTGTCGTGGTCAGAAAATAGACGCCTTGGTGGACACCGGTGCGAGTGTGTCGGTAATATCACAGACGGTAGTAGACAGTCTAGGTCTCAGTGTGGACATGGTGAACGCTGAACTACGAAATGTGAGTGGTGGAAAACTTTCAATAGTAGGGAAAACTAATGTATGTTTCTTGATAGATAACGTGTTGTTTACACAGCGATTCGTTGTTGTAAGGGACATTGTACCAAACATAGTGTTGGGTTGTGATTTTATTAGCAGGAATAGCATAATTTTGAATTTTGAAAAATTTTGTATAATTTACAAAAAATTTAATTTTGAATTTAATGTTGACATGAATTTTATGTTGACATCGATTGACATTGATGACAATGAGTCACAACAGTCACAAGTGATAGATGTCTCGAATGACGGATGTCAAAGTAATTTTCGAAAAAGTAATATGTTAGAAAAAAGTTCGCATGTCATTCCTAGATTAAAAAGTTTTTTTATGAATAAAAATAGGAATGACAGTAAAATGAAGAAAGGCGCGAAAAAGTTTGAAAAGTCGAATATGAATAGGATTTCGAAATCCAATATAAGTTCGTTATGTAATATTAGTTCTTTACGAAATAAGAAACGAATTAAATTTGTTACATATAAAATTAAATGTAAAAACAAATTTTCTTTTATAGATTCATTTTATAATAGGGATAGAAATAGGATAGGATGTTAGGATGTTTTATAATAGTGATTGTTAGATAGTTGAAATGTATAATTGTGTGATTTGTATTAATATGTGTTTCTTTTTCATGTACGGAAATACTGCACCTGAAGCCCACGAAGTGTCCTGTGGTCCACTTATAATATGATGTATTTACTTAATTTTTTTTTTAATGTTTAATTTAATAAAACAATTATTTTTTTGCATTTTTACTAATAAGTAGACATCGTGTCGTGTCTCTTTACCTTCATGGGATAGGGCAGGAGGATGACCTATTATCTAATTAGGTGTGAGAATCCTCTGACCTTAACTTATGTTGATATTGACATCACGTTTCGTTAATGATCTGGACCACAAAAGTAACACTTCTGTGTTTCATTTTATTTCCGTTTTAGTTAGTTTGTAAGTTTTTTCGATGTCACTTAAGGAACGAGGTGACGTCAACATTTGTTGGTGAGGGGGGAGGAAACCCTGATGGTCCAATAAGGACCAGGGTCATATCCTGTTTGTTGCAGGATCCCTCTAGCCCTGACTGGTAATGTTGTCGACACCACGCTACATAAACTGTGGTGGCCCCTAGTAGACAGTCTGCTTGAGGTTACCACAGGTTTATGAAGTTCCAAGCTTGTTGTCGGGCACCTTTTGAGATGAGGGTTATTTTTGGGTAATTTCGTAGTCAATATATTATTGGTGCTTGTCCGACATGTTTGATCTTGGAATTTCGACTTAGTTAATGCTTAAATGAGCTAGGGTTAGCTTTGATTGTAACTACATATGATGTATTAAGGTTAGGTTTAAGGCTGGGCAGACCTTTTCCCTTGGTTTTGGTATGTCGAGCCAATGCAATGGTTGGTTTGTTTTGATTTCAAGAAATTAATAATTATATCAACCATTGTCCTGGCTGTCCGTTAGTGAGGACCAGTCTTATTGATGTGATATCGTTCCAAGGTAGGCAGGGCCTTCGCTTTAGGGTAATCCATGTAGGAAAAAACATTTCTTTAGTAAGAAAGGTTTTTTTGTTGCGGCAGCGGCATGTGGTATCATATTGTTAGGATATGATACCTCCTTGCATTGTCTATGGTTGATTTATGTTTAAATCAGTATTCAAAAATATCGAATGCATTGTCATCATTACGCGAGTAGTTTGTTTTAGTCTAGACGATTCCGCGGTCGCGTGTTGTAGTAGATATAGAATATATCGGCCATGGTGCCGCAGTAAAGATTATATCGATTGCAATTACATTTATTATTTAACTAATTCCCAGTGTAGGGCATCTTAGTACCTAACAAGTTCTTGGTACCTAAGCTACTCAGTACTAACTTTTTGATTGTGAAACAGACATTTACTATTTACTAGCTTCCGCCCGCGACTTCGTCCGCGTGGACATTCGAGAAAATACTTAGGGGACCAATAACCAGGATAAAAAGTATTGTATGTTTTAATTTCATAAAAATCCGATCAGCCGTTTTTATATGATTAGGCGGGTCCTCCCTCACCAAGCGAGCAGCCTCGTGCGAGGCCCACCGCACGTGGCAAGCGTTCTGCCTCGCGCGAGGCTGCTCGCTTGGTGAGGGAGGACCCGCCTAATCACGTAAAAACGGCTGATCGGATTTTTATGAAATTAAAACATACAATACTTTTTATCCTGGTTATTGGTTCCCTAAGTATTTTCTCGAATGTCCACGCGGACGAAGTCGCGGGCGGAAGCTAGTTATTGGATATTATCTTACAAGGAGTAAAACAAGGCTCACATAACTAATTTAAAACAAATGTAACGTCTATTTAAAAAAAAAATCATTTTATGAAAATAGGAAGGTCATTTACACATACCTAAGTCCTTTTTAGTTTTACAGTTTTTCATGAAATTCGAAATCGAAGACAATCATAATCATACTGCAAAAACCATCCTTATAAATTTTAACCCTCACGAACCTTATCTGTATTGTTATGCTGTTACTCCAGCCATAAAATGATGTCAACACATTACGGGCGTGTTAGAGGGGGAGCAAGGTACCTCGTAAGAATCATTTAGAATTAAGCTTCAGTTACCATATGTTTAAAACATTCATATAGCAGGTATATTAAACAACATTATAGAACGCATAGTAGACTTTTGAAAGTTAGTTAGAAAGCAATAAGACTTCATATTATAGTCTTCATACTATATACCTAATACTTGTGCCAAAATCATACTTTTTTACTATAACCTTAGGCTGGCTTGCAGTCGTCGTGGGCATTGGCCTTGCTTACTGAACCGAAAGGTCGTAGGTTCGATTTCCAACCGGTACAAACATTGCCACTTCTGGTAAAGCTACCAATATCCAAATCAGTACAACGTATTGGTTTTGTTTTGTTTATTTACACACTAAAATAAGTATAAGCTCAGTGTGCTAAAGAGCAGAGTCACAGTGTCGCAAGCTATTCAGCTTTTGTACCTCGTTCCATTGTAAAGAGCTTTCCTACGCAAAATGAGGATAGTCCTTCAAAGTTTTTATGTAACACCTCTAAAACACAGATAAGGATTTAAAAATATTCTCCGACACGTGAATGGATGAGTCATTATGACATTCGGCCACGGGAAAGTAGTTGGAGGGAAAACAATTGAATTTCGGCGAAGTGCTAATACGGGGTCAGATAAGCCCCGGTCTACCTGAAGGGTTTATTAGTGTAATACCGGATGCAACACTAATGGAGGGTTAAATCTTGTACCTATCTAAATAAGGCGAACAAAGAGTCGCCAGTGTTATCGTTATGTCTGGTTTTTTAGAGATCGAAATGTGTTGCTTGTGGCGGAAGAAGGATATAACATTTTGTCAAGTAAAAAATGATACCTAATGTAGACGTACCTACTTATAAAGAAAATATGTTCTGACAAATTGAAAATGAAGTAGGTATTTAAAAAAAAAACGACCCGTCTCACAAACAGCTCCGATGGGAGCTTTTTTTTCTAAAATACTTCATTTTCAATTTTTCAATAATATAAATGTGTGTGAAATGTGATGTGAATGGACAAAAGTAAAAATTTAAATAAATATTTATTTTAATTTTTAGTTTTTTGCATTCACAATGCAATTTTTATTACGGTTGTGAGACGGGTCGATTTTTTTCTAGATACTTCATTTTCCATTTTAAATAAATATGTTCTGGTCAAATAGTAGACAATATATCACCTTTGATTGGGGTACTTACATATTTAATTTAAAAATTAAATTCTTTACATGTTAAAGATGTTCTTAGCAAACATAAGGGTGGTAGGAAAATAAATAAAAGGAGAAATACGTGTAGACGCGGCATGCAGCGCGCATTCTATTTACATCTAAAATATCACCTATGTGCGCTTTTACTAAGGAAATTATATTATGTAGAATACAAGAAGAATTATTATGAATATTTATTGTAAACGTCGGTTTGTAGGAAGAGTAGATTTAGATATTATTCGTATGTAGTAAAAAAAGCTTTTTTTAACAAAGATAGTCACTTCAAACGATTCTTCAAAATGCAGAACACAGCAGCAGCTATTTATATTTATTTTCTATCCATAATATCATATATATCATTAATATATCCATTATCGAAATGATCTTCGCAGGCAAAACTACAACATTTGCTACAAATTACACTTAAAAAAAATATGTATACTGCTCTAACCAGTAGGTACATTTCCAGATTTATTCCAATCAAATTAATAAAACTTATAATTTAATATGAAAAAATATAAATAACTCATACTAGCCCATCTAATACTTTTTTACAAAATAAATCTACTTAGTTAATCAATATTTAAATAAGTATACCGTTTATATAAAATCACGCTATCAATCTATAATATAAATAAATATAAAAAACACATAAATAAAAATATTGTTTAAGTACAAAAAAATTCAATAAAATACATATTATTCCAATACCAAAAATGATAATATCAAATAATACAATAACTTGTGTCATTGAAAATGGGAAGCAACGATCACATACACCCAGATACAAGAAAATATCTAAAAGTTAGTTTTCGACATTTACCCGTCCGAGAATCGAACCCGGGACCTCAGAGATAGTGGCACCTAGAAAACCGGTGCGTACACCAATCGGCCACGGATATCGTCGAATTTGTTTAAACAAAATGTAGCGCAACTGAAATAATTGATACTTTGTTTACTAATGTAAACTTGCCACGTAAGGTTATAAATCAGCCACTTTAAAAAAACCTTTTTTCATTACTCATTTTAAAATATCTTTATTTTTCACTGTCACTATTTTTCGCCATGTACGCATCATATCCCTTGTGCTCTAAAAATGGGTAAAAAACGTAAAAACTTGCCTTACGTCAGGTTCTTTTTTCTGTTTAAATATTGCGATATGCGATATGCTGAAATATTTGTACTAATTAAAAATTAATACCGAAGCGACAGCAACACAACTATATGTTAAAATTTTGTCATATTCATTAACATGAATCTCAAGATAATTTTGTGGTATGTGTGACATGACAACCAAAGGCGACAGCAAAAAAGACAATAATGGGTGCATCCATTGCATTGTAAAGTGATTGACTGATATTCGGAAAATTCTAAACAGTTAAACAATGTTTATTAAATTAGTCGCGTGAATTGAGTGAACTCACAAAGGTAGTTTTATAATGTGGTTGGTTATAGTACTTGAATAAAATTTTGTGTGAATAGATTCACCCAGAAGATGCCTATTCACTTGCGACTTTAAGAGGTTTGGGTTGTAGGTACTCGGGCAAACAGAAGCCGGCAGGGTATTCCAGGCATGATGAAGGAGTACTTAATTCTCTGAGCGTGAGTTTAAAGGAGAGGGCGGAATGAGGTTATGCAACTCAGATGCACACTCGTTAAAGCATATCTGACAAGTGACTCAGGGGATGAAACTCATAGCTGAGGTCCCCCATCGACAGTATGGGAGTGCTTATTCGCAAGGCCAGATAAAGAGGTACGCACTGTGTATCAGACTAACACCAGTAACATATAGATCCTTACTACCGAACTTAGTAACTGTACGGTCACTTCAGTCTACAAACCTCCCAATGCACCGTATTACTTCAGCTGTCCGCCGACCTTTAACGCCCATCCGGTAAGATTCGTCCTTGGTGACTTTAATAGCCATAGCGAGAACTGGGGATAAAGAACCAGTGATGACAACGGAGTGAAGGTTGAAGAATGGGTTGATGGACACATACCTACTATCTTTGATCTATGATCCAAAACTTCCGTCATCATTCAACAGCGGTCGCTGGAAAAGGGGTTAAAACCCTGATCTAATCTTTGCCAGTGATCACATAGATCACCAGTGCGTGAAGGCAGTAAGTGGTGCAATACGGAGGACCCAATTATGTACCAGGCCTTACGACCTGAAGGATAAAATAATAAAATAAAATAAAAAATATCTTTATTCAACTTGACTTAATAAATAAGCTCTTTTGAATCGTCAATATTTTCGTTCAAGACTTTTTTAACTGATAAGAATAATAGGCGCAATAAACTTATCAGCTTTAATAATTGGAGTAACGATATTTCCAAAGATATATATCGTTAACTTTTACAACTTTTTCATTATAATATTACATTAGTTCAGCTAAGGTTATGTGTTACATGAAACCCATGCATCGGTCTAGTCTACTTTATAATATCCTTTGCCCATGAGCGATTTTTTGCCATGACTTTTGAATTTGTGCAAAGGCAGCTCTACTAAATTCTGTGGAACTTTATTAAAACTAGCTACGCTTTTCCCCAAAAACGAACTTCTTGTTAAAATGCTATTTTTATTTCTTGTTTTGAATTGATGTATATTGCTACGTTTTACAAATGTATTGAGATACTTCTTCACATATACCATATTCTCATATATGTATTGTCCTGCAACAGTTAATTATGTTGATTTCTTTTAAAGAATCTCTTGGCCGAAGTTTGTATATGGCGCGAATAGCTCTTTTCTGAAGCACAAAAATACTTTCGATGTTAGCTGCTGAACCCCAAAATAATAGGCCGTAGGACAATACACTCTGAAAATAGCTAAAATATATTAACCTTGCCGTTTCAATATCGGTTAAGAGCCTTATTTCTGAAACAGCAAATGCCGCAGAACTGAGTCTACCGGCAAAGGCTTCAATATGAGGGTCCCATTGAAGTCGATAATCTAATGTTATATCTAAAAATTTAGTACTGTTAATTAATTCTACTACATTGTCATCCAATTTTATGTGAATATCAACCGGTCTTTCATTTGGCAGGGATTTTTTTTTCACATTTTGTTTTTTTCGAGTTTACTGATAGATTAATTGATGGTACCACGGCAAAAAGAAATTGCTACAGTACCATCAATGGTACTGTCTGTGGTACCATGGTAAAGGAATGGATTATTGCTATGAAACCAATGCGCAACTTTCGATAAAGTACTATTTACTTCGTCAGAACAATTATTACCTCTGTCAACTTTAAAGACTAGAGGAAGTGTCATAAGCAAATAGCACTGTATCGCATAAATTCTTTGCTTAAAAAGAAAGGTCATTTATATAAATTAAAAACAGCAAAAGGGACCAGTATTGACCCCTGGGGTACGCCCATGTTGATAGGGGCTCCAGTAGACTCAGTTTTGTTGATAACTACTTTCTGTGTTCTTTATAACCGATTTATCATAGACACCATAATGTTTTAATTTCCTTAAATGCGTTTGGTGATTAACACAATCGAAAGCTTTGGAGAGGTCACAATAAATACCAACTACATCTCGCTTGCTTTCCCAAGCATCAAATATATGTTTTTAAATTTAATATGATAGGATGACATACCAAGACCAGTATGAATTAGATCCCATCTCACAGGACTCCATCGATTTTGGGAATGAATTGCTAGAAGCCATATCCGAAACAACGAGAGAAAAGTGGAACAAGCTAATCGAAGGCGTAGATATGACGCATAAAAGCAAGAAGGCATGGTGTTTTATAAGGAAACTAAATAATGATCCTAAAATAGCGGATCGTCATTCCAATGTGACCACAAACCAGATCGCTCACCACTTACTCCAAAATGGGAAAGCTTCCACGAAAAGTCTCCAGAAGAAATTTGCTGGCTTTGACAACATCAGGGTCGAGCAGCTGAAACGGTTTGGTTTCGTACTACTTATACAAAACTGTCATTTCTTCCATGGCCGCTTCCAAAGGGTATGTAATCTAATCACTGACGTTTTAGCCACCTACTTTTAATAAATGACATTTGTGGCAGAGAGTGTATATAAAACTTCTTCGAGATTATTTATTTTTATCAGTTTATTATCTTTGATATAATATGTTAGTCAGTTTAAAGTTAGCCCGCCATTTCTTTATACTTTGTGTAATGAAATTTAAATAATGAAATAAATATTCCTCCTTCGGAAGTACTTGTACCTATGCAATATTTCATTAGAGTATCAAAAATTTTACTCCGACTATGCATGTCTCCTTACAGAACTCCGCAAACTTATCTGACGCGGTGGTTAAATTTGAGAGTTTAAACTGTCAATACAGCTGACAGACTTTTCATTCTTTTTTATTGCTACTGGCGCCTCAACCATCGGTTTGTGTTGTGGGGATTTCGAATTTCGAATTTCAAAACCGCGAGAGCATTTCTTGCAAGAAATTGTATGCATGCTGTATTTTGTACTAATAATGGATAACAGAATCTATATATATAAAAATGAATCCCTATTTCCCTTGGTCACGCCATCACGCGTGAACGGCTGGACCGATTTGGCTAATTTTGGTCTTGAAATGTTCGTGGAAGTCCAAGGAAGGATATAGGGGTAGGGTAGGGTAGGTGTAGGGTAGGGGTAGGGTAGGGGTAGAGCAGGGGTAGGGTAAGCGTAGCGTAGGGGTAGGGTAGGGTAGGGGTAGAGTACGGGTAGGGTAGGGTGGAGTAGGGGGTAGGGCCACGGGAACGAAGTCGCGCTGGGTCAGCTAGTCAGTAATAAAAATGTTTTGAACCTGAAATTTACACAAAATGGTGCGGTTTATGTTCATCACTCAAAGGAAAGAAGCTGGACTTCTCACAGTCTCATAAAATTGGTGTAATGGTGATAGATCAACTAGGTATATAAAATTCTTACGTCGGTTTTATTTCAAGAATTGCTTATACATTATGTCTCTGTAAAAAACTTTTTCAACAAGCGAATTTCTTATTTCTTGATGCAATTTTTTACACCTACCTATCTTAATTTTCTCACATTTTCAATTTTGAGGAACCTAAAACGAACATAAATTTAATATACAGTAGTAGAAGTTAGAAACTTAGACTAATTATGTACCTACAACACAACAAAATATTGGTACTCAAATATGTACAACTTTTATGGGCTCTTAAGTATTTTAGGCAATACTATCCGTCACTTTTATTTCAAACTATTGATGTTTGCTTTAGGTAATGAGTAAAATAACTTGTCCTAGGTTACATAGGTCTATGGTTATGCAATAAATGGCAAAGCACTCATCTATACCCAATCCTGAAGCGCTATTTCAATATTTCCTAGCAAAATAAGCATCTTTAAAAAAAATTAGGATCCTAGTGTGAGTTTTTTTTTTCAATTCTGGCGCAATCGGAGCGATACAAGCTCCACGTCCAAACGCCGCCAATGCCAGGCGGAGACTGAATAATTATGCTGCGAAACGGTGCACGATGCATTTTGGGATACTAGTTATTGACTATAAATATAACAAAAAAAATTTTTAGTAACTTCCCTAGATATGACTAAGAACTACTTCCACAAAAAAAAATTAGCTTGATTACTCAAATAGTTATTGAGATAATTGAGTTTAAGACAGAAAAAGGGGGTCTTGAAAATATTTTTTTTAGTACATTGTATTTATTTGATTCAAATAAATTTTAGTAACTTCCCTTCATAAAGAAAAGATCTATCACATATAATATTTTGGAAGGCCTAGCAATGATACTTTGTCAGGAAATTTAATTTAAAAACATTGAACATTCTGAGTTTGATCGCCGCAATAGCCTTAAGCTTTAGTCTTGACAACATCTTTAAATGAGATTATTGTACAATAATTATTATGAGAAGTAGTTCCACACAAGCGTACAAAACAAAACTAACTTATTTTACACACTGAATTTTTATTTTTAACCTTCATTTGAATTTTCATACGAATAAATAAACTTGGGCTTACAAACTAAAATAGTATTCAATTTAACTTTGTTTAACATTCGCATCAGGTCAATACACCGTTTGTTTAATTTGTCGCTATCAGAGAAATGTTACAACTGGCACAATAGAATTATTTGCGCAATCAAAATTATTATACTGAACCGAATACACATTGATTGAATAGGCAAAATTGGAAGTTGTAGAGTCACAAGGCAAAATTGGCGATTTCAAAATTAATAAAATAAAAGAAAAGCAAAGCGTTAGTTATTTCATAAAAATGGCTTGAATTAAAGTCATGTTATAATATTCGAATTATGAACTCATACCTGAACATTATAATTGACACACTTTATACCACTTTAACGAAAATATAAAACGACCTGTATCGTAATAAGCATTACAACAGCGCTGTCATTAATGAAATCTATTTTTTTTTCAATTTGACAATCCCCATCGCAAACGTAGTATTTAGAGCCTTCTTTAGCCGAAAAATATCAGATTAAGCACATAGCTCGGTATTAAAATACTCGTGGGATACTATAAAAAAACCCGTCAAGGATCGTTTTTTTGTTATTAAATAATATACCGTCCAAAAGAGAATGTTGAGTTTTTAAATAGACTTTTTGTGAGAAATACCTAAGGCAAGGAGAAAGCAGCTTCTGAGTAAATAATAGAAAGAAGCAATAACAAAACTAACCGTTCAATAAATTCACACAAAATATTGTGCGTACAAACACAATAACTCAATTGATCAACTAAAAATTAAATAAACATCCATCTTTATAAAGTCTTAAATTAGAAGTTTTTCAAGTGTTGCTGATGCGAAATTATGCCTCCCTTTTTGAAGTCAGTTAAAATTAAATGTTTTATTTTTGTAAAAGCGTCCAGTTCTGCTATAATTTCACGAACACTGCATCAATTGAATTCATCGGGCCGAACAAATGTTTGTTTAACTTTTCGCATGATCAATATTGCACGAGTGATGTTTGTATTTCATTGGCATGGCTGCATGGCGGAATCTGATGAAATTGTTGCATTTTATTTCAGTTATTATTGTGGAGCTCAATGGGTTAGCAGTGAATCGGCGATTGCAGCGATTCAGCAACTATCTCAGAAGTAAAGTTTGGGTACGTCACAGATGAAAGTTTAGATAGAGCAAGCTTTCTTACATCCTGAGATTAAACAATAAAACGAAAAATATATGTAGGTTGTTAATTTAAAAAAACAGAGTTAGTTAGATATTTAAATCCAGCTAAAAGGAGATTTTTCACATACATACATAGTGTACCCTCTTAAGAGGCACCCATTCAATTTTTATCTTTGTATTTCAATTTTCAATTTAAATTTCATTTATTTGCATAAATATGGTACAATACAGGCGTTAAATATATATT
This sequence comes from Crambus lathoniellus, assembly GCA_949710035.1. Taxonomy (NCBI): domain Eukaryota; kingdom Metazoa; phylum Arthropoda; class Insecta; order Lepidoptera; family Crambidae; genus Crambus; species Crambus lathoniellus. The sequence goes on from OX453310.1 coordinate 21,046,482, forward strand.
ATAATTCTGCAGGATATCCTTTCGAATATATCGACGTGCAAATATACTTAACAGTTAGCAATTTATAACAATTAACACATCTATTTGTTTATTTACTAAACGTTTCAATTGAGTTTATATTATATGCTTAGGTATAATTGATTTTTTATTGTAATCTTATTGATATTAATTTACGAATTTAATAGAAAAATTAATAAATTAATAATTAACTATTGTTTTAAATTCGTACAAATAGATGTCATTTTCAAAATTTATTACATTTCAAATTGTTTTATCATTTAAAAATAAATAGTTTAAAAAACTAAACAAACACACTTTTAATAGTAACAAACTAAAAACTAATAAATAACCGTCTATTCAGTAACTGAAATTAAAAAGCGTGGTGCGCCCTTTGCAAAGCATGAATTTCAAGTAAGTACTTAATATTGACAACGGGCACCACGCTTTTTAATTTCAGTTACTGAATAGACGGTTATTTATTAGTTTTTAGTTTGTTACTATTAAAAGTGTGTTTGTTTAGTTTTTTAAACTATTTATTTATTTTTTCCTTTTTAGCTTAATAAATGGAAAACCAAACTAACATTAATTAGTGCCACTGGCTTTCTCCCTGCTCCATCATCAGACCCTCACCACCAAGTGTAGTGAATAGGTCTCATCAGAACGAAACAAATGAGCCAAAACTCGAGGAGTTTTCTTGTGGTCATTAAGGAGTTTCACTGGCTTCCTCCCAGCTCCATCATCAGACCTTCACCACCAAGTGTAACGAACAGGTCTTTTCAAAACGAAACAAATGAGCCCAAACTCGAGTCGTTTCCTATTGGTCATTAAGGAGTGTCACTAGCTTCCTTCCTGCTCCATCATCAGACCCTCACCACCCAGTGTAGCGTATAGGTATCATCAGAACGAAACAAATGAGCCAGAACTCGAGGTGTTTCCTATTGGCGATAAAGGAGTGCCACTGGCTTTCTCCCTGCTCCATCATCAGACCCTCACCACCAAGTGTAGCGAATAGGTCTCATCAGAACAAAACAAATGAGCCTAAACTCGAGGGGTTTCCTAGCAGCCATTGAAGAGTTCTATTGCCCACCTCTTGACTCCATCATCAGATCAGCTCGATAGTAACAAATTATTGTATTGTCATCGGATTCATATAGACTTGCAAAGTTTCAAATCAATACGACAATTAGAAGTAGGTTAAAATTGAATTCCCAGATTTTCTTACATTGTGACTTAGTTACAAGTGAAGCTAATAAAAGTGTGGTAAAAAGTCAATAACAAAATAAAATGTCTTTTCCAATAGTAGGTATTTTATATCGTTTGCCTTTGAATTTTATTTATTAAGGTATGCCCGCTGAATTCTCCATCAACTGTAGATTGTGATTAAACAACAATAATTATTGTAAGTAATTAAAGCATGACACGAATTATATTGTATTAATCCAAATAATTACTTAAGTATTTAATAAATTACATTATTTTTAGATATTAAATTTCTGAGTACAATAAGAAAAATGATTGTATTTTTGAAACATAGGTATTTACATAAGTTTATGTACACTTCTAAAGCTTACTTACATTTTCGTATATAAAAGCACTTACAAGACTTTTCCATTTCCCTCCTGTGGAGCTGTGACTTGTCTTGAGCCGTAAAGTAATTAAGAAATAACGTTAAAAACATTCTCACAGTCTATTATTTGTTTTTTTTTCAACAACAAACATAAAGAAAATGTATTCTAAAGTAGAATTGTATCCTAACAAAGAATCGTATTCTTTTTTCAAATCTTTATTACGCGCAATGTTATTACGAACTAAGCTGTATAAATCAAATATGGAAATAATAAATAATTAACGTTTAGAAGGAAGTTCATTAGAATTTTTAAATAGGTATATAGTTATTTCTGATATTCTGTAATTTTTTTTAGTTAATAAAGGCATTTGGTTTAAAGAGTTCATAATTGCAAACGATATCCATTTAAATAAAAACCAAATATGTATGTACATTACGATTTCTATTATTCCACCCCAATATTATTGAAATGTTACTATAGAAATAAGAAGCTACAGCTACTAGGCACTAGATGGCATTACTCGTTTCAACTGAATACAGCGAAAGCTCAGGGGGCCGCGGGTCGCGGGGGTGACTCGCGCCTCCCTGCCCTGCCACGGCCGCCTCCACGAGCCAAGCTCTCCGCTTACTGACAGTCGCAACGCAAACGCGCAGCGGAGAGGTCGTGCCACAACGCGCGCCGATCTCCACAACACGCACTTAATATTTATTATACAAAACTAATCCCGAAAACATTAATAAGACTAAGTGACAGTTATCACACAAACATATAAGGACTGATCAACCAACGTTCAAAAAGGACTACAGTGAAGTGAAATGATATCAAGTTTTTCTTCAGCGCGCGAGTGTATCACGTACTTTGTTTCGGAAATGGTGATATCGACCCACGGAGAGTGCTTATGAGACGTTTTGTAGTGAAATGAAACATCTGTGATAATGTATGCTATAACATCAGTTTTTTGTGCGCTGCTGCACCTCACCGCGGCGGTGCTTCCCTACGGCTCGGACAAGTGTGTTCGAGTTGCCGATAGGGACTTGGAAAGCAGTGTACTATGTAAGACGAGGACTCTTGACGCTGACGGTGACAGTATTGCACCTGTAACTACGGACACAAATCGCCTTACTGTTGAGTGCAATCATTTACTACTTTTCGAAAGCACTCTCAGAGCACGGTACTTTAGCCGTCTCTCGGGTCTTACGGATCTTACAATAACAAACTGCAAGCTCCTACAAGTGCCAGACAACACGTTTCAAGATTTGAACAAACTAAAAAGGCTGAAACTACGCTCAAAGAACTACGAGTGGATTCCAAACAAGAATTTAGAATTATCTTTGAACGCCTTCAATGGATTGTCGAAGTTAGTTTCATTAGATCTCGCCCAAAATAACATAAAATTTATTCCTTCCGGCGTGTTTTGTCCGCTGGGAAACTTGACTACATTAAACCTGACAAATAACAGAATCAAAACAGTTGGACAGCTCGGCTTCGGGCAAGGGTGTGGGATGAATGTTCACAGTTTAGATCTAAGTCACAATGAGATCAAAACTCTGGCTGATTCGTCGGAAATACTGAAGTTGGGCAGCCTACGATATCTTTACTTGCAACATAACAATATCACGGACATATCAAGTGATGTTTTTAATGGACTTATGATAAGGGTACTGAACATATCACATAACAAGTTAGAAGTTCTCCCACAAGGATTGTTTGCAAACGCAAGAGAACTGAGGGAGCTGTACTTAAATGATAATTCTCTCTTTGAACTGGGTCCAGGTGTATTCCACAGACTAGAAGAATTGATTGTTTTGGATATATCAAGCAATCAGCTCACCAGCAATCATATCGATGATAACACTTTCAAAGGATTAATACGCTTGATTGTTTTGAATCTGTCAAACAATGCTCTAACTAGGATTGGCGAAAAGACATTTAAAGATTTATTCTTTTTACAAGTCCTCAATTTGAAAAACAACTCGATTGGATACATTGAAGACAATGCTTTCCTGCCTCTTTACAATCTACATACACTCAATTTAGCTGAAAATCGGCTTCACACAATCGACGAAAATTTATTCAACGGTTTGTTTGTTTTAAGCAAATTGACACTAAACAACAATTTGTTAGTCAACATTGATAGAAGAGCATTCAAAAATTGCTCCGACTTGAAGGAATTAGATTTGAGCTCCAATCAACTAATGGATGTTCCCGAAGCTTTATGGGAATTATCTTTTCTCAAAACACTCGACTTGGGAGAAAATCAAATATCGGTCTTTCGGAACGGTTCCTTTAAAAACCTAAACCAATTAACTGGTCTCAGATTGATTGACAATCAAATTGGGAATCTCAGCGTCGGAATGTTTTGGGACTTACCAAGCTTACAGGTCCTTAACATTGCTAAGAATAAAATCCAATCAATAGAACGAGGTACTTTCAGCCGGAATATACAGCTGGAGGCTATAAGACTTGACGGGAACTTCCTTTCGGATATCAACGGCGTCTTCTCTTCGCTCGCAAGTTTGTTGTGGTTGAATCTATCGGAAAATCATCTAGTGTGGTTCGACTACGCGTTTGTGCCTAGCAACTTAAAGTGGTTAGATATTCACGGAAACTTTATTGAACACTTAGGGAACTATTACAAGTTACAAGAAGAAATCCGTATAAAGACTCTAGACGTTAGTCATAATCGTATAGTGGAAATATCGCCTATGGCTATTCCTAATAGTGTAGAACTCTTGTTCATTAATAACAACTTTTTAAATAATATTCATGTGAATACGTTTTTCGATAAGAAAAATTTAACGCGTGTGGACATGTATGCTAATGAAATTGTGCATTTAGAGTTGAATAGCCTACGTTTGGCGACAGTGCCCCAAAACAAAAGTTTGCCTGAGTTCTATATCGGTGGTAATCCGTTTCAGTGTGATTGTACTATGGAGTGGTTGCCGATTATCAATAACATGACTGCAATGAGGCAGTACCCGCGTGTGATGGACTTGGAGAATGTTTTGTGTAAAATGACGAACACTCGCAGTGGAACGCATGTGCCCTTAACTAATCTTAAGACTACAGACTTTCTTTGTAAGTATGAGACTCATTGTTTTGCTATCTGTCATTGTTGTGATTACGATGCGTGTGACTGTGAAATGACTTGCCCACAAAATTGTACGTGTTATCATGACCCCCTATGGAAAACTAATGTTGTTGATTGTTCCGGTCAATCGTCCATGGAAATTCCACATAAAATACCGATGGATGCCACTGAGGTATTTTTAGACGGCAATAATATTAAGGAATTACAAAACCATGTTTTTATAGGTAGACAGAAAATGCGGTCATTGTATGTAAATAACAGTAATGTAGATAGTATTCAAAATAGAACTTTCGCCGGACTAAACGCTTTACAAATTCTTCATCTCGGCAGTAACAAATTGAAGGAATTAAAAGGTTATGAATTCCAACAACTGAGTAATTTAAAAGAACTATTTTTACAAAATAATCTCATTAGTCATATCGCCAACATGTCATTTCTAACTTTAAAATCTTTAGAAATGTTACGCTTGGACGGAAATAGATTAGTCGATTTCGGTGTATGGACGTTTAATAATAACCCCAGCTTAAAAGCTCTCTCGCTCGGAAATAATTTGTGGTCCTGCAAATGTCGCTACCTGCAGGAATTAACTGCATACTTGGCAGAAAATGCGCAAAAAATTGTCGATATAACTGATGTCTGGTGTTGGAACGGAGAAGCCAAACCGCCACAGAAAAAAGAGCTTAATTTGAACGGCACAGCCTGCAGCGATTATTACGCTGATAATGCAATGATCGGAAACATGTTGGTATCGAACTATGTTCCCATGATGGTGTCCACTCTCACTGGCTTTATGTTAATTTTATTGGCGCTCGTCGTTCTGTTTCTTTTTAGAGATACATTAAGAGTATGGCTTTATACGAACTGCGGTATAAGAGTGTTTTCTTACCCGGGTTCTTTTGAAGAAAGTGAAAAATTATATGACGCATACGTTTGCTATAGTCCGAAAGATGAAGAATTTGTAGTACAGTCTTTAGCATCAAAATTAGAGGAAGGTAATCAATCATACCATCTCTGTCTCCATTATAGAGACATTCCCCACCACGGCGCGCAATATATGCAATGTGCACCGCCTGTCGTCGAGGCCGCAGAGGCATCGAAGCGAATAATAATAGTACTGACAAGAAATTTCATGCAAACAGAATGGTCCCTTTACGAATTTCGTCAAGGGTTACACGAAGTTCTTAAAGGGTCTATTTATAAATTAATTATAATTGAAGACTGCACAGTGCCCGATGCCATGTGCGACCCCGACTTGCGACCTTACCTTAAGACCGGGTCTAGATTGAGATGGAATCAGAAGAGGTTTTGGGAGAATCTAAGGTATATGATGCCTGATTCGCGTTCGTCCCATAAGGGGCGAAGTCATAATTATAGGAAAAATATTAATACATATACTTTAGATTCGTCTGTGCCTAATGTGGATCCATATAACCGGACGTTGCCATATTATTATCCTAACAAATCGCCTGTAATGGGTGAGCAAGGAGCGAGTGCTCCTCCGGAGAGTAGTGAAGTGCGTCAGTCGCCGGCGGCTGTTCGCCAGACGCAGGGGGTGGTGTATGGTCCTGACGGCAGGCCAATTTCCGATCATATTTACTCTTCTATAGACTCTGATTATTCCTCTTTGGAGCATGGTATGGCTCCGGGCAGGCGGAGAGACATGCGCCAGTGGCCTCCACCTCCCCCCTTAGTTGACACGGGTAACGCCGTGCAAGCTTACCTAGTCTAAAGGGCGACTTAGTATCCTTAGTACCAGTTTACAACTGATGACAAAATTGACAAACTATCAGACTACTTAAATCCGTAAAGCATTCGAAACGAGTAAAAGAAATAGTCGAAAATAGTCTTCTGCATTGGTACTAGAGATACAGGTCCTACTTCCAGTCACACTGTATATACCTAGATATTAGACCGCTTGTAAATATTGTAATGTATTAGTCTGTAAGCGCCATACCAAATCAATGTAATTAAACTATTATCGCCTGTTCGTTATCCTGTGTATAGATTATGTAATAAAATTTTAAAGACTGCTGTAGTATATGAGTATTGTAAATAGCAAAAACAAGTGATCATAGAATATTAATTATAGTAATATTACGTTATTTATACAAATAAAATAAAAATGACGATGATTTATAAAACTGAATATTATTTCAAGTCCCTAAAGCTATTTCTGATTCTAAAAGTGATGCCAAATAAAACTGCCAAAACTGAATACCAATTCCAAAATCAGAAAACAAAGAAAGATGATTTAGTCATAACCATGAATGAACCAGTAATATTTATACATAGTTCTTATTTGTGTGGGTATGATACTCCATCACAATTTATTAAACTCGAGGAATTCAAAGCAGTTTACATAATAATTTATTCAGGATAAAATAATATTTCACAGATTCGATTTTATACAGATACCTATTATACAAATTTATTCTAATAGTAATTGGCACGCAAACCTGTTTTGGTACATTTGGAAGGAATATTTTTATTGAAAATTATTTTTATAAAAAAATAAAACTGCCTTCAAAAAAACCACATCAAAAAAGTAAGAAATAATTCCTCGCCAAATAAATAACGTAAGTACTTTGAAGTCGGGCGTGAAACATGTACAATTTTTTGTTGTTTTTGTTAAAACCCGCCCGACTTCAAAGTACTTACGTTATTTATTTGGTGAGGAATTATTTCTTACTTTTTTGATGTGGTTTTTTTGAAGGCGGTTTTATTTTTTTATAAAAATAATTTTTATTTCACTCTTTTTAGTGCATCGTGCAGACAATTTACGTGTTTTCTGGTAAATAGGTATGTGATCAAACTGAAAACCTCCTTTTTCGAAGTCGGTTAAAATACCTTGAGGTATCCCCTTTTTAACAAAACAAGAATCATCTTAATCGGTTTATAAACAAAGGAGTTATGCCTAAAGATACGCATCAAATTCACATAAAGTGGTAACGAAAACGACAGTATTTTCAAGATTTCCTGAAAACAACTGAACCGATTTCAAAATTTCAAAAATGGGACCAACTTGGAAACCAACCTGATGTAATAACGTTTGAACCATTTCAATCGGTTCAGCCGTCTTCGAGTAATCGGTGGACATACACAAAAAAAAAACATACATACAGACGAATAGAGAACCTCCTCCTTTTTGATTTAGAAGTCGGTTAAAAAAGAGAATCTGACTGATTTTACGTAAAAAAAACTGAACAGGAACAGGAACTGATTAGGAACTTGAGAATATGCTCACATTGAAAGTGATAACTAAACATTTCCATAAGAAAAACCCTATGAAATAAATGTCAGGAGCTTAGAAATGGAGTAAGTAAGTATTTTTTTTTTAAATATATTTTTAAAGTTTTTCTTTTTTTGCCAATTATAATTTGGGAAACTATTCATAATTACAATTAAAATTTTCTTTTAAATATTAAAACATGCCATTCGATTTTAAACAAAAATATTTACCATGAATCGTGGCTAACACAGTAAATAGTAGCAAACATCATTATGAACAAATATTTCAAAGAAATTTTTATAGTTGTCCCTTGAAAGCAATAACGTCAGTAAAACGACGTTCCAAAAATGCGTTTACCTGCTAAAGAACTTTTTGCTGTAGAGGATCAAGTTATCTGTCCTCTTCCTACCATAAACCTTGTTTTGCTTTTCTCCATAGACATGGAGCAAGGAACAATAACATTAAACAAATAGAAGTTTTAAAACCGTAACCAACACAGCTTGGTTCAATCTAGACCCATAAAAAACCTCTTACTTTAGTAAGACTTTTTAAAGACTGCATAAACATATCACTTTGATTGCAGTCAAATGGACAAAATTCAGTAAAAAATTTTAAACACTGTTTTTCCTTTCAATATAATACTATTACTATAATTTATATTATAATACGATAAAGAGGTAAAGTTTGTGAGAATGTAGGGGGTGATCTTCGAAACTACTAAACCGATTTAAAATATCTTTCACCATTAGAATGCTACTTTATCCCTGACTGACAAAGGCTACTTTTTATTCCACTGCTGGGCACGGGTCTTAGTCCACAAGGGTGAAACCGCGCGCGGTAAGATAGTAATTAATAAAATATAATTTGAAGATGTGCATAAAACTTGAATGGAATTTGTATATCTGAAGACCTTTATGCATCACCTGATAGGTAGGTTCATTCACAAGTAAAAAGTAGCAATTTTTTAAATAGTCTGCTAGCTGATAATTTTCTTATTGAATATTTTTGAATTTCTTATTGAAAAACACTGATATTTCTTAGATCTGTCACAAGCGCTTTCTAGTGCCATAATCGGAAGTTACCTTTGGCTGTGTGCCAGGCTTGGTAGACTTCCTATGGAAAACAGTTGAACATCCTCCACAGTAATATAATATACGTTAGCTGTTATACTAATGCATAATTCAGAGGATAAGGCATTACGACTTTTATGAGTTAATAAAACAGTGGTAATACACATTTGCCAACTGCAAATTGTTAAATAACCTCAATAAATTTAAAATTATGGTTTCATGTGTTGAGGTTTCAAATTGATTTCAGAAAGTGAGTTTTGTTAAAGCTGGCCACAAAGGCATAGAGAAACAACATAATATAGTGGAATAAAATTTACTATTTTGCATTCGCAATGCAATTTTATGATTGAAAATGAAGCATTAGAAAAGAGAGCATTAGCACGGACAGTGAAAGGTCGTTGGGTTCGAGTCAAATCGGAGCTAGTTGTGAGACGGGCAAATATTTTTTTCTAATGCTTAATTTTCAATGAATAAAACTTAGTCGAAAATAATATTATCTAAATTTTTTCCGTTATGGCATAATGGTATGAACAAGCGAGCATTTGGTTGCAATAACAAAAGATAAAAAACACTGAAAGTTTTCTATTATATTTTAAATTAGTAATCCTCATAAAACTACATTTTATGAAGACTTATTAATTAAGTACCTATCAGATCATAGTATTAGTATTCAAATAGTGTATCGTGTAGAAATACTCTTTTTCACACAAAATTAATAGAGCTATGTTTAAATTAATGAAAAAGCTGATTACAATGTCATTCCAATTTTGAAGATTCTTCCTTATAAAAAATATTCAGACTGATGAATTTGATTAGCCAGTAAGTATCCATATCCACAATTTCAAATTACTTTTACTTTTTTGCATTTACAATGCAATTTATTATTGAAAATTAAATTTAAAAAAAACGCCCCATCATCCTTGTAGCTCCGCTGGCGCTGCCGGCTCCAGCTTAACGACTCCGTAGCTCTGCGCATTCGCCCGGACTGTGAAAGGTCCCGTGTTCGTTTCCCGACGGAGCTACTTGGAGAATGGGTCGTTTTTTTCTAATATTTCATTTTCAAAAAATTCTATTGAACTAAGTACTTATGTTTAAATAAATGATAAAGCTGAATATAATATTAATATAGAAAAGTAAAATAATTTAAAATCTCAATATAATAGTATTGCCATTCTGAAGATTCTTTCATATACTTACTTACAAAATATTCAGAATAATGAATTCGATTAGCCAATATTAAGTCAACTTTAGGTGGTCGTTGGTTGGTTCAAAGTCCGCCGGGCTAGCTACTACCATATTATCTAAGTCTGACGCCATAATAACGATGTTTTCAGCAATATTGTTTCTGCAGTTAGAGATAAGATAGAAAGTTCCTCAGCAACTGAGAATTCCGGGAGTAATGCGGCTTCAACCTTCAGCCTTATCATCACATAATATCTGGTGTGATGAAGGCTAAGTGCTTCCCCTTGCGAATAAAAATAATTACTTTTTTAAACCATTTTGTTATGCGACTACAAACTGCAAATTATTATAAATAGTTTTTAATCCCAAAAAACACTAACAATATTTCACCAAATGCCATTAAAACCTGTCAAACAATTTTGTTCCTATTCCTTCGTTTTAAACCGGATACCACATCCTTCTGGCGACGTGATCTGAGTGTACACCGAGGCTTACTTAACTCTAGGACCTGAATGCTTAATACAGTATTAGTTCATACAAACTGTGCGCAGACTCACAATGGACTTATAATAAGGATTTATGCGGAGTTAGCTTTATAATTTCATTGAGCTTTAGATATGTATGACGGCGTGTGGCATGTTGTTCTGATGGCTTAGAATTTTGTAGAGGAAATTTGTGTTAGTTACAATTACAATATTTATTCATCACTAGCTGACCGGGCAAACGTTGTTTTGCCATAAGTATAAATTTTATTGGACACGAACTTCGTATCACCTGCCTGACACAATGTCACTTATTAAAAAAAAAGAAATCCTAAGCGGCAAAAATGTCAGTGATTACATACTCTTTGACATACCTTCTCTTTGGAAGCGGCTTAGAAATGACAGTTGTGTGAAGTAAGACAGTTTAACTGTTTTCTATACAAAATTACCATTTTTATTTTATAATTTTCCTGGATAAAAAGTAGCCTATGTTACTCCCAGCTCTCAAATTATCTCCATACCGAAAATCTCGTCGATCCGTTGCTCCGTTTTGACGTGAAAGACGGACAAACAAACAAACAAACAAACACACTTTCACATTTATAATATTAGTATGGATTATCAGTCTCTTGGATAGCTTGGTTGGTGGTTTGACCATGAGTATAAGTACTAATACATAAGGAGTACCTAACACAGAGGTGGTTTCTGTAACCGCCTCTGTAGTCTATTAGTGAATTCTAGGGTCTATTGCATTTAGTTGTTCATACCACCGATTTCAGACCCAGAGGTCCCAGGTTCGATTCCCAGTGGGGGTCGGTCGGTCATACATATTGTATTCGGTTTGGTTGGTGGTAGAACTTGTTCTTAGTCTACCTGGCTAGCTACCACCATCTTATCTAAGTTTGACGCCATAAAAATGATGTTTCCAATATTGTGAGAGATAAGATAGCCAGTTCCTCGGTGATTGAGGATTCCGGGAGTAGTGCGCTTCCACCTTTCAGCCTTATCACCACTTAACATCAGGGTGCTTACCATCACCTCTTATTACAGATAAAGTAGGCTTTACAAGTTCTTGAGATATAACACATTTTCGAAAACCGCAAATATAACTTTGTCATTCATACGAATACTATGAAAAACAAATTTATTTTTTTCTGGCAAAAAATGACAGTGGTGTTTTTGCTACGTGTACGTAATCGGTACGTTAAGTATCGCTTCGAAGGGAATAAAATAATTAGATTCGTTAAACTCGAACTAGAAAAAAAAACTCAAACTCAATTTCAACATTTCCATACAAGATCTCATCGCTTCATTCTCAAACATATGTAGAGCTAAAACTCAAGTAATTTGTTTCAATGTTCCGTGCATGGTAGAGCAAACAGAGTTTCCAGAAAGACATGTTTTTAAATGCACATTATTACTATGATTTTCTTTAAAACTTCTTTTTATTTAACCGTGTGAAATCGCATTAAAGAAAAAAATATAGGTACAAAGAATAAAAAAGGCTTTCAGAATAAAATGAAGCATCAATTAATTTTCAATACTTTTTTGTCACAATAGATTCTGAAAACATAAGGTCTTCCATTTATCTTAAATGATTTAAAACCCATCTTACTAAAAGCTGTTCTTTAAGACTTTTTTATAAATCGAATAATGTTACGAGAAATATAACGTTATAGAGAAAAGCTTTTTTAAACAGCCTTTGTTAAGAGCCATTTCGCAATTACAGCCATTTGGCAGTTGTCTCGCTCGCACAGTGCAACATTTTCATAGATTGTGGAAAACACATTGTGTTTTTTAGAAAAGTGTTTCATTATGTTTCTACAACGCAATGTTACGGATATTTTGTATAAGTTATTTTATTCATTCAATTGAGTATTGGTTAGATCTAGGAAGTCAATTTTTGAAAACTTTAAGCTAATCGCGTAGCGTAAATCTAGTATTATTGCAGTATTGACAATGTTGAAATATGTTTAATTATGTATAACTAATTGCGTTGTAGGGACATAATGAAACACTTTTTAAAAAAAAACACAATGTGTTTTAAACAATCTTTAAAAATGTTCATTGTGCGAGCGAGACAATTGCAAAGTGCGAAATGGCTTCTAAGTCTTATATATTTTTAACACAGACAGCCTCAAAGTAATAATTCATTGTGAGATAACTTTAAAAACAGTGTGTAGATCCGTTTCTTAATATAATATTACTTCAATGTTGCGATATCAGGGGCTTTACTGCGAACTTTCAGGAACGGTCACGGGATGGGTGACCAAAATCTTTTCATTTCGAGCTCCTCCTTGCGTCGGAACGCACGCTAAGCCGTTGATGTAGACTGCATTTGCAGTCGTTAATACCCAACAATCCATGGGTCATGGCCCATTCTCCATATCCAACCGTAAGGATAGGCCAGTGCCCCAGCAGTGGGGACAAATGGCTGATGATGAGGATAATAAAATGCAGCCAGAATCTACGAAAAACAAACAAATAGAGTAGCATAGCTCTTAACATCTATTGCACAGACGATTTAGTCAGTGCCTCGGAGGAAACTTTATTGGTGTTTTTTTTTTCAAAATAACGCAATGACAATTACTGTTATGAATCCGTACCACAGGCAAATTTCCACAATGTTAGGTAAATGCAAGTTTATTTAACAGGTGATTAATATTCGGAGTGACAGAACCATTTCAATGTTTGCTGTGAATTACCAATGCTAATGTTTGGTCAGAGGAAGGCAAATAAAATTTGTTGCACTGCCTCGTGAGAATGTTTGCATTGTACGAAATGACAATTCACGAAATGTAAGCCAAGGGACTGTTGGGAAAAACTGTTTGCTTTACTATTAGGTGGTAATTGGAGATAAAACTGTGTTAATAGGCGACTGCGGGTAAAAGGGTTCATATTGAGACCTAATATTGTGAAATGGTAGCTATACTAGAGTACCTATAAGATTAATAAAACGTGTTATGGTTGGTATTATAAAGTTATATGAACGAGAAGTGCAAGTTAAATATGAATTTACAAAATGTAGGGCGGAAGCCCCAGTTTTGACCACTGTACCGGTTTTGGTCACTTTTTGCTCTAAAAGTTTTCTAAACAACTTTTCGCCATTTTTTGCTAAAGGCAATAAAAATAAGGTATTTTAAGGTAATAAAAACCACCGTTAGAATTCCATATATCATACGATTTTCTTTAAATAAATTCCATTTTCTGTTTTAAAAAATGTTTTGTATGAAATTTTTAAGAAATTTGTTTTGGATGAAATACTTTAAAAACCCTTTGTTGTTTTGCAATTGATTGGTTTCTAGCGAATTAGAATATATTGATTTAACCTGGGTTTGGTTTTGATTTTTCGCTATATTTATATACAAAAGTTTAAGTTAAATCAATAAGTGGCCCAAACCGGTACATCTGACACCTCTCACACATTTTGTGTTATATACAAAAACTATTTTTCTTTTTCAAATTTTAAAAATGTATCTTTAAAGGTAGATACTTAAATAAGTTGTAAAATGGAAAATGAAGTATTTTGAAAAAATCTACCCGTCTCACATTAATACCTAACTTAAATAAGTTTTTAGTAAAAATTCATTTTTATGATAAGCTTTTTTGCTGACTTTAATATTGTATTGTCATCTGAACCAAACCTGTATACAAAATTTCAGCACCATCGGACACTGGGAAGTGGGTCAAATTAAGCTTGCAAGATTTGTCCCCCACTAACTAACATACTAACTATAATATAACTAACATGGCAAGTTAATAAAAAGCTTGTAATTGTCTATAATTTAAAATATAATTTGTGTATTAAATACCTAAGACCATTTAGTATTTAGTGCTTAAAAAGCAAAAAATCCTTAAAGTGGCCATAAAGGGTACCTCTGCCCTACTTATTAAAATTCATATTCTTACGATTAGTAGAATAGCCATTAGAGTTTATTTTAATTTTTAGTTTTTTGCATTCACAATGCAATTTTTATAATAGAAAAATGGAAAATGAAGTATTTAGAAAAAATCGACCCGTCTCACATCACTTTAGCCATTAGAGTTATTTATTTTTGCACAGTTCACGTTTTCAAGTTCAGGGTGTCTACCATCAACTCTTATTGCGGATTTGTTTAAACTGACCTGGGTGCCTACCATCAACTTTATGACAGCGATTCAAAAATAGCGCGATTCAGAATAGGTTCCTAAAATGAATCGCTTTCTTTCGTACTCTGACCTTCTAAAAACTGGATCGCAAATGAATTGCTAAATGTTAATGACCGAACGATTTGTGTCCTTTTTCTTCTACCCGTCTCTTTCACTCGATTCTGTCATGCCCGGAGAGTGAGAGGGACGGGTATAACCTGCAGGTGACATGTTAAATCGACCGGGTTATAAGTCAAATAAGAGTTTCTGACAGCTTAGCGGCTGTGAAATGTCATTGATCGATCACTGAATCGCTGTCATTGATATTAAGCTGTCGTGGTACGAATAAGCGAAGCAGATCAGTTTAGGTTCCTAAACAAAACCGTAATAAGAGTTGATGGTAAGCACCCTGCTTCGCATAAGCGAATAATCGTACCACGACAGCTTATTTGCGATCAAGATTCTATTGCGTCAATGACAAGCGATTCAGCGAAATTTCGCAGTTGCTTAGCTGTCATGAACTATTTGACCTATAAATCGGTCGAGTTAACATGACTCCTGCAGGCTACACCCGTCTCTCTCACTCTCCGGGCATGACAGAATCGAGTGAACGAGACGGAGAAATAAGGACACAAATCTTTCGTTCTTTTACATTCAGCAAATTCATTTTCGATACAGGGTTTAGAAGATCAATGGTACGAAATAAAGCAATTCATTTTAGGAACCTATTCTGGAACGCACCAGCTTTAAATCGCTTACTTATAGTTGATGGCAGGCACCCAGGTTTTATAAGACAAAACCTTTCTAACGAAACTACCTACCTACATAGGTATTTAACCTTCTTGAAAACTTTCTGCATAGAATATTTAAATGTTAAAACAAAACACTACCCACTTAACAAACCTTCAAATTATCACCCTTTTCTAAACTAGTTACCTTTATTTTCAGCTGCGTCTTCTGAAATGTAACAACACATATTTTAAAAGCGTTGCCTATTATCTGTCACCGCCCACACCACAGCCATATATGAGGAGTCATTAAAAACTTTTATAAGAAAGAAAAACTTTTCTAAGCAAAACTGTATACCTACCTAACCTTCTTGAAAACTTTCTGCATAAAGTATTTAAATGTGAAAACAAAACACTACCAACTTGACAAACCTTCAAGTCATCAGCCTTTTCTGGACTCGCCTTGCTTTCACCTGCGGCTTCTGAAATTTAACACCAGACATTACAGAGAAGTCACTAATCTGCCACGGTCCACAGCCACATGCGATGACTTTCACTAACAATGCCACTATTTGGTACACTTTCCATAATTTTGGATTTAAGTGAAAGAAATGGCATGTGAATTAGTTGTAGTACTATTGTCCGCGATGTTACTTAATGGGTGATATTAAAACGTAGAGGAAAACGAATTTGTTAGGAAAGCGTGTTGAAGTACTTTTGACACTAATATTTTTATAAAATAGAAAATGACATTGTATATGGTACGTTACATTTAAGCCTTTGAACTTTTGATTTATGTTGATATCTACTTACACAACAATACTCCACAAAATTAATAAATATCATTTAGGGTGATTGAACAAAATAGATGCGCACGAAATAGCGGGCAGTAGCTAGTCATTTTTAAAATTGGCTTGTAAAGTTGCCGTGTTTTCATAATAAAAGCTGAAGGAATTTAACCTAAAAACTTTCGTAGAGCTAGCTAAGAAATTCAAATGTTACTAAAAAGTTATGTTGTTCTCCAAAAAGCGCGATTGAGACAAAAATGTTACGTCAACCTCAATAATATCATCAAAAACGCGACTTAAAACGTGACAGATGCACCAATAAATAAAACAAATCATTGAACAGCGATGATGCAACTCAACAAAGGCGATCGTAAAACTTCAGTCAGCCACGATAACGAAAAAAAACACGCCAAGAAAAATATAAACAAACAGGCCATTCACATTTCTACTTCCGACTTTTTATTGTTGTTATGCTTATTCCGGGACGCGATTCGCGATTGTGCGTAAAACAAATGAACATCAGTAAATGTTACGTCACGACGAAGGTATTCCGCGTAATGATTATGAGAGCTTTCGCCATGAAATCTTAGAAGCACAGAATGAATTCTGAGCTCGAAAAATAAATCTTAATGAAAATGTTCTTTTCTTGGCTGTAATAGCTTTTAGTCCGTTCTTTGTGGTAACTGTTTTGTTTTTTGAAGTAAGCTGTAAATTATTGTTTGTGGTAGAAACATTTCAAAGCATTGTACCTAGTAGCATAATAGATTAAGATATTTTTATTTAATTTTCATCATTATAGCAAAGATCTAGCTACATTTTGATTTAATTTTCATCATCATCAGCATATTAGCCGTTTCGTAGCCCACTGCTGGGCATAGGCCTCCTCCCCCAGTGAATCAATTTTTATACTTAACTTTTTTGTGTAAGTAAATGAAGCACAAACTCAGCTAAACAGGCCTTAGATTTTGATCACTACGTTATTACATTAATTATCAAAATATTTGTATTTTATTGCAGAACAAAAATCTAGGTTAAACCATCTGTTCGCACTAACAACTTTTTTACCTTTCATTTAAAAATGCAAACACGAACCATTATTAAGAGTTATCACCAATTAAAATTCGAGAAACATCGTCATCGGTTAAGAAGGAGTTTCATTAAGAGCCGTTAACAAGCGTCGACGCTAAATCAAGTCAGTCATCCATCTTTTTGCCACATCAACGGCTAACTAAATACAATTGGCCATAAAACGGACGTGTACGAAGAGAAAGCTCGGCCATTCTAACGTTCCATTTCTAAGAAAATTATGTCTTATTTAAGACAACACTAAAAAAAGGTTGGCACAATACCCGCTGTCCCATAAAGAGGACTAAAGACAAAAATCACAGGCTACTGACGTAAAAATATTTGCGTTGTAAAAGGAAGCCGGTTTATTACGATATTGTTACAGATACCGTTTTATTTAGTTTTGACAGCGAAACAATAGCGATGTTCGGCTACCGTAACGTAATGAAGACGTCGACAATAGATCACGCTGGGACTCGTAAAAACATTTGTAGAATTGCTTTTGACCAGATTTTAAGGTCTATAATTGAACAGTGGCCTTTTTTGTTGTTTATGTAAAATGGCATAAGTTTAAATAAATTCAGAGACGACCCTTATTTAAATTTGACTACATGCAACTGATTAATTCGATTTATCTTGAATGTCTGATTCTGTAAAGCGTTAGCGATAGGTACACTTTATTAGTGAAGAATATGTATCATATCTCACGCAAGTCACACGCCAGTTGCGGTTTCTAATTTATTTCCCCTAAAATGTTTAAGTCCCTATTAGAAGATTCTTTTCAAATTTCAATACTTTAGGCTACTTTCTCGTAATATGGCTAAAGAAAAAAAAGATTATTTCCATAGCAAAGACGCAGGATAAAATTGAAAATACCATTATTATAAGAATGCCATTTCAAACTCGACACAGTGTTTCGATCGTCTTATGTTTTATTTATGACAATCACACACGTTCCAGACTTGAAAGATGGCGCCGACAATAATTACGCGACAAAAAAAAAAGAAAAGAGGGGTTACTTTTAATCGGCCTTTTTACTGCAAACGCATTACAGATGCATAACCAGTAGACCAGAACCGAATGCTCGAAGCAGCACGCTAACTTTTATTGCGAGCGTCCTGCAAGCAGGAAATAAATAAAAAAGTATACCAGCTTTGATATGAGACATCTGTGGGAGGTAGCTTTTAAGTGCATAAATCGCTTTTAATACTTAGCCGTATTTGTGTGCACACAAATACGGGAGATGTGAAGAGATGACGCTGTGGTTTGAAATTCTTATATTTGTATCGGCTTGCCGGCACTTAGTAGACTCAGTACAATATACTTTAGTAGATACGATAAAAACCTTCATTAATATGCAAAAAGTACTTATTTTATAATTTATATTTTGCCTTTTGAGCAGTTTTAATTATTTTTTTCATAAACTAACTTTATTGATAGGTATTGCATTATTAGTGATCGTGACTGTATACTTCTGTACAACGTTTACACAGATTTTAAGAGTTTTCATTTATCCATACTTATATTATAAATTTTCACATTGATTTGTTTGTTTGTTGGCTTGTCCGTCTTTCACGTCGCGACGGAGCAACGGATCGACGTGATTTTTGGTATGGGGATAGTTTGGGAGCTGGAGAGCGACAAAGGCTACTTTTTATCCCGGAAAAATATCACGTTCTCGCGGGATAACGTCGTGTAGTCCAGGCTGGTGAAGCCGCGGGCGAAAGGCTAGTCTATACTAATATTATAAAGAGGAAAGATTTGATTGTTTGTTTGTTTGCATCGAAAAGGCTCCGAAACTACTGGACCTATTCGGAAAATTCTTTCACCATTAGAAAGCTACATTCTTTCCGAGTAACATAGGCTATATTTTATCCCGATGTTCCCACGGGAACGGGTATCACGCGGGTGAAACCGCGAGGATCCGCTAGTATTTTATAATCTACGACACTTATTAGCGCCCATGCAGCGGTGCCTTTATAAGGTAATGTTCAATAGGCACCAAAATTTTATTACGTTTATTGGCTCTGCGTGAATACTGCCCGCCCGTAACCAGTCGGTAGCTCCGTTCCGCATGTAATAAAATTTAATTCGCCCATTGTCTATTTTTTCCAGTACGTATCCCTCATTAAGTCGACATTTCGAAACAATACGCGAATGGCGCGGACACATGTTTGTCTCTATTCACGGCTAGTTTATTTGAAAACTTGCAGGCGGTTGTGTCGCACTTTTGTCGTAAATCATTGAAGCTCCTGTTGCTTGCTACCGAACTTGTCCCGTTTTATGATTCTTTTGTTTAAAACTTTTATTGGCTCGGCCGTTCCGAAAACTAATTTATTCAGGATCGGAATGACTCTAGCCTTGAAAGTTGCCTACTTTGGAACACTCCTTACGCTTTTTGTTTTATGGTGTTTTTTGAGTTCGGACTGTAGGGATATTGTTGGAAGTTTCTCTAGCCTTATTAGAATTAGATGTTCAATTAATGAAATGTGAGATTATAAAAATCCTTCTTAATAGTATAAATGCAATTTGTGAGTATAGATGTTTGTTACTATTTCACGCAAATACTACTGAACGGATCTGGATGAAATTTGCAACAGAGATCGATTTTAGACTCGAATTAGAAAGAAAGAAAAAATATTTATTTGGGACATCACAGAAATGAAAAAATAAATAAACACAAAAACACGTACTAAGGTATGTCCCAAAATGGTTCCGACTCAGCATAATGCTTGCCCAGCATGGCCAGCGCTGATCTTCCGTTGGAACCGTGTTTTGTGAGGCTGCGAAGTTTACACAAAAAAACCGACACAAAAACAAACAAGTCCGAAACACATAGACGCTAGGGCCGGCATAAACAAAATTAAAAACAGGCTTAAAATGAACCCCACACTCTCCGCTCCGGCGACAGCCGTGACGTGACAGAGGAGAGGAGCCACATGCAATACGAAATTAGCTGTCAAAATGGACTGTCCTAAGAAAAAGTTTTAGTTCCAAAGATTATCACCGGAACAGAAAAAGCTTGTCGCACCCCACTATTACGCGTAGAATACTTTTTATCCCGATATTCCCAACGTGAACAGGAACCACGTGGGTGAAACCGCGGGCGGTTAAAAAGTATCCTGTGTTATTCCAGCCTATAATCTATCTCTGTTGCAAATTTCATCCAGAACCGTCCAGTAGTTTTTGCTTGAAATAGTAAAATACATCCATACATCCATACTCACAAACTTTCGCATTTATAAAACACCCGTCCCGTGACCGACCATTGCAAAAGTTGCTTAACTTCAACGATCGCGGGTCAAACGCCTTAACTAATGCCAAGGGCGATGAAACCATAAATGGGAATAATTCATAGTATTGCAATATTTTATTGATCCCCTTCACACCAGGGCAACATTTTAAGAAGAATTTAAAAACCTGGCTCCTTGACAAGTCCTTCTATACGTTGAACGAATTTCTCTCTCAATGAGGTGGTTTTTGGTCTTGATATTGTTTAATCGATTTCATTATGTAGGTACTCTTATTGACATTTTATAAATATTATTCTACTTTGACATTTTATAATTATTAACATTTTACTTTGACATTTTCTAATTTAATCTAATAATGTATGATTCTTTATTTTTATTAAAATGTGCTATATTACCACTGACATAATGAAATAGAAAATGTAATAATTAAAAATTTTATTTGTAACAAAAATTGCATACTCTTCTGAGAGTGGGACATAATGTAGTTTTATAAATTGTAAAGATCTTATCATACTATGTTCTCTGCGAATAAATAATTTCATTTCATTTCATTTCAGTTCACAGTTATCATGACGACCGCTTTTTTAACGTCGAAATGAAATCCAACATATTCTATACCTATATCATTTATGTAGTTCAAGTTCCAAAAACTTACATCTAAATTAAGAACCTCTTGCAAGCTTCCCACCAAAAAGCTTTTAAGTCATTGACAGTACATTTTCCGTCACATAACATTACAACAGTGTAATACAGTAACATTAAACAAATCTTGATCTACAACTTCTAATAAAATTTTATGGCTCAAAGTCATACAAAAACTAAACAACTTTATGTAGCTACTAACGGAAATTACTTTTTTAAAGATACAAGCAACTAACAGATTTTTTAAAATGCCTCTAATGAGTTTTTGAAGTTATTAAAGCAAATTACCGATGGGATGGTGTGAAGAGTGATCAATGTGGTTTGTTATTTTGCTTCATAAAGCAGTCCATAGCAGTAACTTTTTAACAGAAATGTTTGGAAGTGTGAAATAAACTCTGATGTTTATAATTATATTTAAAGCTTTTTACAAAGATTACGTTATAGAAACTTGTGTTTCTGGTGTTTGAACATGAGTTCTCATACTGGAAGTTCAATTATTCAACTTATAATGCTCGAAAGCGGCTGGAATTTTCAAATACTCGGAGGTAATCTTTGTAATATTTAAAAACGATGTTCCATATTTACATTATATAAAAACAATTCATAAATAAAGTTATAAATACAGATGCACAACCTTTTGCGTATTTTCTTTTTATGCTCTAAAACTCTATTATTTACTTATAACCTTTAGTTAGTTGTTTAAAGTATTCAGGTACCGTTCATACAATCTACTGTTGTTATTTCCTTCACTGTGGTCGGTAGGCGGTGGCTCCAGCTACTAGGAATGTAAGCTTCTGTATTGCACTCGATTAGTTATGATTTATCGACTGCCTTTCGAATAACTGGCCAGAAAAATTCATACTTAAATCGTTTTAACTTTCATCGACGATTTATCTTATAAATCATCGATTCACAAACTGCTAATGAAGGTTTGAGGTCCATTAGATATTGATGATAGTTATTGATGTCAATGTCTTTACTTCTAAGTTTGTAGATATTAATTAATAGCTTGATAAATAAACTAAGCTTGATTAAATTAAACCTTAAAGTTGTGTTACAAAATGAAACGCGTTAGACTTTTACTTTTTTAATTCATATAGTTACCTACCTACATTTTCCCGCTATAAAAGTTTGATGATGCTCCTCAAGAGTGACTTAAAATTACTACATTATAATTGATACCTACTTTAGCATGCAAAATTGCAAGTTAATAGTTTTAGATACCTAGATATTTTACATTGATAGTAAAAGAATCTCATTAATCCTTCAAAACTTTTTCATATCTTCATCTTTAGCTCAACTATAACAAACTGAATAGGGAAACTAGTAGGTATTGCTGAACTACTAAAATAGAACCTGACATTATAAAACTGTTTTACTATGCTCAGAGACCTGGTTGAAATAAACCAGAATAGAAACGGGAACTTATAATATCGTCCCGATTTTTAGTCATCACTAATATTTTTTTGTTAATCCTGGTATTAAGTAATAACTACTCATTGTCTAGTTGCCAGACGGCAAAATCATAGCTGCCAATCTCTTCAGCAAACAAAATTTATCCTTCAAAGCATTTTCATATCTTCACGTATCGCTACAACAAAATAAATAAGGAAGCTAGACCGGCACTTCTAAAATAATTCCTGACATTACAAAACTGTTACTATGTTCAGAGACCTTGGTGAAATGAACCAGTAAAGGAACGGGAATTTCTACTAGTGGCAGCCGGCGAGGTAATTCCTTGTCATTATGGTATTATTTATAACCAGGGTAGATGCGCGCGCGCCTTGTAGGTACGGGTACATGCAAGGCAAAGAGTATACTGCGTAGAAGCGGGAGAGCAAACTCAAATCATGTTCAAGGTGCCGATTCCTTAATGGAACTTTTGATTGGGATAAAAGCATTTAACTAAACTTTATAATCAAGTAAATTAAGGACTAATAAAAATAAATACAACGTTTTTATCTAAAATATAAATTTTCCCAATTTTTTACACATAGGTATCAAATTCTGAATAATTGCGACGATGCCATATCTCTATTATGTTTATATCTGCTTATAATCATAAATAAAAATATAACAATACGCAGGTGAAATTTTATATAAAACTATGAATAAAGTAGACCAGCAAAGCAAAGAAAATTGGTGTTTATATAAAGAGCTGCACTGCACTAGAGGATTTAACAATAAAACGGAATACTTTATCAAAGAAGTAATTCTGAACGACTATTCCAGTGTTTCCAGATTTATGAGTTACGTAAGGCAATTATAATGACTTGTTATCTCGCAGTATTTATGACACTAGACACTGAGAGTAAGAATAAATGTTTTTATATGATATTCAGTCTTGCCCTAATAAACGAAATACTAATTATAGAATCTTTCAGCTCTTGATCATTATTATACTTACTTCTCGTTAATCGTAAGGCTCAGCCCACACGAACCACAACCACAACCACACCACGTGGGTTTGTATTGGAAACAACACCACACCATTTTGTATTGGAAATGAATAGTCAATTCACACGTACCACATTTTGCAGTCATTATCGACCGCGTGAGTAATACAGGCCACAACGCAATCACCAGCGACGACGACGCTGCGAACTTAGCGGCCGGCCACATCCACATCACAACTACTAGCGACAACGACATTTTGTCGCACAACCACAACGGCATTTTGTCACACAACCACAACACAAAAGCAAAAAGTTGCATCGACACTTTTCACACGTAGTAACTTACCACATTTTGTCGCTGCGATGTGGTGTGCTTGTGGTACGTGTTGGTTGACACTAAGTTATACCTATAGGGCTCACATAAAGTTCTCGTATCAAAATAGTAAACAAAACGCTGCCAAAGTATGTACTGCCTTTTGATTTTAGTTTTTTAGTTCCGCATACGACCGAAGGCATTGCTGATCGGATCTTTATTAACATTCCCGCGGGATAAAGTCGCGTCGTGTAACCGACGCGGGCGAAGCCACGGGCGGAAAGCTAGTTCGTCATTAAACTTTAAATTTTGCCCTTTGAAATTTGCTTCAAGTATGACTTATTTTATTACTGTTAAAAATAGTTGCTTGTAGGTAAAAAACTCGTCCAAATGCATTATTCGATCAATTAAGCTCGGGCTCGTAACGCCAGAGGCACCAGAACCTGTTCCCCAGAGAGAGCAGTCATACGTCATTGGACGGCTCAAAAATTATTCCCGTATTATATAATAAATCATAGTAAACCGGTAATTAAGTCAGTCATAACCAGAACCTCCAAATAGAAGAGTTCTATAATTTTTTCACATTAAATAACCATTTTGGACGCAGCGCTGCTCTAAACGATAGTTCGATAAGTTTTTTTGACGGTTTCCTGTACGTTATAAATGATCGGTGAATTAAAAGCTTGTAGCAATATTGGTACAGAGATTGTGTTCTTGTCAGTGTACATGTTGGCTTGTATGGATACAATCCTACTTCCTACTATGCTACTTATAATATGTGAAAGTTTAGATCTTTGGATGTTTGTAAACGGCTGAACGGATTTGGCTGAAATTTGGGACACATATTCTTTGCAGCCTGGAGAGGAACTTAGGCTACTTTTTATCCCGGAAAAATATCACATTCCCGCGAGATAACGTCGTGTTCTCCACGCTGACGAAAACTCGGGCGGAAAGTTAGTTAATATTATCAATGTGAAAGTATAGATGTTTGTTACTCAATCACGCCAAAACGGCTGAACGGAGTTGGCTGAAATTTGGGACTCAGATAGTTTGTAGCCTGGAGAGAAATATAGGCTACTTATTATCTCGGAAAAAAAGCTAGTAATTTTACTATTATAAGTATTGTTACAGAAATTAGCACGTTGGAACGATGAAAACAAAGTCTTCAATCCTATTTTGATTGTAAAGTGGTTTCATTATCTTCCAACTCTAACTGCTTATGTTTAGAAAAACCTAAATTACTTAAAACAAAGGCCTAATATCCGTTAATAAAAAAAGATTTTACTTAGGCAGCTCTATTTGAAATAAAGCACAATTTCTGATCATGCGAACTTATTACGATGATTTTAAGAGAGTCTCGAAATTAAAAAATCTGTTCATATTTTTACTACAACTTTTGCTGCCCCAAACTCGCATAAAACGTTCAAACACAGCATACGCTTCAGGAATGTGCCTGTTCCAACTGCTAAACACAGGTGCCGTTGACCAAACTAACACAACACACACCCTCCCATTCTAAGCCTTAAAGCCTTCCTAATAAAGTCTACCGCATTGCTGCATTGTCTTTGCAGCAACAACAATCAGTGATTGTCTGGAAACTATTCGGTTTAATAAGCTGACGTCAAAGGATTGTATTACCACACAAGTGGAGATCATTTATCGACTTTGGCTCCTGCGCTTAAAACAATGCAGTTCATTTGTAACACGCGTCGTTAATTATAAACACGACTAAGGTCTGTTCATTATATTCACGGACTTTTTTAAGATTTTGTAAAGTTAAATAGCTGAAAATAACTCATAATAAATCAGATACTTATTATCATTTATATTTGTTTGAGGTTTTTGATGCTTTGACTTAGATTCCGGTACCTAGAAGCGATTAAGTATCACTCAACTTTCGGTCATAGGATGGCGGGCCAAACATGTACTTACCTTTATCTCCGGTCCTTGGTGCTTTGGAAGGCAAATCAAAATATTAGTCCTTGCTAATTTTTGTATTCAAATGCGGTACATACTGCTTATCTGACAACAGTAACAAAAAAGTAATTGCAAAATAATTTAACAGATGTACAGAATCCGTATTTCTCCATAACTGTATGATCAAGTACTTCTTATTTCACTGACGGCGGAGAGCAAGTAGTGAGGGGTTTAGTAGATAGTGGTGCCTAGTCTCGACCGCCTCATCTGGTCAGCCCACCCAGAGTGGGTAACCGTATGGGGAGATTGAGAAGAGGCTCTCTCCTTCTCTATGGCCCCCTCTCGAGCTTTCAAGCTCGTCAAGGGGCGGGACAGGGGTTAGAACCGCCCAGCCCTGACGCGAAGCCTTTTAGGCTTGGCGGGAGGGCTTGGCGCGTCGAGAAACAGGCCTGTGTCTGACTGAGTCCAACAAGCCATTACCGGTATACAAAAAGGTACTTCTTATTTCAATGCAAGAATTTATCTCTGACCATAACTAAGTTACACCACTGTATAAGGTCTCTAATCCAATATGAATCACGTCACATATAAGTAGACTGTCGATAAAGCCAGAAATGTTACAATCGTAAAACCACCTCTACACGTAGACACAAAGATCACGATATAAAACCGGCCGACACCGACAAGTCTTCCAATGCACTTTTTATAGCGCTCCTTTACTGCAGTTCAACCTTTTAGCCTTCACACTGATGCTTTGGTGGCACCAAACTAATCTTGATCTTGCAGGTTATAGGCTATTTTACTATCGGGAAACTGCAAATGGATTTACTCCTGCAGGTAACTTGGCGTGTGAGTCTATATGGAATTGGTTGTAGTAACTCCTTACAAAATCACCACATGCGACGTTTAATATCTTGTACTATAGTTATTATCTATTTTCTAACGACTTTCGACTTCGTATCATATCACATATACCATCATATTATATTCAGTATCTAGGTTTTATAAAATGTTCACCCAGATAGTAAGTTATTATATTATTATTCAAAATCTAGTTTGAATGTGTTCACTAGATTTTGAAAGAAAAAGAATTAGACAAAGAAGAAAGTGAAGTAGGTTTTCTTACAATTACACCTGCCCCATTACTCTTGAAACAATTCCAATAGGTACTGAAAATTTAAAAATGTAGTTCGTAGTATTTAGAAAAAATCGATTCGTCTCACAAACAGCTCCGATGGGACTCAAACTCACGACCTTTTACTATCCGGGCGACTGCTCTACCGAAGCTATGGAGTCGTTCGGAGGAAAAGCTTTTCTAAATACTTCATTTTCAATATTTCAGTAATAAAAATTGCATTGTGAATGCAAAAAAGTAAACATTTAAATAACAATTCCTATAACCCATTAATAAAATAATGTCAAACATTAAATTAGTACTAAGTACAGTCGCAAGCAATATTATGTTAACCAACAGAGAACTTAGTCACATTAAAACATTCCGTAACAAAACTATTAGTGCCACAAAAGCATTCAAAATTGTAATATAACACAATCCTATGTTGTTTACATATTATTGCTCGTGACTGTATCTTATTGCATAAAGTCCTTAATTTTGACGTTAGTCATTAATTAAAATAAATAAATAAATATGGGACACAGTCACATACCTACATTGTTCCAATACCAAGTATAGTAACTTAAGCGCTAGTTTTATGGAAATTGGAAACAACGACGGGTGTAACCACATACACCCAGACCCGAGGAAATATTCGTTTTCAACATTTACCCGACCGGGAATCGAACCCGGGACCTCTAGAGATAGCGGCACCTTGAAAACCAGCGCATACACCTCTTGGCCATGGAGGTCGTCAAATTAGTTAATTAATTCAATCTAATGCTAAAGCAACTTCGTTTAAGAGTAAGGGAGCTAAATAGTTATTGTATTTTTATATCTTTTTATAGTCTTCTATTTGTAGGTATAACAAGTTTTGTGAAAGCCCGCAAATGACTCAACTTCTAGCCAATTTACGAGTATCTCCTAGCCATAACAATAAAGTTCGTAATAATGGGAAATTTGCCTATTCACTCACATTACCTAGCTTAAGTGCGTTAACAACGATGGTAACAATTTTCTTATGAGAAAATCTTTGCGTTGTCGCATTATGTCACAAACGATTGTGCATATAATCCGTTATGATGCGTGCGAAGTGGCTCATTTCTAATTTACAACCACCTTACGTCTTGGCAATAGGGTTTAAAATATAAACTATAAGTGTGACTTAGTATGCCAATTTGTGGTATACAATTTGCGCAAATGTTTTACATTCTGGCCAGCATAACGGTTCGGCTATCCGCCTTAGGGTACCGTTTATAAGGGAAATGGAGATATAGTATGAATATATTGCTCTAGTAGCTTAAGTAATGATTCACATTTGAAATTGCGCTCTCTAGAGCAGATTTATGTCATCGAAAGCTAAGTGAGAGGTTAATCAAGGTTATGCCCAAGGGCACCGTAAAATATTAATTGTAGCCTGTTTTAGGAAATAAAAGTTTCTCACAGTACAAAGAATAGTAGCTCAAAAATGAGCTGAGGTCTTTTGTAATTACATGAAATTGCTTATAGGTTTCAATTTTCAATTTTTTTTCTGTCTTTATAAAAGTACAGTCTTAGATTACTAAATTGGTAAGTAAAGTGTTAATTAGGGTATTTGACTGAATCTTTTTTATTGACTTAAAATGTTTATTGAAATATTAGTATGCATTTTTAAATATCTTGCATATTTTCAGCGATATAGAGCATCAAACTTTCTAATTAGACAAGGAGAGCGCTACCAGCCAGTGACGTCACATGCTAGTAGCGCCTAATACAAATTTAATTTCTTTTTTCACATTTGTTATTTTATAATGTTATGTTTCTGAATGTCATAATTATAAGTTACCTCGTTATAACATTTTATGTTTGTACTATCGCCTTGGATATTAATAATAAGTTGAATTGAAAATAAAAATAAAAAATAAAAATAAATATCTACATTATCAACAACCAGTCAAATACCCTATTGTGACTGTTATGTTGCAAAAAGTGCTTTGGTCGGATTGATGTCGGGTTTATCGCCTAAGTAATAAGAGGAAAATAAGGTTCTTAGAATTTTATAAAATCCATAACAAGGAAAAAAGTGGATTACTTAAATTCGGTATATATATTTTTTTCTTTTTTTTCATTTTTTTTCATTTAAATGTGGATTAATACTATAAAGGTAAGGACATACTGAGCCCACGTACGCAACGGATGCAATGCATTATAACATTTAGACTCTTGCATTCGCATGAAAACAGTTCAACCAAAAAAATATTATTTAAATTTTTACTTTTTTGCATTCAGAATGCAATTTTTATTATTGAAAAATGGAAAACGAAGTATTTTGAAAAAAACTATTCGATTTTTTCAAAATATTTCATTTTCCATTTTTCCAGAAAAATATTTATCAGACGCAACGTTGCGAATGATAGTAATGTTTCTGATCTAACTGTTTTCATACAAATTCGTTTTCATAATGCGTTGCAAACGTGAGATCAGTATGTCCAATACCTATATTATAAATTATAAAACAAAACTAGGACTTCGTTTTCCATTCGAGCCAGAGTGAAAATTTATTGGAAGGGAGCCACCAACAGGGCAGTTTACCCTATGTGTCAGTTAATTAAGAAATAATTACAGTTTTATGAGAAAATTAAGAACAATATTGTACATGTAGTTACAAAAGAAACAAGGTACCTAAGTATCCAAATAAACATCGCAATATCTTGTACTCACAAGCAGTCTGTGGGGTCTTATCGATCACTCGAGTTAAGTGGAATCGGAAAGCTGATACTGGCTTGCCAAATGTGATGGAATGCGTTGACACAACAACGAGCTATCATAGCATATGTTCGTACAGTACATAATAGGTAGGTATTACATACTTAGCTTAGAACTTTTATAATAGTACCTACTTTAGAATTTGAGCGTAACCTTTTACATGAGTGAGGAGTATTCGTAGATAACTGTTTAATGTATTATTGAAAATGAAGTAATTACTTACCTATTAAAAAAATACGACGCGTCTCACAATTAGCTCCGATGGGACTAGAACCTTTCACTGTCCGGGCGAATGCACTGAAAGGGCTGTGAGACGGGTCGATTTCTTCTAATATACCTACTTACTTCATTTTCAAAAATAATAATTGCATTGTCAATGCAAAAAAGTAAAAACAATTCGTTTGATGTATAGTTGGTCATTGAATTCTCTTTACTTCATATTCCTTAGTTTGTGGCGTGAAAGACGAATATAAAATGAGCCTACTTTCGCGCACTTACCTTGCTTTCATAGGCCTGCGCCTCAAAGCTACTCAACGGTTCAAATCGGCATAATCACTCTTTACGATTCCCATAATCTATCAAAGCCAAGTCACAGTTATTATCGGAATTAGCTTTTAGCAGTAAATTATGAACATTTATCTGAAGAAACGATCGCAGACTACTTACTAATCAATAACCCGGGGCTGCACAGCTGATGGCAAACACAGACTAGCTAGTACGCTAGATCATAATGAGCGATTCAGTTTAATGCCTTCATCGAGCACCTGGGACTCAGTGTAGGGATATACAGTATAATAAGTTCTAGTTTCCATCAACGAAATAAAATTTTACTGCAAACATACACCACTAAATTTTAATTAGTAAGTACCTACGAATATTTTAGGGGATAATAGTAGCCATCATGATGAACAATTATTTTTATGGGGCTAGCCACGGCATCGCGAAAAAAATCTGCTGTTCCATACATTTTAGTCGAGTTGATATTGTACTTTCAAATACAGTAGGTGTTAAATTCTGATTTAATTTATAATTACTTATCATGGATTTCTATAAACTTATCTGTGAGAAATCTTAACTGCCTCATCATGCAACATTTAGAAGACGCCGCATACTACTGTTTTATCATAAGTTTATCTACTGGTTTTATTTTAACTCATCGAATACCGTGTATAGGTGGTCCTAGGTACTATGAGTGGACCGTATCTGATGGTTTGGCGGAAGGCTTCCTTGATGGAAAACTAAAGCGAAATTTTATACTAAAGTTAATTTATGTGTGCACCGCTGAATGCTATCTCAGGGATAATGTTATAGGTATTTTCTTAGCTACTTCATATTCTCAGTAAATTGGATGCAAGTAATTATTGTTATCGGTATAATTTGTTTGTTTACGTATAATCTTTGAACAATGGCTAGTAGTTTATGTTAGATTTCTATTTATAACGAAGTTAAAATAAACTTACATAGAAATGTGTTGGAAGTTGTATAATATAAATATGAATATTGGATACTACACATACATTCTTCCAATACCCAACTATGATAGCTTGAGCACTGTATTATGAAAATTGGAAACAACGCAACGACGGGTATACCACATACACACCAGACCCGAGGAAAAATTGAAAAGTGGGTTTCCAATATTTACCCAACCGTGACTCGAACCCGGGACCTCTACAGATAGCGGTACCTTGAAAACCGGTGCATACACCACTCGGCCATGGAGGTCGTCTTAAGTTACAAGCTAGTTATATTAAAATGGGGATGAACATTTAATTTTATTAAGGTGAGCTCAACCTACTCAATTTAAATAAAGTAATTAAACTGTGGCTCCACAAATCGGTTTCGAAAACACGTTTTGATAGACACAGGTACTGATACAAAGGGGAAAATTAGGGCAATTGCGCCCTTTGTATGAAAAAATATATATTATTTTTATATTTTATAGATTTGCCCCTCCCTCAATCAAATCCTAGATCCGCGCCTGAGGGCCTAACCCGAAACTTCGTTATACCCGTCCCTCTCACTCTCCAGTCATGACAGAATCGACTGAAAGGTGCGGGGCTAACCGAAGTTTCGGATTTGCGTTTCAGAGTACGGTCCCTGATTAGACAGTAGCAACATAAAATTATGTAGACACCTTAAAGTAAAAAAATTTAAACTGTACCTGTTTAACAATGTCTAAGTAAGTTCTGATTAGCTGTTACTTGACAGATAGGCCATACAAAACTGTCAAGTAAACTGGAAAGCATCTCCTAATCGGACATTGTGAAACAGGCACATGAAATTAGGCTGTTTTTATAAAAAAAAATTGTGATAACTGGTGGGTACATTAACAATATCGGTTATGGAGCAACCTTTTAAGTAAAGAAATACTAGCGTTAGTATGCCCCGCTCTTCATACCTTTGACAAATAAAGATTAGTACCTTAGAATTCAGAGTTTTACATATTATTTACAAGTTATAATTTTTAAGAATAAAAACTGAGTTACTTAGACATAAAAATAAAAAAATAACAAAGATCACTGTAAATATCCTCATTTCTTTTACTTAATACAAAAGAAATGGTTTTAAATAAATTATAAATTATTTGACTGACCCTGAATAGTGTTTATGTGTGTGTGTACATATCGATATATAAAGTCATTACTAAACTATCGAACACGTGCCGTAGCTTTTACTAAAATAATAAACTATTATGTTATCACAACACATTTTTCAATATAGGCATTAGGCACATGGCGATACAAACTCTCCTACATCTAAAACAGGTCAAGTAATCCATAAATATAAAATTAGCCAACTGAAACGGTTTTTTTTGATACAGCAATTACAACAACGCTATCTTTGTAAGCATCTGGCTTCCATCTGAAATGCCATTATGAAATATTTTACGACTGCTCGTGAGATATGGGACTGCTTCTTTAATATCCAGTATTTTTTATATTGATAACATAGATGATTGCTAACTTTAACATTAAAATGTTATAAAATACATGATGGAAATATAGTTACTTAGTTAAGATAATGATAACAGATGTAACTTAACCTTCCTCGGTTCTTCGGGTCATATTGACCCGAAACTGAAATTTAACTGTCAATAAAAGTCGTAATTATTAATATAATTTACTAAGACTTTATGACAACTATTAATTATGCATTCACTATATATTATTATTGTAAAATATGGTGAAGTCTCTTATCTTAAGAAAATTAAGATTTTTCCGTCTTAGGTTCCTCGGGTCAATAATACCCGAGAATGAAAATCATAATCATAATCATAATCATTTATTTTCAGGCTGCAATGGCCCATAGATATATACCTTAAAATAAAATAAATATCAAAAATAACAACAAATCTGTTAGTATACAAAACTTAAGATTAGGTTAGTTAGAAAAACTTTAGGTGACTTTCGGCGTCGAATCGGTGGCTTCTGGCAAA
The DNA here is from genome assembly GCA_949710035.1 of Crambus lathoniellus. Lineage (NCBI taxonomy): Eukaryota > Metazoa > Arthropoda > Insecta > Lepidoptera > Crambidae > Crambus > Crambus lathoniellus. The sequence goes on from OX453310.1 coordinate 21,079,633, forward strand.
GTCCCACGGAAGCGAATTTTACGCCTTTTATGTTGCCAAGAAAATGAGTAATATACACATATAGTCGTTTATTGTAAGTATCCTTATTTTTATTTAATAAATGTGTTTTAGAAATAATAAGATTTTGTATTTAATTTAAAACAATTGCTTCATATTTTTGAAATCGGGTCAACATGACCCGAAGGCCTCACGTGTAAATAGTGTTTAAAGAACCGAGGAAGGTTAATACCGAGGATGGGTAATAAGCGTTTGGATCGACTCCCAGCAATATATCTAAACAAGTGTGTATTGCAAAGGGTGTACAAAGTTAAATATCTGGGCCATATGTTAACAGCCGATCTCAATGACGACGAGGATGTTGAGAGGGAGCGTAGGGCGTTGTCGGTTAGGGCAAACATGTTGGCTCGCAGGTTCGCACGCTGCACACATGATGTTAAGATTACTCTCTTTAGAGCTTACTGTACTACTTTCTACACGTGCAGCTTGTGGGCCAACTATACTCGTCGAGCCTACAACGCCCTACGGGTGCAGTTCAACAATGCATTTAGGGTGCTGTTGCGGTTGCCGCGCTTCTGCAGCGCATCAGGGATGTTTGCAGAAGCGCGAGTAGACTGCTTTTATGCAACTATGCGGAAGCAGTGCGCCTCCCTGGTGCGCAGGGTGCGGGGCAGCACCAACGGCATCCTAAGCATGATTGCAAGCAGGCTGGACTGTCGGTACGTGACTCATTGCTGCACAACATCTGCCGGGGTGGTGCGGGTATGAGTCATGTGCATACAGTCAATAATTGTAATAATAATAAATTATAATTGTAATAACTTATTTAATATTATTTAATTATGGTTACTAACATAGGCTAAGTACAAATTGTTACTAACAAATATGAGTCAATGTTACTTGAATAATAAATGAATTGAATTGAATTGAATTGAATACTCCAAATCTAAATTAAACAGCTTGTGCTAGGAAATAAAGATGGCTGTTACAAGAGAATGTATGGAAAAGTATTTTTTTTTACCTTTACCCGACCAGGAACCGAACCCAGGACCATAGAAATATCTTAAAAGCCTTTGAGCACGCCACATGATCACATGAGCTTAACCACTTATGGAAGCCAGACACGTTACGATATATTTGTGCAAATCTAAATTGGCACAAGTTCGGAATTGAAAATTGAAACATTTTTAAAATTTGGTCAAGCCTAGGCTTGCGCAAGTATATCGTCACGTGGTGTGTGGCTTCCATAAAAAAAAGTTTGTGCGATTATAATATTATGAAGGTTTAATACATGAAAACAAAACAAGATTGCAATTTTACTTCATCTTAGTTTTAATTGATATACAACTACTTGTAGTTTTGATTTTATTATATTACAATAATTTGTGTGTTATATACTTGTATGTAACAATTATTTTTTCAAATTATAGGTACTAACGAAATAAAGTGACAGCAAAATATTTTGCTGTCAAAGATAAGTAAAAAAAATTGTAGCGCTTATTTTTACATAAAATTCGGAAACTTTTCAATTACTTCATAGTATAGCGAAGTTGCTATATTACTACTCTGTGTATTCAATAAATGACACATCTAATCATCAGAATGACCGAATCTTGTGTAAGTACTTAATTACTTCTAACAAGATTTTAAATTATTTTTATGCATTCACAATGCAATTCTGTAAGTATAGGAATCCCGCCTGAAAGCTACTTATGGGGCTCGTGGTTTTTTACTACCACATTTTTCCTATACTTCTAACAATACAAAGTTATTTAATAATACAAAAAGTCATTAACGTAGTGACAATCTATAGGTATCAAATGCATTAAAGTATCGTTAGCTAATAACTTAACAGCTACTTACAATATTTATTTTGAACAAACTAATTCTTAGTAGGTAAAGTTATGCTTAACTATTTAATTATCAGCAAATATTTTCTACAGTAATAACGATGACATCACAACGTTAAGCGTAGCGAGTCCATTGCTACGCTGCGCTTGTGTGATAATTTAAAAATACCTGTTATTTTTGTTACTCCGTGATTACGCCGCATACAACTGCGTGAAATATCGGAGACTCCAAATTTAAACATAGTTAAAGTCAATTTTTTTATAAACATATTGCAATAGGGACCCTGAAAGTTCAACAACAAATAAACCTATATTTTCCTATACTTTCCTAAACAAATATACCTGGCAGTTCTATCATAAGGACCAAGCAATGGACTTGCTACTTGACTTTAATCCTAGCATAGTCGGAAAATGGCTGCATATGGCGCGAGTCGGTGGCTTCACTCACTTGGGTGGCGCGCGCGCAGACACGCGAGCGGAGCGCGAACTGTGCGTTGGACACGCCTCCTGTCAAAGAGTAAGAATGAGTAGGTAGGTAAATTAATATGTAGACAAACATACTTAAACATTATACAATCTGAAAATATTTCCGACAATGATAACGATGAGGTCACGGCGTTGGTTGGCGCGAGTTGCTAGCTTTTCTTGTGTGGCGCGCGCGCAGACACGCGAGAGAAGCGCAAACTGTGCGTTTTGGACACGTTATGTGATTTGGTCTTGAATATAACAAGCTTCAGAAGACCATAAATATGTTTAGGCGTTATAAAAGTAAGATTAAATAAGGTATAGAAAAATATTTTGTAGACCTTTAATTATAATTTTATTTCATTTTGTAGCTAACAGCTACAATAGACGATAGGACTGTTATTGATATGTAAATATTTAATAGTAACATTCAAAAATATAACATTGAAGAATAATAAAAGTGAGAAAAAAATCAAACTGTTGCTGAATTGTGACAAACTGTGTCTTTATCTATATTTTTCTAAAACGAAATTGTAGGTATATGGCGGGAGTATGGCGCTACTAATATCTGACGTTACATGACGTGTCTAGCGCTGTCCTTGTCTAATCAGAAAGTTTGATTTTCTATATCTACGAAAATATGTAAAATATTTGAAAAAAAAAATAGGTACCTGTGCCGTGTTTCTGATATTTCTAAAAACATTTTAAACAAATAAATATAAAGAGTCCGGTATGTAGCGTCGATTAAAACACATTTTACATGTCGATTTTGAGCACGAATTTATCTCGTGTATTATGTGATCGGCCTCCTTGACACATGTTTTAAATTAAAAGCAATTATTATGCCTAATGTCATATCTGCGTAGTAGTATAGTCTTTATTTTCGGTTACGTCCACTCCAACATAAACAAACGGTAATACTATAATTTAAATTTTCAATACCAGTATTTACTTTGCAAATGAGTTCGTATACCAATTTCACAGTCTGCAAACATAACTTTTCTGTTGACAAAGGGCGTTTGTGCACTACACTGAATTTTACCGATCCGGAAAAAAACGGATGCTTGTTTTTTATTAATTAATTATTATAAATAATAGAATTTATTTGTTTCGTGTAGTTTAGGGTTTGAAACTACACGAAATAAATAAATTCTTACTATTATAAATGATTAAATTATTAAAATACAAGCATCCGTTTTTTTCCGGATCGGTAAAATTCAGTGTAGTGCACAAACGCCCTTAGCATGCGCAGGAGCTTGCGTTCCCCCACCCGGCTCTCTCCACGGTACTGCTCATCTACATAATGACTCAAAGCTCATTGGTGACTATTAACCTCTTGATAATTCGTGTGCCTGTGCGTTTAATTAATACCGTATCATGTGGGTTGTCAGATAAGACATAATGAAACTTGATGGGTTTTTGTTGGGCTCTTGTAATTGTAAGGGATTCGAGCGAACTTCCTTTTGTATGTTTTGGTTGTTTCTTGTGTTAATGTCAGCATGCATATCTGATCTCAGTTGTGTAGTTATTTATTATAAGTAAAACCTTAAATAAGTAATTGATAACTTTAATCAACTAATATAAGATACCGGTACTTAAATAAAGGACAAAATGCAATGAACATCCAAAACAGGCAGAAAGTTAGTCACAAATACATAAAAACGAATATTATTAGATACCTATTTGTAAGTGTAGTCTTTTAATGTAAAATCTTGCTTGAAATAAGACGAGAAAGAAATACATATTTGTTGACCTTGGCCTACATAATTGCTGAAAGGTCGGGAAAACATAAAAATCTTAACTTAATTAAACAAGTGTAAACGTGTAATAATAAACAAACACATTGTTTTAGTAAGTCTTTAGAAGTTACTTATAATAAACAAACATAATCCCCCTTATTTCAAAACGTCGACTAAAATTAGTCCTTGTTTAACCCTAGAAGCTAATCTATTGTGGAGGTACACAAAGCCTTAATATACGTCTCAGAGGCTTACACATAAAAATTACATTCTGTGTGCAAAAATATACCTATTTCAGGATTATTATTTAGCGGAAATTTAAGGTTGGGATATTAACTAAAAATAAATCAAACTGTTATTAATTAAAACTTTGATCACAATTTATTTATAACAACTAAAAAGATATGCATAAATTCGAACAAAAATATTTACTTCTTGAAAATTTACTGAAACGCTGATTTTTTATATTATTTTCTATAAAAAACTAATATTTTGTAACTAAAATTAGTAATTACTAACATAAGAAATCGGACTTTAATCTATCTGCTAAAATTCGGAACAGTCTAGTACTGGAGCTAAAAATTGCACAAAGCCGTAACATACGTCTTGTAGGCGTACCATACCTCGATAAAGTTAAAAATGGCGGGACTTATCTCAAAGAAACAGTCACCGTACGCTAGGTAGGCCACCAAGTTGGCTAAAAAGCACGAAGCGCTAGCTTCAACCGTTAGAAAGTGACAAACAATTTTTGGTTTCGTGTACGCCTCGCAGGCGTAGATTAGGCTTTTAGGGTTAAAACTGGTACTAAACCGGTGCTGTCACTTTTATTTTCCAAATAAAAGCCAGAATTAGCATCAGTTTTAAACCAGGCTTAACCTTTAGTTCACGTTTTGGAATAAGGGGTAATAAGACTAGCCTTTAAATCATAGGTATCGACCATAACGGTTTCTGTATCAATACTAAGTAAATGTTTTTATCAAGACAGCTTCAAAAATTAATTAATGTACCGTGTAATGTATTCAGGTCACAATAATGCCAGATTACAATGGATGTGCAATGCTAATCATGCATCAAGATACGGCTGTTGAATTAATCTGTGACATATTTAGATATCCACGCTTATTGCGATAAAATGTTTATAATGGCCATAATTGTGTTTTGAAATTACGTAAAATATTATAAGGGAAAGTAATGAGGAAGATTGTATTATTTCATTTATTTATTACTAGCATTCCACTCACGGCTTTGCCCGCGTGAGCCTATATGATATTTTAGTTAGACCATAATCTACATCTGTACCAAATTTCATCCAGATTCGTTAAGCCATTTCGCCGCGATTGTTAACAAACAAAATAATATACATATTAGTAAGATTAATTAAGAAAAGCTAATGTTTGTGTTTGTTTAAACGCTTTTATTATCTTTGGATAGACTAACCGGTTGTATTTAAATGCACATTGGTAGGTACAGTGAAAATCATTATGGCAAGATAGGGTGAATTCGGAGATATACGAATGTGAATCATTTAATATAATGTCCAAGCAGAACATAATTCTAGAATAAGCATACCTGTATAATTATAGTATTTAACGATGACTACAACAAAAAAAAACGTCTTTTTTTTCATATAAGCCAAAGAATTTACAATAATTTAAACAGGAAGTTAAATTCTAGTAACCCCTTCTCGTTATCTCCTTCTTTACATAACAACCGACTAGCCATTTAAATCTACTCATCCTCTTATCCAAGCCTATTTATACTACAGTTCATTTTATTCTCAACATTCTTATCATACAAGTTGTGACGCGTGCTTCACCGTATGTTCCTAAAGTCATTTTCGAGTGTTTGTCGGGTAAACAGAATAATCCTACGCACACTTCGAAATTAATTCTTCACGGGAAGTAAAAGATGAAACTAAGTCAATATTAGCTGCAAATGTTTGGAAAAGGAAAAGATGCTTCTTTGAACTCTAAGTCAAAGAATCATGGCTGACTTTGGAATGTAACGAAAAAGTACAGGTATAAGGAACTTTTGTAGGCGGTTTCTGTTTTAATAAAGAATTTGGAGATTTCTCTAATAACCGTCTGAATTGGGTGTGAACGTTTTTTTATATGCGTATTAATAGTATCGGGTTTATTTGTATTAATTTTGTTATGGTCTTGTGATGTTATGGCAATTTGAAACGACTCCATGGAGCCAGACTGGCAAAAAATAGCTTTAGTTAATTTTATAAGGATCTATGACTCACATTTAATAATGATTGATAGATTATGTTATTTTGTGTTTTTTAAAAGGAAGTAAAAGAAATCTTATTCTAATGTCATCAAGAAACGTTATCAGAAATGGCATTTTGACTATACATGCAGTTTCATTTTACTCTTGACAAGTTATTTCATTCGGAAAGGTTGAGATAAATCTATCTTAGCTTTAAATGGGGAAATAACTCTGCTCACTCTACTATAAGATTTTGACGAACTTTTGAACAAATAATAGTACATTACAGCCGAGGACAGGTAATTAAGAAATTACATTGTCGAGGATGGTTTGAAGCACGAGCCGCAGGCGAGGGCTTTAATCATTCGAGGCAAGGTAATTTGCTTACCGTACAAGGCTTGTATAGTGCTTTTCTCAAGAAATGCGAGGAAATAAAAAAACTGTTTAACTAAATAATATTTATTAAAATTTATATCACACATGTTCGGGCAATTATTAAATGTAAACGTTATTGTTTTCGCGGGCACACTTATGTATAAATCGCCCATAATAATATTATTTTAATGATGTATCAATTAAATACGCCAACAACACAGATTCCGAAAACGTATGCGCCTTTTTTTCACTTTTCAAATCAGATCGTAGGTTTTCATATATCTTTCTTTTGATTTTACTGGCAGTAAGTTTTCTGTTATTAATTTTGCTTCTGCTCTCAAATTTGGTGGAGTAGGTACATACAATGTCTGTATATGTTTCATTGGCAGAACTCATTTTGATAATTTATTACACAATATAAACTGTATTGATATTTAATCAAACGCTGAAAATCATTCCCGCCGTTTTCTTAATATTAGTTTGTGAGGCCATGTCGAACGGTCATACAGCCTAGTGATACTTACTACTTGCTACTAAAATGCGCATCTTCAATACCCGCTTTTGGGCGGTAGATGGCGCTGTATATATTTCCCATGCAAAATTACTCGTAAAGGATATTTTGTCTATGATAAATCTCATTTTGTTTTTTCGATTGATGTTCGTGCTAAGCATGAAGCTCGACTTAATACTGAGGTAACTGGAGTTCTCACCCTGAATAAAAAAGTGAACACCAGCAAATTTGACATTTAGTATGTAGTGGCTGTCAGTTGTCTCATATGACCATACGTATTTTTTTAAAGTGTAGGTGAGACGGAAGACAGCCACTGTGTTATTTGTGGTCACAAAAAATTGTTCGTACTACACTCTCCAGTTACCTCAGTATTAAGTCGAGCTTCATGGTGCTAAGGGTACATAGCGCTTGTGGTACAATACGAAGTAATATACTCTGTGCGCACCGTATTTAAAAAAAAGTTAACCTAATATGATAAAATAATAATGTGGCTGTATGGTGCAAATGTCCCTTTGCTTTTTCTGTTTTTATACACAGGAATAACTAAAGCAAAAATAAAGAAAAAAAGTTGGTAGTACCATAGAAAATCACTGCAGTAATGAATTTCAGTACTTACTTACTGCACTAAAATCAGTGGAGTAAGTAAGTACTGAAATTCATTACTGCAGTGATTTTCAAATTTAGAATGTTTACCTCGGAAAAGTGCCATTTACTGCATTCTTTTCTCAAATATAATATTAACATTTCAGAGCATAAGTGTGAAAAGTAAATTAGGCTTGAGTAAGCTTTCTTTGACATGTAAACAGATCTTGATGATTGATATTCGGAAACAGTGTCATCGCCAATGTGCTTAAACCTTCAAATATTTATCTAACCAATGTTTAGCTTAGAAACATCGCTGTCAATATGTATGTGCAATGGGCCACAAGGATCGCGACAAATTATCGTCGCTACAAAGGTGGCCGGCCGGCCTTTGTTGGCAACTAATGTGTAGTTTGTGAATTGGCACTGGAAAAAAAGGATATTAAAGGTTTTTTCCAGCTAATGAAAAAAGGAATAAGTGGTACCTACCAGTACAGTTAGATTTTTCGATGATGTGTTGAATACCCTAAATACGTGGCTAAAATCTGCTTACACTAAAATATATCGCTACCAATCACATACATTACGTACAGTTGAACCAATGGAATCGTGGCCAACTAAAAGGATATATATTGACGACCTCCGTAGCCGAGTGGTGTATGTACCGGTTTTCATGGTGCCGCTATCTCTAGTGGTCACGGGTTCGATCCCCGGTCGGATAAATATTGAAATCGAACTTTTCAATATTTCCTCGGGTCTGTCTGTATGTGGTAATACCCGTCGTTGTTTCCAATTTCCATAATACTAGTGCATAAGCTACCATACTTTGGTATTGGAACAATGTATGTGATGGTGTCCAATATTTATTATTATTTGTATATTTGTTTATGTTTTTATGATATAAAAAATCGATAGGGTTGGGTGAAATTCAATTTTGTTGACACTGACCTTTATAGTTTTGACACTTTCAACAAAAATTCGAAACATGGGTCATGCATGATTCAAATTGGTACAACTGTACATTGACCAAGGAAGATTGCTATCGCGCCTTATCCTTAGCGAGAACTTTAGAAAAATAATATAGAAAAAGGCTGAAGACTTGTAAAAAATACTAGCAAATGGCGAAAAAGTGAATATATTTTAGTTTGATTGTAATTGGTGCAGTTGAATTTAGAGAAATAGAAATTAAATAATATCTAGACCGCAATTATCATTATTAACCCTTAGTTCATTTCTAGGATCCTTATTTTCACCTCAAGATTATCTTTTGTTTTACTGTCAATATACGAAAGACATCGGGCCACTACGGATCGCGACGGCGACAAATTATCCTCGCTGGAAGGTGGCCTTCCTTTGTCGGCAACAAACGCGCAGGCTGTAATTTGATAAAGTCGGCCCGACGGCCCGTGGCCCTTTCTTTGGCCCACGCAACCTTCATTCTAGTCACGGAACTTTGAAAAGGGAAGGAGGCATTTTGTAAACTTTATTGTTGGTACTGGTACGTAAAAACTTAATAGAATGATAGAATGACTGATAATTAACATGTCTTGTACGAAACATTATAGATACCTATAGGTTCTTATTTTTTATTTATCAGATAGTCAAATACACGGACTATTAAGAAACTGCGTTTGTCTATAATATTAAGTTTTAGAAAAAAATGATTATCACTTTAAAAGGATATTAATTGTTTGCAAATATTAATTTAATGTTTAAACACGTCATGTCCACATTTTATACATCCTCGTGACTACCCATGGTCTAACCTGGATCAAAATTATATAGGTTTAATTAAATCGCCATTAATCCGAGACTATTGGGGGTACAAGTCGCATTTTACGAGCCAGGGCTGTCATTATGTCGTTACGTTTAGTTTTGGGAACCCTGCGGAATCCACATGGAATTTGTGAGACATAATGTGTCGAAAGAATCCTCATCTATGTTACGAAAAAAACTCTGAATGGAATTTTAGATTGACAGAGGTTTCTCTGTTTTAGATTGTTTGTAAAGTGCGTGTGTCAGACGTGAGGCTTTGAAAGAGAGAGCTCCTTAGAAATTAGAGTTGAGTAAAATGGCAAATGGGTTGCCTGAGGTACTTTTGTGTTGAATTGCATAATATTCAGTTAATAGACCATATTTTGAAGTTGGAAGTAGGTGCGGCGATGGCGAATTTTGCATCAGTTGGTGCGTCACATTGTCTTATTTGATTAGACGTCTGTCGCGAGCGCGCAATGAAAGCACAATTTGCTCGCGCCGCTAACGCGCCGCCACTCCTTGAACGATCCTTAGTGATCCTACTTTGTGAAAGTTCCCAGGTTTGATCATCAGTCGGGACAAACAATCATGTGTTGGACATAGTTTATTACACGATCGTTTCATTCGATACCTTACGTAACTCAAGTGATTTTTAAGCCATTTTTATAATGTGTCAATTGAGTATTAGTTCTTATAAAAATTAAATTAAAATTAAATTCTGTTAAATATAGTACTTAGGTAGGTACCTTCCTGACCCCCCATCGAGTCCTTGCGACTGGATGGAGGGTCGGGAAGCGGCTAGGCGAGTCCAACATAACCACCGTCCGCACACCAACGTGGACGGGGTATGCGTAAAGGCATTCCCCTCACTATAAAAAAAAAAAAAAGGTAGGTACCTTATTATCAGAGCAAGACTCCTTTTCGATGGCTGAGCCAGCGAAGTAAGTAAGTACTAGTAGTTAAAAATTGTAAGTGCTCTACATAGCAGTGGCGAGGGGCTGAAATATGATGAAGGTAAGCCGAACCATAAATTGGTGGCAATTAATTAAATGATGGGGTTTTTAGAGATTTTGAAAAAAAAGCCGACACAAATCGCCGTGTATGAACTTTTCCATTGCTACATAGTAACTACCTAATGACATATCTAACGGCCAGAATAATAATCAATCCTCAGATAGGGATAGGCATGACCCACATCCCACATTAGTTGCTATGCAACGTTTGATTTTAACATAGAATTAACAACTGTTGCCTGGGTGTTGGTAGGTGTTGCTTAGCAACTAATCTGGATCATGCCTATCCATATCTGTGGATAGATTATTAATTCTGGCCGTAACTCGACGTATCGAAAACCTTAATAAAACAAGTATTTTTATAGGATCCTAAAAACAATATTTCTGATTATTCAAGCCTATTTCTCTCGCATAAAGATTGTAGAACGAGTTTCAGACTTTGATTCATTGTAAGAATAAATTTTAACAAAACATTTTACATTTCCATCGGCTTGAATATTTTAAAATAATACCAATTTATTGTCATACAAAATCATCGTTCATGTTTAATCCTCATTCAATTTCTTTAAATTCTAATTATCATAATACTCTGAAGTTCCCATACAATATTTGCTTTCCGATTTAGCATGACAATAAAGTGAATTAATTTAGTTGAGTCGCTCCAGTCGTTATCTTCATATTTCTAGCGGGTAAACTCCAAATGGCTTAAACTGAAATAACAAAGCTGGTGAATAAGTAAACAAGTTTAGGCCCACATGTTGTTATAAAAAATAACGGCTTATCATCGCTCTTTTAGTTCGCGGAATGTTGCACTAAATATAAATTTTGCGACAGTTATTTCTGAAAATAAAGAAAATGTTGGTTATGGATTGCGGAAATCATTGTTTTGAACCACTTCCATAGCAACAAAAATATCTTCATCATCACTTCGAGATAATAATATTATCTCTATAATAATATTATCTCGAAGTGATGATGAAGATATTTGCATCGTGAGATAGCACTTTTTATATTATAAAAAGTGCTATCTCACGATGCAAGGCTAGGTAGAGTTAGGCATAAGGGCTTACGTGCCTTTAGAAGCACGAAAATCGTAACGCCTTTATTGCCTTTAATTCAATTTATTTTTAAAGCCTTGGGGTTTATATGAAGTTACGAAGTGTTAGCTCGTCGCGATTTAATAGGAAAGTTAATATTTTGCATACTTTGGTGATGTACATTATATTCCTATAGTTATATTGAACTGAGATACATAGGCCTTACTGCGAACTGTCAAACAATTATATAAACATATTGTAAGCGAGATGGCGCTTTAAGCAGCGTATAGCCTGCGGTATAGCTCCGTCCTGCAATCAATATTACTATATTATCATTGTTTAGCTCGCAGTATGATCCAGAACATTCTAGAGTATAATTTTGAATCTTGGGCGTATAAAGCCAGTATAATTATATGCATTGATATTAACGATATCCGAATGTATAAAACACTCGGATCGAAAATAAGCATTTAAAACTGAATTAATATAGCACTTATCTATAATAATTACGATTACAGCTAAATAGTTCCACTAAATCACAGGTACAGTCCGTCACAGACTAATCACACTAAAGCAGGTAGAAGGGCGAATTTATTGGAACTGACCGAAATCACGGCCATTATATTAATTATAGAGTAAACATGCTCACAGAGCCAATTTACTAATCATCCCTTTTTAATGTTTATAATTTGTGACCATTCTACCTGGACGGCTTTTGGCTTAAAAAGCTATTTGATTTAAATAACATTAGTATTTGTAATTATGCTTTACTAGCTTTCCGCCCGCGGCTTCGCCCGCGTGCACTTCAAGACGTTATCCCGCGGGAATGTGATATTTTCCGGGATAAAAAGAAGCCTATGTTCCTCTCCAGGCTACAAAGTATCTGTGTCCCAAATTTCAACCCAATCCGTTCAGCCATTTAGGCGTGATTGTTTTTTTTTTTTTACCATCCAAATCTATTTAATTAAAATAACCTCAAAGTAATAATAATAATAATAAATAATTTTATTGTCCAACTTAAGCACATAAAACAGTTTTCTTAAAATAAGTGTGTTACAATACAATTCTTTAGCTTGAACAGATTAACTCTGCCTCCTAGTTTAGGTCAACCTGTATTCTAGGAGACAGATTCTCCCCTTACTAGCACATTAATATCAGCCTTGCAGCTAAAATATAAGTTACTAGCGGCCGCCCGCGGTTTCACCCGCGTGGTTTCCGTTCCCGTAGGAATATCGGGATAAAAAGTACATATAAACCTTCCTCTTGAATCACTCTATCTATTAAAAAAAGAAGTAGTTTCAAAGATTTAAGCATACAAAGGGACATAGGGACAGAAAAAGCGACTTTGTTTTATATTATGATTGGACAATGTGAGAAGTGTGCGCGTGTGTGTATATGAATTGTGTGTGTTTGTGTGTGTGTATGTTTTGTGTGTGCGGGTGTGTGTGTGTGTGCGTGCTTGTTGTGTGTGAATGTGTGTGAGTGTGAAATCTAGTGATAATTATGCTGGTAATAATGTAGGTGCTAAGTATATAACTATTTTAGAAAGACCTCAAAGTGCTATTTATATTAAAACTACATCATTATTGCTAATTTGATAATTCTCTCTGCTTAGGTGAGTAATTATTCCATTCAAAATAATTATTTTTGTAGCCTATATGAAATTAGTACTTATATAAATTGTGTATATTTGTGTATGTGTGTGTGTATGAGAGAGTCAATGAGTGCATGTTTGTGATTGTGCGTTTTAAGTCTGTTTAACTTGTTAATATTTTTCAATTAATAATTATTATTTTAAATTAAGTGAGTTTATAATATTTTTGGCATTTTATACTAAGTTATGAGATTTTCAGTTTCGTTGTAATCTAGTTGTTTTAGCCAATCGCGTAATTTTCTTTTGCAAGCAGCTTTTGGTAATTTGTAAATTTCTATATTTCTATGGAGTTTATTATACAAATGTGGTCCTAGAAAGCATAAGAATCTTTTGAAAAAGGTAGTATTGAACTTATCTATCCTGCATATTTTTTTGGGTCTTCTGCTATCTGTGTTTAATAAAGTTGGTTCATAAATTAATTTAGTGTGCTGTTTCAATATTGATTTAATAATGAATAGCTGTCTCACAGTTAAAACATTACACTCTCTATATAACTCGGTGGTACAAAATCTAAATCGTTTGGATGTCATGACTTTGAGCACAGATCTTTGAGCTCTTTCTGTAGACAATAATCTAGTTTTGCATGCTCCGCCCCATACCTCAATACAGTATGAAAGAATGGATTGACATAATGCATAGTAAATAATTTTTAGTGTTTTAATGTCAGCCACGTGTCGCAAATTTTTCATTATCCAAATAACCTTTCTAACTCTGCCATTTAAATTTTCTACGTGTCGTGCCCAGGAAAGGTGATTATCTATTTCAATACCTAGATATCGAACATGTGTTGCTGATACCAAATTAACACATGAGCATAAGTGAGATTGAGTTTCACATATATGTGCCCGAATGCAAAAATCAAAATTAGGTTGAGTACTGTTGTTGATAGAAAAAGTGACATATTTAGTTTTACCAATATTTAGCGACAGCAAGTTACTGTTCAGCCAAGATATCACCACACTCAAACCTCTTTCAGCATGACCACGAACCTCATCCCAACTATCTCCACAATAAACAAGAGCAGTGTCATCGGCAAAGGCAAATAGTTTTCCATTTGTAGGAGTATAAAGACAAAGCTCATTGATATATATTAGAAAAAGAGTAGGTCCGAGTACGCTGCCTTGTGGTGTACCATACTCAACGGGCAATTCCCCACTCGTGTACTCACCAATCTTAACACATTGGAGACGATTTTTGAGATAGTCCTCAAAAATCTTCAATTGCACTCCACGTATTCCCACGCCCTCCATCTTGTTCAGCAGTAAAGGAATAGAGACGGTGTCAAACGCTTTCGCCAAGTCCAAAAATATACCGATGCACTTTTTTCTTTTGTCTAGGCTTTTGACTATATATTCTGTCAGATTACTAACGGCATCTTCGGTTGACTTTCCCGCTCTAAAACCAAACTGTGACTCTGCTAGTATATTTTCATTTTCAAGATACTTAATCAATCGCTTATTTAGAATTTTTTCAAGGACTTTAGATAGAGCGGGCAAGACCGATATAGGTCTATAATTGCTGACATCGTCTCTATTCCCCTGCTTGAAAACTGGTGTTATAAGGGCCTTCTTAAAAGAGTTTGGAAAAACACCATCAACCAAACATAAATTTGAAACATAGCAGAGGACTGGCACAACACAATGACATGCTGATTTAAGAAATCGTGCAGGGATGCCGTCCCAACCAACAGCTGAATCATTTTTGAGGTTCCATATCGTTTCGTGCACCTCTTGTTCATCTATGGCTAGTAGTACAAGTGACTTTAAATGAGTTTGTGATTTAATGGAGCCAGGTCTCAACGAGGCACGAGGAACTTTATGGGCGAGTTTTTGACCAATAGTAGAAAAGTAAGAATTCACGTCATTCAGGGAATCTACTGGTCCTTTAGGATTCATGCGAAACAGTTCTGTTGACACACTTTTTGTGTTGCTGGTATGTGGTACATTCCTAACAGTTTTCCACATATGTTTAGAACTTTTAGACTTTTCAAACTCTGATTTGTAAAACGATTGCTTTAAATTTTTAACAAGGTTAAAGTAAAAATTCCGATATCTGCGATATATTATTTGAGCAAATTTATCATCTGGATTACGTTTTGCTGATTTTTGTAGATTATTTCGGTGTCGCATACACCTCAAAATACCTGCAGTAATCCATGGTTTTAAAATTTGTTTACTGCGTGGAGTCTTGATAACATTTGTGTTATCTGTCAAAACTTTCTTTAATGTTGTCACTAACGAATCAGTCGCCAAATTAGGATCTTTAATAGTATAAATATAAGATAAGTCTGTATTTTCAAGTTGTCTCACGGCATTGTCATAATCTACTTTATTAAATGTAAATATTTTATTTTTATGAATAGGTTTAGTGTTTAGATTGATTAGGGTAGGTTGGTGATCAGTAAATGCATCTTTAAAAACAAATGTCTGAGATGACGTATATCCTTTCAGCATAACATGATCGATACAATTTAATTCTCTAGTTGGAAACGAGTGGGCAGGAATTATTCCATGCTCAGCCAATAAATTTAGATAATTACATTTTCTATGATCCTTACTGTTTTCTTTTATATCAATATTTATGTCCCCAATAATACTAATATTTTTATATGATTTATACTTTTCCAAAATAGAATTAAGGTTGTTTAAAAATATATCTATATTAAGAAATGACGGTGATCTATACAGTGAAATTATAATAGAATCATTATTTATCTTAATAACTAGACAATTAGCTTCGCCAAACTCAGGTTCCTCAACAATGCATTCAATTCCATCACTTGTATAAACCACCACCCCATCATTTTGATTTCGCAATATATTTGAAAATGCTAGATTATAGTTCTCGAAGTGCGGAAGCGGTTTGTTGCTATGTGTCCAGGTTTCAGTGAGTATTATAATGTCACACTTTACTTTTAATTCCGAAAGCATAACTTGAAAAGTGTCAAAGTTCTTATATACGCTTCTGACATTTTGACAAATGATATTTAAACCATGTCTATTATTTTTAATTTTATCAACTAATTCATTTGAATCTATAAGTTCACTGTGATAGATGCGCATTTCATCAATGTCGTTTAATAGATCTCTTGTATTAGCCATTAATAATTAAAGTTGTTTAAAACCGTATTCATAATAACAGAAACGCAGATTATTAATTTATAGTAAAAAAATATTGTACTAATAGCGACTACAATAATTAAGGAACGAAAGTTTGTTGTAGAGTTGGAGAAACATGTATGTATATTAATTTTTAAAGAAGCTTTTTTTGTTTATAGGTAGTGTGTGAAAGTTTGTAATTTTGTGTGTAAGTGTTTGGAATTTTATAAATCTAATAACAGAGTTACAATGCAATACAATATGAAAAGTATGTAGAAAGTAAACAAAATACATTAGGATGCAAACCAATTGCAAAGGAATATTATATAAGCCTATGCCCAGCAGTGGGCGTCGTTCGGCTGACATGATGATTATATAAGCCTAGTCACTTAGTATATAGTTTTGATAAATCAGATGCGCAGTCAATCCTGAAAGCCGGCAGTCCTTCCGCCTTACGTAGATAAACGCGTCCGCCAGCAATCCAGCAGAACGTATAATGATTTTCTTTACTGAATTCTCTACGAGAATGATAAAGTCTTCTTGTTTCGCTTGTTACGTATTCCGATATGTAGATTGGTTTAAGAGGTGTTTTGAACTCAAGATGCTCAGTATTTAGCTTTTTTCTTTAAAATGGTCTCCTTCTTTATTACGCTCGAGAGTTGCAATATTATTGGTTTATTGTCCGTTTTTGTGTTAATGCGGCGCACGTCACAGATGTCTGAGGTGGTTATGTCTACATCAATAACTTTACCTACCTTTTGGACAATTTTCACTATGTCTGACTTAGTTTCGAAGGAGGGTTTCGGGATGTTTTTAATTTCTATACTTGAGGATCGCAAGTTTCGCTCTAGGAAATCAATCCTGTTTTCTAAAGACTTTACATAAGCCTTATTTTTTTCGCGCTCTTCCTCCATTAAGGCAAATTTTTTTAATAGTTCATCATATTTGTTAGACATGAAATCAAGAGAGACTGTAATCACCGAATTTTGGTCTTTGATTTCATTTATTGTTTTCAAAATTATATTATTTTTCGCATCCTGCTTATTAGACCATTCATTAAATATTTGCTCAAAAAATAATCTTGACTCCTCGTTTGGTCGATCAAGACTCTTGCCGTCTTGCTCTCGCTTTCGTTTAATATTTCGCTGTGTAATATAAGCGGTTGCGGTGGCTTCCGATTCGCAATCACGATGCAAGTTCGGTTCCGAACCTGTGCGTGATTCACGTCGTAATGTTGTTGTTGTAGCGAACAAAACAGGTGCGGTAGAAGCAGGGGCAGCAGCGGAAGCGGGGGGCTGCTCCTGTGACGGGCTCAGTGGTGGGGTCCTGTCTAGCGGCATTGCCTCGAGACTTGATCTGTAGCTATTCAACTAGTTCACTATTTCGTCGCGGTCAGCACTGTCACGGTAGCCCAACTGGCGGGCCCACCAAAACTCAACACGTCAACTCCGGAATTCACAGTTCAAACCCACGATATAAAGAAATTATATTTTTCGAATTTTAATTTAATTTAAAATATTAACCAGCACTGTGCACACGTCCACACGCGATCACATCCGAGGGGGGAGAGGATTCAAGATTCAAAATCATTTATTCATTTTAGGCTGATACAGCACTTGTGAACGTCAATGAAGCTACGCTATCGGTTCGCAAATCCTACGGCGGGAGGCCTTGTAACGAGAAGAACCGGCAAGAAATAGTACATGGAAATCGTACCAAATAAGTGGTGTTGCCTTGCATTAAATGAGGTAGTTCTGATTTTTTTTATATGTTAGTAGTGATGAGATAGTAATGACAAATCCAAGTTTTCCACCTCGAAAGCCCTCCGGATCATTGTTAAATATTAAAAAATCCAATAAATTTTCAGTTTTTTTTCAGTTTTTGACAATTTTTACCACCAAGGACCTGTGTTACGGCAAAAAATACTATGTACGCTTTAAAGTAGACTAAATTTGCAATAAAAAGAGAATAATTTGGTTCTTGTAAGTCAAATAGTTTTTGAGATGGAGCTATTCAAAAGTTGGCAAAAATTCAAAAAAAGGAAGTATTACAGTTTTTTTAGTTTTCGACATTTTGACCCATAGTAGTAGGTTTATTGCAAAAGATAAATTATTAGTTATTAAAGGCCATTAAATTTCCAACAAAATGAGACCCATTAGTAATATCAACTTACACTTGATAGTTCCTGACACAGCTGTTCAAAGTTATTGAGGTAGGTAAGTAAAAATTATGTAATAGAAGGCTTTGCAAAAGGTAGTAAGCCCTAAAGGAAGAAGGATCTGGGAGACGTTCCCGTTCTACCTTGTTAATGACACGCAAACCTTAATCACCTTGAAATCATACCAAAGATGTAAGGTTGTACCAGCAGATGTGGTTGCAGGAAAGCAGAACTCAGATGTTCCGGTGTTTGCAGCTACTGCATTGGCCAATCATGCGAGAACATACCAGACCTGATGTGTGATGACATTGATGAACCATTGATTGATAACCCACCATCAAAGGACGATTTTGACCGTCCTGAGCAGTTCGATGAAGAAATTATACCTCAGCAAGCTGCCCCCAAAAAGTGTGCTGTGGATTCAGAGGACGTGCCTGGTCCATCAAAATTATACATACAATGTACATAATTGATCCCACCACCTCCCAGATCCTCCTTCCTTTAGGGCGTACTTCATTTTGCAAACCCTTCTATTACATAATTGTTCACTTACCTCTATAACTTTGAACAGCTGTCTCAGGAACTGTCAAGTGTAAGTTGATATTACTAATTGTTCTCATTTTGTTGGAAATTTAATGGACTTTAATAACTTATAATTTATCTTTTGCCATAAACCCACTACTATGGGTCAAAATGTCGAAAACTAAAAAAACTGTAATACTTCCTTTTTTGAATTTTTGCAAACTTTTAAATAGCCCCATCTTAAAAACTATTTGACTTACAAGAACCAAACTATTCTCTTTTTATTGCAAATTTAGTCTACTTTAAAGCGTGCATAGTAACTTTTGCCGTAACACAGGTCCTTGGTGGTAAAAATTGACAAAAACTGAAAAAAAAACTGAAAATTGATTGGATTTTTAAATATTTAACAATGATCCGGAGGGCTTTCGAGGTGGAAAACTTGGATTTGTCATTACTATCTCATCACTACTAACATACAAAAAAATCAGAACTACCTCATTTAACGCAAGGCAAAATGTACGATTTCCATGGACTAAAACTCGCCAAGGGCTTTTTTTTCTCCCTGTCATATTTCATACAGAGTCTCAAATTGAAAAGTGACTTTAACATAATATAATATGTAAAGTCACTTTCCATCACAAATTAACAAGTTTAAAAACAAAATAAAAAACCCGGTAATCATAGCAGTAAATAATTTTCAATAACTAAGAAATAGACATCCAAAAGGTAGTTTCTTTAAAATACACATCAACCAAAAACGTAGCAAATAAAATAATAAATATAAATGCCAAACAAGGGTAATAAAACTTTGAATAGTTTAAGAACATAAGAGTCAATAATAAACAGTGCCATACAAGCCACGATAAAATAAAACTAATAACAATAAAACATTAAAAATCTGCATATTTTGAGACAAGAAGCCAGGAGCAGACCCATCCCACTAATGGCATTGAGTAACAAACATACAAACATCCAAACATCTAAACATCCAAACATCTAAACTTTCACATTTATAATATTAGTAGGAAAAGTAGGATTAAAAAGGAAATGAGATTGAGGAGCCCGTGGTGCAGTGGTTAGCGCACTCGCCCTGCTATCGTTGAGGTTAAGTAACTTTCTCAATGGTCGGTCACGGGATGGGTGACCAAAGGCTTTTCATCTCGAGCTCCTCCATGATTCGGACGGCACGTTAAGCCGTTGGTCATGGCTACATTTGCAGTCGTTAATTTAATACCTACCTATCTGCACTGGGACCGAGTGATGGGTCGTGGCCCATTCTCCTTATCCATCTATAAGGAAGGCCAGTGCCTCAGCAGTGGTGACATCAAAATGGATGATGATGGAAAGGAAATTGCAATTTATTGAAAAAAATATCTAGATTATCCTTCTCATATCCAACTTCCTACTAATATTATAAATGCGAAAGTTTGTAAGTATGGATGTTTGTTACTCTTTCACGCAAAAACTACTAAACGGATACTAAATTTGGCACACAGATAGTAGATAGCCTGGATTAAAACATAGGATACTTTTTATTCCGATATTCCCACGGGAACGGGAACCACGCGGGTGAAACCGCGGGCAGCCGCTAGTTATTACATATTTGCTTTATGGCTGATTTTAGGGCTTATTACACTTATCCTAGTTAGTATCCTAATTCAACATACATTGCTTGTTTTGACTGCATCATTTGCTTAAAATGAGCTCAAAGAAAGCAATGTATGCTTTACTAGGATCCTAACTAGGATTAGTGTAATAAGCTCTTTACTGGACTGGCTTAGTGGATTGTCTCAAGTATTGGCTCCATGTATTGTAAATGCTGCATTAGTAGGTTTCATGTTAAACGGCCATCATGTCTGTTTTTTTGTGAAAAACGAAATATATGTAGCTTACTTCTGTAAAAAACACAACATGCAAGATGCACCTCCCGCCCGCCCCCAAAAAATTGCACATACACACCACGAAAATACCAGTGCACAATATCTACCTGCATTTAGCGAGACAGCAATACACCGAAAAACCCCGTGGAACGCTTTTTGATCTAACGGTAGAGTAGAACACATGTTTTTTTGTCTTTATTTCAATATTAATCGATTCATTGACAAAATTAATTGCGGGACCGAACTAAACCCGACAACTTTTTGGGAACGTAAATGTGTTCTATTCTACAGTAAGATCACTCAGCGCCCAGGATACGAAAATTATTTGATCTACCGTTGCTTCAAGAAGCGCTCCACGGGTGGTGTATTGCTGTCTTGCTAAGTGCAGGCATTGTGCACTGGTATTTTCGTGTAGTAGGTGCTTTAGCAATTTTTTGCTGAAGTACCTACTTTAGCACCATCGAAACGGAGTGCAAGTACCTACTTTAGCGAAAAATTGCTAAAGAAAAACTAAAAAATCTGCTTTTGCATCTTTCATGTTGTGTTTATTGCGGAAGTAAGCTATATATATTTTGTTTTTCACAATCGTCACTTCGTCACTTGGCGGAAGTCCCTAAGGACTTCCGCCAAGTGACGCCTGATTCAATCAAAATGTTTTGCTTTTAGTTTCCTGAATTATTTAGACGGAAACCAGCTCAAGGTATAGAAATCTTTGCTGCCAATCAAGTAACTATTGGGACTTAGTTTGCATAGTTAATACCATTGTAGCTCTACTGTCAAAGATAACGGTAAAGGTGAAACTTCTCGAAACTTCTCTAATCCTTGACGGGGTATGCTCCTACCCGATTGATATGTAAGGTAAATCCGTGCTTTCAGTTCGTAACTGTTGCATATGGGACTCCGATTGTGGTCAACCCTAATCTTCAAACTTAACAGTGCTGTGGTATACCTTTGAACTGATTACGAACTATTTAGAAGGGACTTAGTATTTAAATACAATTTTAACCTTCATGTGGAAAGGTGAAGAATTTCGTTTGAAATTTTAGATTGAATAACGCGACCACAAAAGCTTTTGTGGTTTATGAAATGCTCGAGTCCGAAAATGTTTTTTTTTTACTATACAGGGTAAATTTTTAATCAGTGCACAAATTTTTAAGATCGACTCAGAATCGGTAAGTGAACAACTTTCTCCTAGAAACATAGGTCGAAATATGACAAAAAATTTTTGACCTTTCATACAAATCGGACTGATCACGTGATCGAATTAGTATGGGAAGTCCAAAATTTTTTGTCGTATTTCGACCCATGTTTCTAGGAGAAAGTTGTTCACTTATCGATTCTGAGTCGATCCTAAAAATTTGTGCACTGATAAAAAAATTACCCTGTATAATATAAATGTGAAAGTTTAGATGTTTGCGTGTTTGTTGCTCAAGCACGCCAAAATGGCTGAACGGATTTTGCTGAAATTTGGGACACAGATACTTTGTAGCCTGCAGAGGAACAAAGAATACTTTTATTCCGGAAAAATTCCCTATATCAAATTCCCGCGGGATAACGTCGTGTAGTCCACGCGGACGAAGCCGCGGGTGGAAAGCTAGTTTAATATATTTGCAAATGTTATGACTCCGAAAGTGTCAAAAACAGCGCCTACAGTTCAGGATTCCGTACATACCTGTTTAACTTGTTATTCATTTAAATTAGCATTCAGTATACTACGTGGTTAGCAATGTGATCTCAAAATGTATAGTACTTAAATTACGAAAAAGTAAAAAGAAACAGGGTGTCTAAAACCTGTATAAGGCATGTTGATACTAAAAATACTTACGTGCTGTAACTACTGCACTGCATTAATAAATCAGCTGATAACAACATAGCAAAAAATTTACTAACTGAATGAAAATTTTATCCCATTAAAGGCTACCTATAAAACGCAGGGTGCAAATATGATCACCTTATTTAGCCATGACGGAAGCAGACCAGTTGCCAGAAGCCTGAGAAATCTTGCTAGCCTCCAGGGAACTAAATCATAAAGATTCATTCGGGACATTGCTAGTTGACGTACAATTTGCCGGGCAACTACGATACGGTGATATTTTCTTGCACTCCGTGTCGATCGAACGTACGTGTAGGTTTATCAATGTGAAAACGTTATGGCGTTTGGCATTAGTTAATTCTATTCTAGATCTTATTTCTTTATTATTACAATCTATCTGTCAAAATGAAACTCAAGCGTCACTTTAACATAACGGGTATAGTGTCACAAGCTTATCCAAATGTGGTCTTTGGAACTAAAAAACTTTTCTTACAGTTACCAGACATTTCAGCATATTTTTTTATTTCTTGTGGTGCTTCTACCACCGGGTCAGAATACAGTAGCATCTGCGTAGATTGTGTGCAAGCGAATAAAGTTGAAAAGTGGTCAACCGGGCAATTCTTCGCACTTAAGAGTGTGGCTGCAACTATGTGCAAGCGCAGATCTCTGTGCAGATCTATATCTGTAAAGCTGTGAGTGCGAGAGAGAAAGGTGCTGATTGGAACAGTGATATTGCGCTACAGTTAGTGGCTTATAGTTTTATAAAAAGTGACGCTGTATTCGCTCACAACCAACTAATATTATATACGTGTAACTAACACCGTCTGTTTGTATGTCTGTTTTTTTATCTAAAAATGTGACTCGTTCGATAGCTTTGAAATCGCTTCGAATGATGCGTTTTGAGCCAAGAGAACTAAGTGCTATCTGCAAAGGTTAAACATATTTACAAAACCAGTTAAATTAAATATTGAACGGGGATTACGGCGGTGGGTAATATAAGTTTCCAATAGTTCCACATACACCCAGACCCGAGGAAATATTGAAAAGTTACTTTTCAATATAAGTTATCGGGAATCGAACTCGGGACCTCTAGAGATTGCGGCGCCTTGAAAACCAGTTCATACACCACTCGGCTACGGAGGCCGCTTTAAAATTGAGGAAAAAACTTCTATGTTGCTATGTATCCATAGGGGTCAGGGACATATGGGTATATAATCTGCTATGCTTTGATCCCATAAGGGGTCATAGGACTGCCAACGTGTTAAAGCAATTTGGTAAAAAATCCACACAGACAAAATCGCGGGCGGTCCCCTGTATCCCATATGTCCTTATACGCGATATACGCATTATACGCGATACACATACACAAGGGACCTGGGATTAATGTCAGACAACCCGTTTCCTGTTACCTGCTCCGGAGCAAAAAGCAGACGCCTCTTAGTAATTTAGAATTTAATTCCACATTTCAAAACAGTACACGTTAAGCTAAAGAAAGTTGAAGATTTTCTAGCTGCTGAATATTTTGAAGTGCTTAGTTTAGAATTGTCCTGTTTAGCCCATTTACTGCGACCGATCGTTATAAAGATAAAAAAAAAACATTAAAATTAGCCTTAGTTTAAACATTTATAAGTGGTTATTTTATTCTTATTGTAATTTTTTTCCGAAAAAGTTAGTTTCAGTAAAAACTGGGTTAAGTAGCAAATAAGACTTGAATTACTTTAGGATAACAATACAATTAATAAACATTTACAGCCTTATTACAAAAAAATGCTTTAAAACTGGTTTAAACTGAGACTAATAAATCTACGATTGTTACCGTACTAAAGTTAGTGCGGGTTTAAAATGTGTCCTTATTACAAATCGTAGACTAACGGAGGACAAGATAAAACCATTTTAAACCGTGGTTTATTTAATAAACAAATATTAAAAACAAAAATTATCATTCATTCATTCTTTTACACAGACTTCGTTCAATATAACTCGATCTAGCTAACATCACACCGGCAGGTTATACCCGTCTCTTTCGTTCGATTCTGCCATGCCCGGAGAGTGAGAGAGACGGGTATAACCTGCAGGCGTTATGTTAGCTCGACAGAGTTATACGACATTTCGTTTCTCTAAGCGTTGATATGAACTTCACACTTTGGATGCATACATAACTTTAAAACAATAACGAAACAAATGGTAACAAACCATATTACTGTTCTTTCTCTAAGTTTTAATCCCTTGAACGAGCACAAGTAATACTCTTAGCAAGTTTTATAATGATTAATCGGAATACTTTTTAACTAACCTGCATGAAACGGAACGGCTACGTGGCGCGACTCGACTTGACACGACACGATGAGTACTGAGTACGATGACGGCCAAATCAAATGAAATGATACCTTAGGTTAGGTTAGGTTAGGTTAGGTTAGGTTAGGTTAGGTTAGGTTAGGTTGGGGTGCGAAGTCAGACAACGTCCCCGTCGTGCACCCTGGGCAACGTCGTCGCATTCCCCGCGGCGGCGGCTGATAGTCTGACGGGAGGAGAACCTCGCGGTTCTGTCCGCGTTTTCAGTTTTGGTGGCTCCGCGCTGGCGTCCCAGACATATTCTGGGTAGCGGTGGTGCGGTTCGGGCTCGGCCAGCGTCCTGGACAGTCCAGTAGCGGTGGTGCGAGCGTAGGCGGCGGGTCCGTCCGATTGCGGTTGTCGCAATCGGCGGACGGGTCTTCATGGCCAACCGTCGGCGAAGCCGTCCCTTTCAGTCACGTTTTGGGGGACGGTGGGGCTGCCCTTAGTTGGGTGTCCCCGCGAGGAGAAAACCTCAATAAAAAACCCCAACCCCAAGCTTTTTGCCGAGTCCAAGGCGAGGGGGTGAATGGCTGGAGGGAGTCCAGTCATTACACGGCAACGGAGCAGGGGACCAGCCGCCCCCCTGTTTCGAGAACTCTAGGCTTACCTGGGTATGGGGCCTCTGCCCGGGTGGACCGTATGTTGCCACCACAATCGTGGGAATAATATGAGTTGTTTAAATAAAGCTAATAATGATGATGAGATAGACGGGCCTAGCTCAGGCGTAAGAGAGCGACCAAGAAGCGCAGAAGTTTACAAGACTGCGTTTGTAGACTCTGAAGTCTATACAGAGACGGAAGAACCAGACGTAAATTCTTCTGCTCGAGTTACCAGGAGCGTGATGAGAAAACGCGCTCTTGCAAAACAGAAAGGGACTGTGTCTGATTCAGAGGAAGAGGAGGAACACGGTGCTACAGCACCAAAAATTGGAACGACTAGTACTGGTAGAGGAGGTCGTGTCAAAATACCAGCTGCTATTAGGAAGAAACTGGCTGAGCGTGCCAAAAATCTTTCCGCCAAGGATATGGAGAATATGGCAGAAGATTATAGCTCGGAGGTTGCGAGCTGGACAGCTCATCCACGGGATGGCCAGGCGTCGCCTGTTCCGCGACCTACGTCGTCTTTGTCGAAAGAGAGTCAGGCGGAGGTGGGGGAAGAGATAAGTGCCACAGAGGTGATAAAACTTGCAGCCTTTGATCACCTTGAGGAGATAAGGAACATCTCTCGTACATGTGGCAAACTTAAGGGCACGACCCAGAAGACACTAAACAACAGTTGCTCACAGATCGCTGGCATTATAGGTAGCTTTACTACTACTAGTACGGAGGAGGAAGTGCGTCAATTGCGAGCGGATTACCTAAATTCCCAGCGAGAGATTGCGGAATTGAAGAAGCAAGTTAAGGCGCTGCAAAATACCATCTCGATGCACTCGATGGAGAGTGAGGCGGCGGTGTCTAAAGAGCATCAAATAGTGGAGGTAGACTCTCCTGAAACAGCTCCTTCTGTGGATCTGGTTTCAGTACTGGGGGCTAATATTATAGACGAGCTGAAACGCTCCATAATAGACTCCGTTGGTCTGATGGTCAATACTAGACTCAAAAGTTTTGAAAGTAGGCTTCCTCCGGCTCCCATCATGCGGCCGCCTCTGGAAGCAGATAGAAGAAGAGAGGCAGCGCAAAAAACTTCAAAAACACCAGCTGGTCCTGCAAAACCGGGCCCATCAGCTTCAGGTTTTCGACAACAACCGGGCACTGCCCAAATACCGACGACCGCCTCTACTGCGACTCCAGACCCGGCAACAGTAGCTAACTCTGCCCAGAATGAGTGGCATACAGTCGGAAAGAATGGGAGGATAAATAGGGAAACACCCTCTGCCAACCCTAAGACGCTTGCGGGTGCTACAACTTCTCCGCAGGCTAACAAGAAGAAGAAGAAAAAGAAGAAGAAATTAACTCCCCCTAGCTCCGCCGCCATTGTAGTCACTCTCCAACCAGACGCAGTGGAAAAAGGCGTCTCATATGCAGAGGTCCTGGGGAAAGCCCGAAGTATAATGCAACTCCAAGAATTTGGGCTTGAAGGCCTGCGGTGCAAGCAAGCAGCCACTGGGGCTAGAATACTCACCATTCCTGGTTCTGGCAATGGAGAAAAAGCGGACGCACTGGCCGCTAGGATGCGAGAGGCTCTCGGCGATGTCGCCAAGGTGGATAGACCCACGAAGTGCGTAGACATGCGTATAATGGGGCTAGATGACTCTGTCGGAAAAGCGGAGGTTGCTGCGGCTTTAGCCAAAACTGGTGACTGTCACACTGACCAGGTAAAAGTTGGGGAAATACGGTTTGGTAGGGGAGCTGCGGGTTCTGTTCTCGCACGGTGCCCTGTGGCTGCGGCCAAAAAAGTGATGGAGAGAGGGAGATTGCTGGTTGGGTGGAGCTCTGCCCAGGTGCGGATTCTCGACCCCTTGCCTATGAGGTGTTACCGCTGCTTAGGTGTTGGTCACACTGGTCAGCGCTGCCCGGCTGAAATGGACCGTAGCAAGCTGTGCTACCGCTGCGGGAAACCTGATCACGTAGCGGCTAGTTGTACAGCGGACTTCAACTGTGCAGTCTGCGCAGCGGCAAACCGCCCTGCTGGGCATAGAATGGGAGGGAGGAATTGCAACCCCCCTCGTACGAAGCCATTAGAGGGTTTAAGGACCAAAACCCCCACCCCTGTTATGGAGCGTATCAGTACGCCAGTGGAGGTGGAAATGACAGCACATAATGGATAGTACGTCCCCTCATTTCAAATTCCTACAGGGTAACATAAACCACGCCACCAGGGCACAAGATCTGCTCTCACAATCCATGGTGGAGTGGGATATTGATGTCGCAGTCATCTCAGAGCCCTACTATGTACCCACTCGGTCTCATTGGGCGAGCGACCTTAATGGCACGGTGGCTATAATCACCCGTGAAGCCTCTAGCTTCCCTCTAGTTGTCAAAGAGAGGGGGCTAGGATATGTAGTGGCGACTTGGGGTGGAATAACGTTGGTCGGGGTATATTTCTCTCCTAACACGCGGACGTCTGAACTAGAGTCATTTGTTGGTCTCCTCGGCCTGGTCATCAGAAGGTTTGCTCCTGCGCAGATATTGGTTATGGGAGACCTGAATGCAAAGTCTTCGGACTGGGGTTCCCGGGTTACAGACGATCGTGGGGAAGTAGTGGCGGAGTTTGTGGCAGCGGCTGGGTTAAGTGTCGCCAACCGCGGAACGGAATACACGTGCGTGAGAAGGAACGGGGGGTCCAGACCGGATGTAACTTTCGCGACCCCTTCCTTTGCCCCGCGTATTTCTGGCTGGCGTGTGATGGGAGAAGAAGAGTCTCTGTCTGACCACCTCTACATCAGATTTGAAGTCTCCCGCTCTAATATAATCAGTTCGGTACCGGGACAGAGCGGTACAAGACAGCGCTTCCCAAGGTGGGCACTCACCCATTTTAATAGAGAGCTTGCTGAAGAAGCAGCAATTGTAGCCAGCTGGGGGTCCACAAGTGCGGTCCAGCAGAGGGATGTCAATGAGCGGGCTGTTCAATTCCGAAGGGATATGACGGCAGTTTGCGATGCGGCTATGCCCCGCTCACGTGGAACGCCGGCAAATAGAAGGCAGGTATACTGGTGGACCACGGAGATTGCTGCTCTTCGTGTTGCGTGCAATGAAGCCCGCCGCGCCCACAAACGATGTCGCCGTCGACTGAGAGGTCGCAGTAGTGAATATGAGACCCTACTTTACAACTCTTACGTGGAGGCCAAGACTGCTCTTCAGCGGGCCATAGCCGAGTCCAAGGACAGGTCTTGGAACGAATTTATTACCGACCTGGATCGAGACCCATGGGGGAGACCGTATCAGAGGGTACGAAATAAAATGGGGCAAAGACCGCCTGCTTTAGATACTTTCGATCCTCAGCTCCTGCAACAGGTGGTTTTGGCGCTCTTCCCGAGTCGAGGGGCCTTTGAACCTCCCTCTATGGTGGTACCTTCCACGGAACCGGAAGTTATAGAAAACATCTCTCCTGTCACAAGGTCGGAGTTGGACGTGGCGGTGGATAAGCTGCGTGGGAAGAAAAAGGCTCCTGGGCCCGACGGCGTCCCTGGCTGCGTTCTGGTCGCGGCGATTGAACACCTAGGGGACCAGCTTTGTGACTTGTTTACCGCCTGCATGGAATCCGGCAGATTTCCCAGCATTTGGAAGGATGGCAGATTGTGCCTGCTCAACAAAGAGGGACGTGAACCCGATTCTCCTGCGGCTTTTCGACCTATCGTGCTGCTGGATGAGACGGGCAAGCTTTTAGAGCGGTTACTCGCTGCCCGTATCATCGAACACCTGACGGGGACCGGGCCGGATTTATCAGACCGACAGTACGGCTTCCGAGCAGGGCGGTCAACTATTGATGCCGTTTTGGAGCTGAAGCGGATATGCGAGGAGGCTTTTGATGAGGGGGACAGGGTTTTGGCGGTGTCTCTTGACATCGCCAACGCTTTTAATACTCTTCCTTTTGAGTGTATCATAGAGGCTCTACAACACCATAGAGTACCTCCATACCTCATCAGATTGGTGAAAGACTACCTCACCAACAGGCGGGTGAAATTTATAGGACCAGGAGGAGTGATGCGCACACATAATGTGAGCTGCGGTGTTCCACAGGGGTCGGTGCTTGGGCCACTCTTGTGGAACCTAGGATATAATTGGGTGTTGAGGGGCAGTCTGCCACCCCGGATAAACATCATTTGTTACGCAGACGACACCTTGGTCACTGCCCGGGGTAGCAGCTATGAAGAAGCGGCGCGCTTGGCCACAGTTGGCACTACTCTGGTCGTGGGTAGGATAAGGCTGCTAGGACTAGAGGTTGCGCTGGGTAAGACTGAGGCAATCCTTTTTCATGGATATCGGAGAGGCCCACCGGCAAATTCCTTCGTCAAGGTGGATAATGTCAGAATCCCAGTGAGGCCTACAATCTCTTATCTCGGCCTAACACTGGATAACCGATGGAGCTTTCTCCAGCATTTTCAAAAGCTGGCTCCCCGTCTTGTGAACGCGGCGAGTGCACTTGGTAGTATACTACCCAATTTAGGAGGCCCCAGTGCGACTTGTCGTCAGCTCTATGCTAAGGTCATTCGCAGCATGGCCCTTTATGGCGCGCCGGTATGGTATGAGTCACTCCACTCTAAGACCCGAAGCTTGTTGCTGAAACCCCAGCGCATAATGGCACTCAGAGCCATCAGAGGCTATCGGACGGTGTCTGCCGACGCTGCCCTTGTAATAGCCGGCACCCCGCCCTGGGAGTTGGAAGCCAGGGTACTTACGGCGGTATACAAGCACAAAGTCGAGGCCAGAGCGCGAGGCGTCCGCCCCACTCTTGAAGAGATAGAGTCGCTCAGAGACGACCATAGGGAGGTTGTTATGCAGTTATGGATAGAGGATCTACAATACGGTACGTACGGTACTCGTACGGTTGAAGCCATAGGTCCTGTTCTGGAGGAATGGGTCTCGCGGCGCCATGGGACGCTGACCTTCCATCTGGTGCAGGTCTTGACCGGTCACGGCTGTTTCGGCAAATACCTGCACCAGATTCGCAGGGAAACCACTCCGAGGTGTCACGAGTGCGGTGCGGCGGAGGATTCGGCGCAGCATACCCTAGAGGGGTGTCCTACCTGGAGTCAACAGCGCCATGCTCTTGTTACGGAGGTTGGGACAGATCTCTCGCTACCTAACGTAGTCGAAGCTATGTTGGAAAGCGACAGGGCCTGGGAAGCAATGGTCTCCTTCTGCGAGGAGGTGATGACGCAGAAGGAGGCCACTGAACGGGTACGCGAGGAAGATACTGACGCGGATCCGATCAGGCGTAGGAGACCGGGAAGACGATTGCGGAGGTATGCCCGTGATTTCGTGCCACCCTAACGAAACTAGCGGGCGCTGATCCTACTCAGCGCCCGCACTGCGCCCTGCACATTGATGTAGACTGGCGCGGATAGGTGGTCTATAACGTGCACGCATGGGACCAAGAAAAAGTCAGCTGGGGCGACTGTGGTCGATTCGTCTGGAACCCACGGCGCCAGAACCGGCGTGGAGGTAGAAAAACGGGGGGTTTTTAGTGATCGGTATGCCCGCTGTTCACCAGCGGGAGAGCCCCACTTCCCCTGCCCCAGTCTCTGGTGGCGGGGTGTGCATAAGGAGCATTTTCCCCTCGTCTAAAAAAAAAAAAAAAAAAAAAAAAAAAAAAAAAAAAAAAAAAAAAAAAAAGGTTAGGTTAGGTTAGGTTAGGTTAGGTTAGGTTAGGTTAGGTTAGGTTAGGTTAGGTTAGGTTAGGTTAGGTTAGGTTAGGTTAGGTTAGGTACGTTTTGTAATTTGTTTATGTTACGTTAGTCGTTAGTTCACATTTTACGTTACAAAAACTTTGTTGTTGAGCATACGATGCAAATAATAAAGAAACAACTTGTTTAAACATCCATTAATTTAATGAAAACAAAAGAGTGGAAGAACATGTCAGTCAAGTAAGTGCACTTAAACCTTATACTTATTGGACACTCCGACCATTGCTTTTACCAGTGTCTAAGAAAGCACAAATAAAATTGTTTCTGAAATAGTATTTTTAAAAATGATGCTTACTTTTTTAGATTTAATGAGATAACTGGCCTGTCTGCTCACAGAAGGGAGCTAGCAACGACGAGAGGTGGTGGAAAACCACCATGACCTTCTGCACAAGACATGCAAATAATGGCGATTGCTCCTCATGACATTGTCAATGAAGTAAACAACTATGAAAGTGATGCAATGGTAAATAAAATTGCTTGTTTATGCCAATGCACTGTGCAATCATTCTATCATTCACAACAGTGTGAAAACATTTGATTTTTTACTCATTTTAGATTCCAATGACTACAAATACAAAAGATGTGTTTGTTGACCCTAAACCTGGCTAGTTACGAAGTGCCTAACTGAAGAAACAACATTCATTACTGATAAAAATTCAGAACAAATTTTTATGGGGTGCAAGGTAAACAGTGTATGATAAAATTACAATCCAATACACTTCCATTTAGTAAATTTTTAATTTTGTTTAATTTTAATTCAGGAATAAACTACTACTAACTAGATATCATTTAATAATATTTGGGTCAAGTGCTTTAAAGTACCTAATTCATCTCTTACAAGTATAAAAAACAAAGACTAAACATCTAATTTTGTGCTTACTTTTATTTAAAATTAATTAATTAATTAAAAGGTATAAATGACATCCTTCTACAATAGTTCAAATGTCCTTGTGTACTACAATATCCTAATCCTAACTAATATTATATATGGGAACCATGCAGGTGAAACCGTGGGTGGAAGCTAGTTTTATAATAAAACTAGCGGATCCTCGATCCTCTACCCGCGTGGTATCCGTTCCCATGGGCATATCGTCTTCTAAATCGATCCAGTCGGTAGTTAGTTCCTGGGATTAGCCTGTTCAACCAAACAAACAAACTCCGGCTTTTTAATATTAGTATAGACTAGCTTTCTGCCCGCGGCTTCGCCCGCGTGTTCTACACGACGTTATCCCACGGGAATGTGATATATTTTGGGGATAAAAAGTAAACTAAGTTACTCCTTATTACATCAGCTACCTGCCAGCGATAGTCCCTTCAAAATCAGTCTAGCCGTTTCAGAGATTAGCCGGAACAAACAGACAGACAGACACACAAAAATTTAAAAAAATATTATTTTGGTAGGTATGTTTATCGTATATTATTATATAATCATAATATGCATGTAATAAAAAGCGGTTATTTTAATATTACAAACAGACACTCCAATTTTATTTATTTGTATAGATGTATAAGTAGATTACAACAAACATGACCGTTGTGATACTGATATAAAATTATCTTTTCAGATACCTACTTGTTAACAAGAATGAAAATTGACAAATGAAAATTGTTATAATGTTTATTATTAATTTGAAGGACTGATATTCATAGGAAAATTTTGTATTAGTTACATACATATTAAAATTGAATATTTAAAAATGAGTTTCAATAAATTGCCTTCTAATATTTCTTCTAATATGGTTTTGTACTAAAACCATCCAAGATGCAGATCAGTCTTCAATATTCTTCTCACCAGGACACAAGACTTCCCTCATATCTATGGCAATATTGTGGAGGACTGCAGTATCAATGTCTCCAAACATGCCTCTCAATAGGCACCGAAATTTTTGCTTCCACAAGCAAAAACACCTTTCGACAGTATTCTGAGTATGGATATGACACCTGTTGTATCTTTCCTGTTGTGGTGTAGAAGGGTTCAGCACTGGAGTAAATAAGTATGGGGTCCAGGGATAGCCACTGTCTCCTTGTAATATTCCAGAGAATGCACTAACTTCAAACCTCTGTTTTAATCTACATTCTCAGAATATTCTAAGAGTCATGTACACTGCCACACCACCTGGTAACTAAGTCCATTATTTTCAGGTCTGCATCACATCACAAACCACCTGAAAAGTAAAAGCATATTAGAACTTAACATTCTACTCTTATAACAGGTTGCCAAAATCTGTTTTAACAAGCAATAAAACGATGCAGCAACACAGCCTCTTAGAGCTGTTTTAATAGCAATTAGTTATGTTAATCTACCTAATTAGGAGAACTTCTACCATGAGTTTTCTGTGACTTACTCGCTAGCGATGGTGTAAGACAAATGTATGAGTTCTTTGAATAACCACTAAAAGCACTGTTCAGTTTAGGCATACATTTAGTCACTAGCGAATGCATCACAGTAAACTCATGGTAGGCCCGAGCAATCTCAGCTAAGAAATATTATCTATATAATGATTTATGCCTCACTTGGAAGTTATAAGATAATTAAAATATAGAAATATTTTCGTAATTTACCTGCACATTATTTGAAAAATATCTGGCCCCCATCGGCATTTATTTTCTTTATTCAGAGCACCAGAGTACCTACAGTCAATTGCACCTATGACTGTAGAATAATTCCTACTGCGCAATTCTTCCATAGTTTTCTCCTGTTCATTTAAAGTAGCAGGCATTTTTATAAATCTTCGGGACATCTGTGATAAAATTTCTGGTACTTTTTTACAAGTTTTGCTGATGACTGGTTAGATAGACGTCGCTAACACATCAAGAACTTCCAAATGTATGTTAAAAATCAATTTTTAATGATTTGTTAAAGAAAAACCACTGAAATAAATTGAAATCAATTGAAATACGCACGGAACAAAATCAAAGATAACCTCAAACGTCAAACTTAGTCCATAGATAAACTAGGGGTCTCGGCGGTTTAACTTTAGTACCATAGATAGTCCACGGACTAATGATAAACTTCGTTTTGTAATAACGTTTTACTTAATCCGTGGTTTAAACTCTGTTTAATCCCTGTACTAATTTTAGGGCGACTTTCATCACTGATATTTAAACGTGATTAACGCTAAACGTGTTTAATACATAGTTCTGTCTCTGTCATCTGTTTGAATGTGACAGGGACAGAAATACGTTTTAAACACGTTTAGCGTTAATCGCGTTTAAATATCATTGGTGAAATCGGGCCTTAGTCTGCGTTTTGTAATAAGGGGGTTAAAGTTTTACTCGTAATCAATTTAATACAATTGTAGGTATATACAGGGTGTTAATTGTGTTTTGCAACGGTGCCCCTAACCGTGTACTTAATTTGCCAAAGCAATTTTAGTAAACAACTGAAAAGTTTTATGTGTTAAAAATATATTTACTGTCTTTAATACCTTGAAATATGTTGAGGTTGATGGAAGTTGGGTGCGTATCAAGTAAAACCAGACGTTTGTAGTAACATGTTGTATTGACAAAGGTTCCAATACAAGAGCGCGATTTAATTAAAATACATTATATTTAACTATACTAATTAGTAGGTCATCAGCGACATACGTCATGTTGCAGAGCGTAACAGTAAGTTACGGTGCAAGTCTAAATACGGCTATACTACACCTCCCCCGAAAGTCATTCTTTATCCCCGGAGAAAAAGAAAAAAAAAATGTGACGTACATCGTTGAGAACCTAATTACACAAAATAAAATACAAATAAAATAAAAACAAATTACACATTTTTTCGGCTATACTACAACCTCTACCTGTGGCTCTTTTTCAAAATGACTGTTGTTTTTTTTACTCTAATGAAATTAGGTTCACCTATCGCCAGGTGCAAAGATCGGTTTTAAAACCTTTCAATTCTTTTTTTTTTGTTAATTTAATCTTATCTCCATCAACTTAATATCATCATCATCATCTTTTGGTAATATTAGTATTTGTCTTTTTAAAGCGTCACTTAGAGACTGTCACTAAATACCTAGTATGCGTTAAATTATTTTACTTTTCAGCATTAATAATGTAATTTTTCGACCGTACCGTCGCCGTCGTTAACGACTCAGTAGCTCAATGGTTACAGCATTAGCACGGACAGTGCATGGTCGTGGGTTCGAGTCCCATCGGAGTTAGTAGTAAGATGAGTCGTTTTTTTAATAAGTACCTACTTCACTTTCTATAGTATGTATGTATGGGTTATTTATGAAATAATAATTCAACAACTCGGAAAGAAACAACACAATTTGCAACCCTATGTAAGACACTAACAATTTAGCGCACTTAAAACGAACCAATCTCAATAAACGTGTAAAATTTACCTTACACTCAATCGCCACAACCGAGTCAACATTAATTATATTTCGATTTCAAGAATCACCGGACCGTTTTAACGTCTCTATTTCCTAACTAAAGCGTCTGTAACAAATCCGTCCGGCGGACGCAATCTACGGACCTAAAACAAACAATTACTTCGGTTTATTTGAAAAGGCGAGCAAAAAGCGGAGCAATCAAATCGGTGCAGCTACCGTACGGCAAAAAGCGGGATGCGCGCCCGATGTTACGGCCAGAACGTAATAAGGTAGCCGCCGATCCGCAGATTGTTCCCGACTTTCTCTAGGCTTCGAAACAATTGAACTAGGTACTGCTTTTGTTACTTTTTGATTTTTGGTTGACAAATGTACTCAAACGGCAGATAGTAACAGCCGTTATTGCGTACTTCTTTTGTTTAGAGGTTGCCTACCATTAGATCTTATTGCGGTTTTGTTTAGGACCTAAACTGATCTGTTTCGCTTATTCGTACCACGATTCTATTGCGTCTATGACAAGCGATCCAGCGACATGACACAGCCGCTTAACTGTCATGAACTCTTATTTGAACTCGAACTCAACGAACTCGTCGAACTAACATGACACCTCCAGGCTATACCCATCCTTTTCACTCTCCGGGCATGAAAGAATCGAGTAAAAAAGACGGATAGAAGAAATAAGTACACAAATCTTTTGTTCATTTACATTCAGCAATTCATTTGCGATTCAGTTTTAAGAAGGTCATGGTACGAAATAAAGCAATTCATTTTAGGAACCTATTCTGAATCGCACCAGTTTTGAATCGCTTATAGTTGATGGTAGGCACCCGGAACTCCTTCCTGATATTCATTTAAAAATTTGTTAGGTGACTCTTGACGTACACGCATGGAACACTTGACTGGCAATTGTTACAAGAAACAATTGATCGTAGGTACTTCTTTCTTTTGCATTATGTCTGAATTGAGTTCTTCTTCATTTTTGCTGGTCAACAAACTCATACGCATGGTACACCCGTACGGCAAAAAGCGGGATGCGCGCCCGATGTAACGGCCAGAACGTAATAAGGTAGCCGCCGATTAGCAAATTGTTCCAGACTTTCTCTAGGCTTCGAAACAATTGAACTATGTACTGCTTTTGTATAATTCTTAATTTTAGGTTGACAGTTGAGACTTGCATGGAAAACTCAATCAGCAACTTGTTACTAGAGTAGCTACACTTCATCTGGCTTTGAACTGTAGATCGGCGGCTTCTCCTTCATCTTCCATAGGCATTGAAACATTTGAACTATCTGCTAATAGGTCTTTCTGACTAAAATTCGTCTGAAATTGATAAAATAAATAATGAAACACACGCATGGAATAGTAATATAAGCAGTGTCCCACTCTGCAAAGGTTTTTATGTGTATTGAATTACGTACTTACGAACTTTTTGAGTACAGCTCTTCCTGACCAAAGTCCTTCTTGATTTTCAGTTGACACCCATGGTACGGCCCAAATGGTGTATTTAACTAGCTCGCTACTAACTTTTATTCTATCTCTGATAACTGTTTGGGAATTACTCTATATAGTTTGCCCAGGTTAAGTAACAAGCATAAAATTTTTATTTGTAGCTCAGTTCAAATTTTTATTTTTATAAACAACTAGCGCTCCACCCGCGACTTTGGCTGCGTGAAATTTAAATATTCACAAAAGTTTCATACAAACTCTGACCACGTCTATTAACCCCTTGGGGAGAGAATTTAAAAAAAATAGTGCTCTCTTAGTGCTCCCCTACTCTCCCCAAAGAACTTACATGCCAAATTTCAGCTTATTGCGTTCAGTACAGTGCCACAATCTTTTCTGTTCCGGTGGCGAAAATGTGAAACTAACGTGTTTTTTTAAATGTCATTTTGCTGTCAAGTTCATGTCCAACCATAGCACTGGTGGCGGCTGAAGTTCTTAGAAGTCAAGGCCGGAAAAATTGCTACAAAAAATAATAAAAAAGTACATAGCGCCGCTGTCACCGGAACAGAAAAGATTGTGCCACTGTAGTTTCGGCTGTGCGATGTCAGTCAGTCAGTCAGTAACACAAGAGTTTTTATATAAAGACGCGTTAGCGCTCCACTCGCGACTACGTCTGAGTGGATCCCTTTTTTACACTCTTAGAGGGGGAATTTCCAAAAATCCTCTCTAGTCCTCCCCTACACTACCCAAGGAACATACATGCCAAATTTCAGCTTCTTGCGCCCAGTAATTTTGGCTGTGTGTCATCTATAGGAAAAATGTGAAAGTAAAAAACCACGAGCCCTTTAAGTAGCTTTCAGGCGGGAACTATCACACAGCTTACTATCACATTTTTCCTATACTTACAGAATTGCATTGTGAATGCATAAAAATAATTTAAAACCTTGTGTGTCATCTGTCAGTCAGTCAGTAACGCAAGATAGATATAGATTGTTTAAAAAAGCTAGGTAGGACATAAATTAATTTACAAAAATATGATCAATCTTTTAAAGCTACAGTCCCCAGATGCTCTTCCCAAAGACCATGAATCAGCTGGAAGCGTAGCAAATCCATCGCAAGGTGACACACTTTCTGCCGCACCGCAGCGAATCATCCGAACCCTGAGATTTTCATAAATAACGCACAAGATTTTCGGACAATGAATAAAATGATTCGTTTCACTCCAACCAGCTGCAGTAAGGAGCTTGAATCGTGCGATTTGATACGCGCCTCCATCAACTTGCCTTTGTCAAAAGGCGAACTAATAAAGTTTAGCAGATGTGATTTTCTAAACAAGACACTAACAAATGGTAGCTGGAAGCGAGATAACATCGCAAGAAAATGAATGTTGATCGTGAAAGGTAATTTTCTCCTTGTGATATGATTAATGTTGTAAGATGCTCCTTCGTCAGATTAAGAACATTTCTGAACTTATAATAAAATTTGTTTGATGTAAGCGAAAATGTAAGATTGCAAACATTGAACATTGTTTTTTATAATTTGATGGAACAAAATTATCTTGAATAAAAAAAGCAGTCAAGTAACTAAAATATAGCGGAATATTTAATCTATACATAACTTTGACTTCATTACCAATTACAAAAACACTTGTTTTCAACTAGGTTTCGACAATATTTGATTTTGAACTGTAAACGTTTATACGGTCCACAAGAAATCTTCATTAAATCCAGCCGAGTAAATCCAGTTAGCTTTAATTAAATACCGCCACACGTTCAATTTAGAATTAATCACATCCCATCGATTGTTCCACAACACCGCCAGGAATTCTCGATACGTATCAGATAAAAACAACTGATCGTCATTCGATTTTATTTGTCCGGCGAGCACGCGGCGACTACTACGCAAAAGCAAAAATGCCCCGTTAAAATCCCATATCGAGAATGTCCTACTAAATTCTCATCCACACAATGGAGGGACCAGCATCATTATGTTCTATTGTCACGATTTTAAAAATTTCAAATAGCGAATTCGTCAAACGTAAAACAATTCGATACGCGTTCGAATTTGTTGTTCGGGTTGACTTCAATTCAATTTCTTCGACGTCCAAACTGTTCGCGTGAATTGGGTCGCGTAAACGGGACCGCCCTTTTGGGACCAAAAACGTTATTTTTTTCACACAGATTGCGCGTTCTTTGATCTCCAGAATGTGTGCGTTAAGCGTTTCCTTCGCTTTGTGTGAGCGCTGTGTGTGTCTTGTACCTACACCGTCTCGCCAACGACACCCAGCGGGATGTAAAAATGAAGCAAGAGCAATTCCCAATTATTTCTTGTTTTGCTCTTTTAAGTTGGAAGTGTTGAGTCAAGTGCTAAAACCACACATGTTTTTTCGCACGAGTCTCGTTTTAGACCTAACACCAGTGACATGTTGTAATATGCTTTGTTCGCCTTTATTTGTGATCCCATTTTCTTTTCTTTTAAGAAATAACAATGTATTATGAATTGGGTATAATAAATTATAAGTTTTTCTCTTCTTGTTTTCTCCTCCTCGTTAACAAAGTCCTATATCTAATTACCTACGCACTTTCGTTTAGAATAACTGGGTATGATATCTTATAATGTGAAATAAATACTGTTTGCTGAAAATTTACTCAAAACCGCACTTAACAAATTATTTAATAATGCAGGCGCGATAAGTTTTTATTTTAGTAATTTAAACCTAAAAAAATCCTGTAGAGAACAAAACTAAAACGCGGGCAAGGTCGGAAGCATCCACCTGCAGGTATTAATACTGAGCATAAAAATTACCTACATCATTATAATTCTACCACAGAATACAGAAATACTAGGACGACTAGTACTTAATTTCATTCACACTTAAGTTCATCGTTCCTTTTAATATCTCCAGCAGATTTCCCATAACCATTAAAAGTCCTTTACATCGTCTTAAGCAGTAGAAATGCTCATATTACAGAATCCTTAATTCAGCTATAACAATCTCCTTGGTCGTTACCCAGGCAACTAGACTCATATCCAGTTGCAAACATTCTGACCGTGTAACATGTGATTCGTTCGTGTTCGTGCGAAGCGCCCGTTTTGTCGCTTCATGATTACTTGAGCTGTCAGCTCTGCGCTGGGTTGCACCTCGTAAAATGAGCAACGAATAAAGTTACTACACTGGGGGTGTGCCAGCCAGTATTGTTTTATCACATGTTTTCATTATATTTCTTGTAAGTTCCCTCTTTTACTTTTGACGTTGTTTTGCTCATATTTGCAGTGATTGCATCTTTTTTAGGATTTGATTGCAAACATTTTGTTATATCACATGTTTTCATTAAGTTTCTCCTTGTATGTAACTTAAAGGTGCTTTTCCTTGTTTTTAAACCTGCTTTCATAATGTTTCTTTCATATTTATCATCATCATCATTTTGTGGTGAATGAGCCATTTCAGTTGCAAGTCATTTCTAACGCTTTCAGCTCAGTATTTAATGACTGCTAGATATTTTCTACTGGCAATAAAATGTATTCTTAGGTTTTTATTTTAGTTACTATCAACATAATCAGGCGTAAAACATGTTTAAATAAATACTCCTACGAACTTTTCATTTGATTATTGACATAACTTGTAGGGCATAGAAATATCTATGCATGCTATACGCAGAGAAAACGTTCATACCAGATTATCGTAAAGTGTTTTACGCTCGAAATTTACTAGCCACCAGCAACGTTTATATCATTTTAAGTGACATTAAAATTTAATTCTCGTGGTTAACAAGATAACGTTACACCAACGTCAAACAGGGCTTTACATGTATCTATCCCGTAAATTATGTCCTCGATATATTAAGGTCGTAAATAATTATAAAAACATCGTATCTCACAATTATAAGGTGAAGCATGAACATAAAAAACATTCTTCGGTGGGTCTCGCGTTCCCGTGGGGTCTGAACAAATAATATTTTATAAGTGAACGTGAATAGTTTGGGGACCAAAATACGCATTATTGTTCCGTGTGCGGTCTCCTACAAAGGTGACACAGGCGTTACTAATTTGTATTCGAGAATAAAAAATGCCCTCATAATTACATCGAAAGCAAAACGTGGGTACAAACGAGGACCGTGCGGATTTCTTTGTAGTATCATTTACCGGCATACATGCTGTGCGTCGAATTTTCGCTTGGCCGGGGTTAAGTTGTTCATTTTACACAAAAGATGCACCGTTACAAATGTCAAAAGTGTCGAAATTAATGGCGACAGCCTTTTATTTCCCCCCATTGTCTCCGAATAAAGCTCGCTTTGTCTAGAATAGACGTAATAATGGTACTGTTTAGCGTCAAACCTTTTGTGTAGGTCCAAAAAATAAGTCTCAGAGTGATGAATAGGTCGCGTGGCGAGCACGACGAGACGTCTTAGCGATTTTTCTCGCATATTAAAAGAATAAAAGATCAAAGAGTTTGGAACACGAGCTGTGTTAGTTTTGATGCCATTTTAAATGTAAAAACTCTCAAAAGACGCCTGCGGAGTGCTCGAAAAATCTATAAGTTAAACACTGGAACCTTTAATTAAAGTGACTGGGGTAACAAAGCGGCACGCTATTTCTGAAAGAAAATCATCGATCTTGTTTTCTTTGCCAACTTAGTATTAAATAAATATTCACTTTCTTTTGCTTGTGAAGATATAAAATACGCACGAGAGATCTGAATACTAGCGGAACAGGTATGCTCGAGAAAATGCGTGCAGAAAATGATAAAGATTTACATTCTGACACGCTCCCTAACACTATGATCTAGCTTATTTGGTCGTAGTATGATTACAGTTAAGTTAATTCCGGGTTTGCAGCCGATATTCTCAAAACGATAACATCTGAGTCTACATTTATAATACATAGTTATATAGAACAAGTCGTAGCAGCATAAACGACGAATTCCTCCTGATTGAAAAAAAAGACAAATGTCAAATAACTCATAAAGAATTAGCGACATAAGCAGAAATATAGGCTTCAGATTTTAATTTACGATTATCCTTTTCCAAATATCGGATTGCAATGGTTATATTTTATAAGTCAGAATGACATTTTACGAGTTAAAGGATAATTAAATTTGCAACGAAACAAATTAATAAAATAACTTTTTGATTAAAATACTATTAAAACTCCAAAGGAAATTCTTTAGAGATGAGCACGATCGATTTGAATATTTAATAACTTTAAATCATTTCAGTGGATGGGCATTTTTAGAATCCTTTTCTAAATATTAACAACGTTTCGATGCCACAAACTAAATTATATTTTGACATGAGAACGCACAGCATTCGGTCCTCGCGGTGACACGATAAATTTTCTATGCAAATTGTAAGATATTTGCGAGATAGGATTTCGGAGAAAAAATTCTGTAGAGAGAATCGCCAATCGACACGCGAAGAATTTTTTAGACTGGCCTCTTTAAATTTCACAGGAAACAACATTAACATAATGCCTTTTGTTTGAAGAAATCAGGAGATCACAATAAAACCTTCAACAAAGTTTTTTGTTGTTTTAGACAGTTTTAAATTATTTATAATTTGAGTAACATTTCGTTTTCGCACTGACGTTTTGCATTCTTATGTATATAGTATTGCGTTCTTGGTATAGGTAGGTAAGTACTTACCTAGTTAACTTAGTTATCATCATAATATTTCGGAATTTTGCGTTAAATGCTGAAGTTACAGGGTCGACAACATCTAACTAAATGCTTGAATTTAAAGAAAAACAAAATTTTGTTATTGAGATAAGATATTTCTAGACTATTTCTATCTTCATCTACCTTTGTGACGGTTAAGGTAAAGAATTATGACGTCATTACTCAGTGTTATTGAATCCTCGAGTAGTTATAACTTCTAATCTATAATATCCTGGTCATAATATGTAAAAATATCGAATTTACTAAAATTAATTAAAATATACTTAAGTTTACGTAAAATTTTCAATACCAACTTAGAAAAACTATTGGAAACCTTAATAAAATTTTATAATAATGAGGGAGAATGAATAAAATTTTGAAGATCCCAATGTTTTAAGTACTAATTTCATTTCGTTAAACGACTTGGTTTTTTATTATTTGAATAATAATAGGTGGTTGCTGTAAGTATATACCAATACTTTTTCTAATGTTTTGCCACCCCAAACAAACTATAGGAAAAGCAGAAAAAGTAAACTGTGTATTTTTATAAAATAGAACGAGTGTTTAAGTAGAGATTATTATCGATAAGAAAGTGTGAGAAAGCTTAAAATCTAATCGTTAAGCAATCTCCAACCTTTTTTCGAATCAGTGGTCAGTCGAAATATGGCAGATGTTAATGAAAGATCAGACAAAGAAAACTTCCTTGTACGATAACATTTTAGCACGTTTTGTTAAACCATAGATTAGTGATGAGAGAATAAACAATAAGAATGGATTCTGCACCTGCTTTTGAACTGTTGCATGACGCATGTTGCATACTACAAATGCTTTCCCAACCGTTTTTCGTAACACTTTACATTGTTACATCGTTCTGTGCATTTTTAAGTCTTACTTTTCTAATTTATTGTCTAGAAAGATGCGTGATAGGAAATGAAGTGAACTCTTTTTGCGCACCATAAAATTTTTATAATACTATCTTCTGCGGCAATCGCGATTCAATTCAAATGTTGCTTACTTAGAAAACAGCAGTGTTTTAGGATGCAAAAAAGAAATTCCGATACTGGGAATCGAACCCGAGCCTCCTGGGTGAGAGCCAGGTATCCTAGCTACTAGACCATACCGGGTGTGTAATATATGATATAACAACATTTCGTATAATACTCACAAAATATAACAACACATTACATAAAATCATTTCATATAACGTTCATTTTGTATAATCAACGAATGATATAAATTCAAAATATATCATTTTAACCCGTATAATGAACATTTGATATAAAAACGTTTCATATAATAAACATTTACTATAACACTTACAT
Source organism: Crambus lathoniellus (assembly GCA_949710035.1). NCBI lineage: Eukaryota > Metazoa > Arthropoda > Insecta > Lepidoptera > Crambidae > Crambus > Crambus lathoniellus. The sequence goes on from OX453310.1 coordinate 21,123,722, forward strand.
TGTATAATATTTAAAACACAGAATGGTTATATAACATAACATCATTTCATATAACGTTCATTTAGTATAATCAACGAATAACTATTTCTGGCGCTTCGCCGGCCGCTGCCGCTGCACGCTCGCTTCGCTCGCTCGGCTCGCGCTTTCTTTTGTTCACAGTTCTAACCTAACCTATTATAAATTGTTTTGTCACGGTTGTGGCTTTTAATGGGGGGCCCTGCTCCTTTGCCTACACTATACATTTAATTAACTAAATTGATGATTATATAAAACAAAATTATATCAAATTAAATTATTACATATGATGATTATAATTAGGAAATAAAATTATATCAAATGACCGTTATAGCAAATGAGATGTACATAAAATATTTTTATATAAAATGAGAGTTATGTTAAATGATATTATATAAAATGATGATTACATATATGAAATAAACATTATGTAAAATGAAATTAGTTGAAGTGTTGTTATGACAAACGTTTATTATGTCATATGAACGTTATTGAAATGAAATTATACCAAATGAAATTATTATCATTCATTACGCACCCGACCATATCGGATCTGCTGAAGCAGCTGAAAATATCAATAAAAAACTAAACCGCTTGTTCTTTTTGGGATAATACTAGCTTTCCGCCCGCGGCTTCGCCCGCGTGGTATACACGACGTTGTCCCGCGGGAATGTGAAATTTTTCCGGGATAAAAAGTAGCCTATGTTCCTCTCCAGGCCACAAAGTATCTGTGTCCCAAATTTCAGCCAAATCCATTGAGCCGTTTTGGCGAGATTCAGTAACAAACATACAAACATCTAAACATCCAAACATCTAAACTTTCACATTTATAATATTAGTAGGATTAGTAGGATTATTAATTTCTGAGTAATTCCAATAAAATTCTTTGTTTCACATGCATGTGTTGTTTACTTGTAATTTGTTTGTTATGCTCATGTAATCGTCTTTAGATACTTTTACCAAAATATTTAGATTGTGCTTTTACTATGTCTATAGTGTACAAATGTTCTGTCTCAAAGTGTTACAAAATTAAATGTTAGTAAGCCTAAAATAAAAAATAATAGAAATAGGTTTATTTGGTTTAATTGACTTTTTCCGAGTGTTTACTTTCGAAAATTATTAGAATGTGATTCGGAGTACATATTTTAAACCAAGTAAAACATAACGACGGTACTTAGCGCTTTGCTAACGTTGTCGTTATAAAGTCTTTTTCTCATTCCTCTTCATTAGGTTAGGTATTACGACGAAGCAAAAATGATTTTTTTTCTTAAAAAAAACGATAAGTATAATTATCCCATCATAATAATGTCCCAAAAAGTGAAATCTTTTGGTACATATCGCGGCTAACTGAAGATCAAAGAGAGCATAAACAGAGTACTTGGAGCCAAAATATGATTTACACTTATTTCATTAATTTCCTATATTCTTTGTTACACTTAATAACTTTAACTTATCAGCACTAAGCGTGTGTTCGATCCCAAGATCCATCTGCAGTGGGTAGGCTACCTATTATCATTTCTCGATATGGTATGTGCGGTGCATTGTGCAAGGTGCCCAGACCACCCACGGGATGTTGTACTTCTGTGCCTCATTGTACTGTCGCTAAGCATAGTGTTGTTCGTGACAGTACAACTTTAGAAAATTATCGGTCCTTTAAAACGCGACCGATTTGTGTTCAATGTTTTCAATAAGTTAGTGTGAAAAACAAAGGGATCAAATCTGATGTCTATGTAGGCACAGGCGACTATATATTCGTACTGTGTATGTTAGCACACTATATGACAATGTGTATCCTACTAATCCTACTATAATATTATAAATGTGAAAGTTTAGATGTTTGGATGTTTGGATGTTTAGATGTTTGGATGTTTGTTACTCAATCACGCCAAAACGGCTGAACGGATTTGGCTGAAATTTGGGATACAGATACTTTGTAGCCTGGAGAGGAACATAGGCTACTTTTTATCCCGAAAAAACGTCACATTCCCGCGGGATAACGTCGTGTAGTCCACGCGGGCGAAGCCGCGGGCGGAAAGCTAGAACTTTAATATTATTATTATTATATTTTGAAACATATCCTTATATATATCATTATCCTTATATTTTGACGACGTCCGTGGCCGAGTGGTGTACGCACCGGTTTTCAAGGTGCCGATATCTCTGGAGGTTCGATTCCCGGTCGGGTAAATATTGAAAACAAACTTTTTAATGTTTACATCATCACCTCGCCTTTTTCCTCATCATCATTTTATTTACCCGATCATCAACGTCTGGGTGTATGTGGTAATACCCGTCTTTCTTTCTAATTTCCATTAAGGAATGTGATGGTGTCAAATATTTTTTATTATTTATTTTCCTTTGTAAAAATTTAAGAAGATTAGATGCTTGCTCCATCTTGAAATCTAATTAACACTCATTTTACCTATAGTTATAATAATTTAAAGGCAGTTTTTATAAACAAAAAACTGTTTTTTATTTTTTTGTCAGTAATCACCTACTTACATATTCACTTTACTAGCTTCACGTAAATTGACGTTTACCTACTTACTTTTAACACGACAAATAAGTTACTGTACCATCTTTCATTTGACTGCGTTCGTTGTGTGGGAAGGCTCGGAAGCCAAACGATTAGATTAGTGTGAATGAGTGATCTCCTTTGAAGCTCTGGTGAGATGAAAATTAAAAATGGGGCGTCCTAAGTGCGTGAGTATTGGCATTTCGAGACCGATTGTGTGTGCCAATGGCTCGGAAATAATCCTGTTTGCCTTTTTCTGAAGAAACGTTTTGCTTTCGACATAGTTGGAACCTATCAAATTAGAAATTCTTTCGTGAATATATCTTCACGATATATTTAACTTATGTTAGAGATTAGTTTTGCACATGAATGTAGCTACGGCATTGATGTAAATATACTGAGCTACTGTATCTGTTTGTAAAGCCGTATGACGGAAGACCTTGTAAAGAATGGGACTCGGCAAAAAAATTCTAGGATTTCCGTCTCTTTAATCTTCTGTCATTGCATTTACTAGGTACATCTAACATTTATAACAGGATTTCTGTAGAATTATTCAAGGGGATTAGGTACTTACAATTGATTCTAATTAGAAGACTAATCAGGTGTATAAACCATTTATATGATATCCAATTAATTATCGATGGTATCTACGACATGATTTAGCTCAATAATACCAAGAAACCAGACGTCATGTCAATCAATTGAAGCCGGGTTTAACATTAAACACGTGTTGGGACATCAATAGACATATTATAATCTATAGCCGCTACTACGGAGTTTTTTTTATTCGAAAAGTATCTAAGTTTAAATATCATAAAACATCCTAGCATGAAGATGAACCTACTTAGTTACCAACTTGATCGCTGTTTAAAGTGAAAAAATGTATTCCTCACTATGGATTAATACTTTACACAGCGTTTATTTTCATCTAAAAAATAAATCTTGACATATAAAAAGACATAGTATATGCTTCCCCCCACTCAGTTTTTTCTTTACCAAAAATCGCTAAAACTCGGGCGAGCTAACATAACACTTGCAGGTTAAACCCGTTTCTTTCACTCGATTTTATCATGCCCGGAGAGTGAGAGGGACGGGTATAATCATTTATAGCAGTCCGGCTGTTCTAAACATGAATACCTTTAAATCAACAAACAATAATTTGAGTTTATAAATTAGGATAATCTATATTCTATTTTCATCGACTTTATATGACCTTGGTGCCTACCATCAACTTTTATTGCGGTGTTGTTTAGAACCTAAACTGATCTGCTTCGCTTATTCGTACCATGACAGCTTAATATCAATGACATAGCGAGTCAGTGATCATTCAATGACATTTCACAGCCGCTGAGCTGTCATCAACTCTTATTTGACTTATAACTCGGCCAAGCTAACATGACACCTGCAGGTTATACCCGTCCCTTTCACTCTCCGGGCATGACAGAATCGAGTGAAAGAGACAGGTAGAAGAAATAAGGACACAAATTGTTCGGTCATTCACATTTAGCAATTCATATGCGATCCAGTTTTTAGAAGGTCATAGTACGAAAGAAAGCAATTCATTTTAGGAACCTATTCTGTATCGCGCTAGTTTTGAATCGCTGTCTTAAAGTTGATGGTAGGCACCCTGGTTTTGTTTAGAACCTAATCTGGGGGCCGATTCTCAGGCAATCGAGAAAAGTTCACATTTATAGCTCGAAATTCAAATATAACACAGTTTTTGTATTGTCAGAATTTCACAATCGAAAAAGTTCGATCGAAAACCAGTCGAACGCTACGAGTGGTAAAAACCAATAGATGTTCGTATACGAACTTAGCTGTCAAAATGAATTTGTTGACATGTGAGACAGCTTAGTTTGTTTGAAACGTTCTAACTTTTCAATAGAAACCACAAACAAAATGTTCGACATACGAATTACCACACTGAAAAAGTTCGAATGCCTGAGAATCGGGCCCCTGATCTGCTTCGCTTATTCGTACCACGACAGCTTAATATCAATGACAGCGATTCAGTGATCATTCAATGACATTTCAATGCCGCTGAACTGTCATCAACTTTTATTTGACTTATAACTCGGCCAAGCTAACATGACACCTGCAGGTTATACCCGTCCCTTTCACTCTCCGGGCATGACCGAATAGAGTGAAAGAGACGGGTAGAAGAAATAAGGACACAAATCGTTCGGTCATTCATATTTAGCAATTCATTTGCGATCCAGTTTTTAGAAGGTCATAGTACGAAAGAAAGCAATTCATTTTAGGAACCTATTCTGCATCGCGCTATTTTTGAATCGCTGTCTTAAAGTTGATGGTAGGCACCCTTGTCTAGATATTCAACGGAGAAGTTATCCTTTACTATTTTACCAAAGCAATCAAAACTCGATTAAACTAAATCCTTCGAGTGAGAAACGGACCCGTGATACTATATCATTAGGTAACACCATGTGACCTATTTATCAAGCTAATTAATAGGTGACTGTGAACCGCAAACCATATGGTGTAATATTGAAGCTGGTGTCAAAAGTGACGTATCATTAGGTGCAAATTAGGTGTCAGTAATTACGGTGGTTGAGTGTCAGTCAGTTCTCGTCTTTGACTTGGATGCATGTAGCATATGGTACTAATTTGAGTGAAAAATATGATGTCCCCTATACTTTAAGAATAAGGAGTGGAAATTGGTTAAAATGATGACACTGAGCTTTTTGGTTTAACTTAGTGACATCTTAGGTGAAAATTATATGCTGTCTCTTTCTTTGTTATAAAAAAATGCAAAAATGAGGAAGGTATTGAAACATATATACTTAATATTAATATCTTTTACTCCAATATAATCCAGAAAGTGAATATAAATAGTACTGATAACTTAATAGAGAAGTAATACGTATTATCTTTTTTAGAAAAGAAAAGAGTAATTCTAACTGAACTAACTTGATAATAACTGAAATGAAATCCAATTGATCCAGTTGTAGAATACTAAATGGTCTGAGATGTCAAATGTTACCTACAATATTATTTAAAAATGGTATTACAAACAAATTACTCAAAACATGTGCATCCATGCATGTGATGTTTTCCTTTAAATCAGTCGTAATTTATGTAATTTTAACGATGTTTTATTTTTGTACTCATTTTTGAAAACCTAATAAATAAAATAAAAAAATATAACAACATAGAGTAACACATTTTATTTCATCGCAGTCTTATAAGAGTCTGACTGTGTCTATAACTCTATATTTTTGTATTACTGACATAATGTTTTCCCTAAAGGCGACATGAGACCCTTGTTAAGGGGTTATTGAGGTAACCTTCGTTGTTGATCCTGACTTTGGTGTTGGCATAGTAATAAATGTGTGACAAAGTTTTGGAAAAATTCCGCAATGGTAGGTCTTGTGTGACCAAAAATTTTGTATTTTGAGCTCTACTTGTATTTAGAATTGGACGTTAAGCTGTTGGTTCCAGCTGCACATGCAGTTGTTGACACCGACCAATCTTCATTGGGTCCGGATGGCGGGTCAGGGCCCATTTTCCTTACCCATCCATAAAGAAGACCTGTACTCCATCAGTGAGCACATTAAATAGACTTCTGATTATAATGATGAAATAACATGAATATTTGTTCAATATTGCTTCTAAATAATTCACCTTAATCCTATTGTACTTCAACAAAACATATCAGTTTTGTTTGCAGCCAATCTCATTAGAGGGCCGTTACTAGTTTTTAGAAGTCCATTATTCATCGATACCACTCGATACTTCCACATCCGCAAATGATGTACTCTACTTAAAATGTTACGAAAAAGATTTTTCACGTAAAATGACGTAAAGCCGTTATTTGGGTTGCAATCGTTAGTACCCACCAATTCTCATTGGGACTACATGGTAGGTCATGGCCCTTTCTCATTAGGAAGGCATGTGCTGTACCCTAGCAGTGGAGGAATCAAAATGGGTTATGATGATGATGAATCACTAATGAAATGGGATCTAGACTATTCAGCTAAATCACTGAACAAAATATATCAGTTTCGTTGGCAACCCATCTCATTGGAGGGCCCTAACTCTTTCTTAAAAGTCCATTAGTCACCGATGAAGCGACCGATACTTCCACATTCACGTTCCCGCAAATTATTTACTAAAAACGTTACAGAAAGGTTCTTTTCAGGTAAAGGCATTAATCCGTTCGTTGTTGTTAGTGGGCACCTACCAATCCGCATTGGGCCTTTATGGTGGGTCATGGCCCATTCTCATTAGGAAAGCCTGTGCTGTGCCCTAGCAGTGGAGAAATCAAAATGGATTATGATGAAGACGAAGCACTAAATGACATAGGTTCTAAATTATTAAGTTAGATCACTGAACAAAACATATCAGTTTCGTTGGCAACCCATCTCATTGGAGGGCTCTAACTCTTTATTAAAAATCCATTAGTTACCGATACTTCCACATTCACGTTCCCGCAAATGATTTAATAAAAATGTTACAGAAAGGTTCTTTTCAGGTAAAGGCATTAATCCGTTCGTTGTTGTTAGTGGGCACCTACCAATCCGCATTGGGCCTTTATGGTGGGTCATGGCCCATTCTCATTAGGAAAGCCTGTGCTGTGCCCTAGCAGTGGAGAAATCAAAATGGATTATGATTAAGACGAAGCACTAAATGACATAGGTTCTAAATTATTCAGTTAGATCACTGAACAAAACATATCAGTTTCGTTGGCAACCCATCTCATTGGAGGGCTCTAACTCTTTATTAAAAGTCCATTAGTCACCGATACTTCCACATTCACGTTCCCGCAAATGATTTACTAAAAACGTTACACAAAGGTTCTTTTCAGGTAAAGGCATTAATTCGTTCGTTGTTGTTAGTGGGCACCCACCAATCCGCATTGGGCCTTTATGGTGGGTCATGGCCCATTCTCATTAGGAAAGCCTGTGCTGTGCCCTAGCAGTGGAGAAATCAAAATGGATTATGATGTAGATGAAGCACTAAATGACATAAGTTCTAAATTATTCAGTTAGATCACTGAACAAAACATATCAGTTTCGTTTGCAACCCATCTCATTGGAGGGCCCTAACTCTTTATTTAAAAGTCCATTAGTCACCGATACTTCCACATCTACGTTCCCGCAAATGATTTACTAAAAACGTTACAAAAAGGAATTTTTCAGGTAAAGGCGTTGATCCGGTTGCAGTCGTTAGTACCCACCCATCCACATTGGGACTACAGGGTCATGACTCATTGTCACAAGGAAGGCCTGTGCTGTACCCTAGCAGTGGAGGAATCAAAATGGGTTATGATGATGATGAATCACTGAAATAGGTTCTAAATTTATTCAGCTGATATACATAATAATATATCACTGAACAAAACATATCAGTTTCGTTTGCAACCCATCTCATTGGAGGGCCCTAACTCTTTATTAAAAGTCCATTAGTCACCGATACTTCCACATCCACGTTCCCGCAAATGATTTACTAAAAACGTTACAAAAAGGAATTTTTCAGGTAAAGGCGTTGATCCGGTTGCAGTCGTTAGTACCCACCCATCCACATTGGGACTACAGGGTCATGGCTCATTGTCACAAGGAAGGCCTGTGCTGTACCCTAGCAGTGGAGGAATCAAAATGGGTTATGATGATGATGAATCACTGAAATAGGTTCTAAATTTATTCAGCTGATATACATAATAATATATCACTGAACAAAACATATCAGTTTCGTTTGCAACCCATCTCATTGGAGGGCCCTAACTCTTTATTAAAAGTCCATTAGTCACCGATACTTCCACATCCACGTTCCCGCAAATGATTTACTAAAAACGTTACAAAAAGGAATTTATGCCTCATCGGGGAGCGACCGCGGTGTCCGTATCACGATATCCTTCTTGATTTATTAACGTCCGTATCTCGTAGGTATAAAATAATACCAAGTCCATACGTAATGACTTCATTGAGGCGAAAAAATGTTTTTATTGCTTTTATAGATGACACATTTTTATCTTTAACCGATAACTTCGTGTGTGGTCAACAAACATTTTATGGTGTAGTTAATTTGTTTAATTGATGTGGAATGAAATAATTACTTTATAGTTGATGTGATGATGTAGCGTGCCGTATGGAAATTGCTGTCACGCTAACAACAATATAAAAAAGTAATTATGCCACCTATTGTTTGACATAACAATTGACTTTTGTTTGTTTTACATTTTGTTTACTGATTTAAAAGATTAATCCTACTAATATTATAAATGTGAAAGTTTGGATGTTTGGATGTTTGGATGTTTGGATGTTTGTTACTCAATCACGCCAAAACGGCTAAACGGATTTGGCTGAAATTTGGAACACAGATACTTTGTAGCCTGGAGAGGAACATAGGCTACTTTTTATCCCGGAAAAATAACAAATTCCCGCGGGATAATGTCGTGTAGTCCACGCGGGCGAAGCCGCGGGCGGAAAGCTAGTATTATATAAAAATGTTTTTTTTTGTTATTTTGAAGTATATATATTATTATTATCGGGCAGCGCAGGACCGATCGTTGTGGAGATCCTTGGGGGAGGCCTATGCCCAGCAGTGGGCGTCGTTCGGCTGACATGATGATGATGATGATGATATATATCATTGATATAATAAATGAACACCATTCAAGATTTATGAATACTTTGTTTCTAGCTAAATGTTTGTCACGATATAAAATTACGTGTTCATAAATTCATATTATTCAAATTGAACTGCTATAAATTTAAAATTTAAAACTAAATAAAATAACTATAAGTAATTGGAATCCTAAAAAATGCTTAAGTTTGCTTGCTGCAAAAAAATGCTAATTTAAATCAATCTAAGAATATGTTGATTTTTTTCTCTAGCTTTATCTTGCCTTTTCTCTTACTTACAATTTTAGTTTCACTTCAATCATCTTCCTATGATTTAGCTAATAAAACATTACTGTATTCAAAATCACACCTTAGTACGTAGTTAGCTTTTCATCGTAAGTAATTTAGTTCAGTGACAAGTGTTCAGAGAGTTCTTGATGAGCCAATCCAACTTATTTGTAAGTAAGATAATCCATAAAATTGTGTTGAAGAGGTTCGTTGGCGACAGCTGAGAGGTCGCGTTATGTACTTGACACGCGGCTGACTGCTTTGATGCTCCGAAGCCGTGTCAAAACTGACCTTACCCGTGAACTGAAACAGGCACTCCAAACAAAAGCACTTTATAAATAGGCTGGAGAGCACTTCGCGCCGCTACCATTCATCATCCGTTGAGTGCCCGTTCACAAAGATCGAAAGAACAGGGCAAATTATTATAGACTTAAATAGTTTTTCGAGGTATTAATTGGTAAGTAGTTTGTGGCAAGATGATATTTAAGAGCAGCTCCGAAGCATTCATTATGAAACATTTTGAGTAGCCAGCTGGCTTCATCTGAACAGCTGACCTACTGCACTCGCTAAACTTACCAGCTCCGATTTTTTTCCTTTTTATCCGTTACAAATAACGCTGGTCTGTGAGAAAAAATTCAGCCGATGGTTTCCGTGTCTCTCTATGTGAACGGGAACTTAGAAGACGAGGGCATCTCGACTTGCCGATACTCTCACTAACAAAGGGGATTATTGTTGAGAAACAAAACAGTTCGCGGCTCAGTGACAGCGCACAGCTTGCCAATTACGAGGCTAACGTGGCTCGAGCATGCAAGCCTCGCCGATTCGTGCCATGAGAACCTCCTTGTTTATACACTCACTTTATCTATGCAACGTATTACTTCCTCGGTGAACGTTTTGTTTGATCATATTTAAACCGGCCCATCCTATTACTTAACCGAACTTTATGCGACTGGTGTCTCATTAGAGCACGAATGCAGAGCACTATATTCCTATTTATCTAATCAAGTCACCGTAACTCTCTGATAAGCTTATGGGATATCCATTCGTTTGAAAACAGATACGTATTAAGTATCTGTTTTCAAATTTCTAAAGTCGCTTTGCTTTTATTTCTTGCTTGAGAACGGGAACACTTTTTGTTGAAATATCGTTATGGCTAATTTATTTAATCATAAGAACCATTTATCTGATAAAATAATTAGAAGTGGTAAAAAATGGGTTACCATTTTTTTCTAAACAATACTTTTGTGACGCAGCAAATTTTTAACAATCTGTCATTCATCATTACTTTTTCTGACCTACTGGTAGTCCGTAGTCTACTACTCTCCAAAAAAGGCGGCGAAATGAAATCGTCACTCAATATCTTGTATTGCCCATATTGTGTTTTAAGGGACCGAGATAAAAGGACAACTTGTAGATACTAAATGCTATACGCTACTCGCCGTCCACATGGATGTTTTAATGTCTTTATAAGTGCTGTCTGACACGAAGTTAATGAAACAGCCATTTTTATTGATCTACCTGCGGGTGACACGAATCCTCTGGCTCCTAACCCTACATTATGTTTTTCTTCAAATTAGTTACTATCTCCGTCTAACGCCCCGGCAAAGTAACGTAAGAACGAGACAGGATGCATTTCGAAAGAGCATTAGGACGAGACATTTCATTTGTTGAAACGACCCCCGTCATTTGATAAGCCGATGAGGTATTTTAGCGTTAATCCATTAGGATAGCAGGAAATATTTCAATTATTTTCAAATTATCTATTTCTTTCTGTAATAAAAAATGTATCTTATCCCAAACGACTCCATATTGAAACTAAATTAGTATGTCAAGAAAGATGATTTGTGAAGTGAAATACTTTAAGTTGTTGAGAAGCGTGATTATACTATCATATAAAGAGGAGAGGGATATTTCCATAATTTTATTACAATTTATGTTGAGATCAACAAGCTGTCGCCACCCGCATTCACACAATTGATGCAATCATCGGGAATGAGATTTTGGGGTGTGTAAAACGGAACTGTAATTGCATTGGCCACAACGAAATTATTGTTATAGTCACTATTCAATGATAATTCCATTTCGTGTCTGCGGGTATTGGGTCGTCAAAATAATTGCTTTTCTGACGACTGATAAAATTAATCTTAAAGCCAATAATGATTGATTAGTGGTTTTATCAATCATAATAATATAACTGTTTGTTGAATTCTCGATTGAAAATGCTAATAAACTCTTGAAACTTGTAACAGTTATTTTTAAATTATTGTGTGGTAGCCAAGACCAAAGGCCAACTTATTGAATGGAGTATATCGTTATGGAATTTTAGTCATAAATTATTGAAGTATGGAACAGAAAAGGGCTTCTGAATTCTGTTTGTACTTCACTATATCTTATCTGTAATATCACTCTTGCCTTTGTTCCAGTAATTTATCTTGGAGACGCTTATTCATGTGTTTAGAGATAAGTAATCTTTAGCGGACGAATAAATAAATCAAAGAAACCGTGAAAAGGTCATGCTATTACTGATGTAAATTATCGCAAGTGTGACTGTGATCTATGCCAGATACGTCTCAAACAATTTGTTATAATTGACAGTGAAACATAATCTATTCAGTGGAATCATAAAAATAATCTACAGGTGTTTTTCCTCACTTTAAAAATACTTTCATAAAATCTGTCGAATCTTCAAATTCTGCGTTCTGCATTAACTTCTGAGCGTTGAAATTACCCGAAATCAGGTTCACAGGCGTCTCAAATTAAAGCAAACGTAAACACGACCCACAAATTGTTTCGTGCAACGCGGAGACGCGGGGTGTGGTCGCGGCAGGCTGGGGGAGCCAAACAACGACATTTATTTGTAGCTAGCCACAAAATGTACTCAACTGTCCCGCAAGATTTATTCCCAAACATGCCGTAATCTTTCCTTTCGTGGGCGTCGACGCATTTGTTCAAACCGGAGCCAACCGAGCCAGATATTCACCCTTGTTGTATATTTTCGGTTAAAACAACCTTGATAAGCTCGGGTCGGACCTCCATATTCGGCGATAAAGGAAAATATGTTAATTTCACTGGTAAGGGAGAACCGATATGACCTACTAAGTGATTGGGTTCCTGATGCGTTGGCGTGTTTTGAATTCAAACTGAACGGACCCAGTTGAAATACCAACCAATGTTTACAAATTGCTAGGTGGGAGAAAACAGAATTTCACTTCAGCCTTCGATTGAGATGTTCGTTTTGAACGCCTTCAATTTAAGTAGCATCCCCTTTTTATAAGGGTTACCGGGGAAGAAGATTTTGTTAATAAAGTACACCATCTAATAACGATAATGTTTAATAAAAGAATTTACGCGATATCTCAAATAGCAATAAGATTCAAGCGAAATTAAAAAAGGGGCCTCGTAAAAACCTTAAAGTAGGTCAAATTATCCGTGAAATAAATCCACTTAGAGATGCAAAATATTGCCGAAACGGATGCCTTTTCTCACAATATGGCGCCACTAGAATTTCCATCTTTTATGAAATATTACGGATTACGTCGACGGCAGTTTCATAAAATCTAATTTTAATTAAAAAATAAGCAAACGGTAATTAATTTTGACGGCCTCTTCTCCCGGATACAATGGTACGAATTAATCGCCTAGCCAAATGCTCCGAGATAAATTGTATGAAAACTTCAGTGTTTTTATTTTTTAATCATTGAGATTATAATGGGATAAATTAATTTGTTACTTGCGTCTCCTCGTGGGTATAATTTGGATTCTTTACGTTTTCTTCTTGTTGGAATTGGACGTCGTATAAATTATTTAAAATTAGAAATTTCTTTTAATGAAAGCTGTGGAAAGGTGTTAATTTGGGTGGTTGTTGGTGGTGAACTAAATTAGAGCTTAATAGAGTTGGGAGTGAGTTGATTTTCGGAAGTTGCGGGCGGCGTTGCTTTATTTGGGCATATTGCCCCGAAATAATTAGGATTGGAATTTATAGATGTCATCGGCGGGACTTGATTTAAGGGCGGGAGTCGTGTCTGCTTTGTTTAAATAGAACGCTTTGAATCCGGCCCGTTGCTTGTTATCAACTTAACCGATATCTCTGTAGGTATTGGAAATTCAAAATTTTCACATAAATCTGTGTATTTATTGAATTAAAATTCTGTAAATTTAACTAGTAAATGTATCTACTTGTAAATGCATATCTTTTAGTAATTGATATTTAAATGTTATTTTAATTATGTAGTGGTATGTTAATGTGTAGATCTATTTCAATAAACAAACTAACACATTGGTAGTTGTTTACAATGTTTACGATCTTAGAACTTTTGGAAAATTATAATAAAGCTTAACTACAATATAAAACCGGAGATTAATAATTTTCATGTACTTATTAAGTAATCTCGATTGCTTCAAATTGACTAGCAATTTTCGTAACGTGAATACTCTATACATATACATCAATAATAATACCACTAGATATCGCTTCATGAACTAAAACAATACGCTTATAAGGTACCAACTGACTTTGATTTAAATAGAGAAAAAAAGGTTACGAATGTTACAATATTACGTCAAAAATGTCATGAACCGATAAGAAATACACTCCAATTTACACTCCAACCGGTTAAACAGTGTATTGTTGATCGAAGAAAACAATAATAAAAAATACAACCAGAAGGCCAAAAAAACAAATTCCTAAAGAATTTTCCCAGTAGTGATTTGAATGAATAGTTTTATCTGCGTCTCAATTTATACGTGCGATCGACTCCGGAACTACTGAATCAGATCGCAATCTTTCAAAATGACAAATGTCGAGCACAGTCCCTTATTTATCGTTCACGTTCTTGGTAAAATTAACTCGATTGGAATAACGAAAGACGTCGTATTAATCAGTGCCTTTTCTAACAAATTGTTAGTATGTGCCCGACAATTTTGGTAAACAAGAATGTTAGACGGTTTTTCACGGGGGTTAGTGGAGGGGACAAAAAGACAAGATTACATGATATATATTACGTGAGTCGGCTGGGTTTTCCTTTGTTTAAAATACGTTGAAGATAAAAATAAGGATCACAAAAAAACCTGTAGGTTAATTACTTCTCTTTAATATAACATTGAACTGATTTGTAAGTTATTTAAAATTTTACTTTTTTGCATTCACATATTACCTATTGAAAAATTGGAAATGAAGTATTTAGAAAAAATCGACCCGACTCACAACTAGCTATCCCATGCAAAATTGATCAGGTTGATGAGCAGTACTTATATTTGGGACGGTGAAAGAAATGTTTATATTTCGACCTGGGAAAGTTTTGCACTTTCATCAGCAGAATCACTCTATCAAATATTATTGCTTATTTTTTTTTATACCGTATACCATGTATAATAACAAACAGACATCTAACTAACAAAACATAATATTTAACACTTACAGTGACCATAAGTAAATTGATATCGCTATAAGATTGTTATAAACCGATACAAGAAATATTGAAACTGAATCTGATAAGTAAATAACGTTTATTGGCACTAAGGCCAGGCTTCCAGAAATCGCAAACCTTTAAATATTGAGATTATTCGTTTAATCTGATAAAAAAATGTATATCACGTTGCGATCGCACGACTTTTATTGTTAGCAATTCGATCGGTGGCTTTACTCGGACACCAGTTAGCTGCTATAAATATGAAAGTTATAATGTACTAGCTGTTATCTGCGGCTTCATCTATGTAGACGAAACGTAAGTAAGTCATAGAAATTGGGATAATAAACTGAAGTTGTTTTATTTTAATTAATTCCTTTCCCACTTTACTCACTTGGGTTGATGCGCCATAGCTCTAACTAGCTAAAATATAGATAGATCCGTATTATTCCTAGTTTAGGAAATAACCTAACTGCATACAATTTTTGTGCCCAATTTCAGTCTCTTTAGAATTATCTTGTCCGTTTAAGTTATCCTCGAGTCATCTACTGAGATTAAAAAATTAAAGTATAATCACCGAAATAGATTTATCTGTGAAAACGTTACAAATGGACAGAGAGACAAAATTACTATAGCATTTATAATATTGGTATGGCCGTATAAATATAAAAGGTAAGGTTTCTACCTTAACCCTTTGCTTAAGGCTCACCACAAGCGGATTATAGTCATTAGTCATTCCTACCGTCGAGAGAGCCTCGGGCCTTGGAGGCGCTTGGAAATGTAAAACATTTTTTAGAATATACCGCCACTTGTCCTATAAAAATATATATCCACCTTAGCACACTAGAAATAGAGTTCATTTTTATCTAGAAAACCGGTCAGATCCAGAGAATTTATACGAATACTAGTATCAAGATTTTATTTAGCTATCCATATCTCGGCATCAACTTTCAATTTCGAAAATGTTATTCTGGGATTATGTTGTGTTCGAACTACTTTTTATTAATTAGAAAAGTAAAAGGGTTGATTGGAAAAATATTATTTATTAGTATCGGTGGATAAGTAAAAACCAATTTGTGATAAATTACCGACTTAGGACTACTTACGAAAGGCTAAAGTTTGAAATGATGATAGAGGTCTAACGCCGTTTCTAAAACTGACTTTGAATGAAATACCTAACCTACAATTTGTAATGATTTTGATAAAAAAAATATTTTATACCTTTAATTCCTTACTAGTTTATACTTAAAACGGTCCAATGGATTAGATCAAACGCGGCAATTCCCGAAAAACTTTCTGTCCACCATCTACCCACTTTTGAGCAAATCAAACGTTTTATTGATCACATTCGTCCACCATCTTACTTCGCCCTAAAAGCGTATAAAACGTTATGTTCCCGTAAAGAGGTTTACTTACCCTTTGATTGTTTGTGATACGTTTCCCCGAAACTTTTGCGAAGGAAAAAAACTTGTGATTTCCTCTCTCACTATATGATTTATTTATTTCTATTGTACCCAAAGTAATCTTTTGGATAACGCGAAACGATATTGGCGTCCGTATGAGTTTGTTTACATCCGGTTTTTGTTAACTTTTATATCTTTTTTGAAAAAGGAAATAGTTAGGTAGGTATGTTCCTTTCTAGTAATTTCAGTTTTCTTAAAAACAACACTGGGTTAGAACATAGTCAATATAAGACAAATAAAACTTAGTTTTTACATAATTATGAGTCATATCATAAGCTTATTTCCCTGACCGATCCAATACTACTAACTTTGACGTTAATAATTAACCAAATATTCTTTCTTTCTTTCTTAATAACCAAAAATGATGCAAGGCGCAATACGAATTAACTTTAATAAATATTTACTACTATTCTAATACCCACATGATTATATTATCATTTCTGTAAAATTTTGGCAATAAGTAATACATTTTCGTAAACTAGCCTTCGTGGAACTCCATCTCAACAAAAATCTTTAATGACTAATATATCTGTATTTTCATTCAATAATCTGCGCAAATAGTTATTATGTTAACAATTTGATATACTGCGTGTGGCACAACTAGACAAAAGTCTATGGCCGAAAATTTATGATGTTTATCTTGTACAAAGAGGAATACAAAAGAATGTCATTTGCAGTCTTTTCGAAAAAGAGCTGTAAACAATTGGCGACTTTGACAAGCTCACAAAGCGACATAAAGGATTACGTACCACTCAACAAAAACCAACAACAGCAACTTTTTTGCCATTCCGTAATTTAAACTCTAGAGTCTTTAACGTAAGGTCGTTGACCAGATTTGCCAAGTCTTATTTCCGTTTAAAGAAGGTTTTGTTTTTTTAGGTGCACCTCATTTCTGAATAAATACTAAGCTTTGTGTCATTTACTTTAACTTAAACTGACGGGAGATTTTGCACGGACCTGTGTAAACACTCTATGTTCCAATGCCATTGTACTCGTATAAGACATATTATCACTTTCTCACAGCGATTTGTCAGATCGTCATCTGTTCCTTGAACAAACAATATGAGTATTGGTAATTTTAAGTGCAGATGCTTCAACATTATGTGCAGTTATAAATTGGATACCATTTGTAAAACAAAACATTTTTAGACACTCACTTACACCATCTCATAGGAAAACATAACGTTACTCTTTAAATTCTAAGCGTCATACTCAAAAGTGTTCCTTAGATTAAAACCACGCTTTGTGTGACTACCTGTTTACCATTAAGGTCTCTATATTGTACGTGATAGAGAACAAAGTCGCTTGACAAACATTTCCCCGTGGGACAAAAGAGTTTGTTAGAAATAATAACCATGTTTTTCTTATGTTTGTCTTTGAAGGAGATTTCAAACAACGTGCACATGGCAAAGCTCTTCAATCGAAAGCCCTCTAGTGGTGACATGAAAACTATTTGTCTTGGAAATAACTTGGTGACTTTCAACATCGGTTCCTCCGTAGTTGTGAGTTATTGCCGCATCCCCCTGCACACCGGTCGCCGTCTGCTAGTCTTGACACTGTTAATACATCATAGAACGTAAATATGATATTGAATCTTTATTTTCGCTTTGACAGTTTTGAGTTTGCGCTGGTGAACAAGGAATGGGATGTAGTTTATTATTCTTCGCGTCTTACGCTTGAGAATACTTTGTCTTTCTGTCTTATACAACAGTAGGTAGTTATGACTTCAAAAATAAAAAAGGTCAAAAATAAAATAACCAAAGAAATTTCACTAAATTGATTCTATACAATAAGGTAGCAATTCAGAATAGTATTTTCCATCTTGAATAAAGACACGAAACCTCTCAGGCACAATCAGAATAAATAAGAGATTTATTCAATGCTACAGCGCTACTTTCCATCAGCGTTCCCACTGTTTAGCACTCAATCTAAAACGACGTTTAAATAAAACGCATTCGAAATAAATCGTTGTAAAATTTGCGCCTAAGGCGTACGACAGCGGCGGACGAAGCTGGTTATTAAAACAGCTACACTATGTCATTATTCTCGAAACAAAAAAAAGGAGTGAATCGTAACATGCGCGCCACATATCATCGAGGAACTGGCACTTATGCGCGTAGTTTCTATCGTAAATCAAAGATATTAAACGGAATGGCGGAACCTCTTTCGAGTTCACAATATAAATCATGCAGGCGTAAGAAGACCTCTTCTACTCCTGATAGGGTCTTTGAATTCGCGCCGCGCGTAAATCATTTGCATGTGGGAAAAACAAAAAAGTTCGAATGACCTCGGTATTGTTGCGCGACATTAAGGTGAAGATCGGACCTTAAAATTTATCGCTGACGTATAAATGATCTACGATTTTGGTTGTAGCGGATAAAGGGGAATTCGAAAACAGCTTTGCTTGTATAATACTAGCGTCTGATCGCGACTTTGTTCGCGTAGACTCAGGTCAGGGTAGTAGTTTAGGTAGGTATTAATAATAGGCTATTCGACTATTTTTTTTACTTACTAACTACTTACTAGGATGGTGCAGCAACCCAAAGAGCTTCAACCCGGGTCTGTCTTGTGCCACCTCCTGCTAGTCATCCGCGTGGAGCTCGTGCAGATCCTTCTCAAGCTCGTCTCCCCAGTGGTATCTAGGAAACATATTTTTTACTTTTGAAAATATTTATCGTAATATTAGCAACACAATACAGGTATTATATTTATCAAATACTTATCTTAAATATTATCAGAGATATAATTCTCAGCAGAGCATCAAACATTCTAATTAGGCAAGGAGAGCGCATAGGTATGTGACGTCATTGGCCTGTAGCGCCATATTGTAAACATAAAACTGGGCAAAGTGAAATTAGGACACGGACATTTCATAACCGCCCTAGTTTATTACCATTAATATTTAAAAAAAAATCTCTATTTGTCACTCTTAAAGTGTGAATAATGATTCTGAACCGTGAAT
Source organism: Crambus lathoniellus (assembly GCA_949710035.1). Lineage (NCBI taxonomy): Eukaryota > Metazoa > Arthropoda > Insecta > Lepidoptera > Crambidae > Crambus > Crambus lathoniellus. The sequence goes on from OX453310.1 coordinate 21,142,951, forward strand.
TACCGATGAGTTAAATTGTTTCGATTCGGACAACTCGAAATGATGGTCAGCAAGGTTAAAGCGTAATGACAGACAAATTCGTTTAGACTTATTTGGTCACATAATTATTAACGTCTGTTAATTTCATAGTTAATTTGATTCGCATTGGTCTTGGTGACACCAGAGATTTATGCATTTGAAGTTGAGATTCTCGTAAATTTAGAGTTTTAACTGTTACTTTACGAAGAAAATAAGTAGAATCTTTATAATCTTTTGTCATTGTCATAAGTCAATGATATTTGCCATTGTCATAATATAATGAATGACAATGCATGTTTCAAAAAATGTAGTTTAAGGTGTAAATAACAATGGACAGTCCAATTATCGAATTTTTTCAGCTGTCCAAACATTTTTGGTCAGTGTGATCAAACATCGATAACCAAACTTAACAAGGTACACTTTCACTTCGCACGAGTCTTCGTGATCACAAACCTCTAAAAATTCTCCGTTTGCCAATAATCCTGCGTACTTTCGTTTTCATCTAAACATCTGCTTGAAATTGGTTTCTTTATAACATCTGATAAATTCATAATGGCTGCACTTTCTAGAGCACGTTTTTCTAACAATAGGTAACACATCAGCTGAGGTCAGATAATAAGGTGAAAACAGTTACGTAAACTTGATATCATAGCAAGAATCGTGTGTCCAGTCACTGCTCCATTATAATGGTTACTTTTATGGTTTGTAAAGTGTTCCGACAATAGTAAAAATAAGATTTTAGAATTTGTTAAAAGACAGTTGAAGACTCCATTGAAGTAAAATGAATTTAAGCTTCCATATTTACCACCTTTGAGCAGCAAGACACTCCGTGAGCTATAGCTTCTGCAAAAGTGCAGAAACGTATGTATGAAAGCATAAGGTCTTCCAGGTTATTTATCATGTGATTTTTCTGTTAATACTTACATCAATTTGATTTATTTGATGGACCCGCTGACACGTTGGTTCTGATTCTGAATGTACCTACCTGTGTGATGAACATATACCTTTGATAAGCACATCTTAGATTTCTGCGCGAACTCTTCAATGAAATAAAAATTCATTTTTACGGATTTACGAAAAAAAAATTAAAGGAACACAATTCAAAATTACCAATTATGTGTACAATACGCTTGATTAAATCCCAAAAAAGGTGGTATTATTTCAATCATCATATTATTATTATAATATTTGTGTTTGTTCTATATTTGGGTTTATGTATCCAAATATTTTGTACTGCCGTCGTTGGTTCTGATATCCACAACACAAATACCTGCCTAAGCTACTTATCTAGGATCTTCTAGGATCAATGTGCCTGATGTTGTCCGATTAATTTATTGTTATTTATCAATATACCCTAAAAAGATTACAAAGTGTCTCAAAAACAGATTATAGCTAGTACTATTCCGCTTAATTTATTTTTAAAGATTTTTTATTAAGACTATCAACGGATCTATTTAATGCTTTTTGTCATTAAAAATAAATTAATGCCTGTGTTAGGTACCCAACAGTAATTAAGCGGTTTTATAATGAGTTTGTTAGACTTTTATTCCTTTTCCATTGCGTAATATCACCGTTATTATAATACGTTTCAAATAGGATTGCATCTTTTATCGCCAACTATGGTGATGTCATTCTATGCATTTAGATGGTCGGTGTAAGTAGATTTTTATGTTGTATGATAAGCTTTCCGATATTAGCTTTGCTCATAAGTATGTGGTAGTTGGAAACTAGTTAGTACATTGTTACTACATAGTAACAATGAACTAGTTTCCAGATCAGTTTTAATAAATTTGGTTCAAGATTACGATCAGTCAAAATTTTTTGAAGTGAAAACTTCTTTAGCGGCGTTGTGCACTTTTTGTGATGGGTAAAAACTATTAAACTCGCGTCAGGGTCACGTGACCGTAAGACGATCACGTGACCGTAAGACGTACACGTGACCTGATCGAAAAACTGTTACAATGTCATTAGAATACAAAGGCAAATTTCGCTATCTATCCCAATGTTGTGATAGCTCTGGCACCTCGGTTAGAAAACAGGCGGCGCGCGGCGGCAGAACAAAAGACCTCGGTTCAAATCCAGTTCGTATTAATTTCTGTTTTTTTTTGTCCAAATTCCTTTTTTTTGTGAAAAGTCTAGGGAGCCCTTTATCAACGCATCTTATTCATCTCTAAGTATATTTTCTACAGATCAACGGGTTCAATCAAAAACGCACAACGTTAATATTCTAAGTTTTCACTTATGCCGGCACTCCCGGAGTGCAACTTGCTTTTTTTTTTATCCACGATGGGGTAGCACTTAGCCTTCATCTCACCTGATGTTGAGTGGTTATTAAAGTTATTGAAAAGGTTTTTTGTTGTCTTGAATAAAACGAGTTATAGTCTACTTAGAGCTCTTTGGAAATTAATAATTCTTAACCCTAAACACTTTGACTATTACAAACTACGATTATAACAGGCTTAGTTTTAATAGTGCCTAACTTTATATTCATGGATTTATTGAACTAACCTGTTACTGAATATGTAAAGCTATCGAAGCTTACGAAAATAGACTACCATCGATTTAATTAATTTGTTCTCCTCACACGACATAGCTACGCGACATTGACAAGGTCGACAAGCTGATTATATACATCGCAAGAACATTAAACACATACCTCCATTATTTACCTAATCAGATTAGGAGGAATATTATGTAAAATACCGTGTCGCGTCAAGAAACATGAAGCTGTCATTTTTAACGCGCGATAGATGGTGCGCTAACTCAGATAAATCGGTCGGAAGGCCCCGCTACATTGCCTTCCTTAACGACCTGTGGCGTGAATCAGTTTAGGGTTAAAGGTGATTTTCCTCGCCCTACTGTGTGAGTTTCCAGGAGATAAGATTTTTAATATTAAAGTCGATATTCGCGTGTTTGAATAAGACGTGCGACGCTTTTCATATTTTTCACGGTATATGAGATTTTCTGGGATGTCGTTGGTAATTCATGAGTTTTTAGCAATTGATGGGAAGTGTTTAGGTTTTATTACACTTGATCAAAAAGTGACTAACTATAGAGACTTTATCACTTATTATCTTCAAATCGAAAGTCAAGAAAAAGACGACCAACCGCAACAAATATCTAGATTACCCTTCTTTAGAATATTTAAATACAAGACTGATACCTCATTTACCGCAAGGCAAAATGTACGATTTCCATGGCCTATACTCTCTCACAACACTCATTAATGTATGTAAACTATTTTTCATCCCTCATTTCAACTTACCGTGCAGATTTTGTTAGTGCATGTCCATATTACACACCTGTGTTTTACTGTAAAACTATATAAAATTATCGAGGAATCCCTGACCCTGAAAATACAGCACAACTAGTTTCAGGGTCAGGGGTCTACTAATTCTTGTCTCGACTTATGTAAAACCCTAGATTTAATTTGTGTTTTGTACTAATTATGTACCTATTGTACTGTCGGGTTGTGAATAAATGATTATTTATTTATTTATTTATTATTATTTATAGGCATCTGTGGTCAACCACCAGACTTTAAGCAGCTTATTCATTCAAGGATTGTTTACATTTCAAATTTTCATTTTCAACCCATTTTCCCGAATACTATTTTGGTGTGACGTCTGAGATAGGTACTAGACTAATTAGAAAGTCTCGTAGAGGGATTGTCGATATCTAATACAATCTGTCAATAAGCTTAGCATACAATAAATAGCTCTTAATGACTGTTTACCCTAATTTAACTGTTCTTACCTTTCAATTCAGACGAAATAGTTCAGAGGTAACATTTCACCGACACTTTACATTCACTTCGCATTCGAACACATTTTTTTATGACAACAAACAAACCAATGAAAGTTAAGAGCAAAATGATAATATGTTAGTTGGTGATCGAATTTTAGAGAATCGACCTACTGCTAATGTTAATTCTGTCTCCTCCCCTTATAAAGTACGGTCGCGGAGCACGAAGAATCTCGTACAATGACCTGTTATTACCTGTCCCTGTCGCTCTCGCGTAAATATAGTTGCAGCTTGCTCACACAGATGCGATGACCGTCTCAAGGGATCTGTGCGAGCGTGGCGTACTATAATATACTATATTAATATATTATTACTATATTCCACTAACTGGAATCGCGCCGCCGGATGTTTGCAGAACCGTGGCACCCAATGCATGGCTACGAAAAAAGTGCCTCGAAGGCTAAAGAGTCGCAATAGTTTTTATAAGTGCGTCAAGCCTGCTACCACGGATGCCTTTTTAGCCAAAGATAAGATAAGTGGGAAAGCTCTGCCACCCTTCCACACCCTTATGTGCCCACCCAAGAAAAGCGCCTGGCCTTGAATTTCCCAGATCAGTATGGAGATCTTCCGTGCCCAAGTTGGTCGAAGTAAATACAACCAGTCCAGGTGGGGCTTCGCTAGTAACACAGATCTCGCGTGCAGGTGATTGATTGCTTTGCATGCCCGGACACCTGCACGCGAGAGGACCTCATGTTGGCTGCGGATAACGCCGTAAGAGTGGCTCAGTTTTGGGTCGACGTCATTTTTGATTTAAGCTTGCCGACGAAGAAGAAGAACATTAGCAGTAGGTCGATTCTCTTCGATCAACAACTATCATATCACTTTGCTCTTAACTTTAATAAAATTTGTTTGTTTGTTGTCATAAAAACTCGTGTTCGAGTAGTCTCAACCGCATCGATTACTAGTACACCTTCTTTAGAAAATTCAAACAGTAGACTGCTGAGACATCTGTGGTGAACTAATTTATTTAAGGATTGTTTACATATCAAGTCTGCAGCTTCGCCCCATTTTCCTGAATACTATTTCGGGGCAGTGACGTCACAGACACTATTAATTAAAAAGTCACGTAGAGGCAATGTCAATTCCCTTATGTGACGAACAATGGTACCGATCGGCGTTTGTTCATGGTGTTATGCCGTTACCTAGATTAATGTGCGTGCCTTCGCATGTGAAGAAAGATCTTTGTGGGAACCGCTTTTGGATGTGGAGTGATGTTTGGGGCATACTACGAGTTGTTTCGGCCAACTTTGAAAGAATTTGTGGTTAATGTGTTGTCGTCATTGCTTTATTTACAACACTTCTATCGCTGCATATGGGACCGGACTGATAATTTTTTATTTATTTAAAATGTTTTTAGAAGTATTTAGCAACACAACACAGGGTATTTATTTTCAAATATTTTACATATTTTCAGAGTTATAGTTTGTGCAACAGGGATTGAAAGCACCTTTAAAATTCAAAGTGGGTCTACATGAAAAAAAAAACCATTCCAAGAAAAATCTGAAATTATATGAGAAGTTTGTGTAAAGATAACAGAAAAAATAAAACGATGTCTCTAAATAGTAAACTTTTTCAGAAATCATTTTTTTTATCCACTACGGTGTAGCACTTAGTCTTCACACACCTGATGATAAGTGGTGATAAGGCTGAAGGTGAAAGTGCACTACTCCCGGAATCCTCAATCACTGAGGAACTGGCTATCTTATCTCTAACTGCCGGAACACAATAATGCTGAAAAGATCATTGTTATGGCGACAGACTTAGATAAGATTGTGGTAGCTAGCCAGGCGGACTAAGAACAAGTCCTACCACCAACCAAACCGAATACAATATGTACCCCCACTGGGAATCGAACCCGGGACCTCTGGGTCTAAAATCGGTGGTATGAACCACTAGACCACAGAGGCGGTTAAACGTTTCATCAACAAACTGAAACGTTTTTCAGTCACCATAAGCAGTTGTGGCGACGATTTGTAAATTAATTGTCCGCCTGTTTGCCCATCCACCTGTCCACCTGTCCGCCGTCTATTCTACTTTTGAAGGACTGTACGTAAGGTAACATTTTCAAATATTTATATTTATGATTGTACGGAACCCTCGGTGCGCGACATTTCATTACTAGCCTTCCACCCGCGGCTTTACCCGCGTGGACTAAACGACGATATCCCGCGGGAAGGTGATATTTTTCCGGTATAAAAGGTAGCCTATGTCACTCTCCAGCTCCCAAACTATCCCTATACCAAAAATCATGTCGATCCGTTGCTTCGTTTTGACGTGAAAGATGGACAAACAAACAAACACTTATTTATAATATTAGTATGGACAGTCACATTTCACCAAAATCTGCGGTGATCGTTGGACAATAATGAAAATAACCTCCTCCTTTTCAATTTTTGAAGTCGGTTAAAAATTACTAAGGTCACTATACACTATACAGGGTGTTAGGGGCACCTTTGCAAAAACTTTAACCATGGCTTCAGACCATCATGCTGTGTTCAGCCAAAAGCGTTTGTTTTCCGACAAAAATTACGTAACGTAACAACGTACAGCTAGAATTTTTGTCGGAAATGAAAAAAATAATTCAACTTTTTATACAAATTTTGCAACTAATCGGGACATTTTGTATGGAGAGTCGAATTTTTTTTTGTCATTTCCGACAAAAAATCTTGCTGTGCATTGTTCAGCATGATGGCCTGATGCCATGGTTAAAGTTTTTGCAACGGTGCCCCTAACACCCTGTATTGGGTTGTTTTAGAGTTTAGAATAGAGCAACAAAAATATATTGTATACCTTAGTATTTTTTAAACTTGAAAATGTGTATATTGTCTAGAGTGTAGACTATTATATCGATGCACATTTACAAGTTGTCTAGAGTGTAGACTATAAATATCGATACACATTTTCAAGTTGATAGTTTTTACCACATCCTAAGTTATACACAAGTATCGCTAGCGTGTCTAAATAAACTTAGGTAATAAGGTGTCTCACGAACAAAATCAATAGAAACCTCACCAAACTTGCCAGCAGTGTGTCTAAGCGCAAAGCCATGTTATCGTCCTTTTGTCTCTGACACTCCCTTACTATTTGATTTATAGATTTGTACGCTGACTGCTTGTCTCTCTCGTCTTATTAATGAATTTATTTAAACTCTAATGAACAAGTTACGTTCGGGACAAGTGAAACCAATCTATCTGGATCCGAAATGAAATGTTATTTTGGGTTAATTAACTCACTTTATGATTCGTTGCTGGGCTTAATTTTCGTTTTTGAAGACTAATTACTGAAGCATTGTCGATATATATGCTACTATAAAACAAGTAGTAAATACGGTTGCTTTTTTTATTATAAGCTAGTTTTTGATTCTTTAGAGGGAAATGTATAAATAAGCTTTTTTATTTCTATTTATGGTACCTATTATAAAGCTCAAATCATTATTAGTCAAAAAAGAAATAATGTAAATTACCTTACTTACTACTCACTTACTCAAATGACCCCGAAGTGGATCTTGGCTTCCGACAACAAAATGCCCCTGCCCCTGCATAGCGCGACCTCCTCCCAGTCTGGCAGCAGCAGCTCCCGTAGATTTTTGGCCACTTCTTCAGTCCAAGCGGTACCTAGGTTGACCGACTGGCCTGCGCCCTACTGGCCGGCCCAGATATGCTCGTTTGACTGCGCGACCGTCCACCATTCGCACGACCTAGCCATCGAAGCCGCTGTGCTTTCTCGCCAAGGATATTTGTTTCGGCGTACAGCTCTTCCATTTCAGCGTTTAATTACCACTATATAATTAAATTTCGTTAAATAATTCGTAAAAACTATTTATCCACTCAATGGTTCCTTGCCTCCTGGAGGCAAGTATTTTTACCCGCCCCAGTGGTACCTTGCCTCCTGGAGGCAAGCTGACAGCTAATTAAAATACTTTAATTAATTATGTCAAATCACTATCTGTTCCTATCCAACTTATACCAATCTTAATCTAGACACCTTATTTTAATCGTAGAACAAGAAATTTGTCAAATTTAATAAAAATTTGGCGGATTATATTCAATTGAAGTTCGCCGACTTGCTTGCCTCCAGGAGGCAAGGAACCATTGCGTGATTTAGGCAATGTTAGCTAAGTATGGATAATTATAATATAAAAATATAATTAAATATATTGTACTAAATATGTTGTAATACATTAATATATACTTGTTATGCCCTCAATACCCATAAAAAGTATATATTTAAAATTTATCTACTTACAAAAAAGAAGTCGATACGAAATCGATCCATACTTTTGTAGCCCGTAAGGGTGATTCTTTACTTACATTTTTATATCTTTAATTAAACAATATTTTTCTAAAAGAGAGTTATAATTTTTTTACTTCTAATAACAACATTGTAAACTATTATTTAAACACAAATTGGTCTCTAATAATTGTTTATTTATTAGTATTTATTGCATGTTTTAAAAAGAAATCGGTAAAATATTTCCTTTTCTGCAACTTCAACTCGCTGTTTCTAATTAAATCGTAAAAATCCATCTACAAATCATACAATCTTATAGCAAATTTAACTAGCATTATAAATCAATAATTAGTTTTTATTAAATCCTTCTAGTTTTTGAGTAAAACTTAATTTAAAGCCGAGCGAGCGAAGCGGAGCGGAGCGGAGCTGTGCTGAGGAACCATTGACCCGTAAGCATATTTAAGCGTGCGTAACCATTGAGTGGTTAAACTACTTCGTACTTTATTTTTAAAATAAAACAACTAATTGCATTTGCAAATATTGAATTATATTTTCCAGCAATATATACATATAAGAGCCCTTTAGTTGTTTTAAAATATAAGTACTTTTAACTATAATTCATTCTATTTACATATTCAAAGTACCTACAAAAACTAAAGTGAGAAGACTAAACATTTAAAGAGTTCATTCAATTTCCAGACGCAAACATTATTTTGAAGCGCGCTCCATCTGCTTTTAACACACGAGTACTCATATTGCATTCATTCAAAGGCAGCTTTTTACTAATCCTTTCAGCAACTTAATTAACATCGTTCCTTCTGAATAGAGTGGTTAGAACAGCTGTAATAGGGTAAATAGTCGACGAGAGATGCTGTGCAGTATTCATTGTATACTGTTTCTGAACTTCATGTGTATGTGTTTTGTTGAAGAACATCTAGTTGTATATTATATATTACACAACGTAAATTCTACTTCATTCAATTTGAAGCTCACAAAAACTACTATACAAAGGAAGGTTTAACTTCCCCAAGAAAAGAACGGTCAAATTGAAACACATTTTCACCAGACTGGGACAGAAGGATGGTTATGTTTTTCGAGAGTATGTAGGGTATGTATGTTGATTTCTATGTTCCCTGCTACAGCCTAAACGGTTTGAAGGATTTTAACGTATAATGTGTCGTATTCGTCTTGATAGCGCGAGTGATACTGGGTACATTAATTTTAAAATAGTAAGTTCTTGAAAAATTTAAAATGAAATATTTAGAAAAAAATTACCCGTCTTACAACAAGCTCCGATGGGATCTTTTATTACTTTTAATATTTCATTTTATATTTTTTAATAATAAAAATTGCACTGTGAATGCAAAAAAGTAAAAAATTTAATAACTAATAAGTTCTTACTTATGAGATGTGATTTATTAATATTGACCGTTCTATAAAACACTTTATTATTCAAAAGGTCCCCTGACTGTAATAAATATCAAAGAGCTTGTTTTTCCCTTTTTTTAGTGGTAATATATTGTTTTCAGTCGGTCTTTTATTATTATTATTATTATTCTTGGAATATTGGAAACATTCTCAAGCAATCAGATTTTTTTGACTTTTTATGTTAATATAAATATACAATTTAATTTCCTAGAGGAACTAATTGGCAAACACAGCGCAACTTCAGCAGTAGAGCTCCATTTAGGAGCAGTCGCCCATATGTACTAGCATTTATATTGACATGGCGGTTAGTGTTTACATGTTGTGTTGCCATAAATCTTGGAACTTACTAGTTTGGCAGTAATAGGTCTTGTATTGGGTAAGCTTAGTTAGTTGAAGTGATAGTTATGTAGTTTGTGGTTTGAAATTTAGGAAGAAGACCTAATAGGATATATTTTAATTGGTGGTATAAATAATGAGACTTGAAGTCAAAATATTTACAGATAAAAAACTAGTTAAGTATCTATTGTAGACACTGCCAGTGTATTTTTGGTATAAAGGTTTACTTACTTACTTACTTTGCTGGGTCAGCTACCCGAAGTGGATCTTGGCCTCCGACAACAAAGTGCTCCATTCTTTCCTATTTTGTGCCAGGTTGGACCAGTTGGGCACGTCAATCTCTTTCAGATCTTTAGTAACTTCGTCCTTCCAGCAGTACCTTGGGTGACCCACCGGACGACGTCCAGTTGGTTGCATAAGATAATAACTTGCTGCGTGCGTGCTGCCTAAATAGCATCTTATGCTCTTTTTGCAGCACGATCCTGACCCAACGTGACCAAGCCAGCGAAGTCGGGCAGCTTTTATTTCTCCGATGATGTTTGGTTCGGCCACCAGCTCTTCATCTTCATCTCAAGGTTGTGTATTTGCCCCCACTCCCCGTCCTCCCCTCTTGTTGGTCCCAGAATCTTTCGCTCTGCTAGTAAGAGCTTATTCTCTTCCTTTAACGGAAGTGTCCATGTTTCACACCTGCCCATTAAAATGGTCCTAATGACTGTTTTGTAGACCTGTATTTTAGTGTATCGGCTTGTCAATTTGGGCACTAATACCTTGTGAAGAGCTGCATCTTCGTGCGTTGATTGTGCGGATATCAATTCCATTTTCCTTTTGATTCACATGAAGAGATACAAAGGCCGCAAATCCAAGCGAGATTCGCCTTCAAGTGAATGACACCACCTACAAAGGTGTGGAAAATTTTAAATATCTTACCTGCACTATTACCGACACTAATGAAAGGGAAAATAATTAATGACCCCATACATTTTTTGCAATAGCAATTAAGTTATAAGTACTTTTAACTATAGCTTTAAGATATTGTAAGTACACACTTAATTGCAAATAAATATTATAGTTATATGAAATCATGTAGGTAATTAAGTGCCGTTTTATGAACTATGTTGTCATAAGTGTTGAGATTTATGAAATGTTATAATTCGAAGATTTAATTTTTCAATACATAATTTAATGTTACCTTGCTCAAATATACAATAAATTAAATGTAAAAAACGAATTTAAAAAACTAAAAAAACCCGTCTGCGGTGCAAAAAACTAAAAAGAAAAAAACAAGCAAAAAAAGATCGATTGTGGATTGAATATGTTCTTAGTTCTTACTAGTAAATTGTATGCAGCGTTATATATATTAGGTACTTAATACAAATTTTAAGTAAGAGAATTCTCGGAAGCAAGCGGGATCCATTTGCGTATAAAATCTATAAAAATATCATGGATCCCGCCTGCTTCCAAGAATTCTCTTACTTAAAATTTGTATTAAGTACCTAATATATATAACGCTGCATACAATTTACTAGTAAGAACTAAGAACACATTCAATCCACAATCGATCTTTTTTTGCTTGTTTTTTTCTTTTTAGTTTTTTGCACCGCAGACGGGTTTTTTTAGTTTTTTAAATTCGTTTTTTTTATTTTAAGCATTTTAGTTAAATGTTCTATGTACATGAGCAAGACCTCGCAGACGTGTCAATTCTTGTAGGGAGTTTTGGTCGTTAACTTCACGAAAAACCAAAATTCTAAACAACTCCTATTATTATCGCCTCCTAATAAATAAACCAAAGAAAATAAAACTTCTAAACCAAAATTCTAAACAACTCCTATCCTATTATATTATAATAAACCAAAGAAAATAAAATTTCTAAACAAAAATTCTAAACAACTCCTATCCTATTATATTATAATAAACCAAAGAAAATAAAACTTCTTGACTAACTTAACTATGAATGAAAACGATTTCTTTAAAATTCGACGAACAATTTTTTTTTTAAATTAAAATTGATTAAATATCACGTATGTCGTATAACAGTTATTTTATTTTAACATCGCAATTCGTATCTATCATTATTGTATCACAACAATTCAAATTATTAAAAACAATAGTAGATTGTACAACAAGTGCATAAAACGTACCATTTTACCCGAGACGTATATATCGTCAATTCGAGGGTAAAATGGGTTTTGTGTACGAGTTATACACTCTGCTTTTCACTTCGAGTATGAGGAAAATAAATAATAATATTGCAAAAAAGAAACAATAAAGACTTCGCCATATTGGCGGGAAGACTTTTTTTTGTATACGTGGCAGTGGCAGCACAGTGACTTTAGCATAGATCGTAGTCCATAATGCTCTTGAAATACTTATTTCTTTCTTTCTTTTTAATAATTTAGTAATTTAACATGGATTCTGTACAAAATTAAAGAAACAGAATGAAATAACAAGTTTATTTAACGAAGTTTAATTGCGTGTGTGACTGTTTACCTGACGACCTTTGTCTTAGAGTCTGAGACTTAGACGAAGATTTTACTTTATGCACTAGAGCATAAAAAGCGATTTTATGCAGCCTATACCCAACATAAACACGAGCTTTACGAGCATGAGAAGTGAAAAAACAATTGTCAAATACACTCACTTTTAACACTATTTTATGTTTGCCAAACGTTAGCGCGTTCTAATCGACTATCAGCGCCATCTAGCTGTGATCAAAGAAAACAATATCTATATAAAATTCAAAAATCAATGTTGATAAGCGCAAAACTCGAGAACGGTTAGGCCAAATCGGCTAATTTTTTTTTTCATATGTTCTATAAAGCACGCGGGAAGGTTTTTATGAAGAAACTGCGTGGAAAATAGTAGAACAACACGTTTTATTTTTCCCATACAAACAATTAGCACTTATTAGTCGAAATTAGTTCAAAACATATCACTTATTTATATTTTCGTCATCGTCTTTGTAACCTCCTCATTTTGATACCCCACTCGATGGGATTAAAAAATATATTTTTTTACAATGCACAGAATATGTCGCCTAAAAGCCGCCATTTTGTTTTTTTGTTAATTTTGATGTCCCATTGTCACTCGGCCCGTTAAGACGAATCTGACGACGTATCATTTATTAAAATCGGTTCATCCGTTTAGAAGTTACGAGGGAACATAGAAACGGACACACATACATACAGGTCAAATACATAACCCTTTTTTGGCTTCGCCGCAGACGGGTAAAAACGTATAGAAACATGGACCAAACCTCATGTTTCGTTTGAAATCCCCAATTTATCAAAGTTTTCAATTAAATCTGTATTTAGTCGTGTTCTAAAACTGTCATGCGCGGATTCCAGCTAACTTGTGCGTAAATTAATAACGTTAATATTCAGTGTACCGCCAGTCTATTAAGTCTCAGAAGTTCATTGATATTATTTATTTGGTGGAGCTTTGAAGTTGCAGAATTCACTCGTACTGTTTCACGTGTGAGGGAACGCGAGGCAAATCCAATTCTTGGCACGGGACAATCCAGTCGCGAAGATTTAGAGCTCATTCCAGCTGGCGTAAGTTATTCGCTCATGAACATCTGGAGAGACCAATTTTAGATTGAAATTGTTACCTCATGGCACAAAATTGAAAATTTAATTCTCTCCAATATTGTCTCGATTCCGTCGCTCAAGAATTTAGTGGGAGGCTGTTGGGGGATTTTATTAATTGTTTAAATTAGATTTTGTTGTGATTGGTGCGTGAGAGATTTAACTCTGGGTCTATAGGCAGGTTTAAAGGATAATGCATGGCAGTTGACCAAAAATACAATGTCTATCGTTGTTCTAGCTGATAGTTATTCATAAATTATAGAGACATTATGCAGGTCGACAGCGGAGTAGTTAGCTCGTTTGTCTTGATAGTGGTTCCAGCTGCAATTGCAGTCGCTTGCATCTACCAATTTGTATATCACGTGATGGATAGACCGTCCTTTAAATCCATTCATCAGTACGTGACATCAACTCTATTTAACCTGTCTTGTTATTTTTTACTAAGGCGGTCGAGGCAAATGAGTATAATTTGCTTTAAATCCATTCGTATTCAAGGTCAAAGCTGAGTGACATAAAGATAGGAGGAGCTTGAATTCAAAGAATTAGCCATTGGTAACGACAACTGTCTTAAACAGGCGACCGACTACACCCACTAACTCGTTTTGGACTAATGTCATGAATTAATTGTCTGACAATATTAAGAGATTAGAAAATACCTGTTTCTTTTGTTATGAATTAAAGAGGTTGATAGAGTAGTTAATTTGAAGCTTATTTCTTTAGAACGCTCGTTAATATTTTTTATAACCTTTTAAAATACTTGAATAACAAAGTTTCATTTAAACCTCTAGTCTCTAGACATTCCAAAAGGGATTATAAATCACGTGGACTTTAGTATGCAAAACTTTAAGTAAATCCATGATTTATATTCTATTATACTTCCCCTCATTATATGCAAAACGATTGGCCACACGTTTCTCTTTGAAACACTGCTTTCTTTAGATAGTTGGCCGTAGTTGCCACTTCTGAACGTATAATTTACTTGTGAAACGGGACTCAAATAGTCGGCGATTCGAGCAATAAAATTGAAACATCAAAGGGCTAATTCATGGAAAACGCAGATCGCATTTGCAGTGCGACTGATATTCATTACTTTTTTCAGCAAATGAGGTAAGGTATATGACTGCAAGTGATTCTTGAAGACTCCGTAGTTTATTTTCTGAGGTAAAATGACTTGAAATATGGAGATACTTTGCGTTATATTTATCTGCTTGTACTGCGTGACACTGCCCCGTACCAACTTTTTTTACCCGATGTAGCACAATGTTTTTAGTTTTTTTTTTATCCATAACGGGGTAGCACGTATCCTTCCTTCCTACACCTGCCCCCCTAGCATGACCAACAAAATTCGATATGATATGATAAGTTATCCGGTTTAACTGTCAAAAGACTATAGGTTTTGACGTTTGAATGTCGAGAAGTCGCTCTATCATGCGATACATATCACGTTTTGGGTGGTCATGCTAAGCTTACTGATGTTTAGTGATGATAATTCTGAAGTTGGAAGCGCACTACCCCCGGGAATCCTCAATTACTCAGAAACTGGCTATCTTATCTCCAACTGCCGGAACACGATAATGGTAAAAACCTCATTGTTATGGCGTCAGACTAAGATAAGATGGTGCTAGCCAGGCGTACTAAGAACAAGTCCTACCACCAACCAAAACGGATTTTCATCTTGTAAGTTAAAAAACGCAAAGCATGAATAAGTTTTAAATCAAAATTTAATTTAAAAAGTAAGATTTTTAAGTTGCCATACAAATTATTTAACTGCATTAAGCCACAATAAGTAGTTGAAACATCTTCGTTCAGTGATTAATTAATTTTACTCTGCAGTGTAGATTTTCATGCACAGTGCGGGAGTTCTAAAAATGCAGTGCCACAGCCACATTGTGCAACCGTGAATAGCTCTTAATGAATTCCCATTCTGCGAAGTAGGTCGCGGTTAGGAAGTGCAGTAATTGGTGCAACCGGGATCGGTGACCGCGTATGCTCAGGGGTATTAACTATGAAGTGGTAGAGTAGGTTTTTGAGTTAAAATACCATCATCATCATCATCATCATCAGCCATTTAATGTCCCCACTGCTGGGGCACTGGCCTTCCTTATGGATGAATAAGGAGAATGAACCATGACCCACCACGCGGGCTCAGTGCGGATTGGTGGGTATTAACGACTGCAAGTGCAGCCGGGACCAACGGCTTAACGTGCCTTCCGAAGCACGGAGGAGCTCGAGATGAAAAGTTTTTGGTCACCCATCCCGTGACCGACCATTGCGAACGTTGCTTAACCTCAACGATCGCAGACCAAGCGCACTATCCACTGCGCCACGGGCTCCTCGAGCCCATCCATCCAATACCATCACTACCTCGTAAATAGTGGAAAAGCTATCATACTAAAAAGACGGTAAATACCATGTGAAGAAGATGAAGAAGTTTTTTTTCATTAAATTACGTGATATTTCACGCATTGTTTTTTTTTTATCCACAACGGGGTAGAACTTAGCCTTCATCACACCTAATGTTAAGTGGTGATAAGACTGAATGTAGAAGCGCACTATTTCCGGAATCCTCAATCACTAAGGGACTGGCTATCTTATCTCTAACTGCCGGAACACAATAAAGCCGAAAACATCATTGCTATGGCGTTAGACTTAGATATAATGGCGGTAGCTACTAGCTAGCCAGGTGGAATAAGAACAAGTCCTATCACCAATCTAAACGAATACTTACATTAAGAACCCACACTGAAAATTGAACCCGGGAACTCTGGGTCTAAAATCTAAAATATATGAACCACTAGACCACAGAGGCGGTTGAAGTAGTAAAAAGTATGTTTAACTATTTGAGTAAATAAATTAATATTAAAGTAGCACAAATATTATTAAGTAGATACTTTTAAGCTAATTGCAAACTACCGCATATAAAAACAGACTAAAACTATAAAAATAATAGTAAAAAAATTCTGCATTCGTTTAGTAGTTAAAATATATTGTAATTGGTGTGAATGTAAGAAGTTATTTATTTATTATTATTTATTTATTTAACTTCTCTTATAAAAATAATTTATTCATAATATCGCTTCTTCGCTTTTTTTCACCAGCATCAAACAATAATTGAACTGATTTCTATAGAGTTCTGCATCAGTCCCCAGTTCAGTGCAATTTTAGGTTTATTGTTTCGATAATTACTCCAGGGAAATCTGCGTCGAGTTTAAACGAGCCCGGAGAAACTTCAAGTTTTCGGGATATTTCGAGCTGTCCGCTTCAATCAGGCTGTTTGCTTACTTTAATTACCGATAGTTGAATATAATTTATTTGTATATCAACCACATTATCCTTTGATGAGAATGTGTTCTTATTATAATAACATCTGTCAAGATTATGATATACTAACTTTGCGCCCGCGGCTTCGCCCGCGTGGACTTCACGACGTTGTCCTGCAGGAATGTGATATTTTTCCGGGATAATAAGTATTCTATGTTCCTTTTCAGGCAACAAGGTATCTGTGTCCCAAATTTCATCAAAATCCGTTCAGCTGCTTTGGCGTGATTGAGTAACAAACATTCAAACATCCTAACATCTAAACATCCAAACATCTAAATTTTCACATTTATAATATTAGTAGGATTTAATTGTAACACCCTCTCTTTTAAGAAATCGATGTGATAAAAGCTTTACATTCGAGTAACATAAGCCATAAATTTTCGTAAATACTTTTATTGCAGTGCTTACCCGTGGTACTACCAGTAGTCCTACCAGTAGTACCATGGGAGATTTTTTTTGCCAGTGGTACTACTGATGTGTCTGGTAGTAC
The DNA here is from genome assembly GCA_949710035.1 of Crambus lathoniellus. Lineage (NCBI taxonomy): Eukaryota > Metazoa > Arthropoda > Insecta > Lepidoptera > Crambidae > Crambus > Crambus lathoniellus. The sequence continues at coordinate 21,160,162 of OX453310.1, forward strand.
TACGGGCAATTATTTTTACCCCTGATACTACTCATTAAATGTGTCAATAAAACACCACCCTGATAGTATATACCATGAAATATTTTTTTAATCCAAACCGAAGGGGTAGGTCATTTAACGTGTTTAGAATAAATTTCGTGAATTTTTTTTATATAATTTTTTTACGGTAAGTATTTCAAACTTATTGTCGATGTTTAGAATAATAAAATAAAACATTTCAAACAGTTAAAAAAAACATTTTTAAGGTAATAAAAAAAAATCTATTAAAACAACCACACCCGATTCGACATATATGTCATATAGAAAATTCGGAAGTTATTCTAAACACGTAAAATGACTAACTTACCCTTTAAGTTTGGTTTAAAAAAAATTTTCATGGTATATCAGGGTGTTCTTTTATTTACATATTTAATTAGTAGTATCAGGGGTAAAAATAATTGCCCGTAGTACTACCAGACACATCAGTAGTACCACTGGCAAAAAAAATCTCCCATGGTACTACTGGTAGGACTACTGGTAGTACCACGGGTAAGCACTGTTTTATTGATCCTAAGCTTTATTTTCTTTGTTTTTCAAAATTTGTAATTTTTGTGTTATTTTTTGTATCTTTGACCATAGAGGTGTTTAAATATTCTCATTTCTACAAAAATGTTGTGCACAACTGCAATTGGACATGGGGGCATGCAGTTAGTTTTATTTAAGGTTTTCTTTAATTTAAGTACTTAATTTGTCTGTGTTATCTATGTATTAATATTAAGTAGGTACCTACCGTATTTACAAAAAAATATAAGTATATTATTTATCCGTTATCTAGTTTCCATAACACAGTTTCTTATTGATAACTACTTATGTGCTAGATAGTTGGAGTATTTGTTAGAAATGTATTATTATTATTCCCTTTATTACATTTAAAATACTTACAAAATTATATTTCTGAACATAATTTTTTTACAATGTATAACACTAAAATACAAAAATGCAGTTCCCAACGGTAGCAAGATCAGGGTCCCGGCTGCCGGTGGTTAAGGATCCAGAGCAGAAACCTTCTCACTATACGGGCCGTGTCCAGAAGTACTGCCTTCTGCATCTGACTCCTGATCCATCAACCTAACGCAGGTGTTTATCGAGGCTCTTGGCTATCAGACCATGGGCAGATATAACTATCGGAACAACAATTATTATTATTCCCTTTATAACATTTAAAATACTTACAAAATTATATTTCTAAACATTAAAACACTAAAAAATATAACATTTAATAATACAAAAATGCAGTTCCCTAACCGGCAAGATCAAGGTCCCGGCTACCGATGGTTAAGGATCCAGAGACAGGAACCTTCTCATTATTATTATCATTGTGCCGTTCTAAATAAAATAAAATATATTATATTACATAAAAACCTGCATGTCTGTTTATTGATAAAACCGCCTTAAAATCCGTTGCGAAGTTTGAATCTATATATATAAAATTCAAAGTCCTGACTGACTGACTGACTGACTGACTGACTGAGATATCATTGCACAGCCCAAACCGCTGAACCTAGAGACTTCAAATTTTGCACATAGATACGTTATATAGTGTAGGCATCCACTAAGAAAGGATTTTTGGAAATTCCACCCCTAAGAGGGTGAAATAGGGGATGCATGTTTGTATGAAAGTCCTTCAGTTTTGAAGTCAGGATCTTCCAATTTTGTATTTAGGCTGGCAATTGAAAATTAATATTTACCTGTGTCAGCGTTTTTGATAATTCCACCCCCGAAGGGGTGAAAAGGGGGATGAAATGTTGTATCTGGAAAGTCCTTCATTAAATTTATTATTTAGGCTTATGGTCAGAAAGTAAAACAAATAAGCAAACACATATTTCGTATTTTTTCGAAAATTAACCCCTTAGAGGTTAAATGGGATAAATAAACCTAAAAATCGATATGGATGTCGTTATTGAGGTTTTATGGGATGACGATTGCAAAAATGACATTTATTTTGATGTTTAAAACGCTGAACATGATTCAACCCCTAAAAGGATGAAATAGGGGTGAAATTTTGAATGAAAAATCAGGCGTAAAATAGACATTTCAACTTGAAACTTTTTAGGCTTACTTCTTAAAACAAATAGGCAACCCATTTCGTAATTTTCCCAAAATCATACCCAGGGGGTAACATAGGGGATGAATATGTGTATGAAAGTCCGTCAGTTTTGAAGTTAGGATCTTCAAATTTTGCATTTAGGGTGGCAATTGAAAATTAATGTTTTCCTGTGTCAGTGTTTTTGATAATTCCACCCCCGAAGGGGTGAAAAGGGGGATGAAATGTTGTATCTGGAAAGTCCTTCATTTAATTTATTATTTAGGCTTATGGTCGGAAAGTAAAACAAATAAGCAAACACATATTTCGTATTTTTTGCGAAAATCAACCCCTTAGAGGTTAAGTGGAATAAATAAACCTAAAAATCGATATGGATGTCGTTATTGAGGTTTTATGGGATGACGATTGCAAAATTGGCATTTATTTTGATGTTTAACACGCTGAACATGATTCAACCCCTAAAAGGTTGAAATAGGGGCGAAATTTTGAATGAAAAATCAGGGGGTAAAATAGACATTTCAACTTGAAACTTTGTAGGCTTACTTCTTAAAACAAATAGGCAACCCATTTCGTAGTTTTCCGAAAATCAAACCCAGGGGGTAAATAGGGTATAGAAACCTAAATCATCTTAAGTACCCTAAAAGTTCTTGGTACCTAAGCTACTCAGAACTAACTTTTTAATTGTGAAACAGACACTTATTATTTACTGTGAGCTGTGAGCAGCCTCATGCGAGGCCCGCCCCACGTGGCAAACGTTCTGCCTCGCGCGAGGCTGCTCGCTTGGTGACGAAGGACCCGCCTAATTACGTAAAAACGGCTGATCGGATTTTTATGCAATTAAAACATAGAATACTTTTTATCCTGGTTATTGGTCCCCTAAGTATTTTATCGAATGTCCACGCGGACGAAGTCGCGGGCGGAAGCTAGTGAAATCTAAGCGACTACGGCAAAAGCGACTTTGTTTCATGCTATCATCATGTCAGCCAAACGACGCCCACTGCTGGGCATAGGCCTCCCCCAAGGATCTCCACAACGATCGGTCCTGCGCTGCCCGCATCCAGCGGCTTCCCGCGATCTTGACCAGATCGTCGGTCCACCTTGTAAGGGGCCTGCCCACGGAACGTCGTCCGGTACGCGGTCGCCATTCGAGAACCTTTCCGCCCCAACGGCCATCGGTTCTCCACGCTATGTGTCCCGCCCACTGCCACTTCAATGATGCAATCCTTCGAGCTATGTCGGTTGTTTTAGTTCTCCTGCGGATCTCATCATTTCTGATTCGATCGAGCAGGGAAATACCAAGCATCGCTCTCTCCATTGCTCGCTGGGTGACTTTGAGCCTTCTTATGAGACCCATAGTAAAAGACCACGTCTCACTTCCATAGGTCATTACTGGCAACACACACTGGTCAAAGACTTTCGTCTTGAGACATTGAGGTATTTCGGACGCGAATATATGTCGGAGCTTCCCAAACGCTGCCCAACCGAGCTGGATTCGACGAGAGATCTCTTTCTCAAAGTTGGACTTACCTAACTGGACCGTCTGTCCTAGGTAAACATAGTGGTCAACAACTTCGAGTGTAATGTTCCCAACATTAACTGGAGCGGGTGCAACATGGGCATTGAACATGATTTTCGTCTTGTCCATGTTCATCTTAAGACCCACTCTTTGCGAAGCATTACCGAGATCTTCGAGCATTGTGTTCAGGTCTTCCAAGGTCTCAGCCATTAGAACTACATCATCGGCAAACCGTAGGTGTGTTAGGTACTCGCCATTGATGTTGATGCCGCATCCTTTCCAGTCCAGCAGGTTAAAAATATCCTCCAACGCAGCTGTGAACAGTTTGGGAGAGATGACATCTCCCTGTCTCACACCTCGCTGTAGTTGGATAGGATTAGAGCTCTGGTTCTGTAATCGGACCGACATGGTGGCGTTTTGGTATAAGTACCTCAGCACCTCGATGTACCTGTAGTCTATTTGGCACCTCTGGAGAGACTGCAGCACCGCCCAAGTCTCAATCGAATCAAAGGCTTTCTCATAGTCCACGAACGCCAAGCAAAGTGGCAAGTTATACTCTTCGGTCTTCTGTATAACTTGCCGCAGCGTATGAATGTGGTCTATGGTACTATAGCCTTTTCGGAACCCGGCTTGTTCGGGAGGTTGGAAGTCGTCGAACCTGCGAGCGAGACGATTCGTAATGACTCTCGAAAACTACTTATAGATATGGCTCAGAAGCGAGATGGGTCTATAGTTCTTCAAGAGAGTTTTATCACCCTTCTTGAAAAACAGCATCACATCGCTTCTGCCCCATGCCTTTGGCGTTTTGCCCTCAAGGATGACTGAATTGAAAAGCTTCTGGAGGACTTTAAGTATCGGCTTACCGCCCGCTCTCAGAAGCTCTGTTGTGATTCCGTCATCGCCCGCCGCCTTGTTGTTTTTAAGCTGCTTGAGAGCCATTCTAATCTCGTACAGGCTGACGTCCGGGATATCTTCGGTATGGTGTCGGGTAAGCTTGGCTCTAGGGTCTGTAGCCTTGCTTTCAACAGGTGTTTGTGTGGAATATAGCTGTCCATAGAAACTCTCAATCTCCCTCAGGATTTCAGGTGTTGACGAAATGATGCTACCTTCCTCAGTTTTCAGCCTCGTCAATTGACTTTGCCCGATAGACAGATCTCTCGCGAACACTTTGGAGCCTTTGTTCCGCTCAATGGCTTCTTTAATACGCTCGGTATTAAATTGGCAAAGGTCGCGCTTCAAAGACTTAGATATCTGTCTATTAAGCTGTCGATAACGATGGGCATCCGCTGAGTTCTGCAGCTTCATTTCGTGTCTCTGATCCATGAGTAGGAGAGTCTGACTGGAGAGTTTCTTCAATTTGGGACGGCGGGTTTTATAGTACTTAGACCCTACCGTGCAGACAGTATCCACCACCATGTTGTATAGATCGTCCACGTCTATGCTGTTCTCAAGGGCTTCGAAGCGGTTTTGAAGCTCGAGCTGAAAGCACTCGGGGTTTTGAATTTGAGCTGGTATTGGTCGGAGCGTGGATTTTATCAGTCGCGATCTTTCGAGCTTGAGATCGATATTCAATATGCCTCTCACCATACGGTGATCGCTTCCTGTCTTAACAGCGTTGATCACACTGACATCATTGAATATGTGCTTCTTCGTTGACATGATAAAATCGATCTCGTTTTTGACTTTACCGTCCGGACTGATCCAGGTCCATTTGCGGCTTACGGGCTTCCTAAAGAAGGAGTTCATCATATAGAGGTTCTCCCTCTCCATGAAGTTTGCCAGCATCTGGCCTCTATCGTTCCGTTGCCCAAATCCAAATTGCCCCACTCTCAGCTCATCACCGCAACGTTGCCCCAACTTTGCATTGAAATCCCCCATCACAACCGTGTAGTGGGTTTTATAGCTATGCATGGCTTTAGAGATCTCCTCATACATAGCCTCCACTTCGACATCGTCGTGTTTCGAGGTCGGAGCGTAGACCTGGATAACATTCAGCGAATATCGTTTCGATAATCTGAGTATCAGGTACGCTACCCTGCTCGAGACACTTCCGATGGTGATCACGTTGTTGACAAGGGATTTATGGACGATGAACCCGACACCACCAATAGACTGTTGGTCGCCCTCCCGGTGGTAAAGTAAGTTACCGGATTGCAGGGTTATCGAGTCCTCCCCCTCTCTTCGGACTTCAGATAACCCAATGATATCCCAATGTAACTTACTTATTGCCTCTTCCAACTCTACGAGCTTCTCGTCGAGCCTCAATGTGCGCGTGTTGTAGGTTGCCAGGTCGAGTCGTCGGTGTTGGTAGCCGGAGCCTACCCGGGGATTCTTAGCACCCCCTGCCCCGCCGTTCCCATAGCCGCTACCGTAGCTAGGAATAGCGGGGCCGCCGGGGACTGGGGGCCGATTTTCCGGTTGTGTATCCATTTTTCGGGGGGGTTTGCCATAATCGCCACGCTTGGCAGGCGGGTTGGCGATCGCAGTATGGCCTGTTGTAACCTGGAGACGCTGCTGCCCATCTCCTGATGGCAGTTTTCCCTTTGTCGCCTCTTACGACACCCACGGGAAGAGAGGGGGTAGTGCTATTCTATTTATGTGCCGGCACTACACGGCACAATGCACATGCTATAAAAACGTTTAAATGTAATTGTAGAGGTTGTACTTTGAAACACCTATTAGTTTTGAGTTGCTTATCGAAATTATTTCCAAACAGGTGGACTTCTTTATTTTAGGTCAAACTATTATTTGTTAACTTAAAAATAAAATGTTTTTGCCATCGCGCAACATTATAAATCGATTTTGATATTAACTTTTTTGTATTTAACAAAGTTCTTTATCAATTCAATTCGCGATTAATTCTCAAAAGGTTAGTTTGACTAATAGCTCCTGCCTGTATTAAAAATAGTAGCCAAACATACATCAAAGATTAAACCTATTCTATTGGAAAATAAAATATAAATAAGACTAATTCTAACCTCCAACCTACAATAAATCTGTTTTGGAATTATATAAATTGCGCTTAATGTTTCTTGGTTAATCTGTTCCGTTGTCGCTTGTTGATTAATGCTTTCATGCGCTTGCGTTCATATGCCGATTACTGTTAGAACATTTAAAAAATGTAGCCGCGCTATCACTGTTTTATACATTAGGCAGAGATAAAACGGTATGTTACCGTGTAACCACTTTTATTTGGTATCTGCAAGGTTTCTCGTGTATAACACTTAAAAAATGAAGTAAGGTTAGGTTGCATCACAAATCTATTTTTTATCTTGATAGGCTTGAAGTTCAAGCTGTTTATTGTTACGAAAAATTTCAAACAAGCATTTTTAATATACCTTACCTAGAATTTTTAAGCATAATTATGCAATTACCAATATTGAACAGGAAAACAATATCCTTTATCAATTGTATCGGTACAGATAGGGCATAACGGATAAATATGTAAAGTAATGCATGACACTGCACATAACTAGGTATTAAAACACTTGTGAGAGTCAGTTTTTTTTAACTTCCACTCGTGTTTTTACTTAAATACCATTATTGTAAAATTAATATACATAGAAAACACCCAGACCAAGACAAATAGACATGTTCATGCACACAAATATTTGTCTTGTTCGAGAATCGATCTCGAGACTCCTGGCGCAGAAGGCTGGAAGGAATAAGGTATTGGTGTAATTGTAAGAAATTATTAAGAAGCCCAACGGGAACGTACCAAATAAAAGCTCATACGCTTAATACCTGCCCCTAATCATTCATTAATGAAACATCGCCTAATATATTTGGTTGATTTGACTTCGATGTAGATTTCTTTTACACAGATTAGGGACACCCACATGTTTTATCAATAATCCATTACTGGGTACCGCAAACAATGAGAATCGTTATCAGTGCCTCTCCTATCGCGGGATGATGAATGGCTCCTGCGGTACATTAGAAAATGTCAATAAATAAAAAGTCAATATCTCTAAGCTCATCTTGGAGACGCGAGATGAAATGTAAGAGGTACAGTCCGCTAGAAGGATCTTGTAAGATTAATCTTGTAGCTCCTTTCTGTATAGGCTAGTACGGTATTGGAACTTATTTGAAAAATTGTTTTAGGGCTTCTTGTGTGAAAAGGTTCTTATTTATTTTAATGTGATGTCTTTCTGTCAGTAGTAAATGAAACTAGTTAAATTTTTACACACCCAGTTTGCACTAAAAACCAAAAAATAAGCTAAATTATTTTAAGTCAATAAAGTCTGTTTTTTTTTCTGTAACTAGGTCCAGTACCCCGAGTGTAAGTTTTTATGTCAAGCAAACGCAAACTATTTCGAGTACGTATTTATGTCAATTTGTATGAAAACTGCATAAGCGCGCTACTCGCCGCTAGAGGCGCTGATACAGTTTTCATACAAATTGACATAAATACGCACTCGAAATAGTTTGCGTTTTTTGACATAAAAACTTACACTACGGGCACAGAAAAATATTTTCTAGTCTAATAATACATCGCATCTACCACCTAACAATTTAACTTTCCTGCGACGTGAGTCATAAGCATATTAATATAAACTTATTTTTGTCTTTACCTTTTAGTTTTAAAACGGTCAGCAACAGTTTCAGTTGATTCTTTAAATAATTTAATTTAAATTCTTTAAAACTATTCTTTCAAAAAGTTTGGTTCTATTTCAAACCACTTGGACGATTTGTTGATTTTGCTACTGAAAAAATTGAACTATTCCTTGCGATTCTCTTTTGTCAAATCGATAAATTACATACGCTTCATTCCAACAGAACCGGAGCTGCGCGGAGCTGAGCTGCATTTCCATAGATTTCGCTGTTGAACATCACCTAACATTATGTTAAAGTAATATTGTAAGCGAGATGGCGCTATACACAGTTTATAGTTCCGTCCTGCAATCAACATTACTATGAAATGTTTTGACAGCACGCAGTTAGGCCCCAACTCCGAAAAGAGTATCGCGTCTTTTATTTACTTGGATCGTCTTTTGTTACTGTGACGCTTATCTAACTAGTTTAGCTCAGCTCGCTCTCAGTGCGCCTGGGTGAAGTGTTGACATTTTCTATTCAACTTTCACATAAATGTGCACAACCTCGTCTTGTTCAAATAAAGTATTATGAATATTCAAACAAAGTTTTATCTCTTTATTATACCGGATCTCGATGCGACTGTACCTGAACCGGTAGCAGCCGGTGGCGAGATAACTAGAGTTATGCGTTTAAGTTCAACATACAGCTAAGTTGCCTACGCGCACAATTTGCTCCTACAAACTGGCTAGAACCATGTACCATTGTTAGGAGGTATAATGACTAGGTTGATTGGTAATTAGGGACTTGAAGTTATGGTAGTATGAATGAAGGTTGTTTAGGATTTGTTGCTTGTGGACTGATTTGCTGGGACTAAGATTTGATTTAACTTTATGATGGCAATACAATATTCAAAGGTAGGTTATATCATCAAAGACGTAGCTTGCATTTGACTTGCAGCTCGACTATCTTAAACTGCGTGATGAACTGAAGTAAGGCTGATTTACACGAAGCCAACAATTGAGATAGAGACAGGTAGGTCACTTACATTAGCTTGCCTTCAAGCCAATGGTCCATAGTAATACCTATATATTGAGTGAACGTTCACCAATTTAAAAGGCAAACAAACTTAACTATCTAACATTTTATTTTTTTATTCGCACGTACTTTACAATTTATTTATAACGCAAGAAAAAAAATATTGTCTCATCAAATAAGTACAGAGAAAACAAGACTTTATAACAAAATTTATTTCATCAATCAAGAAACTTTTAACAAAGTTTTTTTATATCTGTTCAAAACATTTTAATTAGAATATTTTCTTCTTTCCTACACACTGAACAACAAAGCCTTATTAAAAGAAGAAAATTTTATTTAAGATGTTAGGAAATGGGAAGTATTTAGAGCAATATATAGTAAAGATTAGTACGTACACATACATGAATGAAATTCAGAAAAAAAAAATACTAAAAAAATTTGACTCACATTTTGATTAAAAATAAACTTGAAAAGGATCAAATCGAGAATTTTACTTGAGTGTTTTTTTTAACACTAGAGGGCTCGCGTAGGTGACATATGTCACCCAGGGTGTACCATCACTCTAGGACCTAGAGTGCACCTAGAGTCTAGGTGCATCAGCGGGTGCGCAGTGCGCTTATAAAGTACGTGGGTGACACATGTATGTGGGTGACCAAATCATAGTTTGCCTTAACTGTGATGTAGACGCTACTGAATTGGAACAACCCATTTGTAAACCTTACATTAAAAGGATCACTTACCAAATTAAAGTTTAGAAAAAAAGGACTGTTTAATTACAATAAGTACAATTATGTTAATTCTTGCAAGAGTTTGATTTTGTTTATAGTTCAATTCAACTTAAGCAACTGTGTAGTTTTATTAAAGTATTTAGTAAGAAATGAAGTTGATTGGTCATATTATAACTTATTTGCTTTCATCAAATTAGAGTGGTAAGAAAAAATCCCATATTTGATGGGTGGCATATTATGTCCCCCGCTCAAGCTTTCTAGGAAAATTTTGGACGCGAGCCCTCTAGTGTAACTAACGCCCGAATTCTCGTACGCAAATCATCTTTGGGAGCGTCTCAAACATCATGACATCTCTTTCATACGTGAGATAAGTAGCGTACGAGTATTCGGAGTCATTCAAAACAATCTTCGATGTCGAAACCTCGCGTAGCCGCGAGTAACTTTATAGAAATAAAGTTTATTACACTAGAATTCGCATTATAAAGTGCGTGATAGTTATTACAGTAACTTTCTTCTACTTAAGACATTTTCCTCAAACTGTCCAAGTAGTTCAAACTTTGACGTGTTGCTACTTTGTGAAGTCCCAAGTTGATTCTTATCACATTTGCCACCTTAAACTTTGTAACCAACTAAATTTACCTACTAAAGTAAGAACTATTATTAATATTTAACTTTAGGAAGATATTAGAAGGTAAATTCGTTTTTCTATAAGGAGCTTTTAATTAAATTATAGTTAACTATTACTTTCAAGATATTTAAATTATTACTTTTTTGCATTCTCAATGCAATTTTTATTATTGAAAAATTGAAAATGAAGTATTTTAGAAAAAATCGTCCCGTCTCACAACCTGCTCTGATGGGACTCGAACCCACGACCTTTCGCTATCTGGGCGACTGCTCTAACCTCTGAGCTAAACGACTCCGTAGCTCAGAGGTTAGAGCAGTCGCCTGGATAGCGAAAGGTTCAATTTATTACTTTCAACTTGATTAATCAAAGCGGAGATTTTTCGCCTTTGGAAATATTGATCTTCAAGCCTACTGTAACTGACTGACGGAAACAGTGAATGTCTTTTATTTTAATTTTGAGGAACTTAATGAAAGAATAACTCTCCTCTTCACTTATCACTTAATACAAAACAAACCTTAAACACTCTGCCTGCACCATTTCACTTAATTACAAGCAGTGTAAACGGATGTCTTAATTCACCATAAAATTTTCTTCTTTGACGCGTTTTTTCTTAATGTGTACTTTGATCGTCACAGTTAATTAGACAGTCGGTGAAGAGTCGCCTTGTTTCCGTATCGGTGAGTTCGGTTGATTTTCAATACGCATCCTGTTTTAATTGAATTGGACATTGAACTTGTAACACTAAGAGATCAAAACACTTAGAGATTGATGAGTTAGATAAGAAAGTTGGAACTGTTTGGACTAGAGGAACTGTAACACTTTCTGTACAGTCGAGTTCGTAACTTAAAGCATTGAAATACGCCGCGAAATTTATAGATTTAGTTTACAATATAAAAATACATTATACGTGCCTATTCTATACCCATCAAAATAATGAAAATACAGAAAAGGTTTAATGCGCTGCCTGGCTTTAACCACCTTGATATAAAGAATTCTCGTTCTAGTTATGGTAATCGTATTGTTTTGATTGAAAACTAGCCCCCTTACTCTTGTACGAAATTGCATTGGCATTGTAGCTTCGATCAACAATTAATTACACTATCTTCTACCTCTACGAATATTGAATTAACGTCAAATGTCATAACTAATTCATTAGGTAATTCAAACTTTATTGCAAGGCGATTAATAATTGCCTGTTAGAATTTGTTTTAAGAGTAATGGGGCAGAACAGCGCGGCTTCGTTCGTATACAGAACTAAAACTCCATAAACAAAAAAAAATGTTAAATTATAGAAACCTTCGATCAACAATAACACCTAGATAGAAACGCCAGCAGTTTAACAGCTTTCGAAGCATTTTGACGGACGATATCATTTATGATTGCCATTACTAGAACGATAGTTATTGTGCTTCGGGTTCTAGAGCCATAGTACGAAAAACTGTAATGGTAACCGTTATCGTGATCGAATTATTTTGTATGAAAACCAGGACAGCGCCCTCCTTCGGTCGTTTAAGGAACTGAAATTCAATAATACATGTTTGACAGCAATACTTTGACAGCTTTTGAAGTCTTGAACGGTATAGTTTGCTATTCGATTACCATAACATAGCTTTACATGCTACGGGTACAAATCATATAACTAGAAAAAAAGCAACGAGCTAGAGCAAGACAGACCGACTGTATCCCTATTCCGGATTTATTTTGGGAAGAATTGGTACAGAAATTTGAGTTAAAGTAAGTAATATTTTTCATACTACCATGGGGGTCAAACATATTAGTTTCATTATAAATCGGGCACCTTATCGAAAGGAATTTCTTCCCAATACTAGTTTATTCTTATCAAAACATCTCAAAACCTCAGTATGAAGGATGGCAGTACCTACTGTTGTGTCACATCGTTAAGATTTTATCCCTTTCTCAACGAGAACTAATCTCTCGTGATGCGACTCCACAATAGAAGGGTTGAATAATGGGACAATTTTTTACTATTTTATTTTGTATGAAACCTCTAGGGACGCGTCTCGCATGACGGATCGATCTTATTGTCAGAAAAAATTTCCTACCAACGTATTTCTTAGATCTTGTTAAAATATTTTTTGTAATAATAATTTGTACAATGTTTTCTAGGATAAACGATTTTTGCCTTTATTACTTGCATTCTGATAAGTACCCATGCAAAATTAATAGGTAAGTTGTTTTTAACTACAAGTCAAACTTAAAGTTAAAGATTTGTGACATATATCTTGTGAGAATACATCTTTGTCAGCAAATGCAAATGATTTTTACGCGTAAACACGAAATCTGATGAACCCTCCTAATTTACACGAAGTTTTAACAAGTACCTACCTAAGTGATGCTAACGTCCGTAAATATTTTATTCACGTCAACTTAACAGCTGTGTCATTATTAGGCAAGTTAATCAAATGACTATCAATCTAAGCTTTAGCGTCGTCATTATAAAGGCGGGAATCATGACACAAAATAGCTAAATGTATAAACAAATTGACAGCGTGCCTTGTTTGTGAAGGCATGCCACACACGACCCGTATGGAGAGAGCACCTCTTAACATCAGAACTGCTTATATGCCTCTAGCTAATTTAAGTAGCATTGTGAATATCACAAGAGGCGCGTCTGAATAAGATTATCATGAGACTAGAACCCGTTGGGAGTCATTGGTCATAAATCATAACCCATAAAATGCGACTGACAATAACCTTTTTCTTTCACATCGCTTCCTAGACGAATCGTAAGCAAATGAATTTCAACCTTATCACCGGGGAATTGAGACGCTAAATCATTTAGTTGGGGCTTAGTGACGGAAAGAGAAGTAAGTATCGTTAAAATGACAGGCGAACTTAATATTCCGTTTGATCGGACCAATTGTTGGTATTGTGTCTAGCGTCGGTTTTGTGAAAGCGAAAAAAGAACCAATGTAATAAGCGTGCAGTGTGTTTAACAAGAATTCAGGGTTGGAGGACAAGCATCAATCAAATTAGACACTCAGTTTTTGGGTAATCTAGAGATTTTAGGAGCGTGAATGATCAATGGCTCTTCGTATGTAATGAGGCTGTGTGGCTGTTACATGTCATTGCTTTTCGCGCAAACGTATTTGACTGACAGTATCTTGCCGTGAGAAGCGTTTTATACACCGTTATTTTTAAAGGTTAATTTTGTTGATCTCCGGTGAATAAAAAGCTGACATTGAATTCACATTAATTTTGAAAAGATCTTGTGGCGGTACATGTTGGCACTAAGAGGCGTATTATTCATAATTAAGTTTATGTAGATAAAATAACACTAGTCATTGCGTATGGAGCTGTTTATAATGTCAACACAACCACGTTTAAATAATATTAACTTCAACTACTTAGTTACTGTTTCAGTGTTCTTATCTCAACGTGACGATAGATGCAATCTAAATGACTATTCCAAGCACAATGCGTGCTATCGAAGCTATGCTCAGTAACGGGTCCTGCATAGTGATTCTTTTTATTTCATACGTCCCGACTAAATTGGAATTCATGTAGGTTATTGTGGCCGGGGGAATTAGATCCTTCACATTCAAAACCGACTATCCTATTGAGACCTCTCGGAAGGGAACTGGATCTGATAAGGTAGATCGTCGATAGGGTCCCTTTTTCTTTGCGCGACACCTTTGTCATGACAAAGGGGGCTGTTTGGTCTCAACAGTGGCATCTGAATGGGCTTGCAATAACACGTCCTGGCCGAAAGCTCGCATCCCGCGAGATCAACCGCAGATATACTCCTCTTTCTAAAGATTTATTAATCTCTCTCTCTCGCTGGAACAATGAACGCTTTTGGTAGGCACCTGGTGTTTTTTTTTCTCGGCTCAAGTATGCTCGAGACGTGTATTCAGTTTTTGCTTGACGCTCGAGCGAGGTAAGTGGAGCTAGAGAGTGATTGTGGCTACTTCAAGTATTTTCCCGGTTTCACCGAAGCAATTGTAGGTATAATAATGGTTACCTACTTCGTCTTTCAATTTAACTTTGTCCTCGGCTTTGATGTTTAATAAAGAAACAAATGAAATCAGTTCAGAAACTTCAAACTGTTTCAATTAAATTGGGTGGTATCATAAATATTGAATGTCGAATCAATATAGGTAAGAATTAAATTCCGTTTTCATGTTTGTTTTTAAGAAGCTTCTTTTGTTGTTTTTACGTTGACTTAAATTAATGTTTAATTCACTTCTCGGAATATAATCCTGTACCCCAAAGCTAAAGCCCGCCGCGTCAGATGATCAAGTTACGCGTTTAATTTGTCTAGATCGCGTGTTAGGGGGGACGGCCGCAATAAATAATGTTTTTTATCTTGACATCACGGCTCTAGGCAGAAATTCTTACACGTCCATTCGCTGAATCAACGCTCTTTACTCTTATCTCTTTTTAAATATTTAGGGCTTAAGTTTCTGAAAACAGATAAAGGCAACCAAAAAAAGTGAAAGCTCATCTACTTGATCTAAAAGAAGTTTTATTTTGTTTAGTCATTCTTTTTTATATCATGCTTAGTTTGGAAGAAATGACACAAATGCTGTTCTATTTAAAATCTTCAATGATTTTGAATCAATATTGCCCTCTAAATAAAATTAAATCGTTATTTTCGTAATGTTCAAAGGTCATAAAAATGATAAACTGTTTGTATTGTATAGTGTTTTAGAGAAGTCCAAACATCGACAGGGGACAATGAAGACGCAATGTGCATTTTATGATCTAACAATGACATTGGGACATCAGCTGCATGGCTTGTAGCCACATCTTGATAACGAACCCACATTTTGGCAAATATATCACAGCGGGATGCTGTCACAATATTTTAGTATCTACGACTGAATCTGTGTGGCAGGATTGACATTTTTTTTATTTTAAAGCAATGTGCGAGGCGCGTCGCTGTTAATCTTAACCGTCTAATAAATTCGTAGGAATTTCGTCACTACTCAATGAAACAATTTTGAAGTATTCATATTTTAAGTAGCGACCTGTTGTTTGTTTCTGTAAGAGTCGGTTCCTATTTAAAACAAAACAAACACTACATAAATAAACATGTTACTACTGGCAAAGACAATATCTAAAATGCTTTTCTCTGTCTTACAGAATTTTCACATAAGACACAATTACTTCTTTTTGCACTTAAACAATTATCCTAACTCATTCAAACTGAACATTTCCGATTTTTTAAACAGTTTCGAATATGGGAAACGTTATACCACAACCACAACTTAAAAAAAAGACATAAATTACGTAACTTAAAACTTCTTTTAATGTTTTGATCACTCCTTATGTTCCCAGAAGGTTGCACAAAAGGTAGTGGGATCTCTCGAAAAACTATGGTTTCGTCCCAAACCTCGATTCCATTGTGTGATATATTAAACCGCCCTTTCTTAAAATTATTGTCCCAGAATGATATGATGTCTTTCGTCCATTGTGGAACACTTATCTGATTGTACACCCTACTATTCATAATGGTTTCGGAGATGCACTGCTATATTTACATCTTTATTGTTATTTGTGTTTTGGTGTTCTATTAGGTACAAATTCATTTAATGGCGCCAGGTATAAAATTGATGATTTTTGTAAGTTCTGTTAAGCTATTTAAATTTAGAATTTTTTGCATTTACAATGCAATTTTTATTAAGTAAGTGCCTGTGTTTGTGAAACGGGTCGATTTTTTTCTAAATACTTTATTTTATATTTTTCAATAATAAAAATTGCAATGTGAATGCAAAAAAGTAAAAAAAATTAATAACTTGCAATAGCAATAATTTCATCATTAACGATTGTCAAATATCTGGAAAGGTATATCTTCACAGTGATGAAATTAACGCTAGCTATAGAATACAGCGCGTAAGAAGTACCTATTGGATAAATTCGACGCTTCTCGTACCGTCTCCGTAGCTCAGTGGTTAGAGCAGTCGCCCGGATAGCGAAAGGTCATGGGCTCGAGTCCCATCGGAACTGGTTTTGAGACGGGTCGATTGTTTCTAAATACTTCATTTTCAATTTTCTATCAAGCTATTTCAATAGGATCGTAGGTGTAATATTAATATTTCGGTACATATATATTTTTTTTATTCTTGCTCTAAATGTCAAAAAAGATTGGGTTTTTTTCATTGAATACAAAATTTTCACAGTTTTTGTTGCATTCATCCATATACCTAGTATCAGTTGCGTTTTTTTATGAATAAGAATTGATAGTAAATTAGACTGTTTTATATTTATATTCCCGATGTTTCAACACAATCGCAGTGCCAACTTGCTATAGGTACCTTCTTCAATTAAGAGTCATCATCATCATCATTTCAGTCGTACGACGCCCACTGCTGGGCATAGGCCTCCCCCAAGGATCTCCACAACGATCGGTCCTGCGCTGCCCGCATCCAGCGGCTTCCCGCGACCTTGACCAGATCGTCGGTCCACCTTGTAGGGGGCCTGCCCACGGAACGTCGTCCGGTTCGCGGTCGCCATTCGAGAACGCCATTCAATTAAGAGTAGTATCATGTTTTTTGAAGAAGATTTATTCTGTAGTTACTATTTAAAACTGCAAATCTTTGTTAATATTTCCAACAAAAAATAAGTCAAGTTAGTAAGGAAGGAAGTATTTAAATAAATTTGATGCAACCCATAACGGAAGAACAAGAACTATGAAAGCAAAGTCGGTAATTAGAACCCCGCGAACATTAAAACAATCATTTAGAATTAATTAAACTTGACGAGCAGGACTTTGCAGTTTAAATCTAAACTAAATAGGGGTTAAGTTTAATAATTAGTATCGTCTTATTAAAGGACTTTTGTTGTTAGCAAGGTCATTGATAACCATAATTGTCTTGTGAAAATTGAAACACTTTGTTTCAAACTATTGTTATTATTAATCATTTAATTTGAAAGTGAAGCAAAGGCACCAGCCACTTTATGTTGATTTAAAGTAATTTTATATGTCAACTAGCGGCTGCCCGGTTTCACCCGGTTCCGGGATAAAATTAAGTATCCTCTGTGTTATTCCAGCCTATAATCTATCTCTGTTGCAAATTTTATTCAGATCCGTTCAGTAGTTTTTGCGTAAAAGAGTAACAAACATACATCCATACTCACAAACTTTCGTATTTATAATATTAGTAGGATAAAGTTACGATGTTATTCAATAATTTCTATGCATTCAAAAAACACTAGACCGGCAAGTAGATTCGTTTCACCTTTTTTGACTAGTTATTTATATTTTTAATGTTTCTTACAAAACCTTAAATCTATTTATTTTACTTGTAATAGGCACAATAATGGAAACTTGCAATACCGGCAGCGGTTTAACCATTTGGCGCGTAGCCGCTTCCCTTTGATATTTAATTAACATAAATGTACGTAAATGTAAGCAGAAAGATAACATGAGCCACCTATCAATAAAAGCTATCAGTCGGTAAGCTTGTGGTTACTGGCAAATCTGTCGATTAGCATTCTGTGGTTAACCGTAATGACATCGGCTCATATCTACAGCATTTTTTGTTCATAAACAGTCAATTTGTTATATTTAACTTTTTGTATCGATATCCGATATTGAAACTCTTTTGTTATTTTTCTTTTTCTTTTTGTAAATAATGATCCGTGTCATCACAATGAGCGCTAAAAAAGTAAACAATGATATTGTTCGCGAGATTATACGCAATATAATAAAGACTCCTTTCTTTAATCAAAATATTGTGATTACAACAGATTTTGAGATGCAGGTGCTCCCACACAAGACACACGTTTCCACGTAAAAGTGTCTACGTACCTACGTATGTATATACGTAGGTATGTATGAAATCAGTGGACGTATCAGGATGCAAAAAGTGCCTAGGCCTGTGCAGGGAGGCCTGATTTCACATGTCACTGGAGGCTGGGGATACCAGCAACATAAGACTAAAAACCATCTACTTTTGCACAGGGCCTTAGTGAATGATATCAGAAATAACAGTCATTAAAATCTTATTAGGTAGTATCGCAATAACTAAGCGAGTGAAAATAGTAATTATATATCTCGATTGGAAAATATAAAAAGCATTTAATTTTAATCATATTATCTACGAAGTAAAATTGACACAGCGATATATTTGTACCTTTATTTAACTACCAGCTATTATTTTTCTGGTTAATCTTGTATGAAACGTAATACCATAGTATAAATGATATAAGCTGACTTCTATTTTGAACAGGTTTTTATTAGAATCTAGACAAGTCTTATTAGAACAGTTTTTTTATTATTTTAAATACTAGATATTACCTTTGATGTCAACACTCAACTATCCGAATTGAGCCCGCGTGTTGTTCTCCATTCATGAAAAGAAAAGCCTGTGCTTTAGCTTTGGGGACATTTAAATGGGTATGGCTGATGCTGGTGATGAAATTAAAAGTAACGAGTGATGTCTTATTGTTTATCAACATCAAATGGTATAATAACTTGACCAAAACCATAGACAAATGTGTGTGAATACCAATTTAATTGTGTTTGTATTTCGATTTTAGAGATTTTTTTGTAATGTAATATTAATTGTAAAATCTTTATGTTTTGTGAGCTTTATTTAATTTTATTGTTCTCTCTCGATCTCGCAGTACATGCTTCTCGTCCACTCCCCTCTATTACCTGCCGTCTCCTCATTTACTTCTTTCTCATTCATACTATTACGCGTACATTTCATAAATTTTTAACCGTCGCCCACCCGAGTCACACGCGCGCGTTAGCCACAAAACGCCGCTAGTTGAAGCCACTTGCTACTACAGTACAGGTGATCTGTGGTTGAAGCTAGAACCAACCGTATGCGATAGTTCATATTATAATATGTAAATAGGTCGGTGGCGGCGGCGTGTTGTGTTGTGGTTGTGGTCGGTGGCCCGTGTGCGGCCAGACTTAGAGGTAAAGTATAAATGATTTTTAAAATTCTTTCGCAGTTTGGTAGTTTGACGAACGATTTGTAACGACGGGTAGGCTACCTACCTTCTGCGCTAGAGGTCTCGGGTTCGATTCCCGAACAAGTCAAATATTTGTGTGCTTGAACATCTCTATTTGTCTTGGTCTGGGTGTTAACTATGTATATTAAGTATGTATTTACAAACAAAAAATATTTAAGTATATATTTATCCGTTATCAAGTTTTCCATGATACAGTTTCTTAATGAAATTAACATGGGCTTAAATAATTGGTGTGATTGTAAGAAGTTATTTATTTTATTTTCATTTATTTTATATATGCGGCTACATTATTCTTGAGTGACATATAGGCAGTATTTTGTGCCAATATTCCTATGGGAACCGGTACCACGCAGGTAAAACCGCACGGCGCAGATAGTATCAATTATAGCGCAGTGGAAACGTACCTCACGTAATATACTTAGAAGCAATCGGACAATTTAATCTGAAGCTTTTAAACCGTTGATAGAAATTACGACAAACCAGTTAGTGTCCAGCTATTTAACTATCTAGCATTGGAAAGCACTAATCTCCGCTACCTGTAGGAATAGTTTAACTGGGATTATCTGGTCGTATAATAATCTAGGAATTAAACATTTTAAAATCGCTCCCCATTTCGTACGGCATCTTATTAAGTTGTTTATGTTACTGTCTGACGTTTTATGTTTATTAGCCACTAGCCTTCCGCCCGCGGCTTCGCCCGCGTGTACTACACGACGTTATCTCGCGGGAAGGTGATATTTTTCAGGAATAAAAAGTAGCCTATGTCCTTTCTCAGGCTCTAGACTATCTCTGTACCAAAATTCATTCAAATCGGTTCAGTATTTTTGGCGTGATTGTGTAACACACAGACAGACAGAGACGCATTTATTTATAAAATAAATATAAGTAAGGATTAAGTAATTTTAATTGAAGTGCTTAATGAAGTGAATGAAATGACTTGTATCTTGTTTGGTATTAAATAAATAGATAGATTGATTTAAGACTTATTTATGTATGTTTCTTCTGATTGTTGTCCAGAATAGAATTTTCCGAAGGTGAGTGCTGTTTAACATGACATTTTCTTTATTCCACAATGGGGTATCACTTAGCCTTCATCACACCTGATGTTAAGTGGTGATAAGGCTGAAGGTGGATGCGCACTACTTCCGGAATCCTCAATTACTCAGGAACTGGCTATCTTATCTCTAACTGCCGGAACACAATAGTGCTGAAAACATCATTGTTATGGTGTCAGACTTAGATAAGATGGAGCTAGCCAGGCGAACAAGTCCGACCAACAACCAAACCGAATCAATATGTACCCCCATTGGGAATCGAACCCAGGACCTCTGGCTCTGAAATCGGTGGTGTGAACCACTAGACCACAGAGGCGGTTAAATTGCAACAAATGTTGGTGACCCATATCAAGTTCGACCATAGCAAGGGAAGCTTCACCGGCTCAATCACGTACGTAGTAAAGAACAAGAAACTCAACAGAATCCTCAAGATTTATATCGGATCACAAACAAGCCATTCATCACCTTTAGATTTTTTAAAACGCAAAGCAAAGATGACCTTTTAAAATTTAATATAAATTTTTTTTTAGTTTGAGAATTCATAAGTTTGATTCTAGAAACAACCTGTATTAAATATCACTTTTAAAGGATCTGACAAACATTAAGATGCTAAAAATAATAAAAAAATAATAGATCTGTACATAAAGGAAACAGTTACATAGGTTCATAGGTATGAAAGTGACGAAATTCCAAAAACTTAAATAAATTAAAAAATAAACAAATCTTTGGACTTAGGTAAAATCTTTGGGGCCTTGGTTCGACCAGAGCAAGGGAAACTTTACCGGCACAATCGCGTACCTACTAAGCTGTCGCCGTGTAAAGAACAAGAAACTCAACAGAGTCCTCAGGATTTATATCGGATCACAATATCATTGTATAATCTCGAGCACTAGTTTACCGTCTCACTAATGCCTTGTATTTCAACGGTTCGTTTTGTTACAAATACAAGCAATGACTCCGCAAATTTACAACCATTACTAAACCACTATCAAAATTTTGAGTCACGCTATATTGATCCTTAATCCTAAAGAGATAGGGGGAAAAGAGGTACTGTACAAAGCCTTTTTGATGCGGTTGAGACGTATGTATTTGAATAATGTAAGCCTGTCTTGACGGAGGCTTGAAAGATGACTTGACATAATATTGTATTGGAAGTACTGTAGTGAGCAGTACAATATGGTGATATCATGTAAACTTATAGTGGAACTGACAATTCATTTAAAAAAAGATATATAATTATGATTTTTTGCTTTCAAATAATATTTATATAAGTAAGCATTTCTTCTTTAATTAGGCAAAGGCAAAACATTATCATGGGTAAGGTAAATATTTTAAAATCACAGACAGTCAGACAAACAAAATTACTCTCTAATTTATAATATCTCCGATTTCAGTTAAGTACAGGTATATACTTTGAAGAAAAGTTGATCAATCGAGTTGTTTTAACACAAACAATGCTTAGCCTAACCACACCATAAAGATATTTTGAGACAATAAATTCTATAACTTCTGTAATAAGGAATGAACCCTTACTTACACTACAGAATCATCTCACCAACTGTCAAACTACTAAATTATTTAGGACTGCCGCAGAATGTGTACAAAACCTTAAACTTCCAAGACAGTAATAGAATTGGTAACTTTATTACGAGTTTAGTTTTATAAGTAGAAGCTAGCATCAGTCTGAGATAGAATTAGAAATTTGATACTTTGTCACTAAGAGCTTTGGAATACAATGTTGGGCGTAATAATAACTATCATTGTTTGTAGTGAGTGCTTTCTGAATGTACTACATACTATAATAAAACCGAATAATTTATTTGTTAAAAAAGCTAGAATTACCTTCAGTAGGTACTATGTAGTATACTTAACATCAGGTGTGATGAAGGCTAAGTGCCCGTTGTGAATAAAAAACTGTATAATATTGTAGCATGAAAAATTGTCGTTATGGTAACCATAATCATATTATTTTGTATGAAAACCAGAGCAGCGCCGCTTTTGGTCGTATAAAACTCAAATTCAATACATAGGTACATATTTGACAGCAACACTTCGTCACCCGTTTTTAAGGACGGTAAAGTTAACTATTCGATTACCATAACGATAGTTTTTTATGATAAGGGTATTGATATAGGAAAAATGTGATAGTAAAAAACCACGAGCCCTATAAGTAGCTTTCAGGCGGGATTCGAACCCGCGCCTCCGGGAATCCGGCCCGATGCTCTGACCAACTAAGCTACCGAAAGGCTTACACGACTCGTCGAATTTTGCTATCACTTGTTACGCTGTAGGCCAGCGTTGCTTCATCAATGCGAGGAAACCCTCGCATCCGAAAGAAACATTTTTACAAATGTTTAACAATCGATTAAGATGAAACAGCCATAATGAGATTTTATATTATTTTTATGCATTCACAATGCAATTTTGTAAGTATAGGAAAAATGTGATAGTAAAAAACCACGAGCCCTATAAGTAGCTTTCAGGCGGGATTCGAACCCGCGCCTCCGGGAATCCGGCCCAATGCTCTGACCAACTAAGCTACCGAAAGGCTTACACGACTCGTCGAATTTTGCTATCACTTGTTACGCTGTAGGCCAGCGTTGCTTCATCAATGCGAGGAAACCCTCGCATCCGAAAGAAACATTTTTACAAATGTTTAACAATCGATTAAGATGAAACAGCCATAATGAGATTTTATATTATTTTTATGCATTCACAATGCAATTTTGTAAGTATAGGAAAAATGTGATAGTAAAAAACCACGAGCCCTATAAGTAGCTTTCAGGCGGGATTCGAACCCGCGCCTCCGGGAATCCGGCCCGATGCTCTGACCAACTAAGCTACCGAAAGGCTTACACGACTCGTCGAATTTTGCTATCACTTGTTACGCTGTAGGCCAGCGTTGCTTCATCAATGCGAGGAAACCCTCGCATCCGAAAGAAACATTTTTACAAATGTTTAACAATCGATTAAGATGAAACAGCCATAATGAGATTTTATATTATTTTTATGCATTCACAATGCAATTTTGTAAGTATAGGAAAAATGTGATAGTAAAAAACCACGAGCCCTATAAGTAGCTTTCAGGCGGGATTCGAACCCGCGCCTCCGGGAATCCGGCCCGATGCTCTGACCAACTAAGCTACCGAAAGGCTTACACGACTCGTCGAATTTTGCTATCACTTGTTACGCTGTAGGCCAGCGTTGCTTCATCAATTCACTTATAGGGCTCGTGGTTTTTTACTATCACATTTTTCCTATACTTACAAAATTGCATTGTGAATGCATAAAAATAATATAAAATCTCAAGGGTATTGATGTGAAATATTATTATTTCATTCTTGAGAAATGCTACTTATTGGCCACTTAACATCAAGTTTCGATCCATACTTTGGACGGCCTCCGTGGGCGAGTAGTGGAGCATTTAAAACAAGTGCGCACTGTTTTAAATGGGTAAACATAGTTTTGATTTTCGGTCGAGTAAATGTACAAACATTTTTTTTTTCTATATTTTCTCGTGTCTACTCTCTACTCGTGGGAAACTACGACGGGTATTACTATATACACCCGTATATAGTTAATACCCATCGTAGTTCCCACTATCAGAACACAAGTACATACCTACTTATGCTTTATAATTTCAGACTGCAACCGTACAATAAAGATTATGAAAACGCAATTTCGAATAATGTTCAATACTTCTCAAAGAAAAACGAATACCTAACTAAACTAACTAATGTACACAAAACTTACCTACATTAAATCTTTAAGAATAGGTACTCTGCGATCCATACTAATATCAACGCACACTGATCCAGGAGCGCCAGGTTGCAAATTATTCCTTCCTCATACTCATGTAAGCACCTGAACCAAACAAAACACATTTTTGTTCATCGTATCGAAGTAGGTCACTGAGTACAAACAGCAGAAGTAACTTAAAACAAAATTATCAGCTATTTCCAAAAAAAATTCATTGACAAAGACAATGTATAAATTCCGCTTTTGGAAACGTTTCCGATGGTTTGTGAATAAGGGTCATATCCATACTAACATCAACGCACACCGATCCAGGAGTTCAGGTTGCAAATTATTCCTCCCTCATACTCATGTAAGTACCTGAACCAAACAAAACACATTTTTGCTCATCGTATCGAAGTAAGTCATTGAGTACAAACAGCAGAAGTAATTTAAAACAAAATTATCAGCTCTTTCCAAAAAATTTCATTGACAAAGACAATGCATAAATTCCGCATTTTGGAAACGTTTCCGATGGTTTGTGACTAAGGGGCATATCCATACTAACATCAACGCACACCGAACCAGGAGCGCAGGTTACAAATTATTCCACCCCCGTACTCATGTAAGCACCTGAATCAATCAAAACACATTTTCGTTCCGCCTCTTGCCCTGCACTTACAATATTGAATCTGTACGTTATGGCCAGTGTGTAACTTTATATGCTTCTACTGTTCTATTGAAAGCAATTTTGTTTATTCTGTTATCTGAATGTGCCCTTTGTTTACCCTATGTGCACATAGATGTATTGCATAAAATCTCAGATCAAGACCTACTCCCAAGAGTTATGCCGAGTGTACCTACTTACTCGGGTAGAGTAGCCAGAGTTTAGTGCAGAGACTACAAACTTAAATGACTCGGTGACAGCGTAGGTGGAGGAGCCATTCGCAGTACAAAATTAACTGTAGTTTAGTATTAACAGACGTATGTTTTTTTTTATTTTCAAAACTTCAGCGGCGGTGGAGCAGCCGAGCCACTCCTCGCAATCTACAAAATAAATATAAGCTGTTTTTTTATTTCCAAAAATTATCACCGACTCACTTAAAGTTAAAAAACCGGTCAAGAGCGAGTCGGACTCGCACACCGAGGGTTTCGTACCATCATAAATTTAAATAAATATAACGTAAAAATAATTTCATCGGTGACGCTAGATTCATTAGAGCATTTGCGGTGTAGAGTATTGCAGTTTTAGGTCAACGACTGCTTTTGACCGATAGTGGAACTTATATAATTTTGGTTGATGATTTCAGAAAAAGTTTACTATTTAGAGACATCGTTTTATTTTTCCTGTAATCTTAACATAATCTTATATCACATAAAATAATTTTAGATTTTTCTCTAAGCAAACTTCGGAGATAAGAGAAAAAAATCCTTTCCCCCCCGAAAGGTATTTTTTTTACATTTTTCATTAAAAGTCGACAACTATGCGGCTTAAGAAAAAAAGAAATGTTTAAAAATGTGCAAGCAGCGCTCTTTCATATTATACAACATATACCTTAGTAGCCCCACTTCGAATTTTTAAGACCCCCTTTCAGTCTTTGTTGCAAAAAATGAAAATATTTTTAATTTTCTCTTATTTGCAAAATAGTTGAACAAACGTCAACTAAAACTATTCCAAATTTCAATCTGATAGCATTAGTAGTTCTCGAAATGTCCTGTAGGGCTAGCACAACTTAGCGCGACTCTTTGTCGCGCTCCTTCCAACCAATCAGCACGTCGCCTTAAGTCACGCGCGCTATCTACGAGCGATCTGATTGGTTGAAAGTGCCCGCGACTCTTTGTCACTCGAGTCGCGCTCAAGTTGTGCTAGACCTACTGTTGTGACAGACAGACTGAGTCTCACCAATAAGGGTTTCTTTTAACCATTTTGGTACGGGAACCCTAAAAATAAGGATAGGTACGTACATGGGCTACGTCTGTTACTTTAAATCCTAATTTTGATTGATTTTTGCTGCTATGTTCTGTTGAACGTTGCTAGCTAGCTATTGTTAGACACGTCACTAAACAGAGAACTGATAGCGACTATATTTTTTTTTTATAAAATAGACTTAAAGTTCCAAAAAACGTATGAAAGTTCATATCCGTATACAAAGTTACGCGGTAGCCCCCAAGTTTGTAGCACTACTCTACTTGAGAATACTATAATATTGCTACGTAAATCTACCGTGCTACTATAACCACAGAACACGGAATAGTAGATTGTATTACAAGGGAGCAAAATAATATATTTACGGCGAGGGCGCTATTTTGAATCCAGAGCGCAGTGAAGGATTCTAGAGTAGAATCTCGAGCGCAGCGAGGGATTCTAAAGTAGAAACCTGAACGCAGCGAGGGATTCAATATACGCCACCCGAGGTGAAAATAATTTTGCGGCTGAGTAATACACTCTGCTTTTCATCCCCCTCTATAAGAAAAGCAGTAAAGACAACTCAAACTACCTACCTTTCTTTGTCGTTCGGATACATCATAGCGCTAGTCGGGCAAGAAAAAAAATTTGAGTTTTGAAATAAAAAAAAATAAAAATAAAATATTATTATGTCCATCAGATTTCTTATAAGTATCTCCGGGGATGCCGTAGGGGGGTTGCAAATTTTGTTAGATTTTAGCTATGACTCACCGTTTACGAGATATTCTCAATTTTATAAAATTCCGTTTTTGAAAATTTCTCGGTCCCGAAAAAAGTCCCGGCCCCATACAAAATCAGTTGAATTTTTTTTTTAAGTACTGCACACCCTTTGCTACACTCCAACCAATGCTTCTTTAATTATGTTCTAAATTCAAATCTCATTGTTTTGGACCCTGTTATGAAGCTGTTCAAAATTCAAATCTCATTTATTCCCTCTTGTCATAACAGGTAAAAAATTAATCGTTTTGGACCCTGTTATTAGATAAAAAATCATCGCTTTTCGAATCGATGGGATGAAAAGATTTTTTTAATACAGTTGCTCAAAAAGTGGCGTATTGCAGGGACGTATAGCGTTCGGGATGTGGGCTATTACACACTCGAACTTTTTCTTTACCTTTCCCGAACTCGTGCGTTTTCTTTCCCAACTGTCAAAATATTGTCTATTAAAAAGAAAAAACCAACCACGAAGTTTTTACAAAAAAAAAAACAGAAGATTTTATGATTCATGCAAATATTTCTAAAAAGAAGCTACTAATTTGTTTCAATATCAGATTTAAAAGTAATTTTAATTATAGTTACATTAAATTAATATTAGTATCGGCCAAATTAAATTTATGAATATAAAAAATACATAAAATTGGCTGTATGACCACATCTGCTTATAGGAGTTTGCGCAAGTAAGTGAAAAGAAAATGAGGGACCTTATTTCTTAATTTTCTAAATTAGTTTTTTCTGGATTTTATCGTGGTAGGTACTTAGTATGGTGGAATTAGTGCAATAATGTGGCTAAGGAAAGGCGCTCCTGTAGGATTCGGATTGCTTTTGTTAGGTTTCATTTCATTTCATCTCATTTAATTTAATTTTCATTTCATATCAATAAAAAAATTCTACTGAAGCCTTGGCTGTATGATCATAGTTTCCTTTGCCAACCCAGAATGGGTGAAGAAAACATAAAAAAAGTCTCTGCTTATATTCTTTTACGATTAGTTAGTTGAGTTTATTGTGTTTTATTATTTTATTAAATTGCTTAATTTTTTCGCAACTGTATTAAAAATAGTTGTTCAGGTGGCCTACCACAAGCTCTTATAGCAGTTATTTTTAAGTTGAGAGAGTGAGACGCCGCTCTACGGCATGTAGAGAGGCGTCTCACTCTCTCAACTTAAAAATAACTGCTTTAAGAGCTTGTGGTAGGCCACCAGTACACGTGCGGAACCGTCATTGCAACTTGTTCCGACTGTCAACCCTCACCTTCGGCTGCGCCTCGGCTCGGGTAGACATTTGTCGGAACTCTTTGCAATGACAGGCTTTCCGCACTTGTAATGAAATCTACTATTTTAATACAGTTGCTCAAAAAGTGGCGTATTGCAGGGACGTATAGCGTTCGGGATGCGGGCTATTACACACTCGAACTTTTTCTTTACCTTTCCCGAACTCGTGCGTTTTCTTTCCCAACTGTCAAAATATTGTCTATTAAAAATAAAAAACCAACCAAGAAGTTTTTACTAAAAAAAAAATCATAGAAGTTTTTATGATTCATGCAAATATTTCTAAAAAGAAGCTACTAATTTGTTTCAATATCAGATTTAAAAGTAATTTTAATTATACATTAAATTAATATTAGTATCGGCCAAATTAAATTTATGAATATAAAAAATACATAAAATTGGCTGTATGACCACAGATTACTAAATATGGTATGACGTGCACTATTTACCATATTATCTGCTTATAGGAGTTTGCGCAAGTAAATAAAAGAAAATGAGGGACCTTATTTCTTAATTATCTAAATTAGTTTTTTCTGGTTTTTATTGTGGTAGGTACTTAGTATGGTGGAATTAGTGCTTTAATGGAAAACGATGTGGTAAAAGAGAGAAATAAGGAAAAGCGCTCCTGTAGGATTCGGATTGCTTTTGTTAGGTTTCATTTCATTTCATCTCATTTAATTTAATTTTCATTTCATATCAATAAAAAAATTCTACTGAAGCCTTGGCTGTATGATCATAGTTTCCTTTGCCAAGCCAGAATGGGTGAAGAAAACAAAAAAAAAGTCTCTGCTTATATTCTTTTACGATTAGTTAATTGAGTTTATTGTGTTTTATTATTTTATTAAATTGCTTAATTTTTTCGCAACTGTATTAAAAATAGTTGTTCAGTACACGTGCGGAACCGTCATTGCAACTTGTTCCGACTGTCAACCCTCACCTTCGGCTGCGCCTCGGCTCGGGTAGACATTTGTCGGAACTCTTTGCAATGACAGGCTTTCCGCACTTGTAATGAAATCTACTATTTTCGTGACTATACCGTTTACGTTACAGCAGACTATTTTTTAATACTTTCAGCATAATCGATAGACGTTAGTACTATTATGTGCCGATATTAACAATATATAAATTGAAAAATGGAAAATGAAGTATTTAGAAAAAATCGACCCGTCTCACAACTAGCTCCGATGGGACTCGAACCCACGACCTTTCGCTTTCCGGGCGACTGCTCTAACCACTGAGCTACGGAGTCGTTACGAGAAGCGTCGAATTTATCTAATACTTCTTACACGCTGTATAGTCAGCGTTAATTTCATCAATGTGGAGATATTACTACCCTCACACGCGAAAGAAATACCTTTCCAGGTATTTGGCAATCGCTAAAGATGAAATTACTATTGCAAGTTATTTTAATTTTTTGTTTTTTGCATTCACAATACAATTTTTATAATAGAAAAATGGAAAATGAAGTATTTAGAAAAAATCGACCCGTCTCACAACTAGCTCCGATGGCACTCGAACCCACGACCTTTCGCTTTCCGGGCGACTGCTCTAACCACTGAGCTACGGAGTCGTTACGAGAAGCGTCAAATTTATCTAATACTTCTTACACGCTGTATAGTCAGCGTTAATTTCATCAATGTGGAGATACTACTACCCTCACACGCGAAAGAAATACCTTTCCAGGTATTTGGCAATCGCTAAAGATGAAATTACTATTGCAAGTTATTTTAATTTTTAGTTTTTTGCATTCACAATGCAATTTTTATAATAGAAAAATGGAAAATGAAGTATTTAGAAAAAATCGACCCGTCTCACAACTAGCTCCGATGGGACTCGAACCCACGACCTTTCGCTTTCCGGGCGACTGCTCTAACCACTGAGCTACGGAGTCGTTACGAGAAGCGTCGAATTTATCTAATACTTCTTACACGCTGTATAGTCAGCGTTAATTTCATCAATGTGGAGATATTACTACCCTCACACGCGAAAGAAATACCTTTCCAGGTATTTGGCAATCGCTAAAGATGAAATTACTATTGCAAGTTATTTTAATTTTTTGTTTTTTGCATTCACAATACAATTTTTATAATAGAAAAATGGAAAATGAAGTATTTAGAAAAAATCTACCCGTCTCACAACTAGCTCCGATGGCACTCGAACCCACGACCTTTCGCTTTCCGGGCGACTGCTCTAACCACTGAGCTACGGAGTCGTTACGAGAAGCGTCGAATTTATCTAATACTTCTTACACGCTGTATAGTCAGCGTTAATTTCATCAATGTGGAGATATTACTACCCTCACACGCGAAAGAAATACCTTTCCAGGTATTTGGCAATCGCTAAAGATGAAATTACTATTGCAAGTTATTTTAATTTTTAGTTTTTTGCATTCACAATGCAATTTTTATAATAGAAAAATGGAAAATGAAGTATTTAGAAAAAATCGACCCGTCTCACAACCAGTTCCGATGGGACTCGAACCCACGACCTTTCGCTTTCCGGGCGACTGCTCTAACCACTGAGCTACGGAGTCGTTACGAGAAGCGTCGAATTTATCTAATACTTCTTACACGCTGTATAGTCAGCGTTAATTTCATCAATGTGGAGATATTACTACCCTCACACGCGAAAGAAATACCTTTCCAGGTATTTGGCAATCGCTAAAGATGAAATTACTATTGCAAGTTATTTAAATTTTTACTTTTTTGCATTCACAATGCAATTTTTATAATAGAAAAATGGAAAATGAAGTATTTAGAAAAAATCGACCCGTCTCACAACTAGCTCCGATGGGACTCGAACCCACGACATACTTCATTTTCCATTTTTCTATTATAAAAATTGCATTGTGAATGCAAAAAACTAAAAATTAAAATAACTTGCAATAGTAATTTCATCTTTAGCGATTGCCAAATACCTGGAAAGGTATTTCTTTCGCGTGTGAGGGTAGTAATATCTCCACATTGATGAAATTAACGCTGACTATACAGCGTGTAAGAAGTATTAGATAAATTCGACGCTTCTCGTAACGACTCCGTAGCTCAGTGGTTAGAGCAGTCGCCCGGAAAGCGAAAGGTCGTGGGTTCGAGTCCCATCGGAGCTAGTTGTGAGACGGGTCGATTTTTTCTAAATACTTCATTTTCCATTTTTCTATTATAAAAATTACATTGTGAATGCAAAAAACTAAAAATTAAAATAACTTGCAATAGTAATTTCATCTTTAGCGATTGCCAAATACCTGGAAAGGTATTTCTTTCGCGTGTGAGGGTAGTAATATCTCCACATTGATGAAATTAACGCTGACTATACAGCGTGTAAGAAGTATTAGATAAATTCGACGCTTCTCGTAACGACTCCGTAGCTCAGTGGTTAGAGCAGTCGCCCGGAAAGCGAAAGGTCGTGGGTTCGAGTCCCATCGGAGCTAGTTGTGAGACGGGTCGATTTTTTCTAAATACTTCATTTTCCATTTTTCTATTATAAAAATTGCATTGTGAATGCAAAAAACTAAAAATTAAAATAACTTGCAATAGTAATTTCATCTTTAGCGATTGCCAAATACCTGGAAAGGTATTTCTTTCGCGTGTGAGGGTAGTAATATCTCCACATTGATGAAATTAACGCTGACTATACAGCGTGTAAGAAGTATTAGATAAATTCGACGCTTCTCGTAACGACTCCGTAGCTCAGTGGTTAGAGCAGTCGCCCGGAAAGCGAAAGGTCGTGGGTTCGAGTCCCATCGGAGCTAGTTGTGAGACGGGTCGATTTTTTCTAAATACTTCATTTTCCATTTTTCTATTATAAAAATTGCATTGTGAATGCAAAAAACTAAAAATTAAAATAATATATAAATTACCTAAAAAAACATTACCTAAACAAACAAGGATGAAGGACTTAGGAAACATTAATTTCAAACATATAGGTACAAGTCTTTCTTCTGAACTTAAGAGCCATGCTCTTGTCTTTCTTCATTCGCTTCTAAAACATACTAACACAAATAAAAATAGTCAATCAGATTAATTTATTTAATTTTATTATGGTTTTCTAAAAATTTGTTGTTTTTTTTTTACTTGAAGCTTTTGGTACTACTCGCTTGAAAACAAGCTTTTTAGTAAAAAATATATTTTTATGACAAACTTTTTTGCTGACTGTACTTTAATACTGTATTGTCATTTGTACCAAACCTGTATACAACATTTCATCTCCATCGGACACTGGGAAGTGGGTCAAATTAAGCTTGCAAGATATTTTGTCCCCAACTAACTAACTAACATACTAACTAACATGGCAAGTTAATAAAAAGCTTGTAAAAAAACACTGTCGTCTAAAACAAAAATTGTGACAATCTAGACACATAATTTGTCATACCAGTCGTTATCGTAACTGCTAAAAACTGAAAATGACGCCAGTAACCGTCAGTTAAATTATTCAAGGCAAGTGGATGTCGCAGCGCATTCACTGTCGTTACACCTGATTGCCGATTGAGGAAATTACTTTCTACTGGTTGAACAGAATAAGGATACAGTAAGGGGATTGGACGATTTTTATTACTATTGAAAGATGTTACAATAATGACAACTTTTTAACTGCTTTAGTTTCTTATCTTGAAATGAGATCTGTGTGTGTATGGTGGATGATGAGTAAGGTATCATATTTTTTTAATTTAAAATAAACATGTAGGCAGATTCATGTAAACATGTTGGTTAGATGACCACCGTGGCCGAGTGGTGTACGCACCGGTTTTTTAAGGTGCCGCTATCTCTAGAGGTCCCGGGTTCGATCCCCGGTCGGGTAAATATTGAAAATTAAATTTCCTATATTTTCTCGGGTCTGGATGTATGTGGTAGTACCTGTCGTTGTTTCCAATTTCCATAATAATATACTAGTGCTTAAGCTCCTATACTTTGGTATTGGAACAATGTATGTGATGGTCTTCAATATTTATTATTTAGATTAAAAATACTGAAAATGAAATACCTGAAGTACTAGAGAAAATCGACCAGTCCCACAACTAGTTTCGGGTTCTGCTTGTGAGACGGGTCGACTTTTTCTAATACTTCATTTTCAATATTTTCAATTATAAAAATTGCATTTGAATGCAAAAACAATTAAGAAAATCCAGAGACAGAAATCATCAACAAAAAAATTATATTATTTCCACTATTGGTCAAGAGCTGGCGTTGACCTAAAACTGCAATATTCTACACCGCAAATGCTCTGACGCTAGATTCGTCAGATGAATCGCCGATAAAAACATTTTCACGTTATATTTATTTAAATTTATGCTGGTACGGAACCCTCGCTCGGTGCGCGAGTCCGACTCGCTCTTTACAGATTTATTTATTGTTATGATTGACAAATATTTTCCAAAAGTACCTATTAAATGTGTTGACAAATATGTTATGCTTGACAAATATTTTCCAAAAGTACCTATTAAATGTGTTTATAAAATGGTTGTTCTTCATATCTTGGTACTTACAATATTGTAGGTATAAGTGCAATATGAACTTAACTCTGACATATTGAGAGTAGGTAGAGCACTACCTCTATGAGGCGTGCAATAATTTGGTACATATGAACCTAAACTAAATTAGTAGCAAATCTAAACCACAACAAACATGTCTTAGGTCTTGGCACTAGAAAAAAAACTTTTCATCTCATCTATTCGAAAAGGACGACTTGGTTCGCCTTTAAGTGCACACAAAGGTGGTGTTTTCTATTGAAACTTTTAGCGGGCAGTAATGAGTTTTTTAATCCTCTTTATAAGTGCGTCGCAATCTTTGCCGCGCACTTTTTGAATTTCAATTATTTAGTTGTTACTCTATGTGTTATTAAATAATGATAGGTGAAAATCTTTTATAATGACCATTGTGACAAAAATGAAACAAAAATGATATTGTAACAAAAATGAAACCCGTAACAAAAAATAACAAAGCTGAAATATTAGGGTCTTTTCACAAGTCACATAAAACTGATTTATTTTTTCCAGAACAAAAAAAGCATTATTTTTATGATTCTTTTATTAAAAAAAATCACTTCTAATAAAAAATATATATTTAAACTTTCATTAACGCAAAGGCTTCATTCATTGGTAGCTGGTTGGTAAAATCAATGTCAATAACACTCTGTACAGTCACGATCAATAATATGTAAACAAAAAACATTTATGGGCATTCTGTTCTTTCAGCCTCTGTTTACAAGGACGCTGTCGTTCGGCTGCTGACATCGGCATTCTAAAAAGAAAAATATTGAAAAATTGCATTGTGAATGCAAAAAAGTTAAAATTTATATAAGAAAAATATTGTTAGTAAAAAACAAAATGGACAAATAACCAAACAGCACAATAACAGCATGGATACTACGTAATTAAAGTCTAGAAATACATAAAAACACAGATTGAACACATAACCCTCATTTTGGACATCACCGTGGTTAGGTAAAAAAAAATCAGTCTTGTGAATGCGGCTTTTGTTCATTTTTGTTACGTGAGAAAAAAACGTGCCGAACCATAACAAAAATGAACAAACTTACTACTTGGAATAGAATCGAAAATATTTTAAGCCAAACAAGACTGTCATGAATAAAAGCTGTTTGCATTTCAATCAAGATCGAAAACAAATCGTCTATATGAATCGATTAAATATATTAGTATTTTCTTACCTGCATAGTTTGGTAGGCAACAAAAGTGATGAATCAAAATTGTAATTGTCGCTCGGAGACAGAAAACCACGCGTTCACTCACTTTTTTATGCGATGACAAAATGACTGACACCTAATCGCTTCTGGCATCTGATTGGCTCCTTGGAGAGCAAGTGTTGCCCTTTGGTAAACAATAAATAATACTAAATTAGATCGTTAGAAAAATGAATAACGAAAATGAACACAATAATGGACATTTACTTGAGGACAAAAATTTATTTAAAGAAATAAGAAAATAAAATAATTTAACCCGATATCAATGACAAATCATGTGTTTTAAATAAAAAATAATCATTTGTTTGAATACAGTTTTTTATTATATTTATTAAGATGTATTTTGTAACGCTAGTCACGAAGAGGACAAATTATTTTGTATGGAGAAAATCCGGGTTCGGCGCGATTAAAGGAATGTATTTATTAAATACTGATAAGGTGCATTGAAATTTATATATATTTATTGAAATAATGTTCCATTCTACTAACGTGAGTACTCATTGCTTTATTTAAAAGAATA
The DNA here is from genome assembly GCA_949710035.1 of Crambus lathoniellus. NCBI lineage: Eukaryota > Metazoa > Arthropoda > Insecta > Lepidoptera > Crambidae > Crambus > Crambus lathoniellus. Next base: position 21,195,591 of record OX453310.1, read on the forward strand.
TTTTTTGAAATATAGCGCGTGGACAAATTTTGATGTCAAAATGGTCATTTTAAATGATTTTCACCCTATTACAATAAAATATGAGGCGCCTTTTAATTTCTCATAGAGGGTGATGAAAAGGAGAGTGCATCATTCGGGCACAAACTGTTGTTTTGGCTCGGGCCACGTACTTTGAATCCCTCACTTCGCTCTGGATTCAAAAAAGCGTCCTCACCGTAAAAATATTATTTTGCTCCCTTATGATAGAATCTGCTATAAAAATGACCTCCCAGTTGTTTTATTGACCTTAATCTAATAAATATAACTTGTTGAGCTATTCTAAATACGTTTTAGCTCACTTTATTTGTATACCTACGCAATATCTAGGCATTTTTTTTGTTGCAAACAGATAAATTTCAAAGTCAGCAATTTATCAAATAGCAAGTACAGTGTTTTGCCTCTTTCCAATCGTTATTCACAAATGTATACTTACGCGATCTAGTTTCTGTAATGAGTCGTAATACATAATTATTCCAACTGTTTTTTCCATTCCCAAGAGCTCGTAATTTTGTTGTTCCATTGTCATTAAACTCAGTTCAAAACAAAAGGAAATACAAAAAATACTGTAAAGGAAAGTTTGAAAGCTAAAATATAGAAAAAATCGGCCAAGTGCGAGTCGAACTCGCCCATGAAGGGTTCCATACCCACTTAACGTACCGATTACATACACCCTGAGCATACGCCTAGCCATAATACCACTAGTAGCAAAAAATAACTGTTTTCTTCATAGTGGTTGCATGAATTACAAAGTTACATTTGCGGTTTTCGAAAATGTGTTACACTTCGAGCAACGCGGGCCTTCCGTCTCGGAAGGGAGTAGGCATACGAAGCATTTCCCCTCTGTCAAAGTACTAGCCCAAGTGGGCATAGGCGTTTATAAAAACTAGTTGCACTCAGATTTTTTACTAGACCGAGTCCAGTCGCGCAAGTGAACGCCGCAGTATTAAAAATGCCGAATTGCTCAGTTTTTTGCTGTAGAAAAAAGGTCTGGAACATCAAGTTAACAAAAAGATGGTGTAACATTTCACATGCAAGTAAATTCTGATCATATTATTGCTATTTAATTACATTTAAATACCAAATTCGCATATTTTATTCTTAAATTGTTGACGGATTTGTTCAGCAACATCAAGTCCGCTCGCCCATATAACTCTGTCGAGCAAACATGACGCCTGCAGTTTATACTCTTCTCTTTCACTCGATTCCGCATGCCCGGAGAGTGAGAAGGACGGGTATAACCTGCAGCTGTCATGTTAGCTCGACCGGTTTATACAAATTTCAGATCGGTCGCGCGATAAATCCGACTTCTCGCCGACGATGGGCAACACAGTGATGTTACCGTTACATGTCATAATGTTTGTCGATAAATTTGAGTGGCAGTTAGCGACGCGACGAGACGTTATTTATTCATATGTACAAATGATTGTTATCATGGTTTTATATGAACTATAGTACGTTATTATTATTGGGTTACCTAGCATGTAATTACAATAAACAAAAACCGATCAAGAGCAAGTCAGACTCGCGCACTGAGGGTTCCGTAACATCAAGTATGAATGAAGACACGGCGGTGTAGAATATACGTTATAAAAATAATAGGCCTGTCCGATCGATTATCCACGGCGGCCTATTTTTTTTTCGATAAAATATGATGAAAGCATTATGATTTCATTGTTTATTTATCGCACTTTTTGTCTTTACAGCTTCCATAAAAATCCTGAATTAAAGAATTCATGGAAAAGTTTTTGCAATAATAAGCAAACCTGGGATCTCAAGCGGAGCAGTGTAATTTGCTCGACCCATTTCATGTCATCCGATTTTCAAGCCCTTCCAAAGAAAAAGAGAATAATAACGGAGAATTCAATATGTACCAAATTTAATAACAGACTGCATTTTTGCCGCAAGTCTTCTAAGTATTCTCGGTGTTTTAATAAAGTCACAAAATTGCATCTCACTGTTATACTTATTTTCCAGAGCCATTCATAACCCATTGAACCATCTTACAATACTGCTGGATCTACAAGTTCAGCTATGCCTAACATGTTGACATATTTGATTTCTTGTTTAGTTGAAAATGGTTTACTGTTACATTATATAATATTAAGAGCAAATGTAACTACTTAAATTAAGTATTCTATTGTGATGGAATTCAATTTCAATTTGACGACTCTGTATAAAATATAACAGGGAGAAAAAGATTGCCCTTAAAGGTTTTCTTGCCGGTTCTTCTTGCAAGGTCTCCCGCCGTAGGATTTGCGAACTGATGGCGTAGCTGCTTTGACGTTCACAAGTGTTGTAAACCTCAACCTAAATAGCAATTTTGAATTTTAATATCTCGTGTCACAGCGCGTATGTGGTCGCACTCTTACAAAACAGATCATCAGTAGCGATTGCGGTATAAAATCATCAGCTCTTAGAAATAGCGGTATAATATTAAGTCTTATTACTATTCTCGTACCTACCAAGAAAAAAAACATTACTACAAAATCGTTTGAACCGTTTTAGAGAAGCGCAACCACAAAAACCGTGACACGAGATTTTTATATAATAGAATATCAAAAACTGTTAGTAAGATCCTACATAAATACCTAATAATAATTATAAGAAATCTTAACTAATATTATAAAGCTGTAGAGTTTGTTTGTTTAAACGCGCTAATCTCAGAAACTACTGAACCGAATTGAAAAATTCTTTTATTGTTGGATAGTCCATTTAGAGAGGAAGGCTATAGACTATATTTTATCCCGACATTCCCACGGGAACGGGTACCACACGGGTAAAACCGCGAGGATCCACTAGTTAAGCAATAATTGTTTAACCGATAAATAAAAATAATATTTGTAATATGTTTCAGTTTGTTACCTTTATTAGTCCTTCTTCCGAAATTGAAATTTATCGATATTGCTGCATCGACAGTTGAGTCCAGCCCTATTTACGTTGAAATCGAGGCAATGTGTGAGTGAGTTGTGACTCATCCGTACACGAATTGTCGCTGTATTGTTTCATTTTCTATGTGTTAGTGTCGTCTTTACAGTATTGTTTTTGTATGTAAGTATACGGAATTGCACTTGTGTGCACATTTCCCCCCCCCAAAAAACGACAGAACTATTTGAATAGAGTAAACTCGCTAAGGCTACTCCCTTCCGGGACGGAAGACCCGCGTTGCTCGAAGGTGTTACATCTTAAAATCAGCTGACTACTATTATCTAACTACTAATATTATCTTGTCAGAACCAATTTTCGTTATAAGTGTTAATTGAGGTCTACAACAACTTCAGATTTTTCACTCATTTACTTAAAAAATTAAAGGGGCTGGGGGGGGGGATACATATTATTACAACCATAAGGGAAGTGTCTATCTTTCAAAATAATGACTATGAGAAAAAGTTAAAAGAAATCATTATATTATTTTTAAAGACCTATCTATAGACAAAAAATACTAAAGATAACTATAAAAAAATAAAGTTTTGCAACATAAAGTTCTTAATCGAATATGGAACACTAAGCAACAAAACTTTTTAAAACAAGCAGTCTTCATAATTACATATATAAAACAGAAAAGAGCTTTATTTTTAGACTTTAATGAACGTTTCATATTTCCAGCCGCTGAATATTTCAAGAACGATAATTGTACGCGACAAACTTCATAGTTCGTTTACATTTAATTATAACTGTAATTAAATATCTGTCGCCGACGTTTACTCCCTCGAATATTTCCCATGTGAATTATTTGAGAAAGATTTAAAAAGATCAAAGTACTCGAGGGTAACATGACAGCCTTTAAAAGCGACGTCAGCGAGAGAAAGGTTAATTTCATCAAAACGTTTTTTGTAGAAGAATATGTTAAGTTTATATAAATTTGCCGCCTGTTCATATTTGTTATTAAAAATGTGCTGAAAGAAACAAATAAATGTAACTAACATTAATGTTACTAACATTAATTTTCAACTTACATGGTCAGTATCACTGTGAACTATTTTATTACCTTTGTAAGTATATTGTTCTATTTATTTGATCAATGTTTTAAATTTAACACAATGCTAAAACGTAAATAGACCTAGATCTATTCTATCCAAATGTGTATATCAAATTGTGCATGGCTAGGTCAATTTACCTCGTCAATTCATTTCATTCATTTCCGAAAGTGTCACCTTAAAAACAATAAATAACACAAACATTGTACTGAAATAAACACAAGTCAACTTTTGTAAATCTGAAAATATGATCTTCTTGAAATTCACTCAAATTCGTTAGTGCCACGTTAAGATGTCGCTTGACGTCTGTTTTACGACCTTAGGGTTGTGTCACTTTTATTATTCATGGGACTCGTGTAAAAGTGTCAAGTGTTAAGGTAATACAAAATAATTCCAAATTATTTGAGAAAACAATGGGAGTGGGTAAGTGACGTTGAATATTAAAAAGAAAACAACAAATTTTTCTTTCGAAGGATTGCTGTTCTGTAGTCGTTTTTTAACTGTTGTTTAATTTTGTCATCAATCAATAAATGCTTTATTTGCACACAGAAGAAATACAGAAAGAAACAATCACAAAACAGAAGAGTATACAAAAGGCACAAATTTCTAAACAGCAATTTCTACTAGGCAATCTTGGGTAAAATAATAAATAGTTATATAAGGACAGATAGGGGACTGGTTGCGCATTTAAGGTAAAATAGTGTGTGTATAAAGGTAATAATATTATATTAAGTAATTTAAAAGTTTATATGTGTGTCATCGTTATTTAAAACAAAAGAGTATAATAAAGATTGCAATGAAAATTTAAATAATATCCATGTTCATTTTACTTGTTCAATTTTCGGAATAAAATTTAAAGTACGAAAAGCTTTGTATTAATGTTGTAAGGTAATTTATGAAATTGGTGAAAAGCTATTTTAATTTATAGTTTTTTGCATTCACAATGCAATTTTTATTACTGAAAAATGGAAAATGAAGTATTTAGAAATAATCGACTCATCTCACAATCACAATCTTTTTTTTGGTGAAAAGCTCTCAAGGTTAATTTCAACCAACATTACCTTTAACTCTGACTTTAGTACCACCATTTTAAGGTATATATTTTTAAACCGACCTTACGTAAGATCACATGATATATTGAACACATAAAGTCGACATCTACTAGAACCACGATTGTATGTAGTGGATTGGATCGCATTGTCTCATCGATTGGCCCTATTTATAGGTGGACAACGTCATTCAGTTATTGACGTGTGGTACAAACAAATAAGGTATATTATATTGTTTGTTCTAGACTGTATGTGAGGTTGGTTCAATTTAACAAAGAGGACGTATTTACGATCATCATCATCATGTCAGCCGAACGACGCCCACTGCTGGGCATAGGCTTCCTCCAAGGATCTCCACAACGATCGGTCCTGCACTGCCCGCATCCAGCGGCTTCCCGCGACCTTGACTAGATCGTCGGTCCACCTTGTAGGGGCCTGCCCACGGAACGTCGTCCGGCAGGCTTATTACCGATCTTAAAGTGACAGTTGCAATCGCGACAGTTAACAATTTAATCGCTCTAAAAACACATATTCGTATTACGGAACGTAGATCGTTAACGATAGCGACACAAGCGAGCGATCTGTGAACTAAAATTGCATGAAAGGTACCGTACCGTACTGTACCGATTGCAAAACAACCGCAAGTAGTAGCAGCCGCGTTGCAATTGTACAATTATTAGCAACTGGTTGCTTGTTTTGGTAATAAGCCTGCGGTACTCGTCTATATCGATAGTAACCTATTATATTAACGCTCGTAACAATTGATTAGAAGTTCGCCGACTGATCGACAGTGGCCAAGTGGTATACGCACCGGTTTTCAAGGTGTCTCTGGAGGTCACGGGTTTGAGTCCTGCCGGCCTAGCATGAGCGGCTTATAACGCGCGATATGATATGGTACGGCATGCCGTCTTGCTTACACCTTAGATGGGTAAGCAAGACAACTTGCCGTACCATATCATATCGCGCGTTAGAAGCCGCTCATGCTAGGCCGGCTGGCCGGGTAAATATTGAGAACTTTTCAATATTTGCTCGGGTCTGGGTGTAAATGGTTATACCCGTCGTTGTTTTCAATTTCCATAACACTATACTTAAGTTTGGTGTTGGAACAATTTAAGTGATGGTGTCAAATATTTATCAATTTTATTTAACTTGCCAATAGTCATATAACTTTATTTCGAAATACATAAGTACATACTCCTGACGAGGATATTAGAGGATTCGATGGATGATATTCATGAGTCGTGTCCAGTTTCGGTTATCAAAATTGGTAAATTTTGGTACAGAGCTAGATTTGATCTTGGAATATAGAATGCCAGCATTATTATTTTAAAACACTTTGGATATAGCCCAGTACCCAAAGAACTCACGAGTTTGTATTCTGTTTTCAAACAAATGAAAGTCGACTTTCATTAAGTTAGACTTAGATCAACCATCGAAAATGTCTTTAGTAATAATAATATGCTGGGCTGTATTACAGGTGAGAATTCGACATTTGGTAGATAAAGATAAGATAAAAATATTCTTTATTCACTTAGACATAATAAATATGTACTTATGAATCGTCAATATTTTCCTACCACCCATTCAAGACTTTTTTAACTGACAAGAAGAATGGGCGCAAGAAACTTGCCAGCGTTTCTTAGTTAGGTAACGACATTTACAAAAAAAAAAACATATCGTTACTAATACAACAATTGCTTAGTATAAAAATACATCATATTAAACAGTGATTATGTTATGTGTTACATCATGACCATGCATTGCGGTCATTCAAATAATCGTCTACTTTATAGTATCCTTTGCTCATCAGCGACTCTTTAATGTAACATTTAAATTTATGCAATGGTAGTTCAATTATATGCTGTGGAACTTTATTAAAAAAGGCTATGCTTTTCCCCAGAAATGAGGCTCTGGATTTTTCTAGCCTAAACTTGGGAACGACAAGTTTATCTTTATTTCTTGTGTTAAAGCGATGAATATCGCTCTGCTTTACAAATGTATTATAATACTTTTTCACATAAATTATATTTTCATAGATGTAATGTCCTGCAACAGTTAAAATGTTTATTTCTTTAAATAGATCTCTTAAAGAATCTCTCGATCGGAGGTTGTAAATGGCGCGAATAGCCCTTTTTTGGAGCACGAATATACTTTGGATGTTAGCGGCTGAGCCCCACAACAAAAGGCCGTAGGACATAACACTATGAAAATAACTAAAAACTAGAGAACTAAAAAACACTAGAGATGGATATGTCCTGGATGATTTGCAGGCGACAATTGAAGTGCACGTAGTCATTCAATGTCTCATAGTGTCTTCTCAACCTGAAACAAGTAAAAGTCGTTTTAATTCATGCGTTCTAAAATTGAAACAGACGAATATCGCTCGCAGTCCTTCGCTTGGGGCAACCATCGAAAGTGTCTATTATGGTATACTTGGCTGCGTAACATGTGAGTATTCGACACGTGGTAGACATGGGTGGGTCTGGAAGATTTGTAGGCGACAAGTGAAGTGAACGTTGTCACTCATTGTGAGGGGCGTGGTGGGTGTAAATTTCGAGGTGGCACTCGGAAAGTGGTTGTTAATTACATTCTTGCTTTTGTTCGGCTTAATTCATCGACCATGTAGAATTTTCTTTGTTTTATGTTTTACTCTTTGAAGTAGTGTAATTTCCTAACTTGAAGCTTCGCCTAAATAGTCGTATGTGATTTGAAACGTACGTGGTTAGTACAGCCAGTCCCACTTGTAACTCGAATTTGTAAGTGCCAATGCAACCTAGGACTTGCATCCTTAGGTGTCTTTTTTTCTAAAATGCATCCGTATTGACATTGACGTGTCAATCAAAAAGGGGGTCTACTTGAAAACCAGCGTCAGCTTCAACACTGACGCATGCTGAACTATAGATCCCTTTTGATGCAGCCATGTGGAACATTTTGTAGTAGATTTTTATGTATTTATGTCATGTCAATATAAGTTATGTCCAATGTCCATGTCTACTTTTTGTGTCAAATAAATGTTATGATTTGATTTGATTTAGGTACCTTTATTCTGAAACTCTTAAGCACTGGAGACAAAACATTTTTGGGCACCCATCCTATTACTAACCCCATAGCAAGTTGCTTAACAAAACGCCATAACTACTCTGCACAATCAAGCTTACTGCCTCTTCGCAATAAAAATACAAACAGTCCCAAATAGAACGTACATATTCTATACACCATAGAGACAGTTGTAGACACACTATCTCACGGTACAAAGACTTAGCGAGCTTACCAGCCCCTTTTGGAAGGAGCAGTGGACGGCGAAATTGCCTCAAGTAACGTAAGCCGCTTTCTTTGATAGGTACGCGAGATTTGTTGTATTGACAGTACGGGGCGGGAGAGGCGACGAATGTGATTTGGCTCTTTGGGGCAAAAAACTCGTGTGTTGAAAACGAGTTTAAAGGCGATAATATAGCACTGAGATGGGACTGCTAAGGTGAAAATAGAAGTTTTTAACTTTATGCTTTGTCCCATTTTTCAGTTTTAGAGACTGGTTTTTACATTTTAACTGATTGTATTAGGAACAAATAATAAATAGAACCAAGCAGATTTTAGAATTGCATAAAATGTGCACGGTAGGTACTGTGTACGGTGTACTCGATAAATGATGACTTACGCTAGACCGTGCTGGGTCTGAAGGACCCCACAGACTATCAGTCCGCCAGTGGGCAACGGTCTGCCAGTTGGCAGAAACCCATGCTATTCGGCAATGATATTCGGTTTTTGTATGAAAAACTGTGAGTGTGTGGCCGATGGCGGCCAACTGCCGACAGGCCGTTAACTGCTGTCGAACTGTTAGTCTGTGGGGGTCTTGTGCTGAGCATCGGCCCTAGCACGGTCAACTAATATATTATTATACAGGGTGTTAGTTTGGTCAATTGCAAGTCCAAAACCACAGCTTGTACTTGTACTCATAATATAGAACATTTTTACCCAAGAAACACGGGTCGAAACGTGGAAAACAATTTTTGGTCTCCCATAAAAACTGCACAGTCATCTAATCGATTTTGTATGAAGAGACTAAATATTTTTTTCAGATTTCGACCCATGTTTCTTGGGGAAAAATGTTCAATTTTATGAGTACGTACAAGCTGTGGTTTTGGGGTTGCAACTGACCAAACTAACACCCTGTATACATATACGTTGCTCGGCCGGCACTGCGGTTGCCGCTCAGTACCTACAGCGTGAGTGTGTCCATACAAAATATGTATATGTAGGTAACTTTATTTGATCCGTGCCACGGCCGACGCTCGTCTCGGACCCTGCACGGTGAAGCATTAAGAATGATATTCTTGAAATCCTTATAGTTACATTCGCTGAATATACCAAATTGTTCTGCTATTTTTAACCTTTAACTATGGACGCGCGGTCTCACAGGCCGCTTGCAGTTTGTGAATCACGGGCCCCTCATCACCCGCGTACTACATGGGTCTATCAGCTTCAGTAGCTTAGGTTCTAGTAGCGAAACAACTGTTGAGAGTGAATGTCACGTCGCTGGCTGTATGTTTCGTGAGTAATTTCGCTTTATATTTTAAGGGCGGTCTGCGAGACCGCACGTCCGCATTTGTGTAATAAATTGAGCTGATGGTGATTTTGTTTGTTTTAGATTTTTTTTATTAAAAATAGCAATAAATGATCGACCTAGTACATCTGCATGCAAACAAACATCGAATTCATCGATTCCATACTTGTGTAGGCTGTAAATAGCCAATATACCTACAATGTTCTAAGCCATTATGCAAAGACTGCCTATAAATATGCACAAGTTGGGCCTTTGTCAAAATTTTTATGTTTCGTCCTAAAAACTTAATGTAAAGTTTTTTATATTTTTTATCCTTTATATTTTGTTGTAAAATTAGTGGAACAGACTAAAAAGTAATTTTCATTAAATAATGTTCCTTTAAAAACATCTCGAGTAAAAAAGTCTGAAAAGTGCCTTTGATTGTTATATGGTTATATATTTATGTTTAAAATAAATACATATTCATTAAAATTACATCTTTTATTTACATTTAGTAACTCGTAAAAGGAATAAAAACAAAAACCGGCACAATACTGATTTAACTAGATAGAATTTGGCTTTTAAAGATAGCGGTCTGTGAGACCGCACGTCCATAGTGGTGTAACTAAAACGTAACGTCCATAGTTAAAAGTTAAAATAACTCAAAATTTAGTTATTTAAATGTGAGACGGGTCGATTTTTTCAAAATACTTCATTTTCCTTTTTTCTACCTACTACTAGTCAAAGTTCCTAACAGAAGCTCCACGCGCAAAATAATGATTCGTTATACACTTACCTTAAATAAATTTTGTAAGAACACGTAAAGAGCAAACGATTTAAAATGTCGTCAAATATTGACTGTCGCAAACATGATTTAAATCACAAATGTAAGTGCTCACCTACTCCATAAGTGATGCAGATGTTCAGAATCTGGGATTCAAATCGAATGTTGATCTTTGATCGAGTGTTTTCCGAAGAAAATCATAGTACTTTCGATGTTTCGAGCTTGTATGTGATACGTGAATACAAGCCAAAGTGTTCTAATAAGTAAAAGTTAGGGTATCGGTCCAACCGGGCGTCGGACGACAACTGCAAGCGTCGACGCTCGATTTCATACAAAACAAAGAAACATCAACTAGAAATTAGTATGGCGCGGCGTCATGTCGCTTGCAGTTGCGGTTCGACGCCCAGTTCCAACTCGTACCTTTATCCTTCGCTTACCGGACGACCGCGTACCGGACGACGTTCCGTGGGAAGCCGCTGGATGCGGGCAGCGCTGGACTCCAGAACGGTCAGTCCAGCGCTGCCCGCATCCAGCGGCATCCCACGGAACTGGAGATCCTTGGGGAGGCCTATTCTCAGCAGTGGGCGTCTTTCGGCTGACATGATGATGATGATGATCCTTCGCTTTCAGCATGAGGAGCCCGTGGCGTAGTGGTGAGCACTCTTGGCCTGCGATTGTTGAAGTTAAGCAACTTTTGCAATGGTCGGTCACGGGGTTTGTGACCAAAGTTTTTTCATCTCACGCTTCTCCGTGCTTCGGAAGGCACGTTAAGCCGTTAGTCCCGACGACGCAATTTAACGGCGATGCAGCATGTTATTGAATAACAGATGTATAATACTTTTCTTTTTAGATATTTTTGACATGAATAAGTAGACTTCGGATAATACAACGTGTTCATACAAATTGTCAATACCTACTCGACCAGAATCTATGGAACAGCTGTTTTTTTTTGTTGAGTTGCAGAGTTAGCCTCATAGTAAAAGTTGTTCATATTCATGAGCACAATCACCACCTAAGAGGTTTTGCGCTTATTCATTAACACGTTGTACCTATATACGGTAATTTTTTTACCACCCCGGATAATTTTAGGGATTATATTCTACTCATTAAATCAAACAACTTTTATTATGGGACCAACACAGAAATCGCGAAAACATCAGCTATTCCATACAAAAATGTACAAGTTGTTTGTTTTCATGAGTAGAATAATCCCTAAAATTATCCGGGGTGATAAAAAATTACCTTATATATTACTCACATTGCTAGAAGCTTTAGAAATTTATATGACGGACCTAAAAACACATTAATATTGAACCTTTTTACGAGACTTCATTCCCAAAGTCACAATTGAAAACCAAATCCAAATGAGATACCGAAAACCTCATTAAGGTCGTCAACCTTTCGACCTCACAACAGATTTACACTCTTTAATATCAAATTAGAGAATAGAAAATGAAACCAACAATGTTATTAAGGACGGCGGTTAGTAAAATTACACTTAATTTGAGACAAATTATGTGAAAGTTGCGGAGATGCGAATGACAGGTGGCGAAATGCGACGGAACGAAACTATTATTGTCATGATTACTATGACTACGACATTATGAAATACCCATATTTTTGTGAAACTAAGAAATTTAGGAATACTTTTAGTTGATTATTTGGTTTCCCTCAAACGTTTAACCTAATGAGTGTTTCTAATAGTTAATTACTCAGGATATATAGTTAATTTTGGATAAGCTGCATTTGCAAAATACCTCAAAAAAAAACAAATACCTATGGTAATTTTATTCTCAGGGCCTAAGATAAGTGCTAGAAACGAAATATTATTTAAGTAGGTAATAATTGAAATGCGTTTTAAAATAATAAAGGGGTTTTAAATGACGATGGAAGTAATATGGAACTATTTGAGGATACAACTGTATTGAAAGTGTTATTGTTGATCAAATATTGTATTTTGATAATTGAATCGCTTTCATAGACTAATAAAACCCAAATTAAATTAAATCCCGAACAAGACAAATATTTGTGTGCATGAACATGACGTCTATTTGTCTTGGTCTGGGTGTTTACTATGTATATTAAGTATGTATTTACAAACAAAAAGTATTTAAGTATATATTTATCCGTTATCAAGTTTTCCTTGATACAGTTTCTTAATGAAATTAAAATGGGCTTAGATAATTTGGTGTGATTGTAAGAAGTTATTTATTTATTTATAAAATGTACAGTCAAGCCAATTTAATCGTGACCCTCCAGAAGGCGATTTTCTAATAGCTATGAAAATTCAATAAGATTTAAATTCCAACTTGTAGACCTTGACACTGGCCTTTATAGTTTTGACGCTTTCAAACAAAATATTAGCCAAATGGGTCATGATGTAGTTGGTTCGAATGTTTATCTAAATCACACAATCCCGAGACTTGTAATAAATCAGGCCGATGACAGTTCACACATGGCGGCCGCAGAACAAGAATCATCACACAATATTAACACCATACGATGAGCCACATATGAATTTAATTACATTTCTACAGATAACAATCTCAACCCAGGTGCTAGGGATGATACAACAATACACGGTGACTTTCAACTCTAGATCCATTAAAACAATTTAGTGGATTCTTTTGTTATACCTTAATAGACAAACCCGCGTTTGGTATCCCGTAGAGATATATAATGAGGAAAAAACTGCAATGAATACGCTCAAATGAAGTGGTTAGGTACTTTAGTGTATCGTGTCAATATATCCGTTTCAAGTTTTTTGCTGAGATAATTAAACATTTTGGCAATTATAATCTCTCTTCCTATTCAATGTTTGTAATGATTCCAACTGATTAGTCAAAACACGAATATTTTTTAGGCTCTTTTTGCAGAAAGGAATTCTCATGAGATTTTTGACTTGTATTTAATTTTATAGATTAACAAGATTTTAGACCCGTTTATAAGGCTTATGCTAACTAACATTTTGTCTCTTCACTTCATCTTCTCTCTAACATATTCTTAATTGTATTTTACGAGAATTAATTAATTGAACCCCAGAAAAATACTAAGTAAGTATCAAAAATACTAAAATGCACGCAAAGTGTCAACTTCAGTAGTTTTAGGTGCTAACTTAGTATTTTTGTGGGTTAGGTTAGGTTAGTTGTGATCAATTAATTACAACCCGTATTTCACCTCGTTTAGAATTTATTTTTTAAACATGAGCTAGCAATTTTCTAGGTCATGTAATGATTTCAAATAAGAAACTTAAAAATAAACAGCTACAAAATTGTTTCTTTGTTTGCTACTTTGTTAACATTTAAAAAAAAAGTCCACTAGTCCTCTACGTCATAACTTGGCAGTTTTCACCAGAGATTGACCTACATTATAAGCCCGGACAGGCGTATAGCATGTCAACGACCAACTAGGTTGGATGAGCCGTATTTGAATAACACAATATGTCTACATGGAGATACCAACGGGAGTCGACGTATTGAGACATATTGTATTAAACTTACTGTTTATAGGAAAATCACACGTGAAATATTTGTTACTTACTTATAAAGTTAATAAATTGACAGACAACTAATAAGTTGAAATACTACAATTTTTTCAATTATTCAAATTTTAACGAGATTGCTCTTGTGATAAACTAATTAAATATTAGTCTCATAAATTGGTCTAAGAATATTTTTTAGTTTTTAAAAGCTATGTTTTACATTAATCTAACTCGTGATACTATTATTACATTCTTTAAAAACAAGAAAAATTTGTAAACAGAACTGAAGTTGTCAAGGATACAATTAAAAGTCCTTCCCAAAACAAGATGTTAAAGAAATTAAAAAAAAAACCGTAATAAAACAATTTGTGGCCTTCCTTGAGAAACGTAGTAAAACAATGCAGTTCAAAGTGTAAACGTAAAGCCACAAGAATAAACATGTCTCGAGAAAACAATGGTCTCCCAAAACACAATTCGTTTGAAAATAACCACAGCATTTATGTTGATACTTCAAAATGTGACTGCTCACTGCGTGCGGTAGGCAATGTTGAAGGCATTTGTGAAATGAAAGGTTATTATGTTTTAACTCGCCCACACGCAAAGCGTGTACGTGCTCTAACAAAAAAAAGAAACAAAAACCAGCCAATAGTAAAAAAATATTTCACCTATGCAAAAAGGTACCACCTGATTATAAGATTTCGAAGAAATTATTTGCCAAAAAGGTTTTACAATTTTACAATCTGAACGAGAGCTAGGCTGATTTAGAAAATAATAAAATCTCTCGCGGTTCAACTACTTCCCTTGAGGACATTTTGAAAAAGTAATCTATTCCGATAAGGCAACAAGGAGATTGTTCATTTTTATTTTCTCCATTCCCTGAGGCTTAGAGCATCTTAGTGGTCAGGGTTGAGTTACAAGAATGTAGCGGGCAGCGTTTATGTTATAATTCAATAAGAGACATAATAATAATTTGTTCTATGATTTTGTTCAAAATGGTAGTAACCGTCATCGGAACAGTTTAAATAAACAGTTTTAAAATAGGATTAATAACGGATACAAAAAAATCACTCTTTTGGGACTAACAAAAAACTATCTTTTATAAAGAGGCATTAACAAAATTTTTATAAGTCAGTGGAGTGCATGATTTTGATTGCTGATTTAAATATCAGTAGAAAACCTTCTGTATCAGGCGGGATCACGATGACGCGTAGTCGCGCGTGCGTATTAAATTCAGCTAAATACAAGAAAGCCGCGTGGTCGTACGCCGCACGCTAGGTAGAGTATTTTGCTGAATTTACTATGCGCCGCCACAGAGCGTACGCCAGGAAGATTGGTTAACTGTTTGCTTCTATAATGTAGTACTGTTAACTTTCTACTCGCGGCTTTGGCCGCATGAGCTATATATGACGTGGTGTTTTCCCGTGGAATTTAGATGTTTTTCCGAAAAAGAAAGTAGCTTATTGTATGTTATTCCCAACCATTATCTATCTATGTAGCAAAAGTGCAGCCATTTCGCCGACATTGAGCACATAACAAACATTTAAACATACGAACTCTCGTGGGAGATTGGTTTGCTAAATTGGCACTATATTTTAATACTAACTATTATTATTTGCCTACTGACTTAACGCAGGGGTAGGATACTTGCCTTCAGGGTCAGAGGTCTCGGGTTTGATTCTCAAACAAGACAAATATTTGTGAGCATGAACATGTCTATTTGTCTAGGTCTGGGTGTTATCTATGGATATTAAGTATGTATTTACGAAAAAAGTATATAAATATATATTAAGTTTCCATAACACAGTTTTTTAAAGAAAACTACTTATGAGCCAGATAATTGGTGTGATTGTAAGAAATTTATTTATTAATATTTTTTTAAATTTCTCTTTTAACTTGCACCACACCAACGGAGGCATGACGATGCATTCGCCTCCTGCCACAGCCTTAATCTCCGTACGATGCGGCTACGATAACGTTTATGTGGCGACTCTGGAGCACACGTCCAAAGAACAACTAGCCCAGGCCAAGCCCAGGCACGTTCAATTGGTTCAAATCAAATGGAATGGTATGTTCTAGAAAGTGTTTTCAAGAACCTGTTGTGATTTCAAAGAAAAAACAATCATTTATACACATCATTATTGTTTTTCGTTTTAGTTCGAGGTTTACTCGTCTATTCTAGTTCTGACTTATACTAATCTTTAAAATCACTCAGAAACTAAAAAGCTTACTTTGACTTTTGACTTTCTAGTATTTATCAAATAAGACTTTATATCAAAAATTGTAATAGAATTACTAGTAGTAAATTTAAAATAACAAAAATGATCACGTTCCCGTTTTTAATTGTTGCGAGTAAGCGTGATTCAGCTCTTGTATTTCATATGTAGCAACTTAGAAGTGAGTGACTTTTGAGGAGCCCGTGGCGCAGTGGATAGCGCGCTCGGCCTGCGATCGTTGAGGTTAAGCAACGTTCGCAATGGTCGGTCACGGGATGGGTGACCAAAAACTTTCATCTCGAGCTCCTCCGTGCTTCGGAAGGCACGTTAAGCCGTTGTTCCCGGCTGCACTTGCAGTCGTTAATACCCACCAATCCGCACTGAGCCCGCGTAGTGGGTCATGGCTCATTTCATCTCAGCTCATTCTCCTTATTCATCCATAAGGAAGGCCAGTGCCCCAGCAGTGGGGACATTAAATGGCTGATGATGATGATGAATTTAGAAGTACCTATCGCTTTCAATCAACAATAATATCACTAGATAACCGGTGAGACTATAAAAACGGCCAAGCACATAAGAGCGCACTTATTACTTATAGCTTCATGTCAATTATAACGTAAGATTGAAACATTCGTAACCTTTTTCCTCATTAAAAAAACAGTCGGTGCCATATTTTAGTTTTATTTTTAGTTCGTGACGCGTTATCTAGTGGCACCTACAATGCCACTGATCGAAGTTAAAGGACAACTAAACTACGTAGGATCAAATTCTTTTAAACATATCTGTACTAGCGACCGCCCTTAGTTTGAATCGCGTAGTACATGTTCCCGTGGGAATATCGTGGTAAAAAGTACCCTGTGTTTTAATCCAGGCTATCTGCTGTGTGCCAAATTTCAACCAAATCAGTTTAGCAGTTTTGCCTGAAAGAGTATAATAGTAGTAGGATTAGGACATAATATTAGTAGTAGGATTGTATCTCAAAAGGCCTTACCAATTTCCTTAAAATAAACGACAGTGTACCTTTTCTACCTATTTTCGCATCTGCGTACGAAGCTTGCGTGACTCGGTCGCGATATCACGTATATTTTTACTAGGCTGTTATTGATAGCGCTCATTTATAATGCCCTTGCTTGGAATATCGCTGTTATTCACTTACAAAACATGCGCGTACAGTTGACGTTTTTAATTTAAGTTATAAAGTCACAGGTACTTTTATGTCTTGCTTGATTATATGGTGTGGGGTTGCGAGTTGGTCTTTGTTGAAAAATTATAGTATTGTTCCTTAAATAACTAGTTATTGGCAGGTTTTACAGGGTACTTAGGTATTTTATTTTTATACTAAAAATATTTTTCCTTTTTGTTTGTTATCTATTCAGTTCCCTACAAAAAATAAAATTATAAAATTCAACTCTAAGCCATGCTTCTATGCTTGGTAAAAAAAATATAAATATAAAAAATACATTAGCAAAAGGATATCATGTGGATAGTATGAAACTAAAATTATACATTATGTAACAATCTTGAGTGAGTACCTAAGTAAGTACCTATAAGGCAATTTTATTTTCGTTCTAAATTTAGATATGAAAGGAATACAAGCAGCATGGCTTCCATCGTAAAATTAACAATGTACCTATTTGTGAATATTTTTCTTCGATGTTTTGCTTCTGAATATAGATAAATGTGTAGGTGAAACTACTTAGGTAGTGAAAATGTAAAAAAAATATATTAGGTAGGTATTCTATTTTATTTTATTTATAAGGCACAGCAACAAAACACAATTCAAAGGTTTCATATATTTTATTTTAAGCTAGATAAAGTGTTAAAACTTTACTGTTTTATATAAAAAATGTGCACAGCATTTACAATTGTATCATATAGAATCACAAATACTTATCTGTTTCTATAAAAACAGAATTGGTATAGCATAAATAACATTATAACGCTGAATCTTGCTTGATTTGCTGAATTAATTCATTAATTTCAATATTCTCACGCTTTTCAATAGGTATCCATAGAAGAAAGTAGAAATGGCTGAAAATGATATGGATGATCATTCAGAACACTATCCACACTATCATTATATCCGTTTCTTCCTTTACATCCCTATCCCGGAAGAGAGGAGACTATGTTAACATTCGAACATCTTTGAAACATCGTTGGAAAATCACAAGTTGGTTTACTAACTAAAACCTGTCCACCATTGGTAGCCAAACTGTTGCACTATCTTACCCAATAAAATACTTGCACCGGAAACATACGTGTAAAAATCTTCCACATGCAATAAACTGATCATTTTATTAGTTCCCACATCACCAGAAAAAAATAAACATAACGGTTTAGCAAAGGAAGCCTCACGACCCCATTTTAAATATGTAAATGTTTCCAATGACAAAAGTTTAAATTCATTGGATTCCAATGGCCACCCGCTACTCGGTCCCAAATAAGGGCATAAAGACCCATTTAATAACAAATTAGATCGCACTGCATTAATGAAATGGTTGAAAAGGGACCGAAAGGGTCTCTGAATACAAACCTGCTTTTTCTAGGGTTTATCGTTTACGTTCCATGTATGAAATTCAACCTTTAAGGAAAACAATTGAAAATATCATAACCATCAGTGATAACGAAATGTATTGTGTTGATTTCGAATGGATTTAGATAATTTGGTTTGTATTGTTACAGGGACTGCGTATTTGAATCAAGTTAAGGTTCGAGGTCAAAAGACACAGGACCTTATATTTATATAGTCTATTTGTGGTTCAAATATTGTAACAGCATTATTCTATGGAACCAGCTCGTTGGAACTCAACATTATAAAGGCCTTAAAAATTAAATATGCCTTTATGATGTTAAGTTAAAATTTTTACTCTCTCTCTTAGGCTATTTATTAAAAAAGTTCCAGGGGCATTATCATCATCATTTCGGCCGCCTTACTAAAAATAATAAACAATTTTTAGTGAATTTAATAACGTAAAGCCATGTTAAATTCAGTAGGTACCAATAAATTTAACACGCTCTGTTAAAATATACGCCAACATGGGTTCGGTTAGCCGCGGTGCTATGTCAGAGCTTTTAATTATTGTGTTTGCTATCGACCGATCTACAGCGGGCCGCGACGCCTACTTCCTACAAAGTTTCTGCAATATTACAAAGAATAAGTTCGAACAGACGGGTAGAATTGTAATGGTTAGCAGCGAAAATTCAAAAATAATTATTTGAGGGATATCATGGAACATACAGGGTGTTTTTCTATAAGTGCAATTCCTCTTAGGTGGTGATTGTGCTCATGAATATGAACAACTTTTACTATGGGGCCAACTCTGCAACTCAACAAAAAAAAATCAGCTGTTTCATACAATTTGTTAATACCTACCTTTTCCTACCTACCTTCTTTTGAATCCAAATACTGATATGGTTAATTTAAATTACCATTAGAGACAATGGAGGCATACTCTAGCCCAGTATTGACAAGAGGAAAATAGTACACCAGAATATCCAAGGCTTTTCTGCTGGCAAAGACCTAGAAATAAGTTTATTTTTAAATTGTGAAAATATTGATGTGTTATGTGTTACTGAACATTGGTTAAAAGAATATGAATTATTGTTAAATTTGGATAATTATAGTGTTATAAGTTCATTTAATAGAAAAACTACAATAAGGGGGGGTTCTTTAATAATTTTACCTAATAACACACAATATAAAGAGCGAAAGGATATAGTATCCCTCTCTGTTGAACGAATTTGTGAGATATCATGCGTGGAACTTGAACAAATAATTATAATCTGTGTATATAGCCCCCCTGGAGCAAATTACACAGTCTTTGAGTCCACTATGGAGGATGTTTTGAAAATATGCTGTCGTCAAAATAAAAAAATTGTAGTTTGTGGAGATTTTAATATAGACATCTTAGATATTAAATTAGCACAACTCTCCAGTAAATTCCTTAATCTTTTTAAATCATTTAATTTGCTTCACACTTTTAATGAACCGACGCGAATTACGCCAACATCGGCTACTTGCTTAGATAACATCTTTTCCAACTGTAACTTAATTGAGAAATCGGTAATTAATATTATTAAATCCGACCACAGTGGACAACTAGCTTCTTTTGAGCACTATAATGTTATTCCTAAACGCGAAGTAATTTGCAGGCCAATACCGAAACGTGGTATTAATAAATTTAGAAATAATGTACAAGATAAAATTCAATGTTTGCCAGCTTCTGCTGACGCTAATAACTCTTATCAATCATTATTTGATATTGTTGAAAAAGAATTTAGTAACAATTTTAAACAAAAAGTTATAAAGTGTAATGATCGTAAGAAGTTTAGTGACTGGGCCACACCTGGTATTTATAATAGCAGAAGAAAGTTATTTGAACTCTATGCACAAAAAACGACTTCCTGTGATCCTAGCTTCATTGAATATGTCAAGAAATATTCAATAACATTTAGGAAAGTATGTGCTTTGGCAAAATCTAGGTATATTTCAAATAAAATTAAATCATCTGAAAATAAAATAAAAGCTACCTGGAGTATTATAAACCAGAAAACTGGCAAAACAAAAAGCAAAATTAATTCATTTAACTTAAAAATTAGTGATCAGACTTTTGAATCAGATATTGAGGTGGCTAGTGCTTTTGAAGGTTTCTTTGCTCGAATACCGTTAGAAACTACTAGTAGACTTAATTCTTGCCCCAACACCGCTGTCTCTCTTATGGAATCTAGTGTGAACAAGTGCCAGGAAACATTTAGTTTTAGCTATGTCACTACCGAAGATATTATTAAAGCATTCAAAGCAATAAATATTAAGAAAACAGAAGATCTCTGGGGCATATCTACAAGTATCATCAAATCAATAATTGATGTGATAGCTCCATCATTAGCAATAATTTTTAACCAATGTATAAGTGAAGGGGTCTTTCCTAATTTAATGAAGAAAAGTAAAATTATTCCTCTGCTTAAAGCTGGTGACAAAAGTGACCCAGCAAATTTTAGACCTATATCCATACTACCAGCAATAAGTAAAATATTTGAGAAATTAATTTATGCTCAACTTTTAGAATATTTTAAATTAAATAGTATACTGCATGAGAAACAGTTTGGTTTTTCAAAAGGTAAAAGTACAACTGATGCTGGGGTTGCATTTCTAAAACATGTACTTGATGCCTGGGAGGACAAGCAGGATGTAATCGCTATTTTTTGTGACCTTTCCAAGGCATTCGATTGCGTTGATCACCAAACACTATTAAGGAAGTTAAAACATTATGGTGTTTCTGAAATGTCAGTAAGCCTTATGCATTCATATCTGTATGAAAGAACTCAGAAGGTAGTTATTAATAAAACTGAGTCTACCGGAGCTCCCATTACTATGGGCGTACCCCAAGGATCAATATTGGGCCCGCTGTTGTTTTTAATATACATAAATGACCTTCCTTACTACGCGAAGAATTTATGTGAGACGGTGCTATTTGCCGATGATACATCTCTAGTCTTTAAAGTAGATAGAGGTGATGACTGTTCTGACGAAGTAAATAGTGCTCTTTCAAAAGTGTCACATTGGTTTAATAGTAATAATTTATCATTAAACTCAAAGAAAACTAAGTGTTTAAAATTTTCGTTACCTAATGTAAGACAAGTTGATTTTCATATTAGACTAGACGGCGATACGGTCGAATTCATTAACAATACAAAATTTCTAGGTATTATATTAGACTCGCGACTACAATGGGATCCTCATATCGAAGCCTTGGCGAGTAGACTCAGTTCGGCTGCATTCGCAGTTAAGAAAATAAGGCTCTTAACCGATATTGAAACGGCTAGAATAGTCTATTTTAGTTATTTTCATAGTGTTATGTCCTACGGCCTTTTGTTGTGGGGCTCAGCCGCTAACATCCAAAGTATATTCGTGCTCCAAAAAAGGGCTATTCGCGCCATTTACAACCTCCGATCGACAGATTCTTTAAGAGATCTATTTAAAGAAATAAACATTTTAACTGTTGCAGGACATTACATCTATGAAAATATAATTTATGTGAAAAAGTATAATAATACATTTGTAAAGCAGAGCGATATTCATCGCTTTAACACAAGAAATAAAGATAAACTTGTCGTTCCCAAGTTTAGGCTAGAAAAATCCAGAGCCTCATTTCTGGGGAAAAGCATAGCCTTTTTTAATAAAGTTCCACAGCATATAATTGAACTACCATTGCATAAATTTAAATGTTACATTAAAGTAGAAAGTAGACGATTATTTGAATGCAATGCATGGTCATGATGTAACACATAACATAATCACTGTTTAATATGATGTATTTTTATACTAAGCAATTGTTGTATTAGTAACGATGTTTTTTTTTTTTCTTTTTTTGTTTTGTAAACGTCGTTACCTAACTAAGAAACGCTGGCAAGTTTCTTGCGCCCATTCTTCTTGTCAGTTAAAAAAGTCTTGAATGGGTGGTAGGAAAATATTGACGATTCATAAGTACATATTTATTATGTCTAAGTGAATAAAGAATATTTTTATCTTTATCTTTACCTACCTGACCAGAATGTATCGAACAGCTGATTTTTTTTGTGAAGTTGCAGAGTTGTCCCCATAGTAAAAGTTGTTCATATTCATGAGCACAATCACCACCTAAGAGGAATTGCACTTATAGAAAAACGCCTGTATAAAGTACTAGCGGCTGCCTGCGGTTTTACCCGCGTGGAATATCGGTATAAAAAGGATCTTATGTGGTTTTCTAGCCTATAATTTTTTTTTGTTGCAAATTTCTTCCAGATCAGTTCAGTTTTTGCGTGAAAGAGTAAAAAACATCCATACATCCATCCCGTATCCATACATCCATACTCACAAACTTTCGCATTTATATTATTCATAGGATTAGTAGGACGTATAACTGTAACAAACACTAAAGATAGGTTTTCATTTATTTCATAAATAAACGTATTTATTAAATGATAAAATGAACCGAACCGAAATGAATTCTTATTTACAGATATGTATGATTAAAATACGTTAGTTGTGTTTTAATTTAGTGTGGCTAAGTACTTTTATCAAAATAGTTTAAGTATGTCTGTCGATTTTTTTCTTATGATTAAAATACGTTAGTTGTGTTTTAATTTAGTGTGGCTAAGTACTTTTATCAAAATAGTTTAAGTATGTCTGTCGATTTTTTTCTTATAAAAGAACATGACCTCAAATAAAAGCATATGATACGAATTTATAAAGTTGCTAAATACCAAGGTTCACAGGAATAAAACATTGACTTTATAGTAATTAGCTTGTTTTACTGAAACTTTATATCAGTACCATACTAACATAATAATTTAAGCGAATCTCGATCTTAATGCGTGAAAAATACAATTATTGCACCAAATTCAAATTTATGCAAATTTTTATGCTTAAAAAGTGTTACAATAACAGTAATGCTGGCACTTTATTTTAGTATTTGTCAAGATTTTTTGATAAAAAACTTCATTGGTACAGAAAAGAGATTTTCGGTAGTTAGCGAATGTTTGTAACGCTTGCAAATCGCAAACTTCGATGGAATCTGTTTTAATTTAACATTAATTTCGTGCTGGTCGGGTTGCACCTGCAATCTGCGTTTTTACACGAAAACAAAGATATTCTCACGCCTCCGTTTATCTGTTTGTGTGGTACAATAAAATGTATAATCTGTGTTCACACTGGCAACATTCTAAGAAGGTTTACTATTTAAAAAGTAGGTTATATGCGCGTAAGGTGATATGGTTCAGTAGATATTTTTAACATTCTTGGAAATGCAGATAAAGTTTTTTTTTTATTAATGTACAACAATGTTCCAATACCAAGCTTAAGTAGTTTAAGCACTAGTGTTATGGAAATTGGAAACAATGACGGGTAGACCCACATACATACACACAAACCAGACCAGAGCAAATATGGAAAACTACGTTTTTCATTGTTTACCCGACCGGAAATCAAACCCGGGACCTCCAGCTATAGCGGCACCTTGAAAACCGGTGTGTACACCACACGGCCACGGAGGTCGTCAAAATATTGCATATAGATATTGTGTGATGAATAAAAAAAAATTCAGCCACAATGTCGTCGTTCGACATTCAGTTTCTCACTAGGTATATTCAAAAAAAGGAATGGAAATATTGGTAGAGCTTTTGTAAGTATTATTATTAAAACTTGTAGATAGATGACATAAATAATTTATAGTTCTTTTTTACAAAATATATATTTCAAAGACTATTTTAGAGTAATAAGAAAATAAATGAATAAATACAATATTAAATAAGCTTTAATTACTCCTATCTATTTGATTGCTTCCTCGTAAACCTTGAAAGACAGAAACGCAAAACAATGTGAGATAAAAAACTCCAAAACAAAAACCATTATGTAAGACTGTTCAAAAAACTTTCTTCGCGAACAAAAAGGATCCCTAAAAGCGAAGCTTATCACATTCCTCTATCTTGGCACATTAGTTTTTTAACTTTACACGGAGGCGGCTGGTTCCCAAATGAATTTTAATCTGAACGACAGATACTGCGAATGTATAAAACAACGGATTGCATCGAGAAAAAAAATCTCGTTGGCATCGATCGGGAAGGTGAATTTCAAATTAAGCAAGAAAGAAGTTCTTATTGAGTGACACGGAGAGTTTTTGTCAATACGTAGCCGAGTTCTTTTCATTTTATTTAGACCTTTTATTGAGTACAAGACTTTCAAACTTATTGTGTTTATAAATAATTTAAAATTATAGTTTTTTTTATAAGTCGGTGTGTTCTAACATTGCTATAATAATATACCTAAGTACTACCTATTAAAAACGGATAGAACATTATTTTGTGCACTATTATATTTTTTTGTTTTCGAGTATAAAATTTCAAATATAGCTCTACTTTTATCTATACATGCAAAGGAAACAAATTTTATTTTTGCATTCACAATGCAATATTTATAATTAAAATGAAGTATTCGTAGGTATATTGAAGGTTCGAATCCCATCGGAGCTAGTTGTGAGACGGGTCGACTTTTACTAATACTTACTTCATTTTTCAGAAACAAAGAAGTAAATTTAAATTGATATAAAATTTATTTTCATTTTATTTTTACTCTTATTTTACAAGTGGCATTAAATTTGAATGTTTTTAGTTATTTACTGCAGATCTTTCACGCAGTCCATTTAATTTAAAAGATTTACAGTGTTACCTACAAAAACAACTTAATTACCATAACAAATGTCTTCGAAATTTGCTCAAAATATTACAAGATGGCCGACGCTATCAGCCATCTTGAATTGTTTGTTTTGCTGATGCTTTATGAGTGGAGTTGTACCAATTCATGAGTCGAATATGAATTTTGGGGATGACTTTATAGGCACAGATGGTAGATAAGAAAGGGCTTGAAAGATACATCTTGGAATTCAAATTGTGAGTTCTACGAGATAATTGATAACATGGACGGTTTCGGTGATATATCACTTTATATTCCTACTTATAAGTAGGAATATAAAGTTATTTTTATTTTGTTAAAAATAATTTACTAATTGGTATAGACTCGATTTCAGAATGCTGAATATATATATATAATAATAATATAGATAATATATATGTATTTACATAATGAAAATACATATTCGATAATAATTTCAGATCAGAAAAAAAATATAAGTACTGCTAACAAACAATTTCTAGATACAGATTAGTATTACTAAGAAAATCACTAAAAACTATTGCCGGCTAATAATAAATAAGTACCTAATATCTTTTCTAATATGTCGTATTTTATTATAAATAAAATCTAAGTTCTCACATTTCGTGGAAGTATATTAGCGTTGATATTGAAAAACAGAACTCAATTTTGTTAAAACACACAAAGCATGAAATACTAACAGAACGCAATAAATTGTTTACCGCAAACCCAATATCATACAAAATTTCTGATCAAATCGTTAAGATATCATAAAATACGGCGCCGAAAATTGTGTATGCTGACAGAATATTAATTTTAACGTATTGCGATACTCACGTCCCCTGGTGAGAATGATCAAAACAAAACGAATGTAAAACGATATTTTTTTAACAAAAATACAGTGTTAGTGCAATCCTCTCAACGTTATTGTAAAGATTATTAATCACTTTGCAGATATACCTACTGCGTTTTGCTGCGCTATGCTCTAATTATTCAACTCACTACTGTTAATAATTATAATGAGGAAATGTAATCTGCTGAGTTATTGCGAGAATAGAGTACTATTTTGTTTGTTTCCACTTGCATTAATTCGGTTTCGCTCCCACTTCAGTCGATTACTATAATTGAGAACAAATAATTTAAAAAATAGGTGATTCAAGCAATGTCGCAAAATTTATACAGAGGTTTATAATTAATGTTTGTCTACGAAATAAAACAACGAGATATTCAAGTCCAGGGTGCCTACCATCAACTCTTATTGCGGTTTTGTTTAGGACCTAAACTGATCTGCTTCGCTTATTCGTACCACGACAGCTTAATATCAATGACAGCGATTCAGTGATCATTCAATGACATTTCACAGCCGCTGAGCTGTCATCAACTCTTATTTGACTTATAACTCGGCCAAGCTAACATGACACCTGCAGGTTTTACCCGTCCCTTTCACTCTCCGGGCATGACAGAATCGAGTGAAAGAGACAGGTAGAAGAAAAAAGGACACAAATTGTTCGGTCATTCACATTTAGCAATTCATTTGCGATCCAGTTTTTAGAAGGCCATAGTACGAAAGAAAGCAATTCATTTTAGGAACCTATTCTGCATCGCGCTATTTTTGAATCGCTGTCTTAAAGTTGATGGTAGGCACCCAGGCTTAGTCAATACAGTACAGCGTAACATAGCGCATATCAAGAAGTTAATAATCGGCCCTAACTTTTAACTAACGAGTGTCAGAGACAACACGTTTATAACCCTAACCATACAAAGCTATGTAAGTGTAAATTTTTAAGCAATATCTCGTAGAAAAAATCGACCCGTCTCACAACTATTAACCGTATTTTTTCTAAATACTTTATTTTCCACTTTTCAACCATAAAAATTGCATTGTGAATGCAAAAAAGTAAAAATTT
The DNA here is from genome assembly GCA_949710035.1 of Crambus lathoniellus. Classification (NCBI taxonomy): domain Eukaryota; kingdom Metazoa; phylum Arthropoda; class Insecta; order Lepidoptera; family Crambidae; genus Crambus; species Crambus lathoniellus. Next base: position 21,222,762 of record OX453310.1, read on the forward strand.
AAATAATATCTCTTAGATTAAGCTCTGACCAAACAGACGCGACCAAGCGTCTGATAAGCGGGATCGTCAGGCGCTCGCTTAGTCGTCTTTACTAATATTATAAAGAAGAAAGATTAGATTTTTTTGTTCGTATGTTTGTTCGTTTATAATGGATAAACTCAAAAACTCTGAGCCAATTTAAAACAAATCTTACAGCTTATATTCTCTTTTTTGCATTCACAATGCAATATTTATTATTAAAAATGAAATATTAGAAAAAAACGACTCATCCTCCAAGTAGCTCCGCCGGGAATCGAACCAGGGACCTTTCACTGTCGCGGGCGACTGCTCTGACCGCTGAGCTACGGAGTCGTTCCCGGCGGAGCTACTTGGAGGATAGGTCGTTTTTTTCGAATATTTCATTTTCAAATCTTACAGCTTTAGAAAGCTACTGTATATTCATTTTGAGTGTCATAGGCTTAGGCTTTGTCTCGATATTTCTTCAGGAAATGGTACCACGCGGGTAAAACCGCGCCGAGCTCTTAGCCCTACTAATAATTATAAATTCGAAAGTTTGTGAGTATGAGAGTGTATGGATGTATGGATGTTTGTTATTTTCTCACGTAAAAAATACTGAACGGATCTGGATGAAATTTGCAACAGAGATAGTAGGGTGGTTCTTATTTTTCGACATTTTAAAATTAACCGCGTCAACACGCCATTCGCTTCTATCGTCCGAGAAACGAACTAGTTATTATTGTTATTTTTTTTTGATACATTTTAGGGGTCGCTACCGCGTGTTAAAGTTTGAAAAAATGTACATAACATAGTTTACATCTCAGGGCGCAAATCTCAGTTTGTTTCATAATTAAAATTCGCTAAAACACACTTTGTAAATGGTCGTCGTGTGATCTATGCGCGTGACACGCACTTTTCTGTTTATGATTATGACACTATAACATCCTGGAGCTTAAGCGATTAACATTGGTTTAAAGCCCCCAGTACAGGATGGTCGATCATGTTGGCCGACCATGATGGTCCATCGTGTACAGGGCCAGTGTGCGTGTGATTGCCATCTACTAGCAACGCAAACCGCCCCTGTACACGATGGCCCATCATGGTCGGCCAACATGATCGGCCATCCTGTACTGGGGGCATAAGAGGTGGTGCGTGCTTCTATTAGAGCAAAAGATGGAAAAAGATGTGTTTTGGTTAGCCTGTCGTCACCATGTAATGGAAATAATGTTAGAAGCAGTTGTAGTTCAAGCATTAGGTCCATCAAGTGGGCCAGAAATATTGATTTTTAAATGTTTTAGGACTGCTTGGCCTAATATTGATCAGACTAAGTTTTGTACAGTTTCATCAGACCCTGAAGCCTTAAAATGCGCGGAAAATGTTGCAAGTAGCATGATTTTATTCGCTGAACAACAGCTGAATGATCAACCTCGCGACGATGCTAAACCGGACAATAATATTTCTAGGAGGTGTGCCTTATTAGGCACACCTCCTCCAAGGGATTTCGTTCAGAGCTCCAGCGAGTCTTCATCGTGCGCGGTGGATGGCAAAAGCAATTTATAGCTTTATCTGTTTAAAGATCACTTTCTATGCAGCGCGTCTTCATCGCGTTTGAGTCTTGACGTTTGACTTCGTATTGCTGTAATGACATAACGACGCACACGTCACGCAAACCTATAGTCCTACAATCCTGTCTGATCCGGTGACTTCCGTGACAGAGGAACCACTTGCAATACGAAATTAGCTGTCAAAATAGACTGTCGTATGAAAACTGTTTTAGTTCCAAAGATTATCACCGGAAAAGAAAACGTTGTCGCACTGTCAAAGCCGCGCGTTATCAAAAACGGTTTTGCACGTCTACTGCACGTACACTTGACTAAAGCATCATAGAACTACCGCGATCGGGGCCCTGGTCTTTGGACAGAAGACGAAGATTACAAAGCTTCAAGAAAAATTATATGTTCAATGAAAGTGGTGAACTATATAGCGGAGCGAGGGGTCGCATTGATGGAGGAGTATAATAAACTAATTACCACAAACGAAGAACAAAAACAATTTCTACTTTTGGTGGTCAACAATTTTGGAGAAAAGTATCCAAATGCAAATAAAAGCACATTGTTAGCGTGAAATATTTTTTTTCCTAACAATTGTTATAATAATACATGTATAATTATAAGTTTTGTAACGAAATTAATAAAAATAAAAATACATATTTTCATAATTTTTATTTTCTGGTAGCGACCCTTAAATATTATTTTAAAAATCTGAAAAAAATAACACAATGTTTTTTTATGTCTTAGAACAGAATAAAAGGGTGACACACAAAAAATTTAGTAAAAAAATTTTTTGGTTCAAATAAGAAGCACCCTAAGAGATAGGTTATAGGCGGGAATATTCCCACATGAACAGGAACCACGCGGGTGAAACAGCGGGCGGCTGCGTATATATAGATAAAGTGACAGCGTTTGCCACGCGACTGACCGCAAGTGCCGCAACCAACTTTACCGTATCGCTCCCGCTTCGAAGACGCGTGGTCGCCTGTGTCTGCTCAGAGCGTAAGTGTAAATTTGTCAGCAATAAATCTTGGATTAAACGGTATGATCTTCATTAAGTGGTTACGGTGTGCAAGTTTCGTTTTGGTATGTTGTTGCTAATTGTTTGATTCTTAGGACGCCATAATTGTTCGTTGTTTATGTGTCCGCCCCTTAATGTTATCAGATGGGTACAGTCTTTTGTTTGGGAGTTAAATGTATATGACTTACGAAAAATAATATCTTAGTATGCGCTACTATTTTGAGCGAACTGCCGCAAAATGTAATCTTTTTTGTTTTCTTGGGCCATATTTTAAGTTTATTTTAACTATCATGTCATATTATTTACGATAATAATTAAAATACTTTACTTTGTTACACTGATCTATCTGAGGAATTGCTAAATAAACTTGAGCGACTGCAGAATGTCTGCATTAGATTCATCTTTAACCTTCGTAAATATGACCATGTGTCTCATTTCCGTTCTAAGCTTAATTGGCTCCCTATTCGCCGGCGCAGGGACTTACATACTCTTACGCTCCTCTACTCCATCCTTTTCCTACCAACCACTCCACCATACCTCAAAACCTGTTTCTCTTTTCATTCCTCTTCTTCGCAGTGCACTTTGCGATCTGCAACTAACCTCTCTCTTGAAGTTCCACGGCACTCGACCATCTCGACCGACTTCTTTTCCTATTCCTTTTCGGTTCACGCTGTTCGTTTGTGGAACTCTCTACCAGAGGATATCAGGAAGGCTCAAACTTTAAGGTCATTTAGAGATAAAGTTCGAAACTATTTCTTTTCCAATACTGCTGATTAATTATTTATACTTACTTATCTTTTATTTCTATTACTGCCTTATTATTTATATACTTTTAAATTACGTATATAATATTTTATGAATACATAAATATCTTAAATGCGCACCCACTCCCCTCTGTCCTTATATAAGTAATTATTTATTCTTTCACCCAAGGTTGCCTGGAAGAAATTGCTGTTTAGCAATAAGGCCGCCTTTTGTATACTCTTCTGTTTTGTGATTGTTACTTTCTGTATTTCTTTTGTGTGCAAATAAAGCATTGATTGATTGATTGATTAAAATAATTAAATAACCTTGTCGTTATAATAATAAAAGACTTATTGTGTACAAATACAAAATTACTCAACGATCACCGTTCTACACGAAGTTTTGTGTACAAAAAGAGCTTTTGTCTAACCAAATCACAACAAAACTGCCACATTTAAATCTAAACCATAACACAAAGTCATAAACCTCACTTTCGTACATCACCACAATCCGCCAACACTAATGAACCTTAAAACGCGATCTTTCACACACACCACCGTCCCCAAAACAATAATGCCTCAAGAAAATTAATTACTATTAAAAAGCTGTACAAATTTCCCAAGTCCGTTACAGCATCATTCAATTTGGCGTTCTTTTATTTCCCCATTTCATTGTTTTCATTTCCGTCAAGCGAGCGGCCGAAGAAAAACATCGCCTACAAAAAGGTCCCATCTAAAGGGCTACTCGAGCGTAAATCTTTGAAAACAGTACAAGAACAACACAGCCTCGAAATATCCGGTGGACAGTTTGTCGGAAAACTTTTAGGAATAATAATAGGATATAGGCTCGAGATATTAAGATGTTGGTCACCCACGTCGTGATCGACTATTGTGAAAGTTGCTTTACTTCAGCGTCTTTGCAACTGCTCCTAGGGCTACTTCGCGGATTTAATGCGTAATATAAATATTAAGAACTATGTAACTCCACCTTTTTTTACTAAATAATATTTTTTTATAAATTCTATAATTATCATAGCAGCTCTAACTAAAAGATATCAAATTCCTTTATTTTTATGGACCCCCCCCCCCCCCCACTCCAACATACCTTTGTCGACAATTTCATACATATCTATAAAGAGATTAATAGCTATATTCATTGTCAAAATTCATTAAACGTAAGTGATTACTTTTGTAATCAATAAATATTAAAATAATATTTTCCCAGAATTCCCACACATTTGAGGGATGTCGTTATTGTAATTTGGGGGGACGTTTTGACGCATCGTCTTTTTATGTAATCTTTAACCTACATATTTATTTGCTAAAATTATAAAGAGGAATGATTGGAATTTTTTGTTTGTTTGTGTGGTTTGTAATGGATAAACTCAAAAACTACTGGACCGATAAAAATGTTCCACCATTATAAAGCTATATTGTTCCTGAGTGACAAGGCTATATTAATCTCGATATTCCCACAGGAACGGATACTGCGCGGATAACGGAACTTTTTAAAAGGCTATGGTCACAGCCTCACAGGTTTACAAAATGAATATATTTTTAAAGTTTTAGATTATTTAAAATCCTTCTATTTCTAAAAAGTAACAGTTCTATTTCTTTTTAACTGCTTTACTATGTCCCATTTCCAGTCACCCCATGCTGAGCACTTACGCAAAAACAAATATGCTCCAGTTTCGGTCGTCGCTTGTGGTCTGGCGTCATTTACGTGACTGGCGGTTTTTCTATGTGTCTGCGGTTCTTATTCACGCCAAGTGGAAATCTTTACGGTTAACCTAACGGTTTCAGAACATTAATATTAAGTGAGGTTTTAGACTAGGTGGCTTACACTAAGTTTCAAAGGGCATTAGTTTACCTGTTAATAAAATAGGTGGTTAGATTTTAAAGAATTCACTATTCTTTTATCCCAAAATGTTGTTTAGCAAACTACATGAATAATATTCACTACTATTTTAAACATTGTTATTGTTTTATTTTTCAGATCAACTTTTGACTTAGCAATAAGCACACAAGCAAAAGTTACTTTTCTTAAGTTCTTTATTAAGATTTATTCTCTTTCTTGGCCACGGAAAAAGTAGCCTATGTTCTTCTCCAGGCCACAAAGTATCTGTGTCCCAAATTTCAGCCAAATCCATTGGGCCGTTTTTGCGTGATTGAGTAACAAACATACAAACATCTAAACATCCAAACATCCAAACATCTAAACTTTTACATTTATAATATTAGTAGGAAGTAGGACTATATTATTAATACTTAGGGACTATGTACCTACAATTCTACTTACAAATAAATCTTTTTTGTTTTCTTTAAAAATAATGAAGTATACCTACTCATATTTATATAAGAGATACATACTATAGTTATACTCTCTCTCACTCTATACCTACTACAACTTTTAGTCAAATAAAAACAATAAGCATGTTCCTACAAAAAAATATTAAAAGGGTGATTCTTTTAAACATATACATGGGATCAATCCATATAGAGACAATAAAACTCCCAAGAAAATAGCCGCTATTGATAACAAACATTCCATTCTGTTGCAACGCAATCCTAGTATTAACCAACCCGGCTGGGAGTCCGGAATCAGGAAATAGGTGGCTGAAGAAAATATAGGGGAACCGCACTGTTTGCTGCAAAGACTAGAGAAAATGCAGAATCGAAAGTGTAGAAAAATCAACGTAGAATAGTAAAAAAAGCAGTGAAAGCACTAATATCATATAATATCAATTAATAATAAAAATATTTATATATCTCTTACGTATAAACGTGAAATTGTATAAAAATAAATAACAAAAAGCATAATATCTACTCCGAACTGTCCTGCCGATTGATTGTTTTTAATGTGAACAGCCGCTTAATGACAAGAGCTTAAAACCAATCTTTATTCCAAAACCCGTACCTTCTATGGTCGATTGATAGGTTACAGCAGACTTATCAACTCGGAAAGGGATTGACACCATATCGCCTTTCGCCTCGCCGTCAACCAGGCGTCACCCTAACGTAAGCGCGTAACCAAAACGGATCGCGTCGGTACGTCGACTCGGCTACGGCTAGGCGACACGCCGCGCTTACTGCACGCCGACCGCTCTGTCTGGCTGGCGTAAGATCATTTTGAATCCAAACGTGACGAGTAGCGCACGGTTATGTCCCGGTTCACAATACGCGTGTTGGCTATCATAGCCATAGCACTTGATGACGAGGAATAAGAAAAGAGAAAGAAAAGAAGAAGATTTTGGATACACAATTTTCTTACCGTAAGCGCTGGGATAGCAAGTAGCGACCCGCAAAGCGGTTCATGAGCTGGTCCCGAGGCGAGGTTGATACGTTTACGAGTTGATAAGTATGCTATGACCTTTATTTTTGAAATTACCTTAAAAGCATATCTACTCCGAAATGTCCTGTCGATTGTTTGTTTTTAATGTATTATGAACACTGACCTCTAGTGGTAATAATAGAGGACAGTGATTAATGAACTACCACTTAATTACAAGAGTTTTAAATAAAATAACATTCCAAAAAGTTCGCATCAGGAAGTTTTAAATCGATTGTTCCATTTTTCAAAATACTCTATGGCCAGTTCTGTCGCGGCGCGTGCGAGCAATCGAGCGTCGTAGTAATGACGCTGCTGCACCATTGATAGTGCGCGCTCGACGCACGATTTACCACTACGGGCTATTTTATACCGAAAAGTTTGCATATCTGCTCCTAATTGTCTGTTTTATGAACCGACACACAAGAGTTTTTAGCCAATATACATTTCAAAAAGCTCAATACCACTAGGGACTATTTTATACCAAAAAGTTTGCATATCTACTCCGAACTGTCCTGTCGATTGTTAGTTTTTAATGTATTATGAACAACCACATAAGACAAGAGTTTTTAATAAAATAACATTCCAAAAGTTCGCATCTGGAAGTTTTCAATCGATTGTTTCATTTTTCAAAATACTCTATGGCCAGTTCTGTCGCGGCGCGTGCGAGCAATCGAGCGTCGTAGTAATGACGCTGCTGCACCATTGATAGTGCGCGCTCGACGCACGATTTACCACTACGGGCTATTTGCCGCCCACCGGGACAATGTGATGTATGTGCCGACTTTGTTCTAACAGTGTTCGGTGTCGATATAAGTTTAGAGGGGATGAGGTTACCCGTGAAATGAATGGACGCAACGATTCTTTCTGCTCAAAAGGTTTTGGTGATTTATGATAAAATAACCGTTATCAATGTAACTTTGTTTCATTGTGTACAATACTTACTAGTAGACGACTCGTATATTACACCTGTCGTGAACATGAGTCGCCGATGCGTATTTCCCATACATTTGTATTGTGACTTTCACACTATGCTACCAGTATCCTACTTGTCATACAATACAAGTGACTCGTATCCAAGACTGGCGTTGGATACCAGTCATCTGTATATTTCGTTATGTTACTTTTATCATACGTGTAATTTTAATAAGAATAAGTTTACTTGCATAATATGACTTTCATATCCTTCAAGACTTTAATCGTAATGTTCATAAGTTGCAGAGACTAGAAAAAAATTCCAAAATTATTTTTAAATAATTTTGCTGCTTCGTGGTTTTGATTTTGATTGAAACGTAATAAATTAACAAAATCATATGCCTATTCTTTACAATTTTGTAACAAAAATAATTTGATGCTTTTTCATACAACAAGAAACTAAATGCTAATAGCCAGACAAAATGAGTTTTCTTCAACCATTTTTATTTCATAAAACAACGTTACCTTACCGCAAAAAGCGGCTCACTCCGCAATCATAATTGCTCACAAAAACTGGATATCAATAAAGAGCATTCAGTCTCTCAATAGCACATAACTAGACGTCGCGTCCGAATCGGTCAAATAACTTACAATTAGAGGTAAAAAAGTTCGACGCGGTAAGCTCTTTTTGATGCGATCTGGCTGTTTGCCGGTCGGACACGATTTCATTAGTACGCCCCCTGGATGTAGGAAAGAGAATTGGCTTAGATATTTGGCTAACTTTGGTTTCTGTTGAACCCTAAAAGTAGGACGATATTATACGTGTGTGTCTGCACGCGTAGCATGACAAACTCGAGAAGAGTTTTGTCTACCTCGAAAGTCTACGATGAATGTCATTTTTGACGTTTCGATATTGACAAAACCTTTTTTAACTTCATCATGCTACCCGTGCTGGTGTGTGTGCAAAAACGTAATATTTTGATTAAAAATCTTTCGTTTCTACATCATATGAGGTAAACAGTTTAGATAATATCAATCTTGTGGTCTTAACTTTTTAGTTGCATTTCACTTCTCTAATGTGAGATCATTTTAGTAAATAAATTAGCGATGACTTAATGTGTTTTACTAGTTAGGTTGTTTATTCATGAAAACGTTATGCTGTTACTTTAGTAATATAAGTAAAAATATGACTACACCTCTAAAAATTTTAACCAAAAGGCAGGAAATGTGGCACGAGACAAATACTCAAGTGCTTATTTCAGACGTCTGGAATACTTCCCGCCACTATTCACCGCTAATGTTCTACGGTGACCACGCCGGATTTTACAGGCTAAGTGCCCTTTTTTACGTAATCGCCGAGTCATCGGTTGCAAAATGCCGTATCCGAGCTGGCCACTTTTTCAACATTCCCACAGCATTCGCCTGTTTTTGCCCCGTCCGACGTTCGGCTCAGTTTTTGCCCGCTGCGACGGAGACAGATTTTTTGCGACACTCCAACTCATCTCAGTATGTCAAGTGCCCATATTTTCCAACTGCCCCTCGGATGACCATCATAATTGACTGACTGGATCGTGAATGTGCCCGTTGAATTGAATTAAAAAAGCCACCACAAAAAGCAGGTAGGTACCAATCGACTTTAGCCAATTATTCGAGAAATGCGATAGCAGTGCTCCATCGTACCTCGCTATCAGCGGATAACGAAAGATGAATCGATAAGCGAAACCAATCATCGAATCGCCCGAGTGGGCGTCAGGGCCGAGAGTTATAGCGACAATAAATCGAAGAAAGTCAACATATTGAACATATCGCGGTTGCATTTATTCAGAACTGGGATCATTCAATTAAACGTTCCCTGAACAAACGCCGATTGAGATCAATATCGCAGTTTTAATAAAACAGATGGGGAACAGCTCCCATATCCGGCGGTCTTGCTTATTTTTTCGCTCCGAAAAAAATTTCCTATACCCTCGAAAAAGCAAGCAATGATAATAGAAACAACGGGAGCGCCGTTCAAAAGGGTTATCGTGTTTTTATTTGCGCCTATAGAGGCCTTTTAGAATGCGTTAAAAGGAAACGACTCGAAATGTCCCGAGTGCGTGGGTGAAAAAATAATACGGGAACGCTCTGATGCCGTTTCCTATGAGCCTTTAGGTACTCCCTGTGTCACATATCGACACTCTTGAATTTCTTTTGTTCGAAAAAATAGTATTTGCAAGTAGGCATTACTAAGGCTTCACTGACAAATCAGAGTGTAGGAAAAATTTCTAAATCTAGCTACTCAGTAACTTGTGTTTTTTATAACCGCCTCTGTGGTCTAGCGGTACGCACCACCGGTATCAGACTCAGAGATCCCGGGTTCGATTCCCAGTGGGGGTAAGTACATATTGAATTCGGTTTGGTTGGTGGTTGGACTTGGTCCAAGTCCGCCTGGCTAGCTACCACAATCTTATCTAAGTCTGACGCCAGAACAACGATGTTTTCAACATTATCGTGCTCCGGCAGTTAGAGATAAGAAAGCCAGTTCCTCAGTGATTGAAGATTCCGGGAATAGTGCACCTCCACCCAGCCTTATCACCACTTCACATGAGGTGTGATGAAGGCTAAGTGCTACTTGTTGTGGATGAAAATAAAAACGATTTTGTCACTATTACGAATTTCCCACTAGGAAGCGCAAATTATAAATTGAAAGTTTAGATATTCGGATGTTTGCTAATCAATACGCCAAATACGGCTGAACGGATTTGGCTGAAATTTGGGACACAGATACTTTGTAGCCTGGAAAAAACATAAGCTACTTTTTAACCCGATAAAATGTCACATTCCCGCGGAGTAACGTCGTGTAGTCCATGCCTGCGAAGCCGCGGGCGGAAAGCTAGTTAAGTAAATATATTATTTACGAGAAAGAAAAGCTTTATCGTATCCCAAGCAACTGAAAAAGTGGTGGAGATAGTTCAGAAGAAAAACAAAGCTTTTTAAAGGAGAAAATTCATAATAATATTTGTATGTTAATAGACACACTCGAATTTTAAACTGCAGTCGTTAGTTATGAATAGTTTTTTAAAAGTCATTTGGTACATAATAGTTACCATGAAGTTTTTTAAAAAAAGTTTGTATCTAATATAGATGGTAAGTTGACCTACTTTTCAAACAGCCAAATAAAAAATAAACTAGGTATTTCCGAAGTGTCGTAAACAAACATAAAACGATCAATATACAAAACTTTAATTTAAAATTCGAAAACTCAAAAGTTTGTTTAAGGAGTACAAGAAGTTTTGAAAGCACTTTAAGGAATGCAATCCTATAAGAAATCCGAACTAATTGGAAAGTTATGAGCACGCTACCGAGCGTGACCTGTCGTAATGACATTTGCAGTCTTAGTTTGCTGAATTATTGTAATTTGTTGCACAATTATGTACAGTAGATATTTTAATTCTAAGACACCAAAAGACCCTTATATACTTATATATTTAGATTCCAACTTTCATGATTAAATAAAACTAGTTATACCTAGCAGCGCTTATAATAAAATGAAGAAAAACCACAAACCGTTCAAATATATTAATATTATAACAATGTTGTTTAATGATTTGTGATATCATCATCATCATGTCAGCCGAACGACGCCCACTGCTGGGCATAGGCCTCCTCCAAGGATCTCCACTCCTCCTCTCCAAGACAATTGATTGTAAGTAGTTATGATTTGAAATCTCAACCATCTTATGTCTGAACATTATTAATAACCGTTCAGTCTCTCAAAATCCCATAATTAGAAGTCACGTCCGTATCGGTGTAATAACTTACAAGGCCCTTCAATGTTGGTTTTAGTCTTTTTCTTTTTGAATCTTATTTTGTGGGGATCTTTAAAGAATAGAGATCTCTGGTCTCTGTCGATGCCATATTTTAAATATAAAGTCAGTCATAGATTTCTTAGTATGGAATCAGTACTCCTAGCATGAAAACTATCGTTATGGTTATCAATTATTATTCAACTATGTACCTATACCGTCCTACAAAAGCAGCTGTCAGTGCAGCTGTCAGTGCAGCTGTCAAATATGTACCTATTGAATTTCAGTTCCTTATGCGACCGAAAGAGGTGCTGCTCTAGTTTTCATACAAAAATACGATCACGATGAAACAGGGCACCATAATGACAGTTTTTCGTATATTAGCGCTATTTTTCTATTTTCACTATGTGACATTAATTAGGTGAAATAAAGCGGAAAATTAAAACAATTATTGTAAAGGGCTTATTCATGTTTCTTTGTTTATTCAATTAATAGCCGAATGTCCTTGCCCGCAAGAGGAATAAACGAGTTTTATTACATACGAGCCACTGACGAATTGTGCGTAAAACACTACTACCTACGTTTTGCCAAAGAGTATTTGGAAGAAAGGTTAGTTGATTCAAGTAAAGGAATTTAACAGTTTCACGAATCTGTTGTGCTGCTTAAATCCTCATTTATCTTTGGTCATTTCATTAGTAAAGGAGTTTGCAGACTATATAATCATTACTTCGAAGGCAACTTTTTTGATGGCTAAATAAACCATTGTGAGAGCGACCAATTTATGGTCATTATGACCTTTTTATTTTTAATCTGGTTTTGCTATTTTTTTAATTATCTTACAAGATAATAAAAATATTTGCTTACTACAATATTTGGTTATTTGTATGCAATGAAATTTGCACATAAACAGCTATTTCACTTGTTTGTTTTTAATTTTATAGGTAATTTTATAGTGTTTGTATTTGCACATTATACATTAATAAATAACCCTTATTTAATACAGCACTAACAGCGCAAATTAAACCCATGACAACTTAAGTCAGACACAGTGTAAATCATTAATTGCAACAACACGACAATTGCAGAAAATCACGCAAAATTTTTTCGCAATGCGGGGTTGCCTTAAGGCTATGCAATGCAGCCTGTGCAATGTCTCTTAATGCAACTCCTGTAATTATGAGTCACCCCATACAAACGGCGGCCATTGTTAATCTTTGCTAGGGCAGGGCGGAGTTGCGTGACAAAACACGACCGCACGCACACTGTCAAATGATAACCAACCGTCTATCAATTTTCACAGGAATGAAACACAGTGGAGCGCTTAAACTTTATTATGGCTAGATAAGCGAATGACTTGAAGTAACTAATAGCTGCTTTGTTTATAGTGGTAACTGGGTCATGAGCACGGAATGTGAGGTTGACTTTGGTTCTGGGCTATTGATTATATTCGGTAAGAAAATACGCTATGAATTTAATCAAACTTTTAATTTCTTAATTAGACATACTTTTATAGACAAGGCAATTTTATTATTTTGCGTTTACTTATTATTTCACGTTGGTAGTTATGACAAATAAAACGGTCTATGAAAACCAAAAAAATATACCTATTAATAACGACAAGTGAAAGCTTTGTTTGATAACTTTTTACGCCCGAATGTTACACAGTGATACCACAATAACGAACTTTCTGTCCCCAAAATAAAGCGAGAAAAAAGGCGAAACACACTATAATAAAAGGATCAAATAGGTATAGGTATCCACAATGAGCAAGTACAGGGTAAAGAATCTTATTGGATTCTACGTCAAGGAACACGCTCACACCTAGCCTATTGTCACATTACTAAATAGTTACTATTGTTTCCATATCCGTTAGTTCGTAAGCACATACATAGGGCAGAAGCCCCGGTTCTGGCCACTGTACCGGTTTTGGCCACTTTTTGCTCTATAATTTTTCTAAAAACTTTTCGCTATTTTTGCTAAAGGAAATTAAAATAAGTTATTTGACGCTAATGATAACAACCGTTAGAATTGTTTATGTCATACGATTTTTTTTCAATAAATTCCATTTTCTGTTTTAAAAAATGTTTTGTATGAAAATTGTAAGAAATTTGTTTTGGATGATATACTTTATAAACCTTTGTTTATTACAATTAAATTGTTGTTTTGCAATTGATTGGTTTCTAGCGCATTAGAATATATTGATTTAACCTGGGTTTGGTTTTGATTTTTCGCTATACTTACAGAAGTTTAACTATCAATAAGTGGCCAAAACCGGTACATTCGGCACCTCTTACACATTTTGTGTTATATACAAAAAACTATTTCACTTTTTTCAATTTGAATTATGTACCTTTATAGGTAGATAAATGCTCGAAGATACAATGCTCGAAGATCTCGGTAATGCTTCGCAAAGAGTGGGTCTTAAGATGAACATGGACAAGACGAAAATCATGTCCAATGCCCATGTTGCACCCGCTCCAGTTAATGTTGGGAACATTACACTCGAAGTTGTTGACCACTATGTTTACCTAGGACAGACGGTCCAGTTAGGTAAGTCCAACTTTGAGAAAGAGATCTCTCGTCGAATCCAGCTCGGATGGGCAGCGTTTGGGAAGCTCCGACATATATTCGCGTCCGAAATACCTCAATGTCTCAAGACGAAAGTCTTTGACCAGTGTGTGTTGCCAGTAATGACCTATGGAAGTGAGACGTGGTCTTTTACTATGGGTCTCATAAGAAGGCTCAAAGTCACCCAGCGAGCAATGGAGAGAGCGATGCTTGGTATTTCCCTGCTCGATCGAATCAGAAATGATGAAATCCGCAGGAGAACTAAAACAACCGACATCGCTCGAAGGATTGCATCATTGAAGTGGCAGTGGGCGGGACTACAGTTGCAAAACTTCTGAATGATTCGGAATAATTACGGAATACTTCTCAGAAAGTTTCTTTCCATCAGAATTTTTCAAAATAGATTTGATTAAAAATATTGACAATTCTTTTTATCTTAGGTCAATCTTGCTAGAAAATATCGTATGCCCGAGTCCCGCCCGTCCGACCGAGGCGAACGGACGAACGAACGAACAACTCGTGCGCGACAGACAGATGCGTGAGCCAGAATAAATTCTAGGTAGTCTAGTGGCGCTCGACGCGGCGGCGGGCGGGGCGCGCAGCGGGGCGGGGAGTGGCGGGCGGGCCCCCCGGAGAAGTTTTCGCCCGCGCCCCGTCCCCGCCGAGAAAGATTCATAATGTTTCGGAATAATTCGCAATATTTCGATTTACGATTAAAATTTATAAAGTAAACGTTGTTTCTTTAAAAACGAAGTACTTATTTGCTCAGTGCAGTGATGGATTGATGTTGAATTGGTTGTTATTTAGAGTAAGTAAAATTTGAATGTTTATTTTATTCCTTACCTATGTAAGGCGAAATTAACAACAAAAGTAGGTACTATGCGATTATTATAAGAATAGGACTGTCAAAACGGCCATATTTGTTTGCGTTTCGCTTCCACTTCAGGGTGTAGGATGTGCAAGAAAAGGAACAAAGATCAAGAATGCCGTTTGACAGTCCTATTCTTATAATAATCGCATAGTAAGTACTGTTAGCATAGCACTAAAACTAATTTTTATTCTTGTTATTACTTTATTAGGTACTAGCGACCCGGCCCGGCTTCGTTTGAACAATTTGTTGGTGTTTCGACAGTTACAGCAATTTTAAATGTGATAACTTCTTAGGTATTCATTTAAATGATATAGGGTAAAGGACAATTTTGATTTACCTACATTAAATGGCCAAGGTAACTTATTTGGATAAGAATTAATACCGATTATAGGAGAAATTAGCTTTGCAAATAAAGTAATATTTTTAAATTACTTAAAGATAAAAATGGTTACTGTTAGTCAACCTTAGGAGATAGACATATGACGCTGTTGCAGACTTTTTTGTTGGCCTTTTAATGATATACCTACCTACAATTCCGTAGTAAATTATTTTGATGCATCTCATAAGGTTCAGCGTTCGCAATGTAAGCGCTCGAAAAATCGATTTTTTACGGCTTCACCAAAAAACATGTAATTTTCTTTATAAAGTACATAAATACGTAAGTAATAAGAATGTTTTGTATGTATTTATAAACCGTTGGAATTAAATTTTCTAAATGACAGTGAAAGCTGCAACAAAATCCGTTGCGTGTTTTAAAAGAAGAAAGCTTAGAAACAGACAGACATAAATTGTCTTTTTTTTCTGTGTTGTCTTCATTTAAGTAATTTGTCGTATACTTAAGTTATAATTTGTCCTTCGACTGTATCAAAACTGTATAAATGTTTTGATTGATTGATTGATATATTATAGACAGATGCATAGAGCGACTTTATTTTATACTATGTACCTACCTACCTACCTAGTGATAGTGAAGTGATGATAAGCCTCGGCACTTGCTACTCAAATAGAAGACGGCTTCTCGGTGCCGAGGTTTGTACCTACCTAGCAGTGGCGTAGCGAAGGGTACATAGGTACAAGCTGATTCTCATCGGCTTACCTTAATATCATAGATTAAAAATATGTTTTCATCCGTTTCAAGCAATTCAAGAACATTAAAAATTTGCGAAAATAAAACGTACCTACCGTACGTAGGGAGGTACCTACTTTCTTCAACACTTAAAACATCTATAGAAATTTTATTTAAGTGGTACCTACCTAGATAGTAAGATATCTATCCATCCATACTTACTTTTACTATGATTGACTTTTTTCTAGCTAGGAAGGTGTTTCAAAATAAGTGTCAACTGCTTTCTACTGCTTTTTTCCGATTGCTGCCTTTTTATCGTTACCTACTCCCTTTTTTTTCGACGATCGAAATATTCCGAATGTTTCGTAATACTTCGGAATATTTCGTAAGTATTCCACGGGAAAGATTCGGAATTATTCCCAACTGCAACTGTAGGCGGGACACATAGCGCGGAGAACCGATGGCCGTTGGGGCGGAAAGGTTCTTGAATGGCGACCGCGTGCCGGACGACGTTCCGTGGGCAGGCCCCCTACAAGGTGGACCGACGATCTGGTCAAGGTCGCGGGAAGCCGCTGGATGCGGGCAGCGCAGGACCGATCGTTGTGGAGATCCTTGGGGGAGGCCTATGCCCAGCAGTGGGCGTCGTTCGGCTGACATGATGATGATGAGGTAGATAAATTATCTATTATTTAAGATATAATTTGTGTCTTAAATACCTAAGACCATTTAGTACTTAGCGCTTAAAAGTCAAAAAATCCTTAAAGTGGCCACAAAGGGTACCTCTGCCCTACATTCAACACTATAATAAGCCTTATATTTGCTCTACTAAACCGTTCTTATTAGGAAAATAGACAAGGTTAACATATATGGCACAATGTAATTAAAATGGGTCTTATGGAAAATCTGCAGGCGATTACTAGACCCTGAAAGTAATTGTAGGAAAGATCACAACTGACGTTTCAGGATTACCTACCGAAGTAACATTGTTGGTCTCTTTAACTATTACATTGTTTTAGGGACGGTAGTATCTATAATTATAGGAAAAGTAGAGGTTATTAATTATAGACCATCCTTTATTTTACGTACAATTTAAAGACTTTAAATTTATTTCAACAAGTCTACAAAAGTAATCAATACCTATTCACTTAACACCATTAACCATTATGAAATCTTGACCATTAGTTTGCTTTCATACGATACGACTACATTAAAACACTGACCAGAATATATTTGGCGCACATCTGTGTATCTCGGAATACCCGCAGAGGGTGAGAGTATGTCCTCATCATTTTTATTAATGGCCTCAAATTAAACCTCGTTTGGATGGAGAACGACCAATTTTTCTCCTCCGTCCGCAAATTAACTACAACGAACGTTACTTAGCTGTAACCAACGAAGGACTCCACATTCTTAATTAAATTTTAAATGGGTCGTCGATTTTTCATTTGTCGCAAACATTGGTACAGTTTATGGCAGACCAAGAGCTTTACATGACGCCGTTGAATTACTTTATCATGTAAGTACGTAATTAGAGTTTTACGTACGTCATTGAAGAACCCGTGACGTAGTAGTTAGCGCGCTCGTCCTGCGATCATTAAGGTTAAGAAACCTTAGCAAATTGCTGCATTTGCAGCAGATATGCTGTTGTCAATTCCCACTTCCCACCAATCCGCACTGGGCCCGCGTCACAAGTCACGGCCCATTCTCTTTATCTGATTCATAAGGAAGGCCAGTGCCCCAGCAATGGTGACATTAAATGACTGATGATGACAATGTAATAATTAATGTCAAACATGCTGATGATGTATTGTGATGATGAAAAGTACGTTTTCAATATTTACCCGACCGGGAATCGAACCCAGTACCTCCAGAGTCAGCAGCACCTTGAAAACCGGCGCGTACACCACTCGGCCACGGAAGTCGTCAATAATACATTAAATTCTTCTTCAAACATTTAACAGAAACGTCTTATACATTCATACTTCTTCAGATATTCAACAGAAACGTCTTTTATTTTTGCCATGAGCATTTATCGAATACCATGCAGAAAACTGCTTAGGTATAGGGCGCAAGCCCCAGTTTTGGCCACTTTCCAGATTTTGACCACATTTTGCTCTAAAAGTTTTCTTTCTTTTCTTCTAAATAACATTTCGTAATTTTTGTCAATTGCAATTAAAATAAGGTATTTTCAGATCAGTATAATCGTTAGAATTCCTTACGTCATACAATTTTATTTCAATAAACGTTATTTCGTTATTAAATTTTGTTTTGTATGAAAATTTTAAGGAATTTGTTAAGGATGGAATTTAATAATAAACTTATATTATTTACAAATAAATTATTGTTTTGCAATTGATTAGTTTATAGTAATATTCGATTTAACCGGGGTTGCTTTTGATTTTTCGCTGTACTTACTAAAGTTTGGCCGCTATACTTACAAAGGTTTGGCTGTTTGGTTATCAATAAGTGGTCAAAACCGGGGCATTTGGCACCCTTCGCACTTTGAAAAAACTATTTAATTTTATTAAATGTGTAAGGTGTTTCTTTAAATGTATATGAATTCTCTATAATTTAAGATATGATTTTTGTCTTACATACCTAAGACCATTTAGAACATGGTGCTTTAAAGTGAAAAAATCCTCTAAGTGGCCACAATGGGGTCGCCTGCCCTACGTCTAAAAACATTTTGTTAGGAAAAAATTCTGGACTTACTGTGACTCATTAAACATAGTAATGTTTCTGAATCACTTTTTATATCTTACTCAGCATACAACTGATCATAAAAATAATGTCAACGAAGTAACATTAACGCAGTTTTATGTTTAATGTCCACTTTCATTTGATGGCCACTTTCAGAGATTTAAGGCTATTGTCTAAAATACGATCGGAAATAGGGGACAATTTGACTGACTTGACTTATTTTTATCACGCTAGAAATTACTGTCCGATTTAGTTTGTACATGATCTTTATTACTAAGACCGTAAAGTTGTCATATTTTCTTGACCATTTCCTGATAGATAGGTAAAACTTTCCCATAGTCTTACCATCAATCTGACTTGATTTCTGCAGCAGTATTTTTTAATTAAGAAAATGGTCCAAAAAGGTCCGTCATTGTCTATTTACTGCGAGCTCTGAAATATCTTTGTCACTTTTTACAAAGACAACTTAGGAGAAAAATTAAAATCCGAGGGTGGAGAATAAACGAAGAAATATTATCGAAGACTTTTACAATATCTATGATAATTTGTTACTCACTAATAAACAAAGGACTGTCACCGCTTCGCGCCCCCCTTGACAACTGGCAGCTCAACATTTCCCCCGAGTTTATAAAAAGGAGTTCGAAATTTAAATCGAGTCTGGCGACGTTTCCCGCCCGTTTTTGTTGCTGTTTCGTAATTACTCCGTCGACGCGTCGGTGTCGCGGGTGTATTTGACAGGTGGTGCACGCGGTAATTGCAGCCTTGAGTCATCGCGGCTTGGGACTTTTAAAAAGTATAACCCAACTTTTTAAAACACTGTCACGGCACGGAAATTTATCGACCTATTATTTCTCTTTTTATTAACTGAAATTCCCTTTCATTTGATATTTATTGCAGAAATCTGTTAGAGTATTGTATTTTATAGACTATGATAACCGTAATAATGGTTATGATGATATCCTAAACCAAACCATATAAATTTACGAGCTTTTGAAAGTACTACAATAAAGCCTTATATCGAATGTCGCTATTTCAACACTATCGCCACGTTTTCAAGAACTATCAACTATTAAAATATTTTATACTAGCTTTCCGCCTGCGGCTTCGCCCGCGTGAACTACATGACGTTATCCCGCGGGAATGTGAGTTTTTCCGGGATAAAAAGTAGCCTATGTTCCTCTCCAGGCTACAAAGTATCTATGTCCCAAATTTCAGCCAAATCCGTTCAGCCGTTATGGCGTGATTGAGTAACAAACATCCAAACATCCAAACATCTAAACATCCAAACATCCAAACTTTCGCATTTATAATATTAGTAGGATGACGTGAAAGTGCTTCGCAAAGATTTTCTGTAACATAATACCTACATAGACATTGTGTTGACGTGATTATATTTTATTAGTATTTTAGTATACCATCCTATTTTATACCTATAGGGTGACAGGGAAACTCGACCTATTCCTTGAAAAAGATTTTAGTAGAGGTCATTGCCAACAAATTAAGTCCAGTGAACCAGGGGTCAAAACTGGATGGTTTGGTTGGAAATGAACGTTATATGAAATGATTTTATGTAATGCGTGGTTATATTTTGTGAGTATTATACGAAATGTTGTTATATCATATATTACACACCCAGTTTTGACCCCTGGTTCACTGGACTTCGTTTGTTGGTATTGACCTCCAGTATAATCCCTTTCAAGGAATAGGTCGAGTCTGTCACCCTTTTATTTTAGAAAATACTTAAAAATGTTGCCAGTATTTTTACACATCAGACAGTGATTCTCAACGAGAAAATATACCCGCAGGTGTACATAATCGAGCGGTGGACAGTACCTTATTTCAACGACAGCACAAAAAGTCAGCCCTCCAAAGTAACACCGGCGGATCTAAATTTTGACAAACTGGATTAAGCAATTACTTCTGACTTAATCTCTAGATTCAATTTTATGTTACCCCCGGGCGGTGTCAGGTCACTAATTCGTTTAGAGATTTAGATTTAAGCTGTCAAGTGTTGATGAAAAAATGCTTTGTATTTAATGGAATGACAACAAAACATTTGAATTTCTGGAACAGAAATAGGAAAAAGAATTGGGGTTTTTTTTTTATTCACAGCTAATTAAAAATCAAAAGTCTGGGTCAATACATTGATTTAAGTGACTGATATTTTCATAATGAAATGTAATGGAATAATATTTATTCAAAAAGAAACATAATTATGAATCGTCAGTTTTTAATATTTTATTATCTGTAAAACTGGATTAAACAGACTATTTCGAATTGTCTCTGCTCTACAGCCTTAAAAAATAAGAAACAAAACCTTTTTTGAAATAACAGCTTTTGACACCACCTCATCGCCACCGCTCCAAAAAGTTCTCAACAAAAAAAGTTTCGTTAAAACGTTTTTAATTCGGACAGCTACAGGGTTCAATTTGTGTAATAACCACTGTCAGCTGTTACGAGCGTCAATTTAAAATGGAGGTGACATTTAATTGCGTGCTAGAAACCGGTCGACTAAAGACTTGCAGCCCTCAAGATGGCAGATATTTTGAATTTTAAGAAATATGTATTCCATATTATGCGTTGTTACAATAATAACCTAGATCGCTATCTTGTGTTTGCTACTTGTTGCGTTAAATTGAGGCGCAGATGCTTTACATTTTGATAAGGTATTAAATGTAAATTTATAGGCTATAAATAAGAAAATATATTAGTAAAAAGGTATGCATTAAGGTAGGTAATAGAAATGTGTGAGTGCATAGAAAGAACTTAGGTTATTGGGCAGCGACTATCCTAAGTTTAACGCATATTGTATTTTCCCATTACCCATTCAAGAGTTCTCTATCTTATGATTATTTGAAGGCCTGTGCCCCAGCAAGAGGGCTTTCAGTCAAATAACAAGTCTAATTTACCTACGGTATGTACAACTTCTTATTAGTTTTGCATCAGATTTTCGTTTTACTGGCTACAATATCAAAATTATTTATTATTTATCGATTTACACAAAAATACGTGTTGGCATACCTGCTGCATCTATTAACAAGACAGTGTGTACATCTTACATTGTAAGAATTTTAAATTTAGGAAGCCGTGCATGTATAACATCAGCATTCCTAGTAAAAAAGAACTTACACTCTTGGGATGCAACATTGTTTACAAATAAGATAACCCTCAAGAGTCTGCCCCTAAAATATTCCACTAAGATCGCACATTACACATGACTTAACCAGCAGGTAGTACGCTTTTGCGGTTTCGTTGCGTGCAGGAAATTTATGAATGAGTCTGTTGAGCACGAGATACCGTTTAAGGATTTCAACCTTTTTGCATTCCCACGGGATGAAGTGACCATGGAAGGGTTAAATTTGATCTAATGACGGATCGCTTCATTCGGGGTTTGAAGTGTTAATGCTCTTTTAACTACTTGCCTCTACATAATTTTTTTATGCCTCTATATGTTAGGACGAAAATTTGATAAAGAATAAAATACTTATTTTAAGTTGTTACTCATGTTTATAATAAATCTTGGTACTTACCTAATTATTACTTAAAAAATATTTAAGTACTTAGATATATTTAGGCAGTATCAGTATCATTGGCAAGGATATTTAAATATTTAAATCTGAAAGTTCATTTAACCAAATACTTAAAACGCGTTTTATAAGAATTCAGTTGCAGTCATTCACACCAATCATAAACATTGGACTTATGTGATTGTTTTTGGCTTTTTCATTCATGTATTACCTATGAAATAGCCAGTGTTTTTCTCGCACGCAAGAATGGCCAAAGAGGAAAAAAGCGGACAAAGACCGGACAGCCCGTACACCGACTAATTTAACCGGACGAGCATCTTTGGCTTTAAAATAATCTATACAAATAAATAAAATTGGAGTGTCTGTTTGTAACATTAAAATAACCGCTTTTTACTACATGCATATGATTATATATACGGTACACATACCAAAATGTCATTTTTTTTTAATTTTTGTCTGTCTGTCTGTTTGTTCCGGCTAATCTCTGAAACGGCTGGACCGATTTTGACGGGACTTTCACTGGCAGGTAGCTAATGTAATAAGGAGTAACTTAGGCTACTTTTTATCCCGGTTTTTTTTTTATATTAAAAAGGGGCAAACGAGCAGACGAGCCACATGATGGGAAGTAGTCATCGTCGCCCATGGACATCTACAACACCAGAAGGGTTGCATATGCGTTGCCAGCCTTTGTGTTTAAGGGTCCTATTTACACGCTTTTTGAAGAACTCCATGTCATAGCACAAAGGGAACACCTCTGGAGGAAGCTCATTCCACATCTTACAAGTTCGAGGTAGGAACGAACGTGATGCCCGAACAGTTGTTGATTTCCAGGTGTCAAGAATGTGGGGGTGTTTAGGATGAGTTCTACTCACTTGGCGTGCGGTGCGGTGGCGGAAGTGTGACGGTGGCACCAGTTCAAAAAGCTCCTCAGAGCATTCCCCATTGTATAGACTGTATCACATTCCCACGGGATAGCGTCGTGTAGTTTATTATCAATGCGAAAGTTTGTGGGTATGGATGTATGTATGGATGTTTGTTACTTTTTCACGCAAAAACTACTGAAAGGATCTGGGTCTGGAATAACACATAGGGTACTTTTTATCCCGATATTCCCACGGGAACGGGAAACACGCGGGTGAAACCGCGGGCGGCCGCTAGTAAATAAATAAAAGCCTGAGGCTGTCCGGCTTTATCCGAATGCCTGCCTAGCCTAGGTACAGCCAAATTGGTTAAACTATACAAACTTAGCTACGTCTATCTTGCGTGTGTATCGCGTCGACATTGCGTCTCTATCAAAACAAATGAATGCTAAGCAGCCGCCGCCGCCTCGCCCGCCGCGCCGCCCCGTCTAGATGGAGCTTGCAAAAAACGTGGTGTGCAATAATAGGGTTGTTTAAATTGCCAATAACGATAACTTAAATCAAATCAGTTTATTGCACTCCATAAGCATACATCACCATCATCATCATCAGCCATTTTTAATGTCCCCACTGCTGGGGCACTGGCCTTCCTTATGGATGAATAAGGAGAATGAGCCATGACCCACCACGCGGGCTCAGTGCGGATTGGTGGGTATTAACGACTGCAAGTGCAGCCGGGACCAACGGCTTAACGTGCCTTCCGAAGCACGGAGGAGCTCGAGATGAAAAGTTTATGGTCACCCACCCCGTGACCGATCATTGCGAACGTTGCTTAACCTCAACGATCACAGGCCGAGCGCGCTATCCACTGCGCCACGGGCTCCATAAGCATACAAGGTCTTAAAAATAGGTGACAACATTATGGACCTGTATTGGATATGACAATATACTATAGAAGAGGGCACTATACGGAAAATTAAGTATTTAGAAAAAATCGACCCGTCTCACAATCAGCTCCGATGGGACTCGAACCCACGACCTTTCACTTTCCGGGCGACTGCTCTAACCACTGAGCTACGGAGTCGTTACGAGAAGCGTCGAATTTATCCAATACTTCTTACTCGCTGTATAGTCAGCGTTAATTTCATCAATGTGAAGATATTACTACCCTCACACACGAAAGAAATACCTTTCCAGGTATTTGGCAATCGCTGAAGATGAAATTACTATTGCAAGTTATTTTAATTTTTAGTTTTTTGCATTCACAATGCAATTTTTATTACAGAAAAATGGAAAATGAAGTATTTAGAAAAAATCTACCCGTCTCACAATCAGCTCCGATGGGACTCGAACCCACGACCTTTCGCTTTCCGGGCGACTGCTCTAACCACTGAGCTACGGAGTCGTTACGAGAAGCGTCGAATTTATCCAGTACTTCTTACTCGCTGTATAGTCAGCGTTAATTTCATCAATGTAGAGATATTACTACCCTCACACGCGAAAGAAATACGATGTGAGGGTAGTAATATCTCAGTGGTGTGAACTAATAGGAGATGCATACGTCCAGCAATGGACGGATACGAACTGATTATGAAGACAAAAGAAAAATTATATTGCTAGTTTATCTTACAGGGTATCTAGGCGAGACTTGTCGAAGCGAGAATTCCCGACTCTTTTATTCATTACTCTCAATACTCACACTTGCCACCTGTCAAATTGCTGAAGGAAGCCATGGTATCCTAAGTGGATACTCACAACAAAAACGTGGTAATTAAATCAGAGGCTCAGCTAACAGATGGTGTAGCTACTTATTTTGATTTATAACAGGTGAATAATCTCGTTTCGCGTTACCTGAAATCCGGTCGCTTCTCAGGAGAAATATGTGGCTTAATTTGTAAGCCGAGATGAGTTATGGCTATGCGAGGAAGTTTGAAAGTAGTGTGACAATGCCCTGGCAGAGGTTATTATGTAATAAATATTTTTGGTGAAATAAAGTGCGTGAATTTGATATCGGTTCATATTAAAAAAAAAAACGGGTTGCACACCGGGAGTGCCGGCAGAAGTGAAAAGTGCTCCCTAGACTTTTTCACAAAAGACAAAGGAATTTGACAAAAAAAGAAATAAATACGAACTGGGTTTGAACCGAGGGTGACCGAGGACTTCTGGATTCAATGTTGCCTGTTTTCTAACCTCAGCTATTACAACTTTGCAAGGCGCAGCAAGGCGAAATTAGCCTTCGTATTCTAATGACATTGTAACAGTTTTTCACGTGTCCGTCTTACGAATTTTCGATCTGACGGTCACGTGTCCCTGACGCGAGTTTAACATTATTTACCCATCACAAAAAGTACACAATGCCGCTAAAGAAGTTTTCACTTCCAAAATACCTATGTCAAATAAAAGCAATATTTATTTATGTAATGCAATAAAATGAAAACACCAAGACATAGATGAAAAACAAATTATGCTCATGGCAATGACTGAACCAAGTATTGGTAAAGTTATGCTTTGTGTGTTGTAATACTATGAACTTTCTTTAAATTTGTGTGATGTATGATGACATAATATAAGTCATATAACGCTAGTTTCAACAATTAGTGTTGTCAGTTACGTATTTACTTACTTTAATGTTGTAGAATAAGATAAACTGGCGACTTATATAGTGATTTTTGGAAACCTGCCTTCTGCGCCAGAGGTCCCGAATTTGATTCTCGTTAAGTTAAATATTTGGTGTGCATGAATGAATATCTCTATTTGGTCTGGGTGTTTTCTATTTAATTACACATAAAAAGTATTTAGGTAGGTACTTATATATTTATCCGTTATCAAGTTTCCTTAACACAGAGTCTTAATGACATTAACTATGGGCTTAGATAAATTGATGTGATTGAAAGAAATAAAAAAAAATAAAAAAAAATATATTATTATTGTTCATAAGCACTAGCCTAGCAATTATTAAACTCTTGTTCTTCTTTACAGTTTCATCTTCGTTAATTTGAGCCTTTTGCAACATTTTTCATTAATGCTCCGCTTCTGTAGGTCGTACTTAGCGTGATGTTATATAACAGAGTGCCTCCCAGGGCACATAGTCGCTCCATATGTAAAATGTTTGCAACACCATGTAAACGTATTAATGCAGGTAAACGTGCTCCTATGTATCGTATTACCCATAGTTTTAACACTAAATTTGATTTAATTCCATTGATATTTATAACACCCGCCCCCGTAAATTTAAAGAAATGATTGTTGAGAACCTTTCTAGCTCTTAGCTTAATTACACTGAAAAGTACATACCATCATAATATTTACAACATTTACAACATGTATTCTTCATCTCTTTTAGTTGTCTTTAGCTTTGCTTGTTTTCATTATGTACCTACATTTACTAAAATCGCCGTAATGTTGAGGCGTGATAGTGATGTTTCACTTTCAATGCTTTGTTTTGTGTAACTTAGTATATTTTAGTAATAAGTGGTAAACGGTGTTGGTAGCAAATTTATTATTTCCTTTTTTCAATACCTTTTTATAATTCTGTAATCTGTAACTGTTTGTTTACTCAAATAAATAAAAAAAAAATTTTGCCTGCCTCGATAAATGGACTATCCAACACAAAAATATTTTTTCAATTCGGTCCAGTAGTTTCTGAGATTAGCGCGTTCAAATAAACAAACAAACTCTTCAGCTTTATAATATTAGTATAGATTTAATTTAGTACACGAAGTTTCACAAATATTATAAAAAAACGACGGTTTACCGTACTTACGTAACAAAATATTTGCTGAAATATTTCATACCTTTTGGTGTTAAGAAAAACGAATAAAACCAGCCAGCCTTATTACTTAGTTCATACATAGCCACTGGGATATGACAGAAAGGAAATTGTCTCTTTATCACGGTATTAAAATCGCAGGTACCGCGAAAACATTTATTGTCACGTAGTATGCGCCAGTTCCTAATACTAAACTTTTTATGAATAATAATAAAAAATGTGACGTATTAGCAAAATCGTCACGCGTCCGCAATAAAAACGAAACATAAACACCATTTTTATTGGTAAGCGGTAAAATACACAAATTGTCGGGGTAAAAATCTATGCATAGGAACCCATAAAATATAAAGGACAGTGGGCCAATAAAGAATACGGTACATTAGGTACTGGGAATAAGGGCTGCCACAAATGTAGTGCGTTCCGTTTGACTTTTATAGGTCATAAAATGGGATAATGCGCTGGTGTAAGCGTATTTCGGAATGGTACAAATTTAGACTTAGGCGCCGCGGCCGCTACCCGATATGAGCCAATATGTAGCCATTCGGTGCGAGTGCTCTTAGGGGGCTTTACACGATTCGATTTTTTTACGTTTATTGTTTAACTAGCTTTCCGCCCGCGGCTTTGCCCGCGTAGACTACACGACGTTATCCCGCGGGAACGCGATACTTTTCCGGGATAAAAAGTAGCCTATGTTCCTCTCCAGGCTACAAAGTATCTATGTTCCAAATTTCAGCCAAATCCGTTCAGCCGTTTTGTCGTGACTGAGTAACAAACATCTAAACATCCAAACATCCAAACATCCAAACATCTAAACTTTCACATTTATATTATTAGTAGGATGGATACTTCTTAGTATAAATACGAAGGAAGGAAATTTGTCAGACTAAACCAATGGTTAGTATATAACCAATTTTATATTACTTACATCAAAATTGGTTGGTATTGGTAATTTCAAAAGTAGCTTTAATCTATCTTAGAAGATACATTATAGCAACTTTTGAAAAATTTTAGTTACCGCCAAGAGCTTACACGCTTAACAGAAAACTTAAGAGAGCTTTAACAGAATCACCCGTACAAAATCGCGGGTGGTACGCTGGTATTACTTGACAGATTCATGGTTCGGTCCCCATTCGGTACAAAGGTTCATGTGATGAACATATTTGTTTGTTCAGATTTTGGTTGCCGTCATAAGCGCTTAAGCTACTTACCTTAAATCAGATGCCATACTTTAACTGATTTTGGGTCATACAATAATGTCATCAAATGTCATTGTCATTCGTACTCAAGTCCAGCATAAGGTACAACAATTCATAAATAATAACTTAATGTTAAGTGATATTTTGTGCCCCAGTAGTTTTCTTTTTCCACAAAATTAATTTACCTCATCCATATACAAAAGTTCTAGGGTTAGTTTTGTTGTTCAAACAGATCTATATAAAATTCTTATTTAAGGGTTTGCAGCAGTAATAATATACCTACTACAACGGCTTATAGACCACCAATTGACATACCTTTGCATTACACAAAGAACCCACTCACTAAACGATTTATATACAGACATGTTTAGTTAAATACGAGGCTATTCACACTTCAATTGAAGCTTAACAAATACTCGCCCATTTGTAAAAGGTTTGACACTTACCACTGTTGACTGTATCGGCAGACAAATTTACGACGTCAAAGATCACACAAAAGTGAAGAAAATTGGTTGTTAACAAATATTGACGAACCAGTGTCAATTGGTCGTTCGATCGTTTGTTTAGATTTGGCGCTAAAACAGATTGGGGAGTGGGAGTTACTTTTGAGTGAAAACAGCCTAATTACTGAGGTTCTGTTTAATATTTGGGGAACCTTCGAATAAAATAAATTATCTACATAAATGATTATGTATTTGATTTTTAACCGACTTCAAAAATTGAAAAGGAGGAGCTTATCTATTCGTCGCGTTTATTTTTTTTAACCGACTTCAAAAATTGAAAAGGAGGAGGTTATCTATTCGTCGCGTTTATTTTTTTTTGTTTATATGTATGTACACCGGTTACTCGAAGACGGCTGAACCGATTGAAATGATTCAAACGTTATAACATCAGGTTTTTTCCCAAGTTGGTCCCATTTTTTTGAATTTTGAAATCGGTTCAGTAGTTTTCAGGAAATCTTGAAAATACTGTCGTTTTCATTACCACTTTATGTGAATTTATTACGTGTCTTTAGGCATAACTCCTTTGTTTATAAACCGATTTAGATGATTCTTGTTTTGTTGGAAAGGGGATACCTCAAGGTATTTTAACCAACTTCAAAAAAAGAGGCTCTTAGTTTGATCACATACCTATTTACCAGAATACACGTAAATTGCCTGCATAATGCATTAAAAAGAGTTAAATAAAAATTATCTTTATAAAAAAATAAAACCGCCTTCAAAAAAATGACATAAAAAAAGTAAGAAATAATCCTTCACCAAATAACGAAAAAACTTTGAAGTCGGGCGGGTTTTAAGAAAAACAACAAAATATTGTAGGTACATGTTTGTCATTGTCTGGAAATTAAGTATTTAGTGTATTTTTATAAGCTTTTATTTAAGTACCTGTTTGTTAGTGTGGGACAAATTTGGAACTGAGAATTGAATTTTTGCAAACAATTAGTTTTCTGATAAAACTAGGCACACTTTGAACTTAAAATTAGGAAAACCTAATTAGGTTTTCTAAAAATCGGAAGGCATAATAAAACTTCATACTAAAACTTACGGACTTACTCTATTTCAATTGTTTTAACACTTTGAGTTCAACCTTTTTCTATAGAAGATTTACCGTGTCGCATATTGGGAATCGGAAGGTATAACTCAGCTCATACGCTACTCAGAGCCGGCACTTAGGTAAACTCCACAGGGGAATCGCGCTATTTGTCGGTTGTTGTTTATTGATATTTTTGGTAGCGCCCGGCCCGAGTCTGCCACGGAACTTGCAGCGTCTGTACCGTTGGTAATTTGTGTGTAGTTACGTGAAAAGCACCGGTAATACATAGAAAGTTATTAAACTCGATGTTATTAAAATTTCATTGTTTTCTAAAGTAAGACTAATAAGATCTTAAATGTGTTACTTCTGAATTAGCTTTGCAATAAATGGCACACTTGGCAAATGTCTATAACCTTGCAAGACTCATAAATGCCAAAAAATGAGATATGGTAGTGCTTATCTAGGCTGATACTGACACGTCTATTCAGTACATTGTGGATACAGTTCGTAAGAAAACTTAACTTCTTTTATTATTGCTAAGTTTACACAATTTATAGCATTAGATTATATTTTATTAGATACTCTTCTCATATCACTAAACAATAAAACATTTGCTTACAATTCGTCTTTGATAAAACACTAAAAAGTAAATGACCCAAAAATAAAATCTTTATCAGCATCGAAAAAATGGCCGCAATAAAATCTGACCTTTCAACGACTAAAATGATGCTATGAAAATAGTATTAAAATCCACATTTCATACGACAATAGATGGATAATAAAGCAATCATAAACCCTTTTTGGGTCAAAGAGCGATAGGACAGAAGACTTTAACAATAAAACCGCAGATGAGTTGCCTGAAGCAACCACGAAATTGGGAAAACCAACGTCCACAAACAATGACGCACATGGAAATGCAATTTTGGCTCCTAATACTACGTAATAAGGTAGGTCAATAATTTTTGTCAGCATGAAAGTATCAACTATTCTCCAATAATACTAAAGCATTTGGGCATTTCAGCCTATTTACGACCTAATTTTCCACTATATTTCGTGAACGTTAAACGAATTGATATAACTTTTAACGTTAAAAGTTACAAGATGGGCTACAAAATTGTAGCAGACGTTTCCATCTTACCGTCGGAATGAGTGCTCTCAGTTTATAGTTAGTAGAAAATAACTTTGGTCTCCTGCGAATAGAACTAGATGTTACTGGGGTACAAGAACAAAGAAGGCAATAAATATGAATGGAAGTTAGCTAAGAATTGTTTATAGAAACGCCACGGTAATAAATGAGAAAGGACTTTTATGCAAATCATTTGAGAATCCTATGCTAATGAGATTTTATATTATTTTTATGCATTTACAATGCAATTTTGTAAGTATAGGAAAAAATGTGATAGTAAAAAACCACGAGCCCTATAAGTAGCTTTCAGGCGGGATTCGAACCCGCGCCTCCGGGAATCCGGCCCGATGCTTTGACCAACTAAGCTACCGAAAGGCTTACACGACTCGTCGAATTTTGCCATCACTTGTTACGCTGTAGGCCAGCGTTGCTTCATCAATGTGAGGAAACCCTCGCATCCGAAAGAAACATTTTTACAATTGTTTAACAATCGATTAAGATGAAACAGCCATATTGAGATTTTATATTTTTTTTTCCTAATCCTATGCTAGTATTTAAAAAACGAAGATAATTTCATCTATGTTTGCTTTAAACATAAATAACGATGTAAATGTAACTACTTATATTATTAATTATTTATTAATAATTTTATTATTAAAATTAATCTGAAATAAGTTGATAGAGATAGTATTTTTAATAAATGTGACATGTAAGGTATATTGACATGTAAGTACATTAATAATGATTGAATAATAATTGAACACCATCACATACACCGTTCCAAAACCAAATTATAGTAGCATGAGCAATAGTGTTATAGAATTTGGAAACAACGACGGGTCCACATAGGTACACTCAGGGACGAATTCGGTAAACCACCTCTTACTTCTTTTCGTGTGGCTGGTGCCTCGCCATTAACGCGCAGACCCTTTTTAGTATTTAGTTATGTAAGGGTAGTTATGTAACAATGCATAAGCAATTAGGGATAGTGACTGCAAGTGATTAGTGAGACGCCAGCCACACGAAAAGAAGGTAAGAGGTGGTTCACCGAATTTGTCCCTGACTGTACACCAAGACAGACGGAAATATTAAAAGTTTGTTTTTAATATTTACTTGACTGGTACTAGCATAAAAAACTATCGTTATCGTAATGGTTATCGTGATCGTATATTTTTTTATGAAAACCAGAGAAGCACCTCTTTCGGTCGCTTAGGGAATTAAAATTCAATACTTTTTCGACAACATCACTTTGACAGCTTTTGAAGGAAGTTATAGTTTACTATTCGATTACCATTACAACAGTTTTTCATGCTAGGGCTACGGGAATCAAACCCGGGACCTCCAAATATAGCAGCACCTTGAAAACCGGTGCATACACCACACTCGGCCATGGAGGTAGCCCTTATCATCATCATGAATATAATTTTTATTTTAAACATAATTACCATGCACCAGTTTACAATTTGCTTTAGTCGATTTAAATACAATACTTTCACACATGCTAGGGCTACGGGAATCAAACCCGGGACCTCCAAATATAGCAGCACCTTGAAAACCGGTGCATACACCACACTCGGCCATGGAGGTAGCCCTTATCATCATCATGAATATAATTTTTATTTTAAACATAATTACCATGCACCAGTTTACAATTTGCTTTAGTCGATTTAAATACAATACTTTCACATGATGTTTGGTAAATATAACGTGATGAATGAATACTGAAATTTTCATATTAAATTACAACTTCACTCAATTGTGATTTGCTGAAAAACTATCTCGCCAAAATAATTGTTTAGCATCTTTAACTACAGAGGACAAGTCCGATACATGGGTATTATCCGAAACAATGGCCGGCTGATTGGTTTAGTTATACAGAACAGACTTCCGATCCCTACGCTGCGGATAGGCACGTGATTCGCCTACGAGATATTCGACGCTTTTTTGCAACTTACCCAACGCAAGGTTAAACATACCGAGGCACAAACATACAATACGCCGAAACAACTCTTATTCCTCAAACTTAAAGACGAACCACGAATGTCCACAACAAAAGGAAGCGATAGACGAAATGGTAATGGGTGCTATGAATAAAAATGGAAAAGAGGAATTGCCTAGTGGACATTTATTTAAAGATTTCCTTCTCCCTTAACTAAATTACTCTTTTTTTATTTGAAAGCTCCGAATTCACAACTGAATGTGAAAATCATTGAAACGAATTCTATTTCTATAACTATTCCTATATTCTGGGTTTGAAGATTAATATTTTGTTTACACGCCACTGTCAGAGATTGCTCTTCATCAATCATAGTGGAACACCAAAATATGTTTAAGCAACGGTTGATATCTTGCAAGGGATCTATAGTACAATTACATATGGCATTAAAAGCAATTAGAAAACACACACTCGTAATTCTTTCTATCGTAAAGATGGTATCTAGTGGTGAGGCGTGAGACTCTTTATAGAGAATAAATTTTAATTGGTGCACACAGGCTAAGTTTCACGAAACATGTTACGACTTAATCGCTCCGGGATTGGCGGTTAATGAGCGGAAAGATTGTAAACATATTAACAACGTGGGCAGTCCTAGGCTCACAATGATCCGGACTATTTCCAAAAAACGTAGGAAACATTGGCTCAATTAAAAAATTAAGCCCACCTCTCCGTCATAGTTTTTTTCGCTTGTCCAAAACGGTGTTCTGACTCGTTAGATTAAAATGATTAGTCGAATATTTTATTTAAAGTCCTAATGGAGCTTCAATCAAAAGAATTTCGAGTGCATGATGTTAAATAAACGTTTTATCTGTATCGTACAAAAAACAAAACAAAAAACTAAATCGATACATCGATCCGACTCGGATCGTATACAGTTAATGAATGACGTTGGATATTCGATAGGATCGATGCCGTCGTTTATATGAAACCTAATCGAATAATTGATTATAAGAGTGAAACAATCAAGTGATTAGTTCAACAAAAAGTAAGACAATGAGTTATTATTCAACGGATAGAATCCTATTGTTGGACATTAGACAGTATAATACCACTTATCTGCCTATACGGGTCGTTGCCCTTTCGGACGGATCATTTGTTTATGTGATCATCGAACTCGGATATTAATCGTCTCGCGATGAACAGTCGGATTCTTCGAGATGATACTAAAAAGTTACATCCTAAATTATAAACATAATTCGTCATTTTGTCTTTGATAGATAACTAGCGTTGGCTGATTATTATCGCCACGTCTTTTGTCGTTTGAATTTCAATATGAATGGTGAAATTTATCTTCCAAACAAATTTTATCAGTTTTAGATTGAGACGTTAAATTACGATCAGTGTTGTCTTAAGCAATAAATTCTTACCCAATCAAGTAATTACGGCGATATTTTTAAAAGGCAATCAATGTAGTCGTTCATTACAAAAACAAAGATGGCGAGTCATAAAGGTAAATGCAATCGTCTGCTCATTTCTTTTGTTTTATATCCCCAGGCACTTGTGACTATTAGTTCTTGAGAACTAAATGGACCTTCAGTTATTTTAATGGTCTTCGTTAACGCCGCTTCTTCATCAGTACCTTTTAAATCAACAGGTTGAGTTGGAGTATAATAATCTTCTGCGACTTGAGCTACGCCAAATAAACTATCAGTCCTTATTAACCGACCGATCCTTATTATTCAACAATCGGCCAAGTGCGAGTTGGACTCGCCCCTGAAGGGTTCCGTACCCACTTACGGTAACGATTGCCTATACCTAGCCAAAATACCACTATAATTTTTCGTCAGCAAATTTAACTTTGTTTTCCATAGTGTTTGTATGAACGACAAACTTACATTTGCGGTTTTTGAAAATGTGTTATATCTCAAAAACTGCTTTTTATATATCGTTCAAACTAATTTTCGTTGAAAGTTTTTATTAAAATCTACAACATATATTAGTTAGTTATAGTTTTGGAATAAAGTGGCTGTGACATACGGACGGACGGACAGACAGACAGACAGACAGACAGACAGACAGACAGACAGACATGACGAAACTATAAGGGTTCCGTTTTTTGCCATTTGGCTACGGAACCCTAAAAAGGAGGAGGTGCTCAAGTCGTGTAAATGTTTTTTTTGTATGTTCCACGATATTTCCGCCAAATTGTGAACCGATTTTGTTAATTCTTTTTTTATCTGATAGACCAAAGTTTCAATTTGGTCTTTTTGAAGTCGGTGTCAAGCCGAAAGTAACAAGAAAAAATACTTTGTGAAACAATATGAGTACACAATAATAATGTGAGTAATGTGAGTTGTAACCTATCAAATAAATTAGGGATAAGGCTTGAACACCGACTTCAAACTGATCAGTTAGTTCCAAGATTAGTTAGAAAAAGTCGCGCATTTTCGTCATCTGAATTGAATGATTCAATTTATTTTTATTTTTACGTGTTTTGGGAAGTGAGTTTTTGTTTGCAGTTTTTTTTATCCCACAACGGGGTAGCACTTTGCCTTCATCACACCTGATGTTAAGTGATCATGAGGCTTAGGTGTAAGCGCACTACTCCCGGAATCCTCAATTACTGAGGAACTGGCTATCTATCTCTAACTGCTGGAAGAGCGTTTGTGCATTACACTGAATTTTACCGATCCGGAAAAAAACGGATGCTTGTTTTTATTAATTAATTATTATAAATAATAGAATTTATTTATTTCGTGTAGTTTAGGGTTCGAAACATTGAAACTACACGAAATAAATAAATTCTTACTATTATAAATGATTAAATTATTAAAATACAAGCATCCGTTTTTTTTCCGGATCGGTAAAATTCAGTGTAGTGCACAAACGCCCGAACACAACAATGCTGAAAACATCGTTGTTAGGGCGTCAGACTTAGATAAATTAATGTTGGTGGCTAGTCAGGCAGACTACACAGCACAAAGAGCACAAATCAAATTAGCCAAAGAAATTAGTTACAATAATTAAATAGACTAGTTTATTTATTTATATTGTGTCTATATAATTTGTGGTCTCACCACAGACCACAGATAATCAGTTGTTTTTTTTTGTTGTTCGTTTTGTACTGTGTAAAGGCAAATGAATTTGGTCATACAGCCTACTGTCATTGTCTTATCTTTTTATTTTACTTTTTTGTTTTTATTTTGTGTACTTTTAATTACTTTTTTTTTTTGTTACTTTGTCATGTCCAAAGTCGTCCACCAAATAGGTCCCTCCAGAATACCAGCGTTGCAGTGCCAGCCTCTTGTCGCTGCAACATTATGCTGAGGATTTTTTTCTCTTTTAACTTTTTTTTGTACATATTACCGTTTTGTGTCGTCAATAAAATGTTTTTCTTTCTTTCTTTCTTTCTTTCTTACTTGGATCAAGTCCTACCACCAACCAAACCGAATACAATATGTACAGTCACGAGCTATAATATGTCAACAACATGGAACTTTGGCACATTGAGCGTTCCGAAACAAAACTAACCGTCCGTCGTCGGCGTCGTGCCACAGAAGTCATTAAATATTGTAATATGACATATACAATGTTGTCTACTTATTATTGCTCGTGACCGTACATATTAAGTGGCTCTTTTATAACTTTTTGTTTTAGGATAAAGCCGGGTCTCCAGCGAAAGATTTTTGAAAACATTCACCAAAAACACATACTTACATAAAACTTTGTTTCTGAAAAATGTTTCTTGACATGCGCCGTCTATACCTCTCTTGGCTTGTGTACACAAAACAATAGTTTCTCTAGCAAACAAAATGAGTTCGGACGAAGAAGACGACGTAGTTTCAGTTTTAGCGATTTTAAATTTGATAACTAGAAGAAAAAAGCGTCGCTTTCAAGTTAGACCTTATTTACAGTGCCGCAATTTTAACAGTTATCAAGAATTAAAAATAGAATATCGATTATTTTACATAGAAATTCGGCCATTGTCTAGCGAGTTATCAAAATTAAAAAGTTAAAAGTTGTCGAAATGATAAATTATGTACAGTACCCTGCCCCTCGACCCGCGCGGGGAAATTTTTATGTACGTGTTTTCCACCGGGCATGGAAAGCAAAAACATTGTTGATGCAAACAAAAATGTGTAGTGAAACAATGTTTTGTGTAGAAAGTTTTGTTGATTGTGTAGGGCAAAACACGCGCTGGAGACCCGGCTTAACAGTTTATAATAAATTATTAATATATCACCGTGTGGTAAGCCACTTATCAGTGAATAGTTTCTTTTCATGTCTCATATTCTGAAAGTAACTGCTAA
Source organism: Crambus lathoniellus (assembly GCA_949710035.1). NCBI lineage: Eukaryota > Metazoa > Arthropoda > Insecta > Lepidoptera > Crambidae > Crambus > Crambus lathoniellus. Next base: position 21,259,563 of record OX453310.1, read on the forward strand.
CTTGCCTAAAATGCGGGTTGAAAGTGGTATGTGGCGGCCCTAGGGCCGTAATGAAATTTAAAAAAGGAATAGGAGGGGTCATGTCAAAATCTGTAATATCATCTACACACGTTCCGATCCGACAGCCGATTTGGTCTTCTCCCAGACCAAATCTGCGCTACACACGTTCCAGGTCGGATAGGAACCTGTGTAAAGTCTTTAAGTATCTCTTTGGACATTTATTTACCAAAGGTATGCATGCAGGCAAAGGCACAGAAGAATATACAGCCATGTTTTGCTATCATATAAAATAATTAATATCGTAGAATTATTATTTTAATATCTAAAACATTGCGTTTTTAGAAACAGATTAAACCAAATAAGTTATTTGTAACATAAAAAATCAGGCTATTCATTTCATGGATTTGCATAGAGTACGGGTCAAACACCAAACAAGACTGTATGGACTTAGTTTCCCTTGCCTTCCCTAAAATAGAGAAAATGAACAAAAAAGTTATTGTCTTTCGAAAATTCCGCGGCCATAGGAAAAATATTTTTTAGATTATTTCTTAATCTTGAATCTTATTTACATAACAGGAGTCAGGCGGTAGTGATTGGAGGCTACTGTTCTAATTACATAACAGTTGTATCGGGTGTACCGCAGGGGTCCATACTTGGACCTCTGCTCTACTCTTGTTATTTATATGACATTTCAAAATGTTTTAAGTTTGCAAAATTTTTAATGTACGCCGATGACACCAAAATTTATATGAAAATTAATAAACTACAGGACTGTTATCATTTACAAGAAGATTTGAATAGATTGAACACTTATTATGCTGAAAATAGAATTAATATTAATATAGATAAATGTGTTTACATGTCTTTCACTCGTAAAAGGAAACCCTTAAAGTTTAGTTATTGTATTAATAGTTCACCCCTCGCAGAAACAAACCAAGTTAAAGATCTAGGTATTCTACTTGATTCCAAACTAACTTTTAAAGACCATATTGATAATATTACTGCCAAAGCATTTAGAAACCTGGGTTTCATTTTGCGAGTGTGCAGACATTTTTCTGATATACACTGCTTAAAAATCCTTTATTTTACTTACGTTAGGAGTGTTTTAGAATATTGCAGTAGTATCTGGAATCCACGGTACCTGACATATATCCAAAGTATAGAGAAAATTCAAATCAAATTTCTTAAACATTTGTGTTACCGTGCTCATCGTGGAGGTTCTGAGTACGTGGACTGCTGTTGTCACTACCGCCTCTTAACTCTTAAAAATAGACGCTGCCTCATCGACATGTTATTTCTTTATAAGATATGTAACGGTGATATAGACAGCGCTGACCTGGTAACAAGGACATTGAATTTATGTGCTCCATCTACCCGGACTCGACATACAAAACTCTTTAGTAGCAAGTTTGCACGGAGTAATTACGCACAAAATGCAGTTATACATCGTCTTCAAAAAACATATAATGAGCAATTTTCTGCAATGGATTTATTCTGCTCCTCATTGACATCGTTCAGAAAGGACATTGGACATTTTCTTGCTACTGGTATATAATATGAAACTTAAATTATATTATTAAAATATGTATGTATGTATATTTTATTTTGTATTTACTATATTTATTTTTATTTATATATTCATAAACTCTTTGGTTAAAAATGTGTTAAAAAAAGATTAAAAATGTGTGATTCCTTTTACTTACCTACAAATTATATAAACATAATGTTAAATCCGTTATTTGCTTTAAGTTTCTACTATATAAATTTGTGAATTAAGATTAAGAGCTGTGGATTTTTGTAAAGCAGAAAATAAAATTTCTGTTTATTTTTACTATCCTCATATTCGAAATGAAAAGTAGAGTGTTTACTTCGGGTGTATGGACCCATAACAGTCTCGAACTATCGGCGCCCTCACTTCGTTCGTGCGCCAAATCACTCGACTGTTATGGGTGCCATACAGCCCTTGCTAAACAATCTACTATTAAATTTATGTTACAGAAAGATATACTTACACTGCACCTTATATGAAAAGTGAATTAAAACTATAAATAAGCTCCCCTTAATTCTTTTTTGTATTCTTTGTGTATACTGTAAATGGCGGGTACTGGCTTTAAGACCTGCTTATATTTAAGCGGAAAAATATATCAGTCTTTGGCCCACACTTAATAAGATGTTCAACGTAAGCGGATTATCATACAAACGCCCATTTCAAAGCAATAAATTCTGTAATCTTTATAATTTTTAAGATTCCTACTTCTCAAAGTCATAAATTGAATATCGTTAAGTATGCACCGTCTGCTAAAGTGCATTACTAAACGTAAAATAAAGTTGTAAACTAACTGGTAAGGATTTAAATAATGGTGGATATAGTTACGTTAGGGCCCGATACAAGAATATACGTAAGCCAGCTTTTATTGTTGGACAAAATGGAACCGTCGAAAATTTTCTCTCTACAAAAGTTTTATTTAGAAAAGGAAATTGCTTTGTTAGACCGGTGTGTAGTAAAAGGATTTTTTTTACGGTTATTACATAGGCAAAGGTTGAACGCTTCCGTTAGGTTTGAATTGCGCAAATAGTCGAATATTTCGCTGGCCACAATGATAGTTTTAACGACGTGAAGTGTTATTTATCGACTGATTTTAGTAGCTTTGCGCGGTGGAAGATTATAATGAAGCCATTAATATCAGCTATTATAACCGTTTCAAGAGGATTAATTCGTACATTTTATTATAATGCATTTACATAAGCGGTCGCGGTGTTGATAAAATGTTTCTTGTTTTACTCCTTTTCTGTTAAGCGACCTCTTAACGCTTGGAACTTTATAAACTAAGTATTTAATTCTTTGCCATTGAATACATAGATTTCTGCTAAAATATATTAATAGAATAAAACCAGTGAGTTTGTAAGTATGTTTTGAGGTTCAGCAGAAACGTTTGGTACACTATTTTGGTATGACCATTACCTCAAAATAATAAACAATTTGTTGATTAAAATAAGTAAAGTAATCCCATTTTTATTCTTAATCTTCTTAAAGGAGCAACAACATTTTTATAACCAAACTAGCTTTCCGCCCGCGGCTTCGCCCGCGTGTACTACACGAACGTTATCCCGCAGGAATGTGATATTTTCCGGGATAAAAAGTAGCCTATGTTCCTCTCCAGGCTACAAAGTATCTATGTTACAAATTTCAGCCAAATCTGTTCAGCCGTTTTGGCGTGATTGAGTAACAAACATCCAAACATCTAAACATCCAAACATCTAAACTTTCACATTTATAATATTAGTAGGATATGCAAAATTTCACTACTTCAGTTGATTGTACAAATGAAAAAAAATACTTATTTGCTCAGTCAAATGAACTGGACCACTGAACTAGTGAGTGAGAGTAGATTAATTTTTTTTTTTCCGTATTAGATAGAAAACTAAATTCAACTCAAAGCTTTTTGTTCTACAATCTACGACACAACTCACACTTATCCGTTAAGCCCACGTAGAGTTTAATAGATGTAAAATATATAAGGCTGACGCTGCTACCCGCAGCGCGGACTCCTACCAGAACTTTATGACTTAATCTCTCGCACGTTATATCAATAAATAAACGCTTTGGAACAAAGTTTAAAAAAATAAAAAGAACGGAAAATAGGAAATTATTGAGCTATGCTGCTTTGTCAATGAGATCTAGTAGGTAGCGTAGGAAGGAAATGGATTTTTGGTACGGTCTGTTGTTTGTCTGGTAAGAGATTTATTTTTGAGTAATGGTAAGCAGCTTCTCAGATGTAAATGGTTTGTTGAAATTTGATACTGATCTTGCAATGTTCACTTTTGAAATCAATACGAATATTCATTGCATACGGTAATTTTTTTATTACTTCAGATAATTTCAGGGATTATTCTACACAAAACAAATAACTTTTATTATGGGACCAAAACTGAAATCGCGAAAAAAAACTGCTGGTTCATACATTTTCATTAAATATTTTTTTGTGCACTTGTGTATGAAACTCGGCTTCGCCTCGTGTGATAAACCCACATTCGTGTTTTAATACCCCTCATTATACAACAGTTGCATAAAATATAACTATTTAATGAATAATCTTGATCTATTGATCATAATAAAACTTCCTTAAGTTCAGTTCACACATGGTAAGACAAAACATTCTGTAGTCCATATTTACTATCTGATTCCGCGTAAATGCCAACTCTAAAAATACAAAGATTTCTAATAAGAGCTAAAATTAATCCAACACGTTTCTCAAAACGCATCAAATACGAGTGATGCACCAAAAAGTCTAGTGTGACAGTGCAGTCGACAACTTAACAGAGACAACTACTAATTTACAAGTCGTGTAAATATGTAGTAACCTTATTAAAAAGGAGTAAAGTCCAGAATTGCATCCAACAAGAATTTTGTAGGAAAACAAATGTTGTATTGCCAAAGATGTCACTCATTCAAGATTTAACGATCGACCTAATAGCGTTTTTAAAGCCGTTCCCGAAATCCCTTGGACGTGACTCGAGCGTCAACAAATTTAAAAATGAATATGTCAGCTTATTTAAATAATACCCTTGATGTTCTTTGAAGTCTCCCCATATGATATTTAGGAGCGTGCTCCCAATTTGTTTGTTTGTAATAACTCACCTTCATTAATTAAACGGCTTTGTTTCAAATTGAATTTTAAAAATAGGCTCACACTGCTAATGAATTTCTGTAGACATTAACACAGTTACTAGAATTTAATTGGAATAGAACGTAAATATTTTTAATTAATAAGTCAACGATAAAGAGAGTTAGTTAATTGTATATATGTCGTAGGTATATTGTCAAAGCCGTGATATTATAATTCCACTAGTGAAATTATAATTTCTCGTTAAATTATGAATAGACAGTACGAGACAATATGCACACGGCTGCAAGCCTCGGAATTCATATAGAACACGTGATAGGTTAGAAATTTAAGGCGATCACTTCGCTGCGCTTTGCGATCGCCTTAAATTAAGCGGTTATTTTTTTTTATCAATACAAATTATAGATTGTTTCACAAAAAAAATAACCACGAAATTTAAGGCAATCAATTTCTAACCTATCACGTGTTCTACAGGACTTCCGAGGAGTACAGGACTTTTACGAGGCAAATTCGTGAGCTCGCAGCCGTCTGCATACTGTCTCGTACTGTCTATTCATAATTAAACGAGAAATTGTAATTTCACTAGTGGAATTATAATATCACGGCTTTGGCAATATACCTACGATATATATAATATATGTCCGGATATTTGAAGGGTAGTCAAATTTTTATATATAACATCTTATAGAAATTACTTACAAACGAAAAACAAATGCCACAAAAAAAAAGATGTTTTTTCTTGTATATGCTCTGAAATACTTGTGAGGTAAAGGTTATAAAAGGTTAAAGGCTAAAAGTCACTGTTCTCTTAATATCTTAGTACTTTGAACGTCTACCAAGGGTTTTGGGAATCAATATTAAAATATCCATAAAAATATAGTTCAAAACACAGGTAAATGCCCGTAAGGGAAACCTAAAATGCAAAAGTTTACAAAGTGTCATAGTTCCAGACATAAAATGTTAAACATTTTGTTTAAAAAAGTCGCTGTGGAAAAATAAAATTATACCGGCCATCGTTCTTATGCTTCACTTGAGACTAGAAAAGTCCAAGGTAGCGTGTCTTTTACAAAGAAGGTTCCTTTATTGCAAAGAAAAACTTTATGAGTTTTTTTATTAGATTAAATGGGCTTTTTTCTTGACCTCCATCTTAGCCCAAGGGCGAAAATAACGTCAAAGATGGAGCGAGTTCATCTAGAAGAAGCCCGTTCACTTGCACCTTAGAGGTTTGAGTTGTAAGTACTCGGGAAAGCAGACGCCGCCGGTGCGCGGTGGGGCATTCCACACCTTGGTTTTTCACATGATAAAGAAGGACTTAAAGCGCTCTGTACGTAATGTTTGGAATATAAACAAAGTATGGAACATGGTTCAGAAGGTGTGGTAAAAATTAAGTGTGGAGATTTTTATTTTATGATGATGAAATAAATCGTGGTTTAGAGCGCAATGGTTGCCGCATTTGGTTTGCGATTGAGCTTTTAAGCAGCTTTTGTTTGCATGGGATGGGTGATCTATAATCTCGATCTCTCGGGCTTCAAAACTTTGTAAAAAACTTTAACTTACGGTAAGTTTTGGTCCAAGAGTAAGTACCTATAATTGAAATAATTAACAGAAAATTCTGAGCAAGGTGAATTCATTCATCTTCGTTGAATGAAACTTTAGAATATGCGGTAGAAGTTACGAACAAATTTCGTAAATTTAACACATTTTAATATCCAATTAGAGAAATGCACTCGTTTCTTTTCACCTCACTTTCTTTTTTTAAACCACTTATTTACACCATTACTTTCCTTAGGGACCCCTAAACCCAGCGCTTTCAAGGGAAACTTTTTAATAAGTGCAATATTTTTATCACAATGTTTTATGCTGTTTCAAGTACGAAGTTTGCGCAGTGAACCATTTTAGTTGGCTCTATAACGCGAATAGTTTGAAAATGTTTTAATGTGGTTAGTGCAACTTTGAATAGTGAATTCTGCTAGCTAGTTTTGGTTTACGTCCTTATAAAACGCGGCATGAATATTTTATACGACGCCTAATCAATATTAGGGAGAAACAATGCTGCATGATTTTTTTAAACCGCTTCTGTAATCTAGTGTAACACATCACCGTTATCAGACCTAGTTGGTCCCGGGTTCGATTCACTGTTGGGGTACAAATTGTATTCAGTTTGGTTGGTAGTGGAACTTGTTCTTAGTCCGCTTGGCTAGCTACCACCATCATACGAGTATCTAACACCCGTTTGCACTAAACTTAAAAATCGCCTAAGTCTTTTCCTAGCTAACTTAAGTCATTCTTAACAAAAAATTGCTTTGCACTAACCTTAGGACATTCTTAAATGCATTTTTGGCTATTTTTACCACACTTTTATTAGCTTCACTTGTAACTATGTCACAATGTAAGAAAATCTTGGAACTCAATTTTAACCTACTTCTAACAGTCGTATTGATTTGAAACTTTGCACGTCTACATGAATCCGATGACAATACAATAATTTGCTACCATCGAGCTGATGTGATGATGGAGTCAAGAGGTGGGCAATAGAACTCTTCAATGGCTGCTAGGAAACCCCTCGAGTTTAGGCTCATTTGTTTTGTTTCGATGAGACCTATTCGCTACATTTGATGGTGAGGGTCTGATGATGGAGCAGGGAGGAAGCCAGTGGCACTTCATAACGACCACTAGGAAACCCCTCGAGTTTCGGCTCCGTTGTTTCGTTCTGATGAGACCTATTCGCTACGCTAGATGGTGAGGGTCTGATGATGAAGCAGGGAGGAAGTCAGTGGCACCCCTTAATGACCAATAGGAAACAGCTCGAGTTCTGGCTGATTTGTTTCGTTCTGATGAGACCTATTCGCTAGACTAGATGGTGAGGGTCTGATGATGGAGCAGGGAGGAAGCCAGTGGCACTCCTTAAACCCAATAGGAAGCACCTCGAGTTCTGGCTCATTTGTTTCGTTCTGATGATACCTATTCGCTACACTTGGTGGTGAGGGTCTGGTGATGGAGCAGGAAGGAAGCCAGTGACACTCCTTAATGACCAATAGGAAATCCCTCGAGTTAAGGCTCATTTGTTTCGTTTTGATAAGACCTATTCATTACACTTGGTGCTGAGGGTCTGGTGATGGAGCTGGGAGGAAGCCAGTGAAACTCCTTAATGACCACAAGAAAACCCCTTGAGTTTGGGCTCATTTGTTTCGTTCTGATGAGAGCTATTCGCTGCACTTGGTGGTGGGGGTCTGATGATGGAGCAGGGAGGAAGCCAGTGGCACTTCTTAATGACCACTAAGAAACCCCTCGAGTTTGGGCTCATTTGTTTTGTTCAGATGAGACTTATTCGCTACACTTGGTGGTAAAGGTCTGATGATTAAGCAGGGAGGAAGCCGTGGCACCTTTAGTGGCCAATAGGAAACCCTTCGAGTCCTGGCTCATTTGTTTCGTTCTAATGAGACCTATTCATTACACTTGGTGGTGGGGGTCTTATGATGGAGCAGTGAGGAAGCCAGTGGCACTTTTAAATGACCACTAGGAAGTAAGGGTTCGGCTTGCGCATCCGGTAACTAATAGAGTCCACTTGAATTTGTAAAACTACCTTAATACATACAATCACGCCTATGAGTTATAATGTTTACGGGGTGGGCAGACAATGAATGGACTGTGAAATCCATTACCATCCGCCATTTATTGAATTAAAAAGTAAAAAATAAATATGTAGTTTAAAAAACTAAAATAACACACTTTTATAGGAACAGGCTAAAAAGTACGAAATAACCGTCTATTCAGTAACTGAAATTAAAAAGCGTGGTGCGCCCTTTGCAAAGCATGCATTTCAAGTAGGTACTTAATATTGACAACGCGCACCACGCTTTTTAATTTCAGTTACTGAATAGACGGTTATTTCGTACTTTTTAGCCTGTTCCTATAAAAGTGTGTTATTTTAGTTTTTTAAACTACATATTTTAACTTACGGGCCCAATATCGAGCGCCTAAGGCTTAAGAAATACCTATATCAGTGATTATTGTCTGTGGCATTGTGAGCAAAGAGTAGTGCGACAAGCTTTTCTGTTCCGGTGATTATCTTTGGAACTAAAACAGTTTTCATACGACAGTCCATTTTGACAGCTAATTTCGTATTGCAAGTGACTCCTGTGTCACGGCTGTTACCGGAACAGAAAAGCTTGTGGCTTTTGTATTCTTGTTTGCTAGATAGAGACACAACACATGTTACATACGTCATTCCTCATTTATTTAAAAAAAACATTACAGATCGACAATCGTTTCTGTTCCGCTTATGTTTAGCAGCAAAACATGAAAGTATTAGCAAAATGACATTAAAAACAAAACTCGTTAGTTCTAGTTTTGGCCACCGGAACAGAAAAGGTTGCGCACTGTATTTATGTTTTTCCTGACAGTTGAGCTCAGTTGACTTTTTCTTTTCTCGGTGAATTACTCCTACCAAATAAAATAGACAACGCCTTAGCTTTTGTCTTCTTTTAACTTACGAAGGAATCAATGAAAAGTTTCAACCAAAAAAATATCCAGTGACCTGCTTTACCTCGCCAGGTTTAAAATCCATAAACAATTAATATTTGAATTCATTCATTCATTCTTTTAGCAAGGTGATGACTAATTTACGACGTAGTCTGTCAGTGCAAACGAAAATTTTAGCTCGGCTGTTTTAGGCTGTTTCTAAGCTAAGATGTATCTTATCTATGACAAGCTCAACCAGAGTTTAGTGCAAACGGGCATAAGTCTGCAGCATAACAACGATGTGTTTAACATTGTTACGTTCCGGCAGTTAGATAAATAGGTCTTTACCTAGCCAGTTCCTCAGTTATCGAGGATTCCGGGAAAAGTGCGCTTCCACCTTCAGTCTTAACATTGGGCGTGACGAAGGCTAAGGTGGTAACACCTTAGCCTGTGGTCAAAGTCAAAGACAAAACAAAAAGTGTATATAGGAGCGTATTATTATTATCCAGAACTCAACGCCTGCTTCAGCGCGTACAAAATGCCTGCAGTAGATTCTGCTTTAATGTTCCTCCTAGGACTCATGTCACTCCCTTTTTAAACTCGGCTGGGATGCTAAAAGTAGAATTGCGTAGGAAACTGCATTTTGCTTGTCTCGTATTCAAAATTATTAAAAACCGTCAACCTGAGTACCTTTTCAAAAAACTTTCCAAAGATTTTCCACTGCTCATGACAGGTATGGTGGTATTAGGTCCACACGTACTCCCCTAATCAACTATCACCACCGCACTACAGCATTCAGGGGAAGCTTTCGTTTTCAAGCTACTAAAATAATGCTGGAATGACCTGCTACCTCCGCTTAGAGCTCTTCAATCCATAGTAACATTTAAATTTAAATTTCGCTCATTTCTGTTAGAGCTCCAAAAGCGTAGTTAAGTTAACTGTTTTTTCGAACCCCTGTAGTTTTGTATTTTGCATCTTCTTTTATAACAGCCGTGCATGTTTATTAACCATAATACGTTTATTCAGTATTTTTATTTTATAATGTTCCCTCCTTTTCTAACTTAAGTTACACACTGTCCTCTTAATTATATTAACCGTTCCCTCTACTCAAATTATTGTTTTAAGCAACTATGACTATTTGGCTATCCAGCAGTAAACGCGTCAACTCCCGCACATCGCTTAGGGTGATGGCTGAAAATCGGCATTTCACCTTTGGTGAATATTTTTGCCGAGCCAGGACCCATTTGCTGCTGCACACAGGCTCATCTCAACGATATTTCTGCAACTATTGTAATTATTTATTTTCTTTCTTTCTTTTTTTGTGTGAAAATTTGCTTGTGTTTATATGTGTGGCAACAATAAACGTTTATCTATCTATCTATCTATTAAACATCTTAGAATACCTAACAGAATGTATAACAGTGCTAGCACCTGAAGTATCTACTGCTACATGAAATGAAGAAAGATTTTTCCAAAAGAATCTATTGATCGTGATCACATGTTCAACTTTATTAGTTTTTTTTTATCGAAAAGCAATAAGAAAACAGGAAACTAACCTTGGCACAGATAGTGATCTGAAGCTAGACAAAAGTAAAACACAGAACTATTTCCTTTGGGAACGATAAGTGGCAAGGCTTTCAATTCCAATAAAACTTTCGTATTCGCAAGACGGACTACTCACTTTCAATATCCGTAAATCAGTCTTTTATTTACATTTCATCTGTGAACTAAGCTTTGGAGCCTCCCTTTTGTATTTATTCGGGAAAAGAGGAGTAAATGGGCTTTTCAGACTGTGTTTGGTGCATTTGAATTGAATGATATCTATCGAAATGAGTTGAGTAATGATTGCAATGCATACGACATGAAAATTAGTTTGAGTGCTTTTTAGTGGAATTTATAATATTGACAATGAATTTCGAAAAAAAAACATTTCTAATTAGAAATAATGAAATGATGAATATCACCTATACACCACTAAATATTAATTAGTACAAAGATTTTAGGGGCTGATAGTGTCTATCAATATGAACAACTTTTAGTATGTGGCCAACCACGGGATCGCGAAAATTTTTTTGCTGTTCAATAGAAAAGTACAACATCGACTCTACTATAATGTATGGAACAGCTGATTTTTTTTCGCGATTCCGTGGTTGGCCTTATAGTAAAAGATTTGTTCATATTGATGGACACCATCAGCCCCTTAAATCTTTGTACTAATTAAAACGACGAAAAGTCTCTAAGTAAGTGTATAGTATAAGTGGTGTATAATAGATCGTGCAAGCTTTTGGAGTGTGAGTAGACCAAAACTACAGACTTCAATCAAATTTCACAAATTCAATTTACATTAAGCGAATAGTATATCTGATAAAAGGTTCAGGAGAAATACAATTGGTATAAGATCAGCCAAATGATGATGATGGGAGAAATGTTGATAATGTGCACATATTACTGCACTATGCCGCATTTGTCAGCACGTTTACTTGGTTACTAAAATTTCAGAAGAAGCTGCTGCTCGTCTATCGGTCTCATTTTTCAGCTAAGTTATTGTCTATAAATGGGACTGCGTATCAACTACAGTGTATTAGTTCAGTGTTGGCACTTTTAGATTTACTTTTAACGTTTTTTGTTAATAATAAAATTTACCTAGTATCTATCTGCCTTTTTGCTGCATACCTGTTCTGAAATATGTTCAACCATTTTATATGGCATTTGCGGCACTGTTACTTGGAACCATTAGCAGAAAACATAGAAAGATCATAGGTATCTACGATTAATCCTACTTAAAAGCTTTAAGTTCACTGCAAATTCCGTCTTAAGAAGCAAAATATAAAGTAAGCATTGGCGTAAAACCAGCCTACGATTGCATTGCTAAGAATCGTCCCGAACTACTATCTCCAACTCCAGTAGGTAATCCGGTCAATTCAATAGTTGGATGTGAACTTTACTGGCGAGCAAATGAAGTAAATTGGATTCGATTTCCGACTTCAACTCTCGTTTGTGACTTTGCAGTCACGAATCTTTCTATCAGCGTTCTAACTCTCGATATATGAGAGTTCTTATGGAGGGGCGGTTTCACTGGTAGACACTATTTGATTTAGGAATATAATTTAATGAGTTAAAGTAATAAATAATTTAATGGGGAACATAATAATGTGTAAAAAATCCAACAGATTTGAGTGGATTTAAACACACCCAGATTATACCTACATAGGATATTTTTTTATCTAAATATTTCCACAGGTATGGTCATGTGTTTAAGCTCTAGGCTGCAGCTAATAAACAATAAGAAATTGAGATAAACGGAAAATGCAAATGAAATACAATGCCTGATAATAATTATTATTTCTTTTTGCGTCTTATGTACTCACAGCCTTTAAGTCTATCGCCCTAATACTCGGAAGTGACTTGTCTTTCGTCTTAAACATCATGCCGTCTCTTTCATATCTTTGACGTTTAATCCAACAGGGCGATGTTTGAGACGCTCCTTAAATTTGAGTAGCGTTTGAGAATTCGGTCGTAAATGTGTTAGGTGAAAGTATATGGAACAGCGTATGCGTTTAGCAAAAAGTATGAGTTATCTCCACTTCCTCAACGTCACTACAACACTACTACAGCACCACTTATTAACTTAAACGTAAACGCTTTAAAATATTATCGCTTAGAATTATCGTTAGCATCAAAATTTGCATTAAACAAAGTTACTCAAGCGTGTTTTTAAGAAGTTGTCGCTGTGAAATCCGAGCTTAACGCGCTACCACCGTATTAGCGGTATACCGTGTAGGGTTACGGTGGAACATTAAATACGGAATGAGTGCATTGATGCGTTTGAGGCGATAAAACGGATCGTGAATGTCGGATCAGTTGCTAGCATCGAGTAAATTAAGAACGGGAACCAGAAAACATTACGATTGGAATCCATTGCGTCTTAAATCAAGAACTTTATACAGTCAAACTTATTAAAACCTCTAATGGATACTAAAAAAGTTTGATGGTCGTCGTTGTGGTGTGTTTTTAAACGTGTGTCGTGCCAAATCATCGTTTAATTAAACAGGGATCTGAAATTTACATGTGGTTAAATGCAATTGATTTACTTGTGTTTATGTTAGCTGCGTTTAGATATCCTGTTAGTCAGTGTGGGTATATTCCAATTAACAGTTAGATTATGTTTTAATTAACGGTGCTGAATATGAGTTAACTGTTCTAGTAAAACATTTAACTATCTTATTATGAGTTCTAAAATATCTCATCATTTTATGTTCATTAAAGTTACTATGCTTTAATACGCCACATTTCTTATAAAACGCAAGATATTGTTACGTCCATACATAATACATATTATACAGGATAAATTTTTGACCAAGGCACAAATTTTTAAGATCGACTCTGAATCGATAAGTGAACAACTTTCTCCTCGAAACATGGGTCGAAATACGACAAAATTTTTTGGACTTCCCATACTAAATCAAGCACGTGATCAGTCCGATTTGTATGAAGAGTCAAAAATTTTTTGTCATATTTCGGCCTGTTTCTAGGAGAAAGTTGTTTACTTACCGATTCTGAGTCGATCTTTAAAATTTGTGCACTGATTTAAAATTTACCCTGTATATGACTACGAAACTGTTTCTCTTCCGGGAAAGTCTTGTGCCATGTTTGTCAAGGCCTTTGCCTAAGATTCGATACTAAAACTGCTATTCGTGAGCGAAACTGATAGTTTGTCAAATATACAGAAACTTTAACATAAGATGTAGACTTGTTTTGACTTGGAGCAGTATGAGGGGACAACTGAGGGAAGCGTACCACACTGGTTCCCCATAGCCTAAGGCGGAGAGAGGAGATGAAAAAAAAGTATCTTACAACAATAAACACTGTATTGATTTTACAATTAGATAACATTTTACCCCTAACGCGCCAAGTCATTTGATGAGCGAAGCACCATTTGGGTAGATTAGTGCGGCTCTAAACGTCTGCAAATGCAACCTGGGTCCCGATCGCTCTATGACGATAATTCTATGACGCATTAGTCAAGTGTACGTGCAGTTGACGTGCAAAACCGCTTTTGATAACGCGCGGCTTTGACAGGCTTCCGGTGATAATCTTTGGAATTAAAACAGTTTTCATACGACAGTCTATTTTGACAACTAATTTCGTATTGCAAGTGGTTCCTCTGTCACGGATGTCACCGGGTCAGACAGGATTGCAGGACTATAGGTTTGCGTGACGTGAGCGTCGTTATATCATTACGGCAATACGAAGTCAAACGTCAAGACCCAAACGCGATGAAGACGTGCTGCATAGAATTACGGCGAATGGCCCGCTGGTGCAATGGGTTATTGTATAATACATTTTTGGTCGCCGATCCTGCGTTCCTCCATTCCGAAAGTTGCTTCACCACTACAACATATGCCGAGCGCGCTAAAATAGTGTACTATCAAGCTTCTTCTAGTAGTTACCATCTTTCCATTCGCGGAATTCTTCATTAATGCCATATAAATATGGTACCAAGAATTCAGGGAACGGAAAGGTTAATAATTTTAGAATTTGTTCAGTACAAACATTTTACTACTATAACATCTTTATTCAAAAGCAGTTTTTAATTATATTTTGTTCAGCGAACCGTGAAATCTCGTCATGCCAGCTGCAGCACTAGTGTGGACGAACGTTTAATAGATGTGGACAGGCGTGAGATTCGGGGACCTGTTTTAACTTGCATATATTACGTTCTGTGGAGTTTAATTTTATATGTGCCCAGTGACTAAGAACTTACTAATGTGTTATTATTATTTAATTTGAGATAGATTTAAGCGCAGCCTTCGTTCTTCCCCATATACAAGAGAACAAAGCTGATTCTTGCCGTCTAATTGCTTAAATTTTTCGACAAATAGTGTGATTCAAGAAAAAGTTTCATATGCATTTTTATTAAAAACGGGGTAGTACTTAGCCTTCATCGCATCTGATGTTAAGTAGGAGGTGGAAGCGCACTACTATCGGAATCCTCAAACACTGAAGAACTGGCTATCTTGTCTCAAATTGCCGGAACACAACAACGCTGAAAACATTATTGCGTCAGACTTAGATAAGATGGTAAGAGCCAACCTGGGTGGGAAGCGAATCCTGAACCTCTAATGCCCGTTTGCACTAAACTCGGGTTGAGCTTGTCTTAGATACGATACATCTTAGCTTAGGAACAGCCTAAAACAGCCGAGCTAAATTTTTTGTTTGCACTGACAGACTACGTCGTAACTCTGTCATCGCCTTGCTAAGAGAATGAATGAATGAATTCAAATATTAATTGTTTATAGATTTTAAACCTAGCGAGGTAAAGTAGGTCACTGGATATTTTTTTGGTTGAAACTTCTCATTGATTCCTTCGTAAGTTAAAGGAGACAAAAGCTAAGGCGTTGTCTATTTTATTTGGTAGGAGTAATTCACCGATAAAAGAAAAAGTCAACTGAGCTCAACTGTCAGGAAAAACATAAATACAGTGCGCAACCTTTTCTGTTCCGGTGGCCAAAACTAGAACTAACGAGTTTTGTTTTTAATGTCATTTTGCTAATACTTTCATGTTTTGCTGCTAAACATAAGCGCCGCTGTCATGGGAACAGAAAAGATTGTCGATCTGTAATGTTTTTTTTAAATAAATGATGAATGACGTATGTCACATGTGTTGTGTCTCTATCTAGCAAACAAGAATACAAAAGCCACAAGCTTTTCTGTTCCGGTGACAGCCGTGACACAGGAGTCACTTGCAATACGAAATTAGCTGTCAAAATGGACTGTCGTATGAAAATTGTTTTAGTTCCAAAGATAATCACCGGAACAGAAAAGCTTGTCGCACTACTCTTTGCTCACAATGCCACAGACAATAATCACTGATATAGGTATTTCTTAAGCCTTAGGTGCTCGATATTGGGCCCGTAACTTAAGAATAGCCAAAAGTGCATTTAAGAATGTCCTAAGGTTAGTGCAAAGCAATTTTTTGTTAAGAATGTCTTAAGTTAGCTAGGAAAAGACTTAGGCGATTTTTAAGTTTAGTGCAAACGGGTGTAAGTCTGATATCGGTGGTGTGAACCACTAGACAGCAGAGGCTATTGAATAGGCTAAATCAGTAGATAAAAGGCGGCAAAATAACATAATAATATATTTTTTTCAAATTTTTAGAACTTTTGATTTGCGAGTAATCCATAATTTAAAATAACCTAGTTTTTTGGAATCCTCGCCATAAGTTACTTATGTCATCACGTAATAAATATGAAAATCTACTACACGTCACTAGGATTATGATTGACATTATTAACCAAGTAAATCATCGTTTTTGCTTAAATTCGTTTAATTTGAGCCTATGATTATAGTTATCGTTAGTTATAGAAGTCGTATTAGTTGTTATTTAGCTAAGTGATTATGTTGAAAGGTGAACAAAACACTTGTTGCTTATTTTATTATATAAATCGATACTTTATGCATCCATTCTTGCAAAATAATATGCTTCAGTCAGTTAAATTCAGTTCAGTAAGGCTCGCTTAATTTTCAGTTTTATCAAAATAAAGTATAATTTGACTTTATTTCCGAATGAAAACTCTTTTTCGATCAACGTAAATACTTTCTCTCCCACTCTCTGTTTCGAAGAATATAATCCGGTAGGAGCTTTATTTAATAGATAGAAAAATATTCTTACGCCATGCTTTCCAGAAATAGTCGCATAACCTATGTGTAAAATTTAGTCTTCCTCGAGGTTTTCAACCAACAATCAAAAAGGTCCTCTATTACAATGTGATAAAGATGTTTTACGATATACCGTTATATGTAACACAAATGATAGTAAGCAGCTTAGTAATGTTACCATTTAAGCCTTGACTGATGTCTTGCGCAACGCATAAACGAAATCAGTACATCCGTCAACTGTTATTAATCCGATTAAAGTGTAAATCGAGACATATGTAACGGAATTACTGATAATATTGCATCTGATCAGGCGAAGGTATTAAGATGCATAGGAAATGGGTTGTTACCGTTGGCCAGTAGCACAAGCCTTTTAATCTAAGTTTTACTTGCAGTACTGACTGTTTCTTGCGCTGATATATCTATAAATAAAACTTTTAATGTCACTGACTGACTGACGGACAATGCACAGCCAAAACTACTGGGCGCAAGAAGTTGATATTTGGCATGTAAGTTCCTTGAGGAGTCTAGGTAGGAGAGCACTAAGAGAGTATTTTTAAAAATGCCTACTCTAAGGAGGTAAAAAAGGCGGTCAAAGTGTCTGAAACTTTGGTGAATATCTCAATTTCATGGGGACGAAATCGCAGGCGGAGTGCTAGTCTCCTGATATGATAGGTAAGCTTGTGATAAACCGACGCGCAAATTAATTGTGATGTACAAGTGATTGCCGTTTTTTTCAAATAAATATCATACCCGAATCATTGACCAAATTGAGACGCCCTTCCGGGCGTTTAAATAGCCTACCAAGCTTTGTAAGAGTTTTGAGGTTCATCTGTATCTTTTGCTGAAAAACATGTTTTGTGGAAAAGTGTTTTGTATGTCGGTTTTTGAGGAGTCGCCGATTGTGAGGTCCTGGGTTAAAATCCTGGTAGGGGCAAATGGTCTTCATCTCCTTTTGGGTGTATGATTAATACAACCATTTGTTATCGACTCATGGTTGTGTTTATGTATATTTCGATTTAAATCTACTTAGCATCGTTACGTACTATATTCTATTCGTTACCCTGGTACGCTTTAACAGAAGCCTTAAAATATGTTTAAAATGTGCTTACTTAGGCTAGTTGAAATAAGTGTGAGAAATATTTAATTATAAAGAAATGTGAAAGTTTGTTCTTCGGGAATATACCACAAGAGTCGCAGTGTTTGATCTGTCACGATCTCCTTAAGCTGGTACAAGTAAAGAGATCCATTGAGTTGTACCTATGGCATTATTAATTGATCTAGATTCTTGGAATTCAAGTAATAGGTATGTATTTTTACCTAGAGATTTGATTTATCTAAGATCCTGAGAAACTTCTTTTTTTTTACTTTTTGCATTCACAATGCAATTTTAATCATTTTCAATATTTTCAATTTGAGATACATTTGATGTCGCCTTGACACTTCGGTGTACAATTATTTATTCTGTGACTTAGGTAAATATAAATCTTAAGAAGAAGAATCTTTAGAAGAGAATTCGTGAAAATATGTAGGCAAAGTCGCAGGTGACTGCCAGTAGGCATATACATAAAATTAAAAAAGATCTCTAAAAGTACAATTCGGATAGCCTTGATTTTGGTTTAGTTAGAGAAACCAAAACTATTGGAAAACGTAATAACTAAGACTGCCAAAAATACTATTCAATAACGAAAACATATTCGTTTATAAAATTATCATACTATTGCATCAACCAACTCATATGGAAAGCCGCACATAAATCGAAACTTGCATTTAAATAACTCCCCTCTTGACAGCTTTTGACAGGTGTCAAGTTACCATACGGGTACTATTTCGTGGCCATTCGGAGAGGCGTTACTCCGATCGGTATGTGACACTACGGTGTCGATGTTGCGGTCGAATTGGCCACTTTGAAATGATCAAGTGTGAGCTGGTATTTGTATCGAAGGTTTTCTAAATGGTATTGGATTATGATTATAACTTAGGTTTTTATTATCATAAGTAGGCATCCATACTAATATTATAAATGTGAAAGTGTGTTTCTTTGTTCGTCTTTCACGTCAAAATGGAGCAACGGATAGACGTGATTTTTTTATTGGGATAGTATGGGAGCTGAAGAGTGACATAGACTACTTTTTATTGCGGAAAATTATAAAATAAATACGGTAATTTTGTATGAAAAATCGTTCGAAAACTGACGTACTATACAAAACTGTCAACTCTTCCATGACCGCTTACAAAGTGTATGACGTGATCACTGAAGATTTAGCTGCTTTGGATTACCTACATTTTATTAAGTGACATTTGTAACAGGCAGTGTATAAAACTTCTTTAGTGAATTTAGATGCACTTTGCGATTATTTATTTTTATCTGTCTATCTTTATTATATGTTGGTGATACGAAGTTCACCGGGTCCGATAGTAGTCTTAAGGTGCTGATAAACTTGAGCATTCACTTGTAATGAGCATTCTTGCGAATGTCACATTACAGAAAAATAAACGAGAGCGTTTTGGCGAGCTTTCTATCTAGCGTTCTGGCGAGCATTCTAGCGAAAGGACAGTTTTGCTTCGAACTTTTTGCCGAGCCGAGCTTCTGTCATGGTTCCGCCGCCGCACCGCTGTCTCTCTCCGCACACTAAGTATCTACTAGAGCGTTCGCTAGAAAGATCATGAAAATGTTCCTTCCTAGCGATGTTTGGCTCTATGCTTGGCTCTGTTCGTTATTCAGTTCGACAAATTTAAAAAAGGCGAATGCTCGATGTGCTGTTACAAATGAATGCTCAAGTTATCATCTGTACCTTTATAGAATCAGGTTTCTGAACCTGATATCCAGGTTGAGCGATGTGGGACGTTTGACCAGAACAGCTGGCTCACCATCGTGTGGTACCACCGCCAGCGGTACCACACTCGGTATATGGTAGAAGTCACGTAGAGCCGGCTATTACTATTAATATTGTGACTTAATTCATCTTGTCAACGGTTTTAATCTTATGCTATGGCATATTATTTATTCATAATTATATAAATGTATGGATTTATATAATTATGAATAAAATTAATTTCGTATCTAATTGGCAATAATAATGTTGTATAAACTTAATTAACAGTTTTAATTAAAGTTTTAATAATAATTAATGTCATCGATTCGTAATTATAATTAACCTACGCCAATTAGTTTGAACAATGAATACTGTGTTTCAAAGCCATGCTAGTTAATTACACAGGTACCTATTAGTTTGCGTGAAAATATATTTGAACCCTAAAAGGTCAAATATTCAAAAAGTGACGAAATGTAATAGGCAAGGTGACATTCGTGGTCTAGCAACCGCAAAGAAACTTGTTTTTAATTGGATTTCAAAGCAATTGAAATGCGTAATAGAAAAAAAGGAATGCATCACGAGGCGACAAGTGTCGAAATCAAAAATTTGTTTGTTACACTTTCAATAAGTAGGTTTTTCGTCGAAGATTTCTGCGCGAACTGTTTATTGAAACAAAACCAATTTTTACGGATTTAATCTGCATTAATATTGCATACATAATTGGTAATTTTGATTTGTGTTTTTAAAAGATTTTTAGTTTTCTTCCTGGTCACGGAAACTATTGACTATACTTTTGTTGTTTATTTGATACACTTTCGTTCCACAGATTTATTTCGGTTGGTTTTACGGCAGAATATTAAGGTTACTTAACAAATCAACCTATAATTTTACCATAGTAAAACTATGATTTTACTCACTCTCATTGACAATAACATTAGCAAGAGTAAACCACACCCTTTTATTGATGCATAAATTGCACTTGTTACTTGTTATCGAACAATTTTATAAGTTATAAATATGTTTTGTAACTTTCTCATATATATATGTATAGAGAAGAATTTAACTAAATGTAATGTTGATTTGAATACATGGCACAATTTGCAGTTTTCTTCATTATCCTATTATGTGGATAAGATTAAGATTAGTATGTCCATTAAACTATTTGGTTCCTTGTTAAGTTGAAAATTGTTTACTGTTTTAGGTAATTTGCAAAAGATGTGATAGAAAATGACCTTACTATTATGTGAAGGTCATGTTTAATTTGACCACTCTGTATGAAATAAAACAGATAGAAAAAATTGCCCTTGGCCAGTTTCTTGCGGGTTCTTCTCATTACAAGGTCTTCTGCCGATTTGCGAACCGATGTGGCGCTTTAACCGATAGCTTTATTGAGTTTTATAGTGTTCTTACACTAACCTTATTTGATAAACGTAATTGATTTTGAGTTAACGCAAGTTGCTGTTTTGTTTATTTGTATATTTAATTTCTATAAAAAAGTACACTTCACATTTACAAGAACATAATTATACAACAAAATAGCTTTACAAGATGTGAACAAAAAACAATATTTGTGCTATACGTATCTTCCCAAATAATCGCAAAACATTCCTAAACAATCTACGGTCATCATTTACCAGTATCTTCTTACCGACTGCAAAATAATGTACCAAATACAAACAGAACAAGAATACAATACCACTCAAACACAATCCTTTATGAAGCTGTATCAGGGAGATACGAATGACATTATCTGTTCACATTTGCGCGGAGTTATAAACGTAAAGTAGGCTGATCATAAACACTGAATCACCTTTAGTACATTTTCCTTTAATAATGAAGATTCTAGAAGAGACATCGAAATATATGAATTTTACCCTTCCTGATCAGAAGGTCTAAGTAGCTAAATGTCCAACAGCGCGAAACGTCTGATGAGCAGTAAGTCTAATTAGCAGAATGTCTATGTAGCAAAACGTCCAACTATCAAATGGTCTGTATAGCAGAACATCTATTTAGCAAATCCTCACATTATCAAAATGTCTGGATACTCAGGCACAAAATTCAACACACAAATTACATTGGGAGGGAAACGGACACGGAATTATAATATGTACGTACGTACAGACTTGTACATACCTACAGATTCTTTGGTCTATGTAGCTTAAATCATATCTTTTTGATGGCAACTGACAATTTATTGTCAAGAATGCTATTTGATTAGCATTACATAAAGCTCTTAGAAAAAAAGCGCTTTGGCAAGATCGCAAATACAAGAATATGTAATTTGAAGGAAATAAAAGAAGGAAGATCGATTTAATGTTTAATGAAAAATACAAAAGAGCCGCAAAAGTTTGCGGGCCAAAAAGATAGTCCCTTTGAATTTTTGATACACCTTAGTCATATCAAAAGAATAAGTAAATAAATGCAGGGGAATTTGTGTGCCTAATATCCTAATAATATTTATGGCTTTTTAATCCAGATTTTGTTTTTCTCAAATAAATGTAATGTAATTTACAAATGACTTTTCCTTTTTATCATGAGTGT
This sequence comes from Crambus lathoniellus, assembly GCA_949710035.1. Lineage (NCBI taxonomy): Eukaryota > Metazoa > Arthropoda > Insecta > Lepidoptera > Crambidae > Crambus > Crambus lathoniellus. The sequence continues at coordinate 21,281,662 of OX453310.1, forward strand.
ACACATTTTACAAATGACTTTTTGCTAAATAGATGTTCTGCTATACAGACCTTTTAATAGTTGGACGTTTTGCTACATAGACATTCTGCTAATTAGACTTACTGCTCATCAGACGTTTCGCGCTGTTGGACATTTAGCTACTTAGACCTTCTGATCAGGAAGGAATTTTACTACCTATTTCAAAAAAAGGTGTTGATAAAGGTGACGATGTTACATTAAAGAGTCGCTGATGAGCAAAGGATACTATAAAGTAGACGATTATTTGAATGACCGCAATGCATGGTCATGATGTAACACATAACATAATCACTGTTTAATATGATGTATTTTTATACTAAGCAATTGTTGTATTAGTTACGATATGTTTTTTTTTGTAAATGTCGTTACCTAACTAAGAAACGCTGGCAAGTTTCTTGCGCCCATTCTTCTTGTCAGTTAAAAAAGTCTTGAATGGGTGGTAGGAAAATATTGACGATTCATAAGTACATATTTATTATGTCTAAGTGAATAAAGAATATTTTTATCTTATCTTATCTTTTATCTTATGGAAATTATAAATGAATGTCATTTCAAAGGGGTATTATCGGATAGCAAACAATAGCTCAATAATAAAAAAACAAACAAAATAATACCTTATACGCTGTGAATTTTGTAAAAAACAATTACAAAATAAATTGATAATTGTTTGCATTCCCAATAACCTGTCTGAACACTTAGAAGCAAAACCTGAGGGGCTACCGGCTAAAAAATATGGATATGAGCATGAGCTTCATTTGACATTTAAAGAACATTTTTATGCCCATACATGGACAAAAAAATGGAGCCCATGCTTCATTTGACATTTGGAAAAATATGGATATGGAACCATATCCATATTTCGCAATGGGGAGTAATGAATTTGATCACATCCAGTAGTTTTATATATGCGTTATTCTTAAAGCACTCGACTTCGCGTTTTCTGTCACGGAAACGTAACGGCCAATAGCGAATGCCGCATTCGTAAAATATCTCACGTGTAATAGCAGTAAGTAGGCGATTTCTGACATTATGCGTGCTTTACCCTGTTTTGCTCAGGCGTGAGCTTAAACAGTGTGGAAATTGTTTAAGTGACAAGTATAGGACACAATGATTTGATGATCTGTTTTTTATTAACAACAAAGAGACACCAGTGGGTTGCACCATCTTACTTTAACCGTAACTATAACAGACACAAACTTATCTTGAGTCAGTGGCCTAATGTACTTGAACTATGTGTTACTACATTTTGCTACCTAGGTTACGCCATAGACGACAGCGACGCTGTCACCGATTCAAATAAGTTTGTATCTGTTAAAGTTAAGGTTAAATCTAGATGGTGCAACTTAGCCCTAAGACTTCATAATTATCTAATGTTAGGTAATGGTAGGGCTGAAAATGTAATCACTCTTCTGTGTGAATGTTCAACCCTGAGGCAGTTACTAACTTACGAGTATGTCTATCTACCAGAATGCAACGATGAAGAAAACATTGCTCTTATGGCAACATACTTATCTACGAGATGGTGATAGTCTAAAATAAAATTAGCTATAAGTAATTTATACTTTTATTTGTGTCATCAGTAAATTAGTTACTTTTCTTTAATACCTTTGCTTGTGAATAAAATAAAGATGATTATTATTATTATTAGTTTAGTCTGGTCGACTAGCAATGAGTTCTACATATCTTAATTGGTTGGAATAACCGCAGTGTTAACTTGGCGCTTATAGAAAGTTATTAATTGGCTCCAGCTCTTATTTAACATTATCATCAGCCATTATACGTCCTCGCTGCTAGGGCACGGGCCTTCCTTATAGATGGATAAGGAGACGGAGACTCCAGCTTTTATATCTATACTAATATTATAAAGAGGATAGATTTGTATTTTTGTATGTAACGAATAAACTCAAAAAGTACTGGACCGATTTAGAAAATTCTTTCACCGTTAGAAAGCTACAGTCTTCCCGAGTGACATAGGCTATATTTTATCTCGATATTCTCACGGGAACGGGTACCACGCGGGTGAAACTGCGGGCGGCCGCTAGTCATTAATAAAATACACAGTACGCAACTCAAAATTTTCTTTCATACGTAAGTAAACGTACTGTTTATTTTGAATCCCACAATCATCATCATCATCAGCCATTATAAGTCCACACTGCTGGGGCACAGACCCTCCTTATGGATGAATAAGGAAAATGAGCCACGAGACGACCCACCACGCGAGCCCATTGCGGATTGGTCGGTATTAACGACTGCAAACGCAGCCGGGACCAACGGCTTAATGTGCCTTCCGAAGCAAGGAAGAGTTCAAGATACCAAATTAATTTTTGGTCACCCATCCCGTCACCGACCATTGCAAAAGTTGCTTAACTTCAACAATTGCAGACCAAGCGCGTTTACCACTTTGCCACGGGATCCTCAATCCCACAATAATAAAATAAAATAAAATCAAAATATCTCCACTTCTTGCACTTCACCCAATCAGAAGTATTTCGGCCAGTAGCTTTTAGCATGAACGCTAAATGCGCTCTCCATCAAAGTCAGCCGAGGAATCATTGAGACGTGCGCGCCGCTCCATTCACATAAAACTCACTGATTTAAAACCTCCAAAAGGCACGTATTAAAACTGAAAAACACCCAAGGATCCCGTTGGTACGTCACTCAGGATCGCGCGATCGAGCGTGATCCATTCGCCGCTTTTAGGCTGTGGTATGTAAATTAGCGGAGATATGGGCCTACCACCTCCTCATTACCATTTCTACAACCATTATGTCTTAAGCAGGTGTGAGTAGCTGCAGCAGAGGTTTAGTACATTTAACTGTAAAGATAGGTACCTACTAGTAAATTTTTTGGTATAACTTTTATAACTAGTTATTTAAATTTTTACTTTTTTGCATTCACAATGCAATTTTTATGGTTGAAAACTATCGAGCAGTCGCCCGGATAGCGAAAGGTCGTGGGTTCGAGTCCCATCGGAGCTGGTTGTGAGACGGGTCGATTTTTTCTAAATATTTCATTTTCCATTTTTCAACTTTTATAACTCTTAATTTTCATCTCAATAATGGTGCTTTTTTAACTTTAATCGACCTTTTTAGCTATTTACTTGGAACTTATGTGCAGTACTCCACTTAGTACTTAGTACTTCATGTGCTTTAAATTAGCTATCTATGTGGCATTCCTATGTGTATGGAATTTTACACAGCTATGCAGTAACAGCAGCTTCAGGCATGGCTAATTAGCCACTTAAATCCGTTCTCACCCCTGGACTCGCTATGTTAACGACCACATCCTTACGTATCGCTAAGTTAATTGGCTGCTACGGGTCACGTCACTCAAGATAATCCTTTAGCGCGAAAGTTTCCAAACTGGGGACAGCCGGCCCCCAAATGAGAACTGGTCATTATTATATTAGCACTGGTAAAATCTGGAAAATAAATCACTAAGTCAATAGTAACATTAAAAATAAAATATGAGCGAAATGAAGATCTGCACTAATTTTAAGATTTTGAAATAGGTCTGTAAGTAGCCAGCAGTAGTTTAATATTGAATAGTACAGTACCGAGTTTGAGTCACAGTCTACAGGAAATTCATAAATATATGTAAAAGTGTGTTTGTGTGTTTGTTTGTCCGTCTTTTACGTCAACACAAAGCAACTGCCTGAAGTGATACTTAATATGGAGATAGTTTGAGAGCTGGAGAGTGACATAGGCTACTTTTTATTCCGGATTTTTTTTTCCGCGGGATAACCTCCTAACCGGGATATTCCTGTAGTCCACGTGGGCGAAGCCGCGGGCGGACGGCTAGTTGGCTTATCAAGTAGGTAAACGAACTCGCTTAGGCATAGAAGCTAGTAGGTAATAATAATATAGTTGCCAAAATAAATTTACATTTTGCTGTTTAACTTAATAAGTTACAAATTACTGGTTTTAGCCTCATTGTAGCGTGTAGATCCGATCATTGTGGAGATCATTGGGGGAGGCCTATGCCCAGCAGAGGGCGTCGTTCGGCTGGCATGATGATGATGATGAGCAGTGTAGAGAGACAATTTTTGATAAAATATTAAATATAACTTATTCTTGTATCATAATGTTTAAGAGCTCATTTATAACTTATTCTTGAATAATAATATTTAAGACCTCATTTCCAATTTATTTAAACTCCACAAAGGTTTAGCACCGCTGGCCGATATCGTGATCATGCGATCTGCATCAGCGATCGCGCGCACTAAAACGCCTTCATTCACAACCATTAATTGACAGCGTTCCTGATTCATCCCAATTTCACACTGACGGTATCGGAATGCAAAACACTTTTTAAACCGCTTCGATAACTTCAATCTGACAGCAATGATTTGTGAAGATAACGTGCTAAATGCTGATATAAAATTAAATACTTCATACTTTTTTGATAATTATTGGTTGCCGGTGACTTCTCCAGCTTTTGTTCTTTTGTCTTTACTAAAAACCAATCATGGATATCATATCACTATTAAAAACATAATTTCCCTCAAGATATCAAGAGAGTTCTTATATTGTTTTTTTTTTATTTTATTTTCTTTATCGTTGCCTCCGCGGCTTCTTTCTGCATTTGTCGAACACAATACTACCTACCTACCCACCCACCTACCTACCCACCTTCTGCGCCAGCGGTCTTGGGTTCGATTCCCGAACAAGACGAATATTTGGGTGCATGAACATGTCTATTTGTCTTGGTCTTGGTCTGGGTGTTTACTATGTATATTAAGTATGAATTTACAAACAAAAAGTATTTAAGTATATATTTATCCGTTATCAAGTTTTCCATGATACAGTTTCTTAATGAAAATAAAATGGGCTTAGATAATTGGTGTGAATGTAAGAAGTCACGCCCCAACCTCGACAAACTGCAAACATGAAAACGCGAAGATTTGCTGTAAGTATTTGATATTTTATTAGCTTTGCTAGCAGCTTCACTAAAACATTCCCTAAAATAGGATTCAGAAATCAAAAAGGCAAAAGTCGGACAGTCTGACAAAGTTACTTTCACATTTTTAACGTTAGTAAGGAATTTATGATAAGACTAATAATTTATTATTCGGAGTTGGCTCTTATTACTTATGTTTGTCAAAACACTTAAAGGCTTAGCAGGAAAGTTGGTAAAGGCGACATTTTGCCGGCTTTTTATGATTCTGCGCTAAAGTTTCTTACTGACTTATGTTTGAAACAGAAATGTATTTTATATCAGTGTTACTTAAAGTTTTCTCTAAACTTCAGTTTTAATCATTTACTTTGATATCTTTGTAAAGGTTAATATTGGGTAAAATATTTTATATTTAACAGACTTCTTTCTTTTGCGTTGTGATTAAATATTATTTTCTAAATAAAAGGTTTATTGGTCCTATCTATAGGTACTAATATTATAAAGAGGAAAGATTTGATTATTTGTTTGTTTGCGTCGGATAGGCTCCGAAACTACTGGACCGATTTCGAAAATTCTTGGACCATTGAAAGCTACATTCTTCCCGAGTGACATAGGCTATATTTTATCCCAGTATTCCTACGGGAACGGGTACCACGCGGGTAAAACCGCGAGGATCTGCTAGTAAGTAATACAATTTGTAATAAGTAAAAGACAGTCTTGTGAAGACACTCAATATGTACCTAACTAATTAAGAATTGACATATAAACACTTCGCTTCTAATCTAGATTCCGAATCTGGTAAAAAAGACGATCGAATCTGATTAACTAAACCACCAACTTAAATCGTTGACTTTCTTATCATTATTAGCAAAAAACCGTCTACGAAATTCCAAAGAGTTTAAATTAAAAAGTGACATATAATCTTTTTTATACAAACTTTGGCTATAAAAAACTACAAGCAAAAGATGACTGAAAAGAGTTTGAAACACTTTCGCCAAGTTAACCCTAAAATGACAGTGGACAAAATCTAGGACAGGAAAATGTTCGTATTTAACACCTAGCTCTGTAATTACGAGCGGTTGAACTTCTTTTGCTGGCGCCTTATCTAGACAATTTATCTCTTATATCTGCTTCGGTAGTACTGTTTGTATGCTAATGGGTGTACCGTCAGCATTGCAAATAAACGCTGAATAAAATTAAAGATTTGCAACCTGACAATGATAAAGGGTGATTTGTAGATTATGAGTCACAGGGATAGGGTTAACTTTGTATTGCGTGTTTTGGTTTGCATTTTATACGATTTCTTTCAATAATTCAATGCAATCAAGTGTCGAGTCATGTTGTAGGTAATTACTATTAGGTACTAACACTATGCATATAATAAAATGCTGTAAATACCAAAAAGATCAGTTTATCATATTCAACAATTACACTTAACTACAATTTTTACTACAAATTATTAATGGTTTTCAAATTTACGAATTTACCTTTTTTGTTGTTATTAAATTAAGGGTAAAATCCTCTAAAAGTGTCTCTCTAAACATCTATACTATAATATTATAAAGAGGAAAGATTTGATTGTTTGTTTGTTTTCATCGAATAATTTCCGAAACTACTGGACTGATTTCAAAAATTCTTTGACCATTAGAAACCTACATTCTTCCCGAGTGACATAGGTTATATTTAATCCCGATATTCCCACGGGAACGGGGACCACGCGGGTAAAACCGCGAGAATCCGCTAGTTAATTTATAAAAAACACTGATTTGAAATAACTTAGCACTTGCACTTGCACTGCTTTGCTTTTTTCTACGTTTATTTACCTATTTTAATTAATATTATAAAAATTCAAAAAATTCAAAATTCAATATTGTTTATTCAATTTTGGTTTGTTTAACAACACTTATGAACGTCAATGAAGCTGCGCAGGAGACCTTGTAGCGAGAAGAACCGGCAAATAAAAGTCCTAATACGATCACAATACGTTTCAAAAATGACTAACAACTGGCACATAATTTATTCTGTCTGTACATAACGTGGTTAATATCCTTCTAAGTCTACGCCTATTACGCCTCATACAATAGGGCTTGATGTACTTTTACAGCGGATTTATGATTCTGGATAAAACGGCTAGCGGTTCTCTTTATAACCAAATGCTGGATAATGGCTTATGTCGGTACTTGATCTTCATATTTATTATTTTTTTAAGAACCATAGATTGTATTGTTGTACTTAGTTGTAGTATTACCCAATTTTGTATGTTTTGTTACTGTTTTTCGGTAAGTATTTCAAATCGTAAAACGTATATTTTCCCCACAGGTCAGGATAAGCCTAGCGTGGGGGCCAGTAAATGTTTTTATGTTTTTTTATGTTGTACTTTTTATGGAAATAAAATTATTGTTTTTCGATGTATAGAAAATATCATGATAATTTTGACAGAATTAATAATTTCTTGATAGAATCGCAAAAAAGGTGTGTTATTTAATTATTTATATATTTAAGGGCAATCAACATAACTAACGATATTCACATTTATTGGTTACATTAAAATCACTGTCACACTTAAAGGCTGCCACAACATGCGCTAATTAAAACTATTAAAAAGCATGAGTTTTAAGTTAAGTACTAGAATTATCCATGATGGATATTTTACTATCATGATCATAGTATATTAACTAAAAAAAAACACATTGCCAGACGTAGAGAATTTAACTTCATGAGGTTTTATGCGTTTAAAAATTAAGATTCAAACTAGGTAAAAAGGCAATGGAAATTTACGATTGTGGTGATGAAAAAAAAACGACTACGATGGATTACACGAATGTGATATTTTTCGGGATAAAAAGAATGTTCCTCTCCAGGCTACAAAGTATCTGTGCCCGAAATTTCAGCCAATTCCGTTAAGCCGTTTTGGCGTGATTGAGCAACAAACATCCAAACATTCAAATATCCTAACATCTAAACTTTCACATTTATAATGTTAGTAGGATCTTTAATTTGCACATCTTACAAACACATGTTTACGTCACCAAAACATTCATAATCCATAACAATTCGCGGTGTCCACCTGGTAAGTAATGATATTACGTGCATCGCTGGACTTTCACCTCAATCTCGCGAATGTCAGATGCCCGTTAACTAGTCAAAAGCGACGCACGACGGACTCTCACTGCGAGGCCGCAGGCAATTGGGATGTAGTATCCCATGTTTTGTATTTCCCTGCTCGATCGAATCAGAAATTATGAGATCCGTAGGAGAACTAAACACATAGCGCGGAGAACCGATGGCCGTTGAAGTGGAAAGGTTCTTGAATATCGACCGCGTACCGGACGACGTTCCGTGGCAAGGTCGCGGGAAGCCGCTGGATGCGGGCAGCGCAAGACCGATCGTTGTGGAGATCCTTGGGGGAAGCCTATGCTCAGCAGTGGGCGTCGTTTGGCTGACATGATGATGATGATCCCATGTTTTTAGAGACATTATTGGCATCTAGGCAAGGTTGATGCGTCTTTTTATATGCAAAATGATCGGTTTAGCCTACAAAAGTTAGTTTTAGCTACGAGGCGTAAGCTTAAACCGTTCATATTTCAAACTACTTAAATTAGGAAAACATAATCCAGTTTGTCAGCATTTGTAAAGTTTGAAGGGTGACTTTTCGTAAGACTAGGTTTAAACTTCTTAATTGAAAATGCAAACTACAATAACAATAAGAGATTTGAACTGCATTTGAAGTGTCTAGAAAAGACTTCTTAAATATGTGATAGTGTTTTTTTATTACAATTTAATGTAGCCTTCAATTTGATAAATAGGTATAATACGATTTACTGCGCATAATTATTATGCCAATTCGCATAACAACCTAAGGTACTGCATTTCTTATTTCCACCACTGTTATCTTATTCCGTGAGATTACTACCAGCGGAGCGGTCTGTAATTTGACAAATAGAGAATGGGATGCATTAGCCCGCGTTTCCTACGTAATGGGGTACTATAAGCCCACAGTGTATAATTTAACCATACAGTCGCGAAGATGGCTGACGCCACGCTAATACTAAGTTCCAATGAAAAGTAACGTGACTCTTTATTTGATTTCCATACGAAGATGCAGCAATTTGTTTACCAATTATACAGTAGATTCGTTTTATAGTTGTTTTCTAATAACTGAGATGATTGGTTCTTTTTCGGTTATGGTTATGCTACTACTAGTTTGAAGCCTTCGATCACGTATGAACATTTGATTATTGACCCTCCATGTTGACCTGAACTGGTTTTATGCTTTAGTTTGATTGAGGTAAGCAACTCTGTATTTTGAATGTTGAACTTTTGAATATTTGGGAGGTGCCTGTTTTTGCTAAATGATTGGCATAGTTTTAAGGCAAATCTCCTGCATAACTTTGAATGTGCAATATTATTTAGACATAATATTGGCTTAGCACATCTATGTATTACTACATTCATGTTATTTGCGTGTGATTCAACCCTTTCTCAGGTGCTATGTTATTACATAAACAGAGGATGTATTATTCGATACAATGAATTATTTTATTATAGGCCCACTGACTTCTAACAAAATTCAATTAAACCAAAGCTACGTTAAACCTTAATAGGTAGTCCATAATAACAACTGAATAAAGCAGAAAAAGCTTACAAAATATTAGAATTTTAGATTGATAATATAATATGTAGTACTAAAGATACAGTGGCGACAGTATCTAGTTTGTTTTTGTAGTAACTCACTCCTCATATAACCCGCTCGTAAAAACGTCATGTCCTAATAAAACACATTTTGTGACGCGAAACGGTACAGCTAAACAACGAGATGGTTTTCTCCATAAATAGGTATGCAGTTGCGCTAGGTGGCGCTTTTGATCTAGTGGTGCAAGACACCACACGATCTGAGGGGGCAGATGATCTAGATATGAGGTCTTGGGATCGACTTCATCCATACCTACTATTAACTAATATTATATAGGTAAATGTGAAAAACTAAAACAACCGACATTGCTCGAAGAATAGCATCATTGAAGTGGCAGTGGGCGGGACACATAGCGCGGAGAACCGATGGCCGTTGGGGCGGAAAGGTTCTCGAATGGCGACCGCGTGCCGGACGACGTTCCGTGGGCAGGCCCCCTACAAGGTGGACCGACGATCTGGTCAAGGTCGCGGGAAGCCGCTGGATGCTGGCAGCGCAGGAACGATCGTTGTGGAGATCCTTGGGGGAGGCCTATGCCCAGAAGTGGGCGTCGTTTGGCTGACATGATGATGATGATGATGAAATGTGAAATTATGTAATTTACACAACTGTTTGTTTTTCGGTCTTTCACGTTAAAACGGAGTATCGGAACGACAAGTGATTTTTGGTATGGGGAAAGTTAGGAAGCTGGAGAGTGACATAGATTACTTTTTATCCCGAAACATATAATTTTTCACGGGATAACGTCGTGTATTTCACGCGGGAGAAGCCACGGGCGGAAGGCTAGTAGACAAAATCTTTACACAGTCTTACCCACCTAAGTTCAATTCTAAATATTTTTCTGAGATTTTGTTTTGTTTTTCCGACATGTTTGCATTTTTAAATAGGCTATGATCATGTTATGAATTCATTGGAAAGCTGTTTCATTTACCTATATAATTAGTGAATCAATAATAGTATGAATGCCTATTACTTACGTTTAAGCGCAGTAAACAATAGTTTAGTATCAAATTCTCCAAAGTTCGGAGTGCCAACTGCTGGCTGCATCTAAGTAACATTAGAAAAGTTTATAGACTGTCGTATACAACCAATAAAGTGATAGTATATCATAAGTTTTGATGTCATTCCTATTTTATATCATCATTACTGACTTTTATATCAAGTCATAACATAAGTTTGTTGCAATCTTTCCTAAACAAGATTAATTATCATCAATAAATAAATACTTTACTAAAAATCTCGTTAAATGCTTTAATAATGATTTGTGATTTAGAGTTTGTTTTGTGTAGTTATAAAAGTATATACTATTATATTATAAAAACGTACCTCAAAATATGCAATTCGATTGTTCTGAAGAGATTATCCATATGACAGAAGGAAACATCGTGATGATTGATAAAGATATAAATATATAACCATAATAAAACAGTATTCATGCGAATGCCAAACTATGGTAACTCTATTCTACTGATTTTTGTTTAAAATATGTACCCGAATGTCCAGATAATTATATTCCGTAAAAACAAACTTCCTTCAAAACTTTTCAACAACTAAAGTACGTTTATTAATTCGGTGCAAAAAAAAAATAATGTCACTTTCATATTTGACTTTGGCAACCGGGTGTCGTAAACCTTTTTCTTCATGTCTCTTTTAAACCAAATTTATTGTGAGGTTTTGGTTTTACAGATTTTGTTAAAATCTTCTTATAAAAACTATATCCTGGGGTGAAGCGCATAAAATCCTCCCTCACCAAGCGAGCAGCCTCGCGCGAGGCACAACGTTTGCCACGTGCGGCGGGCCTCGCACGAGGCTGCTCACTTGGTGAGGGAGGACCCGCCTAATCACGTAAAAACGGCTGATCGGATTTTTATAAAATTAAAACATATAATACTAATCCTGGTTATTGGTCCCCTAAGTATTTTCTCGAATGTCCACGCGGACGAAGTCGCGGGCGGAAGCTAGTTGCAATATAAGGGGCTATCCATCTCCCGTAGGAGATGTACTTACTGCGACCTAAGAGTTATTGTAACTCGCCACCTGGTTAAAGTAACCCCCACGCGGACGAAATCGCGGGCGGAAGCTAGTAAATAATAAGTGTCTGTTTCACAATTAAAAAGTTAGTTCTGAGTAGCTTAGGTACTAAGAACTTTTAGGGCACTTAAGATGATTTAGGTTTCTATACCCTACCCTTTTAATCCTGGTTATTGGTCCCCTAAGTATTTTCTCGAATGTCCACGCGGCGAAGTCGCGGGCGGAAGCTAGTTGGAATATAAGGGGCTATCCATCTCCCGTAGGAGATGTACTTACTGCGACCTAAAAGAGTTATGCCCGTTTGCACTAAACTCGGTTTGAGCTTGTCCTAGATAAGATACATCTTAGTTTAGGAACAGCCTAAAACAGCCGAGCTAAAATTTTTGTTTGCACTGACAGACTACGTCGTAACTTAGTCATCGCCTTGCTAAGAGAATGATGGCGAGGTAAAGTAGGTCACTGGATATTTTTTTTGGTTGAAACTTCTCATTGATTCCTTCGTGAGTTAAAAGGAGACAAAAGCTAAGGCGTTGTCTATTTTTTTTCGGTAGGGGTAATTCACCGAGAAAAGAAAAAGTCAACTGAGCTCAACTGTCAAGAAAAACATAATACAGATTTTTTTTAATAAATGATGAATGAAGTATGTCACATGTGTTGTGTCTCTATCTAACAATCAAGAATACAAAAGCCACAAACTTTTCTGTTCCGGTGACAGCCGTGACAGAGGAGTCACTTGCAATACGAAATTAGCTGTCAAAATGGACTGTCGTATGAAAACAGTTTTAGTTCCAAAGATAAATCACCGGAACAGAAAAGCTTGTCGCACTACTCTTTGCTCACAATGCCACAGACAATAACCACTGATATAGGTATTTCTTAAGCCTTAGGTGCTCGATATTGGGCCCGTAAGTTAAGAATAGCCTAAAGTGCATTTAAGAATGTCCTAAGGTTAGTGCAAAGCAATTTTTTTGTTAAGAATGTCTTAAGTTAGCTAGGAAAAGACTTAGGCGATTCTTAAGTTTAGTGCAAACGGGTGTTATTGTAACTCGCCACCTGGTTAAAGTAACCCCACGCGGACGAAGTCGCGGGCGGAAGCTAGTAAATAATAAGTGTCTGTTTCACAATTAAAAAGTTAGTTCTGAGTAGCTTAGGTACTAAGAACTTTTAGGGCACTTAAGATGATTTAGGTTTCTATACCCTATTTTTCCCCTGGGTTTGATTTTCGGAAAACTACGAAATGGGTTGCCTATTTTGTTTTAAGAAGTAAGCCTTCAAAGTTTCAAGTAGAAATGTCTATTTTACCCCTGATTTTTCATTCGAAATTTCACCACTATTGCAACCTTTTAGGGGTTGAATCATGTTCAGCGTGTTAAACATCAAAATAAATGCCATTTTTAACCGACTTCTAAATCAAAAAGGAGGAGGTTCTCTATTCGTCTGTATGTATGTTTTTTTTTTTTTTTTGTGTATGTCCACCGATTACTCGAAGACGGCTGAACCGATTGAAATGGTTCAAACGTTATTACATCAGGTTGGTTTCCAAGTTGGTCCCATTTTTTGAAATTTTGAAATCCGTTCAGTAGTTTTCAGGAAATCTTGAAAATACTGTCGTTTTCGTTACCACTTAATGTGAATTTAATACGTATCTTTAGGCATAACTCCTTTGTTTATGAACCGATTTAGATGATTCTTGTTTTGTTAAAAAGGGGATACCTCAAGGTATTTTAACCGACTTCGAAAAAGGAGGTTTTGAGTTTGATCACATACCTATTTACCAGAAAACACGCAAATTGCCTGCACGATGCACTAAAAAGAGTGAAATAAAAATTATTTTTATAAAAAAATAAAACCGCCTTCTAAAAAACCACATCAAAAAAGTAAGAAATAATTCCTTACCAAATAAATAGCGTAAGTACTTTGAAGTCGGGCGGGTTTTAACAAAAAACAACAAAAAATTGTACATGTTTCACGCCCGACTTCAAAGTACTTACGCTATTTATTTGGTGAGGAATTATTTCTTACTTTTTTGATGTGGTTTTTTAGAAGGCGGTTTTATTTTTTATTTAGAGGGGTTGATTTTCGAAAAAATACGAAACATGTTTTTGCTTATTTCTTTTACTTTCCGACCATAATAAATTAAATGAAGGACTTTCCAGATACAACATTTCATCCCCCTTTTCACCCCTTCGGGGGTGGAATTATCAAAAACGCTGACACAGGTAAATATTAATTTTCAATTGCCAGCCTAAATACAATGTTTGAAGATCCTAACTTCAAAACTGACGGACTTTCATACAAACATTCATCCTCTATTTCACCCCCTTAGGGGTGGAATTTCCAAAAATCCTTTCTTAGTGGATGCCTACACTGTATAACGTACCTATGTGCAAAATTTGAAGTCTCTAGGTTCAGCGGTTTGGGCTGTGCGTTGATATCTCAGTCAGTCAGTCAGTCAGTCAGTCAGTCAGTCAGTCAGTCAGGACTTTGAATTTTATATATATAGATAGTAGGATCTAACACAAAATAATTTTTCAATTCGGTCCAGTAGTTTCTGAGATTAGCGCGTTCAAAAAACTCTTCACCTATATAATATTAGTATAATATAAAGTATTTCGATCGATATAGTATCTTAGTGAAGGAACCACAACCGTATAAAATCCAGTGCGGTGTTACAATTTAAAACAATCACCGACGTCGTGTAAACAGATAACCGAAATATCGTGCAACCCGATACGGAAGGTGACATTCAGGACCGAGAAATCTGCGTCCACGATCTAAACGACACAACTCGCAATGAAATTAATTAACGGAATCACTTGGTGTAAAGGTATTCCTTCACGTGGCACGACAAAATAGTGGACTCTTTATTCAACACTCAGTACAAACTCAGAAACAAACACTGGTTAACAATTAAATATGTATTGTATTATATTAGAAGTATCTTGAAAAAGTTTTAAAAGTAAAATATTGTAAATTACAAAACTGTGCTCTGTGGGGCTAGAATACGTTGTTTTCTGCGTGGATCGTTTTGATAAATGAATAAATTTCTTACAGTCACACCAATTTATAATCTAGCTCATAAGTAGTTTTCATTAAGAAACTGTGCTATGCTATGGAAACTAAATAACGAATAAACAAAATACTTATTTACTTTTTTTCGTAAAAATATGTTTTTAATATACATAGTACTTAATATACATAGATAACATCCAGACCAAGAGAAATAGACATCTTCATGCACACAAGTTATTATCTTGTTCGGAAATCGAACCTGGGACCTCTGGCGCAGAGGGCAGGTATCCTATCCTGTAAATATTACGAAAAGTTGTTTTTTTACAGTGTTAATAAATGAAAGTGTAAAAAAGGTATCCTACCCCTCCACCAAATTGGTCGTCAAATATCGTTATGTCGTTTGATAGTTTGAATTTCTCGTCAGCTAAAGAAATTAATATGCGTGAGGTCTGCAGAAACTCTTACAACTTGATGTCATTAAACAGCTTCACAGCCGCTTTCTGAGGAATATCGGGATAAAAAGTATTCTATGTGTTATTATCTCTGTTTGCAAATTTCATCCAGATCCGTTCAGTAGTTTTTGGATGAAAGAGTAACAAACATCCTATAAATACATCCATCCATACTCACAAACTTTTGCATTTATTATATTAGTAGGATTTGTCGCAATACTTTGTCGCGTGACATGTTCTTCTACCATTACAAAGTCGTGTTTCTTTACGTTACAGTAGTTGATTTGATGCCCGAAGAGTTCCGAAGGTAATTATGTGACAAATACGCGATAAGTATCGTCTAAATGAGTTTAACAGTACTAATGCCGTTTGTACGTCATTACTGAGAGCTTCGTAAGTTAAACTAATTAAATAATTAGGGATTATTAATTTTAATTGGCTAACAATTAGCCTAGTTAGTGATTGTCTTCTCAATTGACGGTCGGTTCCATCTACCTGCCAGATAGTGTAAAATACATACTTTTATAAGAAAAATGTGATAGTAAAAAACCACGAGCCCTATAAGTAGCTTTCAGGCGGGATTTTTCCTATACTTACAGTTGCATTGTGAATGCATAAAAATAATTTAGAATCTCAACACATACTTTTTCTTATTAAAAACTAGATCACATCAAGTTGTAATAAAAATACTAAGTTAGCACCTAAAAATAAAAGACACTACCTACTTGCATTTCAGTATTTTAGATGATTACTTAGTATTTTTGTAGTTCAATTAATTCTATTTCTCGATCATAATATTGTTTATGTAGTTTTAGAACAATGTCTTTAGCCCAATTCTAAGACTCAAAAAATGAATAGCAAATAAATTAGGTGTATGGTGTAAGTGTCATATAAAAATGCATAAATACTCATATGTAGGTATTTTTCTTCTCAATAATAAAAGGGAGTAACTGCATCAGATTTTAATTTAGCATTTGCTAAAATAGAAGTTTGTATTATGAACTAACTCAACAATCTATGTCCCATCTCCTGCGTTTCTCAGAGTGTCCGATTAACTGCACACGACCTGTGGTACGCTACTGAGGCTGTGCGGTTCGATTAGCCGAGTTCTGGGCGGGGGAGAGTTAATTCCAGTTCCTACCCTCGACGCGAAAGAAGAAAAAGAACTAGCTGTTACGCGCGGTTTTACCAGTCACCATAGCAATATTGGGATAAAAAGTAGCCCATGTCCATCCTATGTCCAATGTGCTAGCTATATTACTGTAAAGTTTCATCTCAGTCCGTTCAGTAGCTTCTGCGTAGAAGAGTAACAAACATACTTACATACATACTTGAGCACATCCTCACAAACTTTTGCATTTTTAATATTTGTAGGTTAAAAATCTACATTTCATAGTAAGTGATCAAATAAATAATCGACCGTGATTCTATGCACCTTTCACTGCCATAAACAAACATTATGGTGCACCAATCAAAACAAAATGACCGATATTTATTTGAAGTGATAGTCATGGTGTGCTTCCGGTCGGTGGCGGCAGGTGGCGCCTAAAGTGGACACAAATACATGTTGACTTTGATGCGGCTTTATTGCAAACAGAATAAAAGTGATTGTAGTATAACAATTGGAAGGATGATGTGCTGTCGATTGTTAGGTGACTGTATGAAATATTGAGAAAGGGTTCAGTTTAATATTTTTACTAATGCATGCTATGAAAACACGGAGATAATATACTTAATAAATAAAGGTGAAACTGATCTTTATTTGTAATAGGTATACCTACATTCAGACATTTTTATTGAAGTTGATCATAATGATTTTTCTTTAGGTATCTATTTGAAACACTTTATTATTATGGAAATCTAAAAAGACTAGTGTACATAACACTACACCTCATTTCCTTGCACAAAAGATGCGTATTTAATTTTAGTACTGACATGAACAAAAGTTAGTACATTTGGAAATAATTCTGCTGTATGCTTGCGTAGTTTGACAAAACAATTAATGTTTAATTGTATCCCCCAAGCTTACAGATTAAATGACAACATTATAAGTGTTAGCAAATTGTGGTATCGTGTTCAAATTCTAATTGTGGATTTTACCAAAAGATTATGATTTTGGTTTGTCTGTAAGGGTTAGACAAAATACAAGCGGTATCCTAATAAAATGGTCACGGTCTCATCAAGGTGACAGGATGGCTTTGTTAGCACCTGCTGCGGTGCGAACCGAACGCGTATGCGTTCGGATCCCTTCAAAACTCTACACGTCATGTCATATTCATTTTTTTATATGTCGCCTTGACTATGGCTACATCTTTCGTTCATAATTTCCAAAGTAAAATCAGACGTACATACAAAGGTACAAAACGTTTAGTTAATAGTTTTTATTATTATAAGGAACTTATCTATGTCTCTTTTGGGTGAAATAAAATAAACTTATTTTTAGGTGTAATTTTGCTTACAACTATTTTGTTTTGTAGGTAATATCGATAAACCAAACTCAAAAGTTGATACAAAGTTATATTTTAATATTTAAGTAAGTACATTAAACGCTTTCATATCTTTTACATAGGTCTGCCTGCCTAGCATGACCATCATTAGGTATATCACGCGATATGATATAGCACGTCATGCTGTCTTGCTTACACCTTAGTGGGGTAAGCAAGACAGCATGATGTGCTACATCATAACGCGTGATAAAAGCCGCTCATGCTAGGCCGGCTGGAGTTGATCTTATCTATTTCTATAAAGTCGGTTCTGGCTTCGCCGGCTGTTGCCGAGGCACGCTCGCTTCGCTCGCTCGACTCGCGTGGTAGGTTTATGTAAACCTAACATGCTTGTCGCTTTGCTCATCACACCTAGGCACTATATTCCACGAAACGGGTTATATACATTTCCTAGAGTCATCTCGGTTTTTTTATATAATTACAGTATAAGTATACCACAACTTAGTCACTAGGTTATGTTGACTTAATTTAGTATTGGCATGTAAGTACGTACTGTTATAAATCCGTTGAACATACTTACAACTCCCAATTTGTTACTAGTACAATATATTAGCACAAAAACATTAGGATTTTGGACACAAACAATGCATATCAAACACACTTAACACTTAAACCGTATAAGTAAATAGTCCATTGGCGGTATACAGAAATAACGTTATTTTACCTTCCGTGGTAGTCAGAGACTGAGTTACGGCAAGGTATGATTCTCGCGCTAGTAATAACCCTAGTAATCGAATGATAATCCTAGGATATACATTTCCTATAGCGGTTCGGAAATGTAAACTATTCCTATGAATATCTTTTCTGATAACATCTATGAAAAAAAAGCCCGTTAAACCAGAACTGAACAACACTTCGCCACTCGTTAAAACCACAGTTTACGTTTCCTACATTATTTATCCAAGAATTGTTTCGAAATTGTTTAATCAACTATAGGTGCAAGTTTATTATAAACCTGGTGTCATTGTAACACCAATAACATTCAATCAGTTCTTCTCATTATGAGAAACAACACGTATGGTATATAGGAACTTTCCGGTCAACCACTTTCTGGCGCTATTGGCTTGATCATGATTTTCTCGCATGCTACTGAAAGTGAGAGTTGTCGGAGTGGAGTGCAAGCAAATATCGCCTTAAGGTGGTTGATGAAGATGATCCCCAACTATACCATCCACAGCTTGTTTATACAAAACTAGAAATAAACGTCAAATATTTACGATCCCATTACCATATTTGATTTCATTTTCACTTACGGTTCGTTGACCAAATATAAAATATTTTATTAAACTATTTTAATGGCATTGACGGCGTGAGTCCAATTACTGGCCGGCGATAAGTTGACAGAAGATAAACTCAAAAAAAGACTAATTGAATAGGGTTTGGTATGATTTTGAATGAAATTATTGATAGTGCTCAAGAGTCAGCCACTCGTTTGATAGTCTGTATAAGAAATAGACATTAGTTTTGAATGATTGCACGATACACAAAACAGTATTTTGATATGATTAATCTAAAATTGCAGTCCATAACCTATCATGTCAGGCCCACATGGTGTATGGTACGGTACCTACTTATCCTCCTTATCAGGGATCTCTTACCATCCTCTTACCATCTTTAGGGAAGTCCTGTGTTTAGCTGATTATAATGACAGATACATTATAAGTATAACCAACAGAAGAATTATTTTGAAATTGCATTGCAATTTTCTAATTAACCCCGAAATTAGTGCAAAATCAAAAGTGTACAATGAAACTATCGTAAAGTATTTTAGGTACCTACTTACTTTGTTTTACTAAAAAAATCCATCAATAAAAAATACGTACCGACTTTCGTGCCAACAGCATTACGGTATTGACAGAACAAAATAACATATTTCCCAAATGACCAAAAATATCGTCAGGTCGTTATGGCCCCATGTGTTTGAAAAACATGTCTTATTGTACGAGACCAATTGCGCTGTTCACCCCATAATACGGTGTTAGCTCCCCTTTGACTTATACTATCGAAAATTATGACCATTCTTTATGGTGTGTCCATAGAAATGGTTAAAGCGGATTGCGCAAAAGTGAATCAAATCAATCAATGTTTATAGTAGGTATCAATTACGTAATTAAGTATTTAAAAAATCTTGAGATAAACTGAAAATGTGCTATACACTATTTGATGTAGCAAGTGGCTCACTCACACACGGTTTAAATCATAAGTATTACACACATAATTTAATCAATATCTTTGTTACATTTCATAAAATGTTATAGAGTTGTTACATTATTATGGGCACAACATTAAAGAGCCTGTCAATCACAGCATTTGGGAACATTAATGAGAGGTAAGTAATAATATCTTTCTTATTAAATACCTAACTATTTGCAAAATAATACTGCTTTTTTAGAACTACTACGAACTAATAGTACATTACAGCCGAGGACAGGTAAGTAAGAAATTACATTGTCGAGGATGGTTTGAAGCACGAGCCGCAGGCGAGGGCTTTAATCATTCGAGGCAAGGTAATTTGCTTACCGTACAAGGCTTGTATAGTGCTTTTCTCAAGAAATGCGAGGAAATACAAAAAAAACTGTTTAACTAAATAATATTTATTAAAATTTATATCACATATGTTCGGGCAATTATTAAATGTAAATGTTATTGTTTTCCCGGGCACACTTATGTATAAATCGCCCATAATAATATTATTTTGATGATGTAGGTATCATTAAAATACGCCAACAACACAGATTCCGAAAACGTATGCGCCTTTTTTCACTTTTCCAAATCAGATCGTAGGTTTTCGTACCTATATCTTTCTTTTGATTTTGCTGGCAGTAAGTTTTCTGTTATTCATTTTGCTTCTGCTCTTAAATTTGGTGGAGTAGGTACATACAATGTCTGTATATGTTTCTTTGGCAGAACTCATTTTGATAATTTATTACACAATATAAATAAACTGTATTGATATCAAATCAACCGCTGAAAATCATTCCCGCCGTTTTTTTAATATTGGTTTGTGAGGCCAAGTGGAACGGTCATACAGCCTATTGATACTTACTACTTGCTACTAAAATGCGCAACTTCAATACCCGCTTCTGGGTGGTAGATGGCGCTGTACATATTTCCCATACAAAATTACTCCTAAAGGATATTTTGTCTATGATAAATCTCATTTTGTTTTTTCGATTGATGTTCGTGCTAAGGGTACATAACGCTTGTGGTACAATACGAAGTAATATACTCTGTGCGCACCGTATTTAAAAAAAAGTTAACCTAATTATGATATAATAATTACTTATATAATAATAATAATAATGTGGCTGTATGGTACAAATGTCCCTTTGCTTTTTTCTGTTTTTATACACAGGAATAACGAAAGAAAAAATAAAGAAAAAAATTTGGTAATAATATCTTTGGGTAGTACCTTTTCCGAGGTAAACATTCTAAATTTGAAAATCACTGCAGTAATGAATTTCAGTACTTACTTACTGCACTGATTTTAGTGCAGTAAGTAAGTACTGAAATTCATTACTGCAGTGATTTTCAAATTTAGAATGTTTACCTCGGAAAAGTGCCACGTACTGCATTCTTTTCTCAAATATAATATTAACATTTCAGAGCATAAGTGTGAAAATATTATTAAGGCTCTTGTTGCATTAATTAAAAGGAACAATCAAAATACGATCTGAAACCTGTGTCATTCAATGACCAAAGCAGGACAAAGGCATCTGCAAAAATATATTAAAAAAAAACTGAGTAACAATCCATAAACATTTTCTTAAAACCTATATCGCTGAGCTCAAGCACCCAAGTCTCACCCTTAACGATTTACCTTACGCCTGCACTCCGGAGACCAACTGGAAAACGCTAACAAGCCATTCATACAGTTTTTTCCGTAAACGAGTTACGGCAAAGAAACAACCCTCTAATGACTCTCACAATTATTTATAATTGGATACTTAGACCATTTTATTTCGTGGTGTTCATTCGCAGTGTTAATGCGAACGAAAATTAGAATCAGCGTGTTTTGTTTTTGAAGGTTTCATTTTGGATTTTAGATAATTATTGCTTTGAATCCACATTCTTTTTTGTTTTTATTCAGCTTTGTACAAATAAGGGTATGTAATTTGTAATCTGATTCTTACATTTTAAAATTACATTCATGTAAATATGGGTTTTTGGATCCATTCCATACTACCTTCTACCTACGGCATTGTAGGAATCTAAAATAAATATGTCTAAAATACATGTAGGTAGTATTAAAATAGTATTTAGTAGATCGATCGTTTTTTTCAATGGGTGTTATTAGTTTTTATTCTTTGAAACTTTCTTAATTGAAAATGAAATATTAGAAAAACATCGATAGTCTCACAACTAGCTCCGATGGGACTCGATATTTCACTGTCGTCCGGGCGAATACTCTAACTTCACTACTCCATGGTTAAAGCATTCACCCGGACAGTGGAAGGTCGTGGGTTGGAGTCCCATTGGAGCTAGGTCAGGTCGATTATTTCTATACTTTCATATATAATATTCAAAAAAATTCATAGATTTAAAAAAATTTCAATACATCTGCATGTGAATGCAAAAACTAAAAATTACTTTTTGAATTCCTAAGCTTTTTATATAGCTTTGTCATTACCAATAGCTGTACACGACGGCACACATTTCTCATTGGTAAAATTATACCGAAAATTTATTGCTCGACATATTTGTGGCAAAATTATCTTTCCTTGTTGATTTATTAATAATAATGATCCTGCATTAACGTCTGGGCTTGGATCTAATGGTCCGTATCTTGGGTACACCGTTTCGCATCCTCTTGAATGTTGACATAGCTATATAGAGTATTAATTACATTGTCATATCAAAGGGGTGATTCCTTATTAATGGGAATACAAAATACAGGATTACAACTATTTCATAAAACAATTTTTTTTTTAAATTTTGTCTTTGTCACACTTTCTGGGTGTAATTAATTATGTATCTATATCATTTTAACGCGTTCGTCTTTTCCTACTAATACCTTATTATAGATACGAATGTTTGTGAGGATGTTAATAGGGTCATGTTATAAAAAGGACCTTAGTACAAAACATATACTTTTACTATGACATAAGTAAACCGTAATTCTGCCCCTGTCGTAACTTACCTATAAACTTGCGAAAATAATTGTATCGACAAAATCATTATGCCAATAAAAAATTTGCCAATGAACCTTCATAATTTTCGTATTTTAAGACATTTTAATTAGGTAATAAAATAAGGACTTAACCCAATTATAGCTGCTTTGGTACACATTACAGCTAAAAAAGTTACTTTTATAGAGCAGTTTGTTTCTGTGTGATACTTTTTCAGTCAAAACCTACGAAACGGATTTTTATGAAACTTTAGGTACTTACTCACTTAAAAGTACATCATAATACATAATGCAAGCTACTTTTTATCCCAATATTCCCACGGGAATGGGTACCACGCGGGTAAAACCGCCTGGAACAGCTATACTAAATATAATTATAGGAAGTACATAAGTCACTTTTACATCAAATGATAGTCACAAAACTTTTTAATCCCCGCAATACAAACAG
Source organism: Crambus lathoniellus (assembly GCA_949710035.1). NCBI lineage: Eukaryota > Metazoa > Arthropoda > Insecta > Lepidoptera > Crambidae > Crambus > Crambus lathoniellus. The sequence goes on from OX453310.1 coordinate 21,304,844, forward strand.
ACTGAGACGTACCACTTCTCGTGATGCTTGGTGGAGATTTGTATTGTCATTTTAATAAATAATAGAGTAGTAAGTATTTATTTTTTCATTTTTTTTATACACTACGCGGTAGCACTTAGCCTTCATTACACCTGATGATAAGTGGTGATAAGGCTGAAGGTTGAAGCGCACTACTCCCGGAATCCTCAATCATTGAGGAACTGGCTATCTTGTCTCTAACTGCCGGAACACAATAATGCTAAAAACATCATTGTTATGGCGTCAGACTTAGATAAGACGGTGGTAGCTAGCCAGGCGGACTAAGAACAAGTCCTACCACCAACCAAACCGAATACAATATGTACCCCCACTGGGAATCGAACCCGGGACCTCTGGGTCTGAAATCGGTGGGATGACCCACTAGATCACAGAGGCGGTTGAAAATCATATCTCGAAACTGAACAATTCCTTAAACTACGCAATTAACACCCTGTGTAACTAGGAAGTTTGATAGCTAATAGATAGCAGACTGCACATATCGTTGTTATGTACCGGCCCTTTGTAAGACAAGGATGTCTTACTCTCTAATAGTGTCCGACCGAAGGTCTATTTTTGGCCGAAGCCGAAGCCGAAGCCGATTAATCGGCAATCCCACAACCTTCGGCCGAAGCCGAAGCCGAAGCCGAAGGTTTATAAGCTCTTAGTAATTTTGTTCAATATTGTCTACAAGCTACAATTAATGTTAAAGATTATTTCGAAACTTCAATATTGAAGGTTTATATTGACTGTCTCATATGGAAGTGGATTCAAAGATGATTAAAAAGAGTTTGTTCAATGTGTTCGTTCAATCCCGACGGTTGCTCGGACCTTCGGCGTAACCTTCGGCTTCGGCCGGGTTTTGGGCCGAAGCCGAAGGTTTCGCCGAAGATGGTTTTTTTGGCCGAAGGTGGCCGAAGCCGAAGCCGAAGCCGAAGCTTCGGTCGGACACTACTCTCTAATTAGTTTAGAGGACATGTGTGTGGTCGTTGCGTTGTATAGATTAGGTTGTTTTGTTATTGTTTATGTTTAACATACAGTTGTGGACCGTGGTTCTTGCATAAGGTTTAATTTTGAACTGATTTTTGATTTGGTGATTATTAGAAACTAGCTTTCCGCCCGCGTGGACGTTATCCCGCGGGAATGTGACATTTTGCCGGAATAGAAAGTAGCCTATGTTCCTCTCCAGGCTACAAAGTATCTGTGTCCCAAATTTCAGCCCAATCCGTTTAGCCGTTATGGCGTGATTGAGTAACAAACATACAAGCATCCAAACATCTAAACATCCAAACATCTAAACTTTCACATTTATAATATAAGTAGGATATAGTTGGATACTGTTATTGGTAGTAGAGAGTTTTCTGCAAAACTGTATCTCTCTGTATATCTACTATAATAAGATAGGGACGAAGACAAATGAATCAAGAATAATAATTATGAATCATCACAATCAACACGAATCATAAACCCGATTGATTATTAAGGGTCATCTTCGTTAACATCATCTTTTTTCCCATTCTATTTCGAGTCGAGGCAGTACGTCCTTCTCTTCCCTCCCTCTCGGACCAATTCAAACATGGAACTTTCTGAAAGATTACCCCCAGGTCACAGCCTTCTTTAGAAAACCTGGAAGTCCTTAAACAGACTTCGAACTAGAGTAGGCAGATGCGGCGTAAATCGCAAAAGGTGGGGCTTCGCCTCAAACGATGCGTGCGCCTGTGGAGCGATCCAAACGATGGAGCACATGATCTGCTGCCCAAGCCTCCCCACATCCTGCACTCTACAAGACTTAGAATTTTGTTCATTCGCTTTATTCTACACATCCAAGCATTCTCATCCCAGCCACAAGTAATTGCCTTTCATCAGATTTTTTCATTGCCCAACATTCTGATCCGGGTTTTCATTACCCAACATTCTGATCCGTCACGACGACTAGGTCATCTCTTGGACTTATAAATTTTAATATGCTACGTATTTAGGGGGAAGTTCTAGAAATTAAAAACTATATGCGATGAAACTTCTTCATATTGTCTGTCCATTTCTTTTCTTGTCACTAGTTAACCGATTCTACGAAAAATTAGGGAGATATAACCAACCGACCAACTACTCTGGCAATATTAAAAATCTTTTGATGTGGCCCTCATTTTTCCTGTAGAAATATCTAAACCTAAATTCGTCCAAACGAAGGTGCGCGCGTCGGCTAACTCATAAAACTCATATGCTGTAACAGCGAAATTGCTACATTAGTTTCAAAAAGAAACATTAAGCAAATTGCAAAATCAAATGTACTTAAAACTTTTTTTACACTGTAATACTGATTGATTGCTCACCCTCACTTAGGGCTAACTTGAATTTCCCCTGAGCCTGAGGCAGTTTTATTTTATCTTCATATGCGAGAAATCTCCCCTTGCAAATTGACATTTTGACAAAGGTGGTGTCTCTCTTTATTGAACTCTAAAGGTGTGACAGGGAGAGGTAGAACCTTACTAGGTGTTTAGTCTTTACCCATTCAGATGTCATGCGGGGAGTTAGCCCGACGTATCCCATGTCCCCCATGTAAGGTAAACTCGACCCCAAAGTTCTAGATTCCCCTAATAAGCCGCCGTTTCACCTTAGGGTGTTGTGTGTTATGGCTGTCAAAGATTAAATGTGAGATAGGTCATTGAACATCATAAAAGAATTAGTACCTACCTACTTTATCCAAAAGCACGTTTTATTTAATAAACATATAGTTAAGAAAGAAAGTAAAAAATACTTAATTCGTTTTATTAAAAACATTGTCGCTAATTTCAAACTAGATTTCAAATACATAAGTGTTTTAATGTATAGTTGACAATCACAATCTCCTTCACTCCATGGTCATAAAGCAAGGTCGAATGTTAAAAAATACTTAGTGAAGAAATAAAAATATTAATCTGCCAAAGTTATCAATACTTAGTCGCAATACTGCAGTATCTGAAATGAAATCAGAAAGTACTCCAGTATTTATCGGAAACGACTGATCTTTACATAATTACTTTTGCAGCGTTAATTAGAATTAAATCATGTAGATAACAGTGATAAACAATTGCAATTTGTTTAAACGGTTTTTGATAAAATATGAGACAATGTAGTACTTTCATTAAACTTTGTTAGTATATTAAACAAGAATAAAAAATTAGAGTGACGCTATTTTAGATAGCATATATTAAGTAATAATAATAATTATAAAAAGTCTATGACGTGACGTAAATAAAGTATACTCTATGTATTTAATTAGTAAATGATTCTAAAACTTTAGTAGCATTTTCTGATACTTACATAGTATAACGATTATTTAATAGTACGTTTCCTCTGTATTACTAGCATTTACATACCCACACGTTTCTAAAAAAAAACACCTGGAATTGAAGATCGAAGAATTGAAGAACACCTGAAAATGAAATTAGCACGTTTTCTCATTAAACTTTATACGTCCTCTTATTCTTTAGGGCCACTTCCGAAGTATCAAAGCGGAAAATGAAAATAGTCTCTTTTTCCTAGTCAACTATCTACATTTTCTTGTTCTTTGGCCAAGCCCCAAGTAACATCGCGTGTTTAGGTCTCGAAACAAGGAAAAAGTTATATATAAATGAATATCGACACTTTTTCGTAGTTTATCATCTACATATTAATATTCTTTGGCAAAGTCCGAAGTAACATCACGTGATTAATGTGCGAGGGTGCCGTGACGTGGACGATAAACGCGCCGCCTCGATCATCAACAAGTTGCAAATTAATATTGCGCTTCCTAATATTCTGTATGCTTCTATGAAAGTTCTTGTAGGTCAGTGAACTAAAGGAATACTGAGAGCCTATAATTTCAGCCTTTAACATCTAAACAGTCTAATAGTTTGGATGTTACCCTCTAGTCACTGCTTCAACAAAGGTACAAGCAATATAAACACATAAATCTTTTACCATAATTTAATTGGTACGTGCCAAAATCTCATAAGTATTACAAGAAAGCTGATACTTGCTGAGGTAATCAAAGTAACACTCTAACTAAACTGATGGTCACTTTTTGAACACGAAAGTATAAAAAATGCAGCTACTTGTTACTCTTTGCCAGTTAGATGAAGGTATAGTTTGTCAAAATAACGAATACATTTCACGAAAATAAATACGAACCGCTCTCGATTTTATTTTAATTTTGTTCATAAAGTTGCCTGCCAATCGTTATGCGACCCATTCACCTGTGTTCTCGATAAATCTGAATATAAAATTGAAATCTGTGCGTAGTAAAATGCCATAGTGCTCAACGAATCGTATACGTTACCTATATATAACGTACGTACATAAACGTATTTCACTGCAGGTTCCTGTATTGTGAACCCCTTGTTACCCGCAGCTTTATCTGCATGTGCGTCTGATTTTACTAGTTTTAATTGATATTTGTGTAATATTACAGTTAAAGTAAAATACTTTAGACTTACGAAAATTTTTATAAAACACGATTTGAAAGATTTATCATGAACAACAAACAGTCGCACAATGGGCAACAGCGTCGCTTAACCACTTCTAAGGTTAAAATTGTGTTAAAATAGGTTGCACTCATGCGCTCTCACAACATACGTTTAGTTCGTGCAGAGGCGATACGCACGCACACGAATTTTGCTCTGTTGGCTATAGTACCTACTTTGACTGAATCTTGAATTATTTTGACACTTCATCAACTTACCCAATTGAAAATGTGAATCCAGTATATATTTAAATCACCTCTGAGGCCAAGTGGTACACACCACTGGTATCAGGCCCAGAGGTCCCGGGTTTGATTCCCAATAAGAGAGTACGTCATTGCGTTCACTGAGGTACGTATACGAGTAGTATTCTGTTCGATTGGTAAAAGACTTGTTCTAAGTCCGCCTGGCTAGCTACCACCACTTTTGAAAAATCTGTTGCTATAATACAACAATGTTTTCAGCATTGCAGTTACAGATAAGATAGCCAGATCCTCAGTGGTGGACGATTCCAGAAGTAGCTCGGTTCCACCTTCAGCCTTATCTTCACTAAACATTAAGAGCCAACGCGCACTTGTGATTTTTAATCGGGCGACAGTTTAGTCGTAATCGTAAGACGATCGTGATCAAACTGTCGGCCGATAGTTTAGTTTTGAGAGCCTGCGCGCACTTGTGATTTTTAGTCAACCGATAGTTGATCGATAGTTTAGTTGAATCCGGGCGCGCGCTCACATAGTCCTTCATGCACAGGCTGATAGTTGTGCGATAGTTGTCCGATAGTTGTGCGATAGTTGTCCGATGGTTGTACAATATTGGCCAGTTTTTTTCGATAGTTCGATACTGAATGCGCAGTCTACCGATAGTTGGGCGATAGTTTAGTTGAATGCAGTGCGCGCGCTCACATAATCATTCATGCACATTACCGCCCGGCTGATAGTTGTGCGGTACTTAGTTTGATCGTACGACTATCGGCCAGTCATTTTCGATAGTTTGATCGGTCGATAGTTTAATCATCAGTGCGCGCACTGCCATATAAGAGAACGACCAAACTATTCGCCCGATTAAAAATCACAAGTGCGCGTTGGCTCTAAGTGTGGTGAAGGCTAAATGCTACCTCGTTGTAGATAAAAAAAATCGAGACCAATTTTTAAAGTACCTGAGAGGGTGAGCTAAGATTTGAGAAAAGATTTCCTTAACCACATGTCATAGGAAGCGCTAGCTTTTGCCTCATAAAGCTCAAAAAGTTACAAACGTATCGCTGTTTCTTAAATTACCTTATTTTTATACTTAAGTTGTCGTTGTATGGAAAGCTGGATAAGTTTTCCATTTTATATTGTTTTGCACAACATTGCTTACGGATAATAAAACATTTCTAACGGCTGTTTTGTAAAAGTTGCTGACGTTGATGCAGTAGTACGAACTTAGTTCTGCATTGAATTTTTCAATAAGAATAACTTTTGCTTGTGAGGCAGTATTTCCAGATCTCTTAGGCGGTTCTCACAATGGCGATGAGCCCCACCGCAGTGCGCAGATCACGCGCGTGGCGATGCAGAAGCAGATTCTTCGCCTCAGAGCAAAGCACAAATTCGTCCGTATATGGAGTACTGGCTGTCACCTTTGGGATCGCTCCGCTTAGTACTAGCTGACAGTTTTAGATGGGATTGAAAACCGTGCTTATAAGCTCATTGGAGACACAAGTTTAGCAAAAGCTGAACTCCAAAGTCTCAGTCATCGCCGTAAAGTTGCTGGTCTGTCGGTGTTTTACCGGATACACTTTGGAGAGTGCGCACAGGAACTGCACAATCTTATTCCTCCGACCCCTTTCCACCATCGGGGTACCAGACGCAGGTTAGCTTACCATCCATATATCGTTGGCATATCACCTGTTCGTACTAAGCGCTTTGCTAGTTTATTTTTAATGCGAGCTGCTAAAGATTGGAATGCGCTAGCTGCGAATGTGTTATCCCCGATCATTATAACCTTGGCCTTTTCAAAGCAAGAGTGAATGAGCACCTCCTGGGTAAGCATGCAACACCCTAGACTGCATCCTGTCTGCTATGCTGGATGTTGGTGAAATGCATATCCAGTACAAATATTTTATATTGCACCGCGCCTCTACGCGGGACGCCTTTGTATACGACGGCCCCGCGCTCACGCACGAAAGGTAGCATGATACTTTGAGCAGGGTACTCACCTAGCTGTGTACCACGTAACGTATCAGCTACTGTATCATCCTGTAAGTGATTACGGCTCGTCCACGGTCACCGCGTATCCAGCTACGAGCTCCCAGATCCGCAGTGCTAGCTGCTTTTGTGTTCGCAGTGATACCGCCACTCGGCGGGTCATTGCGAGCTTACCTGCACTCCACACGTGAGCGTAGCGCGTAGTACTAACTTGATACAGGTAGCAGATACGTTACGAGCTACAGAGCTCGGCGAGTACCTACCATGCATTGGATCTCAGAGAGTTGTACTCCGCATTCGCTCCGCGCCTCCGCGCGCAGTAGCAGATTCTGCTAGCGGCGCACGCTTCCGCACCAATAGTGGCGAATATGCGACGCTGTTTCGGAGTGTTGGACTAGGCATTGCTTTATACTAATTGATGTACTAAAACCTGCGATCCCGAGCCCCGCGAACGAGCGGGATGACGTGTGAGAACCGCCTTAGGACTTACTGGTTATCTCAGACCAAATAAAAAAGTAAGACGGAACGCCTCGAACTAAAAAGTGAAGCCACTTTTTATGCATGAGTCGCTTTTATAATGCTTTTAGTGTGTTAGTTTTGGGTGTAGTTTCGTTACATGTGTGCTGTGCATGTAACTGTGTATGTACGCGGCTGGGTGTAGTTTTGTTTGCGTCTCTTTTTAGTTCTGGACGTTTAGTGATAAGCCTGATTGTAGTATCATGGGGCATTGCGTAAGAGCGCACACACTTATACCTGGCGTTCTAGTGGGGCGCAGGTATCTTAATTAATTATAATATGTCAGTGCATTATTAATTTAGTTTTTAATTTAATTTATTTTGATTTGATTGAATTTAATTTTTGATTTGATTTGTAATTGACATTTGTAATTTATAATTTATTTTAATGATCTATGGACTTTGTCTGAATTAAATGTTTTTTTTTTTTCTTTTTTACTTTTTTATTTGGTCTGAGCTGGCTATCTAAATTATTACCTACATTCTAGATTATTCTTGAATTCTACAATGGGCATGATTGCTTAGTGTGCGAATTTTCTTAACGGTTATTATCACATTGTAGGTGTATTTTCTTAACGGTTATTATCTTCAACTACACTGAGGGCGTTTGTGCACTACCACTGAATTTTACCGATCCGGAAAAAAACGGATGCTTGTATTTAATTAATTACTAATATAAATGATTAATTATTAAAATACAAGCATCCGTTTTTTTCCGGATCGGTAAAATTCAGTGGTAGTGCACAAACGCCCTGACACATACTTATTAATTGGGTACACTAACTACATTGTAAGACATCATACTACAACTATATAGATTATCTACGTAGTTTATTATGCTTCTAATACATGACACACTGTAAGATTTAAGCAGCTAATTAACAGGGCTTCTACGCGACTTCACGTCTTAACATAACACGTCAAAACATCTTACCTTATCTCATCAGATCGGGACGCTTTGGTTTTATTACTACCAGACACAATGTGGCATGTTGAAACATGACCGCAGATAAAATCGACGCCGGTGCAAAAAAACCTGAATAAAACCTCCATGGAAAATGCGATCTTTTTACGTCCCTGTGCTATGAAAAATGTTTGAGATTTTGAAGATGGCTCCCTGATAAGATTGCGTGCGTAATCTTTGCTTTGTTTTCGGTCCCCTTTCTTTATCGATATTGGTTAATCTTGAATGTTTTAAGAGTTTATTCTCGGTTTTAATTTTCTATGATGTTGCATAAATTATTTACCTACTCTATTTTTAAAAATTAACTACCTATATTTACGGAGTAAGCAGGCAATCAATTAATTCATAAATATACTAAGTAATGGACCCGGTGAACTTCGTATCACCTAGGTACATCTAATAAAGATCGCAAAATTTCGCGGAAAAAAATCGCGATACAAACTAAATTCACTAAAGATGTTTTATACACAGCCTGCCACAAATGTGACTTATTACAAGTAATCCAAAGCAGCTAAAACGTCAGCAATTACTCTTTGAAGAAATTACAGTTTTGTATAGCGGGTATTGGTAATTTTCCATTATCAGCTAATTAATGTCCCCACTGCTGGGGCACAGGCCTTCCTTATGAATGCGCCTTGACACACCACGCGGGCAGAATGTGGGTTGGTGGGTTTTAACGACTGCAACTTAACATGCCTCCCGAAGCACGGAAGAGCTCGAGATGTAAAGTTTTTGGTCACCCATCCCGTGACCATTGTGAAAGTCGCTTAGTTTCAACGATTGCAGACCTCAACCACTGCGCCTCGGGCTCCTCATTGTAGGTACTTTTTACAAGCTTTTATTTAACTTGCCATCTCATTGTTAGTTAGTTAGTAAGTTATTTTGTTAGTTAGTTAGTTGGGGGACAAATCTTGCAAGCTAAATTTGACCCACTTCCCAGTGTCCGATTGAGCTGAAACTTTGCATACAGGTTTGGTTTGGATGACAATACAATATTAAAGCACAGCCAACAAAAAAGCTTGTCATAAAAACGAAGTTTTTACAAAAAACTTATTATGAAACAACTAATTTTCTAGTTCACATAAAAAAGCCTTAGTGGGGTGGTCAGCATTAGTGGGGTAATCACCCCCAAAAAGTTTTTAACTATTAACAGCTAAAATCCGTTTTAAGAAGACCCATATCGCTTATAGGAGTTAAGCCAAACACTTCTTCTGCAGACTGCAGTCCTTTTGACATTAGAATGCGCCGGTGCAGACATGTCCGCGCTCGCGTGAACTAACGAGCGTGGTCAGACAATTTCTCGGTAAAGTTACCTATCTCTCTGGATTAATACTTTGTTGGAGATTTCCATGAATAGCCGTGCCAGCCTACGGGTTTGATTACAATCTTAATATACAGGTTAAACATTACAAGTATGAAAAGCTTTTGTTTACAAAATAAATTGTGAAGATAGGTTATTTCAAGTTTTAAGATTTGTTTTTATGCACAGCGGTAACACTTATACCTGATGTTAAGTGATGATAGGGCTGAAGGTGAAAGCGCACTGCTCCCGGAATCTTCAACTGCTGAGGAACTGGCTATCTTACTTATCACTAACCTGCCGGAACACAACAATGCTAAAAACATTGTCGTTATTGCACATTTTCGTGTGAAAATGGTGTACCTATTAGAAAAAATCGACCCGTCTCGCAACTAGCTCCGATAGGACTGGAACCCACGACCTTTTACTGTCCGGGAGAATGGTCTAACCACTAAGCTTCAGGGTCGTTAGGAGTAGTTATCTTCTTACTCGTTGTTTAGCCAGCGTTTATCTCTCTATCTCTCTCCCTCCCACTCTATCTCTTTCTTGTGTTCAGGGTATTATGGGTATTATAAATGCTGAGTTGTTAAGTAAACGCAATATTATGTAAAGCTCCAAGTTTATAAAAATACTTAAGTATAGTCCATTCGCTTAGATAGTGTCGCCCTTTTATTTGTAAATCACTTACTTAAATTCCTTTTATATAAAAATATCCAAATTTTCATAATTAATTGTCTTTGGTACCCAACTTGTGTGTATTAGCGTATTAGTTATATCTGCATTAGTAAGGATTTTATAGCAAGAGCCACAATGCCATGCGGGTACCGACACTATCTAACCGAACGGACTATACTCTTACTTTATAAAGACTAAAAAAACTGCAAGTTGCAAGTGCAGTCAAGTAAACCGGATGGAAAAAGAAAATAAGTCAATGAAACCTTAATTAAAAGGAACAAAGCCACACAGTGGAAAACAAGATTGTAAAAATTTCTTCACATTTTAAATTTCTTCGAATGCCTTTATTATTGTGTTGAGTTCTCAAGAAATACATTATCTTTTAAGTCCAGCTTTTCCACTTCCATTTTAATTAGAATGAAACAGCAGCGTTCCCTTTTTCGTAATTACGAAAAGCAGCTACACGGAAAATGGAACAAACTAAAACAACGTAGCCACATAAATTTCAAGACGTAGGTACATAAAATTTGGTGTATGGAAAACGATATTTAAATTGCCACAAACGCTCGGTGGGCACAAATGCAAAGTAAAACAACTGTTAATAATGCTGGTTCTTTACTAGAAAACGAGGTATTCGCGAGGTACAAAACATTAGAGGAAACATTAAAAAAATAACGTGAAGAGTTTAAAGAGTGTGCCTTCATCACGACATCCTGGTCATAAAACATTCCCTTACATAATGAATAGTAATTTATGCGGACGGAAGGGAATCTATCTTCGACGTTAGGTTCTAGCCACACGGGACTTAGTTGTAGTTTATGACACGCAGTACGAAAACACTTTAGAATTAATTATGTACTTACAATTTAGAAAAGGGTTAGAAATGAGTCAAGAAAAAATTAACTACTAGCATGGTGTTGTTTGACTTTATTTGTTATTGTCTTGTCTTAATAACTAAACTGTGCTAACGGTTAAATGATGATGTACAATATTAACAGCGCGACAAAATACCATAAATATTTCTTTGTAGTCAAATTGAAAATATTGCTCCAAAAATATTTTACATTGATAGGTATAAATTGTCAATATTTTACCATATCACCTAGCGTGCTGTACTACTGACAGAACATTTCAAATGATGCTGTGTGTGTATTTAAGGCCATCACGAATAGGTATCTTAATAATTGGGTACTTGACTGAATTTTTTTTATTGACTAAACATATTCATTTAATTAGTAGCAACACAACAAAGGTATTTATTTTCAAATTTCTTGCATATTTTCAGCGGTATAGAGCATAAAACTTTCTAATTAGACAAGGAGAGCGCTATCGACACGTGACGTCATATTTCTATAGCGCCATACTCTCGCCATAGAAAATTTCGATTTAGAAAGAGATAGCTAGAGTCACAATTAAGTAGCTCATAATTCGCTTGTTATAATACAGATTAAATTTCTTTTTTCACATTTGTTATTCAATAATGTTATATTTCGGAATGTCATTATTAAATATCTACATTTCAACAACAGTCAAGTACCCAATTGTTTTTAAGGCATTTGTGTTATAAATCGCATTTCATCAATTTACTTCGTAGTTTCGTACTGCTTATTCCAAAACTTGATTCATTAGACTTTACATTCAAACTTATTTGTAATACACCGAAGCTGTGCTCAGTCCTGGATGGGGCGAAACACGTGTAGAGTAGTCATCGGCGAAGGTGCAAGGTGTGTCGCTGCCTTGCTATTTGCAGATGTAGTTATTGTGCACTAATAATTTCGTGGTATGCATTTGCATCTTTTTGCAGGCGGGTGGGCGGGCGCGGTGCATCTAGCATGTTATGTTTTTTGCGATATTACGCTAACATATGCTTACATCTTTACATAATATATTTCTTGCATACATATATTTCTTTTTTCACAATTGGTAGGGATTTCTGCCAACTGACGCTTGATTCAATGAAATATGACGTCTCCTTTTGTTTCATCGAATATTTATTATTCAGTTATATTTCCCATAATTTTCTTGTTCGTTTTTTAATTTTCTTTGTTATAATGTACACCTGAGTGCTCTTTGTTTAATTCTGTTAGTAATATACTTCAAAGCACATACGCCCAACCGAATTCGTTCCCAGTATGGTCAAGACCTTACCTTCGCTAGTAGACCACACAAGGCATTTTGCAATGCCAAACTATTTCTCACATATGTCCTTAAGACTCCGCATTAAGGCCCAAAGTCGTTTAAAATAATACGTAGACTAATCTGAATCTATTTAGCAAGGTAACTGAAGCTGCTGAGAACTTTATTTAGAAGCGTCTAGTAAATGATGTAATTAGAAAGATTTCTCGTTTTCCTTACAGTAATGTCATTATTAGCAACGGAATCCAAGCCTCATTACGGTTGAGTGCCCGGTAAATTTGTAGCGGGTATCATTACTTTTTATTATGATATTTATAATGATACTGTATTTATTTACTTTGCAGTACAGTATCTATGGCTATAGCCACCGCCAGCGACTTTATAGTCACCCGTGAACTTTTTCTACTATCTCATTCATTTTTTTTTTATTTTCATCAGTACCAAAATTTAAAGGCAAGTATGTACTTCAGCTAAAATGTTAGAAATGTATTTGTTAGTAGAAGAAAAACAGATATTAATATTCAAGGAAAGTATTACTCGAATGAAGCTTTCATCTTTTCACAAAGTTACGCAAATTGACAAAACCCAATTGAAACATAATCTAATACAAAAGGAGGTACAGAAACAGCGCTTCCCAAAGTTCAAGTAGTATTTAGTGACAGAGCATCTCGACTGAAATAATCTCACTTGTGAAAATTCTTTTGCGACTCACAAAAGGAGATATTGGATTTAGATTCGAATTTATCGGAGCCGCTTCGGCGGTGTCAAAGCACCCCTCGAGCGATATCAAAAAATTATATCAGAACTTTATCGACAATGCAAAGCTTCGCGAGCGTTTCCAATAATCATGATATCGACTGTTATTAACTAATGCGATGCTTTTTTGTTTGCGAAATGATTTATTTTTATTTTAGGTTTTATTTAAGCATGTGTCAATACAATATTTAAAGATAAATATTACATAAAATATGCCTACAACGATGAGTTGAAATGCACTTGTCGCTTTGTAACGAGATTGTAACGAGAAAGTAACTGCATCCATTTTAAATTTAAAAAGATGCCCTGTTACTATCAAAATCAAGACGATGTTTGTTTTGATTGCTTGTGATCGCCCCATTAACTACGTCACAAATGGCAAAACAACAACAAGAAATACCTACTACGAAAAAATGGGTCTTTCGACAAACAATGAAATATGTTGGATTTCATTGTTTGTCGAAAGACCCAAGTTACAAGAAAGACATGACGTCATTATCAGTTCAGCGATATTACCGATACAAATAATACGCATCGACTTTTATTACTCGTATGTTCCGTAATGGTCTAAGATACGAATAGGGATCGATCTTCACTCATCTGTTTAATGGATGAAATGTGGTTTATATCAATTTCAGTACGCTAAAATATAATATATCGCGAGTGGTTTAGCAAAATTTTAAGTCAAGGCATATTTTAATATTTTTTTACGAAAATTACACCTACCTGGTTTTTTAATTTACTTTTCAATCGATAGTAATGAGGGCTACAGAATTAATTGTCTGACAAACAAATGAGCAAATGACTAATTTTTGTTTATTATTCTTTCAATCGCTGCCAACTATATGTTCTGACAAGAATAACGTAGCCAACACAACGTTTTTACATTCTGTAGATTCCATTCTATCAAATGATACAAAAAATATTCATTAAACAAATGGATGCAATTCGATATCGATTGCAATCGTCGATGAAACTTAGCCTTGACAGGAAAATTTCAGCCAACCCATTAGCAATATACTATTTTAGCCTACTTATTTTGATTTGAAATACTTTTTATCCATTAATCAGATGAGCCAAGGTTGATCTCTATTAGTATCTCAGTCTATAAATAACAACTATGTGGTATAACTAATTCTAATAATTATAAGCGTCTTTTGGTATTTTAGTAATTACCTACTTAGTTTTTTATCTAAACAAGGTGGTAATATCGTTGTCTGGTGGTGTTGCTTTCTTTGTTATTTGGTTTTCTCTTATTTTATTGTGTTCGATGCTGTTTTATTTTTATTTTTTTGTGTTATGTCTATTCAATTCACGCTATCTATAGATCCAGTCTCTTAAAGTCAGGAAACAGATAAATTCCAAATTAAATTATACAAAAATACGATCTTTAAAATAGCATACAGAGCGACATTACTTACCTACCTATAGTTTAAATGTATATTACTGTAGTAAGATAATAAATTATAATTTGCATCCAAATTAAAGTAATCGCATCCGATTCGAAAATGGAAACAAACTTACACGTCTTGTCATCAGAGGGTTGACATCATCGACATCCCGCATGCTTGCTGTTCGCGCATCACGCATGCATATTTCATTTTAGTCGACAACGTCGCCCCGTGGGAAATCAACCGTTTGAGGGATCTTGTGTAGGTGAGGCTGCGTTAATTATCCGTTATTTATTAGCTGTGATGTTAGCTTGATGCGAAAGGGAATTTGTCAGTATTAGCTTTTAAAATTTCCAATAATTTCGTAAAATTCTAATCGGTTGCTAGGAATTATTTCGTCTTTTTAATACAAATTATCTATGTTCAAAGACGCTTGAACTATGCTTGATTGCTATCTTTTGCTTTATTAAAAATATTGACTACTTAATATAAAATATTAAAAATAAGAAAGCCTCACTTTGCTTCTAACAGGTGCCGTATATTTACTGTAAAAATACACTATCATATCATTCTCTTTTCGATAAATCGTCATGTTTGGCAAACGTGTAAAAGATCTCAGTCGTCAAGTTATTTTGAAAGAGCCGCGAGTTTCCTTAGCCTTGTAATCACTTAGGTACTTAAGTGCTTAAACGAAAGGAGATATTTCTATTCCAGGAAGAGACGGCAAGTGGTTAAAAATAGCACTATTTTCAATAATAATTAAATCTAACGATATTACCGTAACCCTAAGCAGGTCGTGCCGTCCCATTACTCAAGAACTGGGCGATTATTAGCACGTCGATGACTATGGTAAAACCAGTTTTAATAGTACAGGGCAATTCTAAAGTATCTATACTTACCCTATCTATGCATCGATAAGGCTACTAGCTTAAAATAGCACTATTTTCAAAATAAATTAAATCTAACGATATTACCGTAAGCCTAAGCAGGTCTCAGGTACCATTACTCAACAAACGGGCGAGTATCAGCACATCGACGACTAGAGATTAATAAAACAGTGTACTTTGAAGTCCTATTAATGGCACATACTACTATCACATTCCGTCAGCTGACATGAAATGGGCTGTTACAGTTTTGCATTTTATTACTAGCCTTTAAATAAATTCACACCTGCGACAAAAATAACACAAAATGCATTTGCAGCTTAAAATAATTTACTATCATTACGTTGCCGTGATGTTGGAAGTCATACAAAGGATGGATCTCGAAATATACTTAAACTAAATCACAACTAACATCACCTATGTATGATACGGTAAAATTATAATAAAGACTAAATTTGCTGCAAAACGACTAACTTTAACTGTGGGCTCAAACGCATGGAAGCTTAACTTCATCGGCCGATTAAAAATCGGTCAGTTACAACATTGGCATTACCATAAGAATAAGTTACTTATTCCTATGGCATTTCGTTGAAAATTCTTATGGCATTACGTAGACATGCGCGCATGATAACTTACTATTTTCAATATAAAAACTGACCGATATTTTCATCGGCCGATCAAGTCAAGCTTCCATGCGCGCCTAGGCTTAAGCGCTGAAAGTGGACCTAAGTAACGTTGACAATCATTAAATCATAAGCACAGATTATCTGTGATCATAAGCTAAGTAACCCAATGATGGTAAGCACACTAAAAAACAAAGAACTACTTATTAAAAAGAAAAATAAATTTTGCCGTGAAATATTACTTTTTTTAACACATCTACAAAACCCTCACCTTAATAACTAGTATCAATGCTAAAGATTTTCTAACGCATTGAAAAAGTAAGTTAAGTTTTCTCAACATATCTTATTTGTTTTTTATATACATACATTAACAGTTACAGACCGTTTTATTATCTAACCGTATTCAAATTTTATCGGCACGCAACAATTTCCATAGTTTACGAAGCAAAATTTCAATCACCACCCCATTTTATTCGCGCTGCCCTAACCATATATTCCTTGTGCATTCCATTTTTTTTATTGCACAATCCTCATTTGTGTTGCAAATTAATTCCCGAACGCACTTACAGTTCGTAAAATGGCTGAACGCATCGAACAAAACCAGCTGACGTTTCTCTCATATATAGGAACACCATAAATTGTGGTGTCAATCGGATAAAGAAGTAAAACGCAGCATTTATACGGTGCGGCTTTCTTCCGCGGCCGCTGCGGGCGTGGTACCGCAACTCGCGATGAATGCGAATTTTTTATAAAAAGCATTTTCAATTTGAAAAGCATTTTTATTGACGACCTCCGTAGCCGAGTGGTGTACGTACCGGTTTTCAAGGTGCCGCTATCTCGAGAGGTCCCGGGTTCGATCCCCGGTCGGGTTAATATTGAAAACGAACTTTTCAATATTTCCTCGGGTCTGGGTGTATGTGGTAATCCGTCGTTGCTTCCAATTTCCATAATACTAGTGCTTAAGCTACTATATTTGGTATTAGATCAATGTATGTGATGGTGTCCAATATTTATAAAATTATTATTTATAAAAAATTGCACGAACGCGGTTTGCTCCCGCACGGGCACGGTTTGATGCGCGATTGATTTGCCGCGGTATCCCGCAACCTTTGCGGGTATCGTCCGCGTGCTTTACGATTTGTGTCCGGTCGATCGTGAATCGTGGCATTAAGGAAAATATAAGACATTGGTATCGATAGCTCATAGGTAATTATTTTTTTTAAGATGGGGTGATCTTTTTTGATTTTTATTTTGATTATTCTCATCTCATCCTCATTCCAATAATTTTTCTGAAAATTATAAGTTCTTTGTTGCTGATTAAACAGCAAAAGTGATTTGCAATAAAAAAAGTTCGTAAATAAAATAAGAACTTAAAATATTGCCTTTGAAACAAACGTCTCATATTTGCTGTAGTGCACTATTGAGCGGGGTACGCGGTCAGCCACAGCCCCGGTGCGGGCGGTCTCCTGGAGATTGAAATTAAACAAAATCTCGTAGAAGATACCGCATCGTGGAAAAGCTGCGTTAGACTGGGATTTATAAATTTCTATTTCAACAAACTATTTGTGAAACATAAATACAGATTAAGATAAAAGCGATTAAGGTAACTTGTTTTAGCATCGTAGATCTTGGGACAAAACTGTTTATATACTTTTTAATTAAATCGAACT
Source organism: Crambus lathoniellus (assembly GCA_949710035.1). Lineage (NCBI taxonomy): Eukaryota > Metazoa > Arthropoda > Insecta > Lepidoptera > Crambidae > Crambus > Crambus lathoniellus. Next base: position 21,322,434 of record OX453310.1, read on the forward strand.
TTATTCATAACTTAAACTTTGATCGGTATAAAAAATTTTCTTTTCAAAGTTATAATTACAATTAGGTATATTTATTCAATCCAAGGAATTAAAATTAAATTTGCTAAGACTCGATTTATTTTTAAACTCACAATGAATAGATTTTAGTACGAAACCTAAAGCATGCAAGCAATCCATACCAATATAATAAATGTGAGAGTGTGTTTGTTTGCATGTCCGTCTTTCACGTTGAAACAACAGATCACTGTGATTTTAGGTATTGGGATAGTTTGGGAGCTGGAGCTGGAATAATATCAGCGAATTCCTGTGGGATAACGTCGTGTAGTTCACGCGGGCGAAGCCGCGCGCGGAAGGCTAGTGTTATAATATATTTACCTTATAATGACTGTTTAACATAATATGACGTCTTTATTACATGTTGAAATATAGCAGTGCTTTGTAGATGACAACATTAAGTTTTACTACAGTACTTACTGATATTTTACTTTTATGACTTAGAGCAGCGCATCACAAATGGCACAACTGTAACAATTATTTTAGAAAGTTATTAAAGTTAAAATAAAGATTTAAAACACGGTGTAATAATTAAATTTTATTAAAAGCATCCAAATGATTCTTAAAAATTCTTTGATCTAACTAAAAATCAAGTTGAGTGATATCACATTGTATATATGTAAAGTTCTTTTAAAATAAACTTCCTAAATGCAAAATGATTATAATATCTCATAGTCACTTCACTTTACTGTTTTTTTTCAGTTAAGTTACATGAAAAAAATGTCTTCTAAAGACACTTTATTAGATTAATGACTTAAAAATAATGTAACATTATGGTTTATGTATAATTTATAATTATATATTAATAAGATATAAAAATAAATAAATAAATGCCGGATGCGGGCAACGCAGGCAGGACCGATCGTTGAAGAGATCCTTGGAGGAGGCCTATGCCCAGCAATGGGCGTCGTTCGGCTGTCATGATGATGATGATGATTGAGATATAAAAACTAGTTTATCTTTTAAGATCTATAATTCATCTATAAAGTATTATTTAAAAAAAATCCGGAAATTACTATAGATATTATGCTTACCCTATTAATGAAGGATTAATGCATAATGTGGCGGTTAACCAAATTTGCGTTGTTTTAAATATGTTAATGATTTAGTTAAATTTCTCCGAATCCGGTATATGTTCCTGCACCGCAATTACATTTTTTCCAATACTTAGATGGTGGTGACTAAGTTGAAAATATGTTTTTATTATTTTTTGTAATGTGATTGAGTGGGATGATGTTGCAATGATCATTAAAAAGTTCTTTGATCTAACTAAAAACCATATCACTCAATCTGATTTTTTCTAGGTTGGTATAATTATTATTAACCATTTGAAATGATTTAACATTGGTTTTTTTTGTTCTTTCCAGGAATAATATCAATATACGCTACGTTCCTCAAACAAAAGAAATTTTTTAGCTATTGTATTTAGGATAAGTAAAACCATCGCCGTACACGAGCCACATGTAACAGGGACCGTACTCTGAAACGCTAATCCGACACTTCGGTTAGCCCCGCCCCTTTCACTCAATTCTGTCCCAACTAGTGAGTGAGAGGGACGGGTGTACCGAAGTTTCGGGTTTTGCGTTTCAGAGTAGGCCCTCAGGCATGAAGCCTGATAGAAGAAGAAACAAGTGACGACTAGCGGCGTCAACCGTGTGCGGCGAGTTTATTTATATGTATGAAAACTACATCAAAAATTTTTTTTTCGCCTGTTTTTCTTGTCATTTAAAAGATCCATAACAGGTGGTAGGTAAAAAATGTTGGACTATTCATAAGCATTAGTTTTATTTAATCTATCTATATGAATAAAACATTTTGTCTTTGACTTTGACAGGAAATCAGTCGGTGGCGGCGTTTTATGGTTGTGACTAAGTGTTACCGCACACGGGCCACTGAAAAACGACGCCGGCGCCGCCGCGACCTTTTTTGATATGGTTTTCATACACTACGCGCGGGCTACACCATCTACGAGTGAGGCGGGTGAGCGAGCTGAGCGAGCCTCGTTTCACTTATTTTCATACTTCGGTTCACATTGCAATCGAGCGTGTTCGCCACTTCCGCCAACACACCTCGCTTTAGGCTGCCTGTCCATAGAAGCGGAGCGAGCTTGCGAAGCCGAGAAACGGAAAAATTTTAACCAATAAGATTGCATAAAACCTCCGCTGCGCTCCAGTGGACAGGGACTTGCGAACTAGTTTTAAAGCTGCATGTCAATTCAATGTAAAAATCATACATTTTCGGAAGCGGAGCGAGGTAGCGGTGCGAGGCGGGGCGGAGCGAGGCGGTGGAGCGAGTCGCGTAAATTCGGCCTAACTCGTCTCCGCTCGCTCGCTCTGTGCCGCGGCCTCGCTCGCTCCACTCTGCTGCCTCGCTTCGCTGCTTCGCTCCGCTGCCTCGCTCCGCTGCCTCGCTCCGCTGTCTCGCTCCGCGTCAATGGACAGATACAGTACGGAACTCCTCTCTGCAACGTTCTTTCTCGCTCCGCTCCGCAAGCTCGCTTCGCTACCCGGCTTCTTAGCTCACTCGCCAGCTGCCGCTGCTGTGGCCCGCGCTTTAACAAGATTAGATCAACAAGCAATGTGACACATTTCCTCATTTGCCAATTTAAGGTATTGGCCATTAACTCAACCCCATATGTCCGAGATTTACAATGCTTTCCTGATCTACATTAATATTTTACCAAACAAAAGTCTGCTTACGTTTGGCTACTGTTTGCATAATACATCAACCGGCCGATCATTCATTTCCTGCTCGGATTTAATACACAGATAATACGGGATCAGTGATTCGTCGCATTTGCTGACCGATTGCTGTTAACTGAACTGTAATAAACACATACTTATACGCTAGAGTGACAATCGTTCACTTATCTAGGACATGAATTAGGAATACAGGCTGTTCAGGGGCTTTACTGCGAGCTGTGAAACATTTTAATAGTAAGTTTGATTGCAGGGTGCCTATCATCAACTCTTATTGCGGATTTCTTTAGGACCTAAACCTGATCTGCTTCGCTTATTCGTACCACGACAGCTTAATTGCGATCGAGATTCTATTGCGCCAATGACAAGCGATTCAGCGACATTTCACAGCCGCTTAGCTGCCATGAACTCTTATTAGACTTATAACTCGGTCGAGCTAAAATGACATCCCTCTCACTGCAATGCCCGCATGGCAGAATCGAGTGAAAGAGACGGGTAGAAGAAATAAGGACACAAATCGTTCGTTCATTCACATTCAGCCAACAATAGATTTTGAAATATTTTCAATAATAAAAATTGCAGATGTTTCAAAAATAAAGATAAAGTTTGGTACCTACTCAATCATTCCAACCTGTATAAAATAAAGCATAAAGATAAATTACATTATAATATTGTCACTTTTAATCCTGATATTCTGACTGGAGTGAGAATAAATGCAGATAAATCCACACGGCGGCGTAGCTATTAGCTGTATAAGGATGTAGAAACAATGTTTATTCGACTAATTACGACAGCCTAATTAATAGCAGGAGTCCTACACGCCAAATCGACGGTGCTTGACCTTTGTCAGGCCTGATTTAGCTTACGATTGTATGGCCTAATGTCACGTGTGTAATAACAACGCAGAGACAAACAAAACGGTTAATGGGTTAGTTAGAAGTACATTGCTCGGTGCTTACGAGAGCTTAAAGTAATCAAACAATATGGGAGCCCTGGGTGCCTACCATCAACTTTAAGACAGCGATCTAAAAATAGCGCGATGCAGAATAGGTTCCTAAAATGAATTGCTTTCTTTCCTACTATAACCTTCTAAAAACTGGATCGCAAATGAACTGCTAAATGTGAATGACCGAACGATTTATGTCCTCATTTCTTCTACCCGTCTCTTTCACTCGATCCTGTCATGCCCAGAGAGTGAGCGGGACGGGTATAACCAGCAGGTGTCATGTTAGCTTGGTCGAGTTATAAGTCAAATAAGAGTTCGTGACAGCTTAGCGGCTGTGAAATGTCATTGAATGATCACTGAATCGCTGTCATTCATATTAAGCTGTCGTGGTACGAATAAGCGAAGCAGATCAGTTTAAGTCCTACACAAAACCGCAATAAGAGTTGATGGTAGGCACCCTGGACTTGCTGGGCGACTAAAATACTGGTTGCAGTCTGCTCATCATCAGTTGAATTCGCATTTCCAAAAAAAGTTATGTTAAAAAATGGAGCTTTACACTCTGTATAGTCTCATTTCACTTAATGTACCTACCTACTATTTGAAGTTTTGTAGTATCATCGTCATATTATATCCTTCTCTTTGACTAGAACACGTGTAGTACTCTTGACCTCTATCTATCGCTTTTGTTATTATTAGGTGTATATATTCTGCTACTTAGAAGTAAGCGAAGCGAAGAGTTATTAATCTATGTTCTGCTATATGTATAAATGGTAATTACGTTTTTTGGTTCCAATCAGTTTACCTATAGTACTAATATTGTAAAGAAGAATGATTTGATGTTTTGTTTGTTTCATCATCATCATCAGCCTTTTAATGTCCCTACTGCGGGGACACTGGCCTTCTTAATGGATGGATAAGGAGAATGGGCCATGTGACTCACCATGCGGGCTCAGAGCGGATTGGTGGGGTATTAACTACTGCAAATGCAGCTGGGGCCAACGACTTTAACGTTCCTTCCGAAGCACGGAGGAGCTCGAGATGAAAAGTGCCAAACCACTGCGCCATGGGGTCTTCTATCCGATTTTTTAAATACGTTCACCATTAGTGTCGACCCACACGAACCAAAAACACACCACATCGCAGCGACAAATTGTGGTTACGTCTGAATCGTGTCGATGCAGCTTCTTGCAGTTGCGTTGTGGTTGCTTTGTGGTTGTGCGACAAAATGTCGTTGTCTCGCTAGTAGTTTTCATGTGGTTACGTAGTGTGCGATGTGGCCGGACGCTAGTCGCAGCGTCTCTTCGCTGGTGGTTGCGTTGTGGCTGGTATCACCCACGCGGTCGATATGGACTGCAAAATGTGGTACGTCTGAATTGTACTATTCATTTCCAATACAAAATGCGCTCCGCCCACGTGTTGTGGTTGTGTTTGTGGTTCGTATGGGTTGAGCCTTAGAAAGCTACATTGAGTGACATAGGCTATATTATGTTATCCCGATATTCCTATGAGAACGGGTACCACACGGGTAAAACCGTGGGGAGTCACTAGTATCGTGATAAAACTTGAATGTGTATTAGAAAATACGCAAAAACTCAGCTGAGAATCACGAAAAAAAAATCAGGTATGCTAGTACAGGAACAATTTCAGCAAATATTAAATTTCACATTATCAATAACAAACTCCTTATTAAAACCTATATTTATAAGCTAACTAGCGGCCGCCCGTGGTTTCACCGGTGTGATTCCTGTTCCCGTCGGAATATCGGGATAAAGAGTAGGTATTCTATGTTTTAATCCAGACTATCTACTATCTGTGTGCCAAAATTTCAACCAAATTCGTTTAGTAGTTTTTGCGTGAAAGAGTAACAAACATCCATACATCCATACTCACAAAACTTATAATACTAGCCTTCCGCCCGCGGCTTCGCCCGCGTGTACTACACGACGTTATCCCGCGGGAAGGTGATATTTTTCAGAAATAAAAAGTAGCCTATGTCCTTTCTCAGGCTCTAGACTATGTCTGTACCAAAATTCATTCAAATCGGTTCAGTAGTTTAGGTGTGATTGAGTAACAAACATCCATACATCCATACTCACAAAACTTATAATACTAGCCTTCCGCCCGCGGCTTCGCCCGCGTGTACTACACGACGTTATCCCGCGGGAAGGTGATATTTTTCAAAAATAAAAAATTGCCTATGTCCTTTCTCAGGCTCTAGACTATGTCTGTACCAAAATTCATTCAAATCGGTTCAGTAGTTTAGGTGTGATTGAGTAACACACAGACAGAGACGCATTTATAATATAAGTAAGGATTAAGTACGTTCTCGTAGTAGGATTTCTCTCTGTCCGACCACCACTTCCCTTACTAGCGCAGCCGTACGTAATGTCATAATGATATCTCGTATTGATTTTCCAATTAAACTCACACAATTCGGGCCTCCCCCGACAGTTGGCGTCAATAATAATTCTGTAACAGTATATTGTTGAATAAAATGATTAACCTACCCGGTTGACCGGAGTTTTGTTACTACCCGATGTACAGGGCGTGTTGAAATAAAATTGAAAGCCCGCGAAAAGCTTTTAAAAATATTGTACATATATTTTATCAAGTTGTATTTAATTTGTAGTTATAGTAACTGGTAGTTTAATATTTATATATGCCACTACCAGTAGCAATAAAATAAAATAAAAAATGGGAAAAGTATTTTCTTTGTTTTGTTGTAATTAAATGTTCTATATCGTATTCATTGCTTGGAGATACAATAACAAATAGTAAAGTGTAATCATCATCATCACATCTACGTGTAAAAATTAAGAAAAATTAACAAAATTACAAACTAGTAAAAACTAATGTTTTAAAATTAACAATGACATTTATACGGAAATTGTAGTAATCTTGACCTTAGACAACAAAATCAACTAATAGTGGACATCACATAATTAGGAAATGAAAGCAAAAGCTACCATTTCTAAAGCATCTTGACATTACGCGAAACAAAAAACGGCATATCTGCTGACATTTCATCGGCATTTAATTAGTCGATTGGGAAACAAAGAGCAGCCTGTATTGTTTGCGAAATGTCAACATGGAAGTTGAAACGCGAATGTTACGTGGATATGACACAAATTTAATGCGCCCCCTCGTACGAATGAATCGAATGAAATAAAGAGCATATGTATATCGGGTCGGGTTACCCAGTACTTATTCTAAAGTCTCGATGGTGGTGCAAGTTAGAAAAGACAAGCGATAATTTTATTACTTCTATTCATTTTTAAATCAATGTTCAAAATAAATGGCAATATTCTAGGTGTGGTGCAAGTGTTATCCTTCCGATTATTATGATGTGGGTTTCATTGGCACTGGCCACAACAATTTTAATACATTACTGTTGAGCGAGTCTAGGTCTATATAAACAAATTTTTAATAGTATAAAATACTTTGTTTTGGACAATCGATTGTCAAGAACTCTTTTGGAGCTAGATAGTGAAATTCAAAACAAATTTCCTATGCCTCAAAATTAACCTTTTGAACACCGGTCAATTCGCTCCCCATCTTCTATTTAAAAAAACGCATCGAGAAAAAAACTTAATCTAATTAATCTTGGAACTTACTGATCTGATTGAAGTCGGTGTCAAGCCTAAAGTAACAAGAACAACATATTTAGTGAAACAATAATACACGCTCATGCGCGGAATGGTGTGAAATACATAACAATAGGTAGGAAATGGCTTGGCACCGACTTCAATCAGATAAGTAAGTTCCAAGATTAATTAAATAAAGTCCCACCCTTTCGTCCTTTGAATGGAAAGATTCAATTTTTTTTTATTTTTACGTTTTTTTGGGAAGTGAGTTTTTGTCGGCAAATTTTGTTTGAAGGCGGTTTAATTTTTTTTTGCTAATAATTCAGGGGTGGTGTAAGTAGGTACCTATATAAAAAATAAAAAAAACCTGGTAGCTACTATGTATCTGACAGTGTTTCTTTTATTTTACCGGTAGAAGATTGATCCTGCAAAACAGACCGAAACAGTTGGAAAGAACAGAAAAGTACTATGTCTCTTAGCTGAACGTTTTCTTTGTAGCCTAGGCTTCGAGAACATAGGCCGTAAATCCACATTGTCAGATATTGGTAGTGTCTCACTGATTGTCAATAGCCCCAAAATGTTTCGATTTTCATTGTCTATTTTTAAATTATTTTTGTACTTATTTATTATTTTTAATTATTTAGTGAGATGCCTGCCTGCCGCCTAAAGTTGCAGGCCTATGCCCAGCAGTGGGCGTTGTTTGCCCATGATAATGATGTTTTTTAATGATTTATTAATTAAAATATTTTTCAATCCACCTTCCAAAATTTCGAACGCGCGCAGACTTATCTGGCACGCACTCTAAACGTTTTTCCCTGTCACTTAGACCATACATCCATATTGTCAGATATTGGTAGTGTCTCCCTGATTGTCATAGCTCCAAAATCAGTATGACAGTTCATTGTGAGATAATTACTGTGTATTGTTCGTTTAATGTCGTCCCCATATTGTTCATTTAGGGTCGGTTCATACAAAAGGGAGTAATGAGACCACTTGTATTCAACCTGCTTTTTATTTTTGAATAATAAGTAACTGAATTATGTTAGTGCGAAGGTTTTGTTGTTTTTATCACAAAAACTTATTTTTAAGAAATATTTTTATTTTCATCAATTTTAGGAGATTTTATATCCTTGTCACTAAAATACAGTGTAACTTAATTATGCATTGCGCGAATACAATCTTTTTTATATTAAGGCTATTAACACCATATTAATTCATATTGATAGGTATGAAATGTTAGTTGACATTAATAACCCAAAAAAATCAAGAGAGAAAACGCATTCTTATTTGTTTAGTAGCAAGTCAAGTGACACTCCTTTTAAATACTTAAGGCTATTGCGGCGATCAAACTCAAAATTTACAATGTTTTTAAATTAAATTTCCTGACAAAGTATCATTGCTAGGCCTTCCAAAATATTATATAAGATAGATCTTTTCTTTATGAAGGGAAGTTACTAAAATTTAATTGAATCAAATAAGTACAATGTACTAAAAAAAATATTTTCAAGACCCCTTTTTTCCGTCTTAAACTCAATTATCTCAATAACTAGTTGAGTAATCAAGCTAATTTTTTTTGTGTAAGTAGTTCTTAGTCATATCTAGGGAAGTTACTAAAATTTTTTTTTGTTATATTTATAGTCAATAACTAGTATCCCAAAATGCATCGTGCACCGTTTCGCAGCATAATTATTCAGTCTCCGCCTGGCATTGGCGGCGTTTGGACGTGGAGACTGTATCGCTCCGATTGCGCCAAAATTGAAAAAAAAAACTCACACTAGGATCCTAATTTTTTTTTCAATGATGCTTATTTTGCTAGGAAATATTGAAATAGCGCTTCAGGATTGGGTATAGATGAGTGCTTTGCCATTTATTGCATAACCATAGACCTATGTAACCTAGGACAAGTTATTTTACTCATTATGTCATGATTTTAGAAGGTTTTTCTTATTTTTTAATAGCAACACTGGTAATGCCGTCTCTTGCCGCCATTTTGTTAAATTTAATAGGCTAATCTGTGGTAAAATTGGTGGGGGTAGCTAGACTTGAGCCCGATTAACGAGAAAAGAGAGGTCATTTCTTCAAACTAGCCTCGAGGGGATAAGTTCACTAAGACGTCGACTGTATCTATATTGTTATACCTGTACTATGCCTGTACCTGTAAGTTGGATCAATAATTATATGAGTGTTATCTGGAGTCTGCGTTTTCTTCATATTTCAGAAGCGGTAAAGTACCCACGCAAGTTTATTTCTAAACCTGATAATAAGAATAATTTGCTTATTCTGTGCTATAGTAATGCCAAACGAGTTATTTTATTCTCTTCACGCAGAGAAAGGATAAATATTCCAGATTCCATGTTAATGCGTATTTTTTTTATCTAAATGACATTGTGACACCTTTGCGGTGGATTGTGTTTTGTACATGGTCGGGGCTACTCTCCGACGGAACGGACATAAACTAAATCGCATTTGTGTTTTAATTGATTGTGTTCGTATACGGTCGGGGCTACCCTCCGACTATACTAACATAATTTAAAAAGTCTATATGCGTAGCTTAGTACTAAGATTTTACTAATTCGTGTTCGGGGCTACTCTCCGATCGTGTTAGTTAAATCTAAAGCGTTAAAATTGGAATATTTGTGTGGCGGATTGTGTTCCGTACATGGTCGGGGCTACTCTCCGACGGAACGGACATAAACTAGATCACACTTTTATTTGAATTGATTAATTGTGTTCGTGTACGGTCGGGGCTACCCTCCGATTATACTTACATAATTTTAAACGCGGGTATGTAGTAGATATTTTCGTATGGCACGATCATAGCGTACCATGAATCTGGCATAATATCTTGATTGTTGTTGTTTAATTTACATGATGTATTAAATGCGGATTGTACAGTATTAATGGAGATGATTGGCATTATTATATTATTAGAGTACTTGCTGTTTATGTTGTTTATAATCGTACACTGGAGCTAGGACTGGCAGTTTTGGCTGTGTACCTACATGTAATGTTTTAAGTAATTAGTGCTAGCACTAATTGGAGCTAGTTTTGATAGCCTTTACTGTTGCACAGAGTAAAATCACTTATGGCTACTAAATCTTGCATACAATCCATGTTTTAACGTGGTATCTAATACCAACAGTGAATAAAAGAAAACTATAAGTTATGAAGCTAGTAAGAAGTAGTAAAGAGTAAGAATAATTTATGATTGGTTGCTTACATTTCATTTATCTTAATATTATTAAAATTAATCATTACCAATTTTCCTTTGTTTTTAATGTATTGAGCGAACGTGTTGTTCTCTGGGTTGAGTGAGTCATGTATGCTTACTGGTTACCTACGTTACCTGGTAATATTGGTTTAATAGGTACGTATTACTTACTTACAATTGAATTCTGGCTTTCTATTTATTGATATATTAATTAATAGGTACAAATTTTGTGGATTCAATTAATATGAACACCGTGAATAGCAATATAAATTACTTGAACTATGAATATGAGTTTAAATACGAATATTTTAATATGGTATCTTTAAATATTTAAATATAAAGTCTTTATGTGAATTTGGATATCTCTAATGTGAATATTTTTAATTTTTAATGATGAGCGAACAAATATAAGGTGTTCACTGGGTTGAGTGAGCAAGCTATGCATGCTCACTGGTTACAAGAGATACATTGAATTTGTTTGTTGAAATGCATTAAATTGAATTTGATATTAGGGGGCGATGTATGTATGTTGCATACACTCGTCGGATATTAGAGGGCGATGTATGTATGTTGCATACACTCGTCGGATATTAGGGGACGATGTATGTTTGTGGCATGCACTCGTCGGAATTAAGGGGCGGTATATGTTTGTGGCATACACTCGCCGGATTTTAGAGTACGAACGATGTATGTTGGTGGCATACATTCGTCTGAATATGTTTAAATGTTGATTTTAGAGTACGAACGATGTATGTTGGTGGCATACATTCGTCTGAATATGTTTAAATGTTAAGTGAGTACGTTTCTCACAGGCTGGTTAAATGAGTACCTACTTATATTTCATACTGGTTTACTACCCGTATGGCCACTTTTAAGATTATTTGATTTAAATGAAACTACAACAGAACAAAGATAATTTAAAACGTTTTATTCTTGTTTTTACAATACTCATTTTACATTTTTGCACTAGATAAGTAGCTCTAAATAAAAGAAATGGTTTTTGTAAATAATAAAGGATGTAGGTAGCTACTGTAGCTAGTGAACAGTATAAATCATGAATTTTCCTGAAGGGCATATTGTGTTGATAACCTAATGATTTTATTATAGAATGACACGGAACGATCTATTGCCGATGAATAATGTATACATTCCAAGGTAAATAGCATCTGAGGACGAATACGGCCCGCGCCACTTGGTGCGCCGCTTGGTAGGCCTCCAGGGTGACGTGGCCGACCCAGGGGAGTCTTGAGCGAAGGAGGAATACCCTTTCTTCGTAGCTGAATCTGGTCAAAGAGGATTTGAGATGATGCAGAGCATTTTGTTTATGGGAAAGTATTGAAGTTGTTTTGATTAAAATGTTTCATGTTTATTTATTTGCATATCGAATAAAGCTATTTAAGATTTAATTTTCATCTCGCATAATCGACTAAATTGATTGTAACACCCCCTTAAATAAAGTTTGTAAAGGTCTACCTAAAACAAAATAAAACTATAAAAACTTATCTTTTCATAGAATCATTTAGATGTTATCAAAATACCCTTAGGGAAGAATGAAAAGCCTTTTAAATCTACAGTTGCCTACGTGCTTGACATTGAGTATCTAGTAGGTACCACAGCTGTAGCAGTAGATACCTTTAAAGTATTATTGTCAATATGCGCTCTAATTATCGCAACATAGTACCTACTTACTTATAAGGATATTTATATACTAAATTATGTTTGCATCATTTCTTTTTCCTTGCATAATAAGTATCCACATGCTCCACAATTTGAGTAGGGGTTATTGTCTTACCTAGTTAAGATTTTTATAATTACCTTAGTTTCCATTTATACGAAATCCATACCATATCTTGATTCTCATGAGTGGTCAATATCCATGAGCTAGGTTTGTTTTTCTTTGCCTAGGTCTATGCCCAGGTGACCTTTACGCAGAACTGGATGTATTTCTGATCTTGATAAGATTGGACATGATGACGATTCACTTTTGAATAAGAGCACACTATTAAAGTCGCGAATTTAGTATTCCAATATTGCGATTGGGTAATATTTTTATAAACTGTGATCTGTGTCACTTAGATTGTTATAGACCTTTTAACTATGGAAACAATATTAGTTTCTGGTATAAGCTTAACAACCTCCATAGCAGTGTTGTAGATACGGTGTACGTACGCATAGGTTTTCGGGGTGCCGCTGTCTCTGAGGTACCTACCGGGTTCGATTCCCTGTCGGGTGAATGTTTAAAGCGGGCTTTTCAACATTCTGCCCGATTGTATGTGGTAATCCCCGTCGTTGTTCCCAAATGCCATTACACAAGTGCTTGAGTTACTTAGTTCGGGATGGAAGCAATGTAGGTATGCAAAGATATCCAAAATTTACTATTTCCTATTACTTATTTTATTTTTTGTAGCTTTGTTCAAGTGGACATTTCGTCTATTATTTTTATTATATGTAGCTTAATTTAAAAGAATTCACTATGCTTGACTTTTTAAATTTGAGTTTAGTGGCAAACTTAAATCTCAAATTTAATTTAAATTCAAACTAAATTGTGGATGAGTGCTAGAGAAAGTTTATCAGGAACATACTTTTCTGAGTCTTCTACATAATTAGACAATAAAGCCATAAGACTGATTAGAAATCATCATTCTTTACATTTTTCCGGGAACGTCGAAGATTCTTTATCTAAGTACCTAGTTTGATAGATACATAGATTAATTCTTTATTTGTACACAATATTACGAACGGAACAATCACACACGAAATAATAATAATAATACAAAGATAACAAATTGTAAACCAAATGGTGGATTTATCGTCTTACTGCGGTTTCTTCCGGGCAACTCAGTTTTGGTTTAGACAGATGGAAAATTTTACAGCCAAAATCACTAGAAGCTATTTTGCTATTTGTGCGTACTGCGTAGTGTTCTAGATCTCTCTTAATGATTTAGATGCAAGTCAAAAGCAGAGATACTTAGTTGCTTAGACAGCACTGCAAGAAGCATTCACTGATATCTATTCTAGTTGTTTTCATTAACATAGTGATGAAATGATGTTTCTAATGCAAAAACATGTAAACAGTCCATAGTGCATTTAAGTAGATCGTGTTTATTACACTGTCAAGTTGTAACTGATGTTTTCCTAATTAAGCAAAATAAAGTAAAACGATTATTGCTCAATCACACCTCTCAATTTATTAAAATGTTCTATACAGCTTCATGCAAACATTTTAATTCATGTTTTAAACTTGTTCTAACAAATAAAGCCACAAGTAACCACTGCTGTAGCATACCAAGTTAGTTTTGCCGTGTTTTTGTTGTTATTGGCGGTATGATTTAAAATTAGTTTTTGAGAATTTTAATACTACCGTCCTAGTGTACGTATTGACAAAATATGATTTCAAATTATGTGAATCTAATTTATTGTTATTTTAATGAGCATTAATATCTTTATTAAACCAAAAATCAAGTAGATCTGTCAAATTTACCGTCTCATTTGGTAGGCTCGTGATACTAAAATTCTTAGCAGTTTACCATTCTCACGGACCTTTGAAGTTCCTTCACATATTCTGTAGTAATCATTTCCATATTTTTTTAGATCTGGTCAGTTGAACATTTGTTTCTACTATGGTTGAAGGTACTAAGTAACTTACCTACTAATGTTTATAAAAGAATATGAGAATTCATATACTTACATTTATTTCTATTGATTCATTATCAGATACATCTATTTCTTTTGAATGATTAATAAAATTGATTTGGTTACTATGTGTGTTGTGAGTTTACTGCTTTCAGATGCCAATTGTAGCATCCAGTAGGTACTTATCATGAGCTAGCATCGAGTTAATATAATAATGAGGATCCCGCTACCCTTGAACGTACGAACCAACACAGCATACAAACTGGAGGCAGCAGAGTGTACGTGCTGTGGTAATGAGAGGAGATAATATGATACTGAAGGTGCAGATCACAGAGTAATCGTTGTTGTGATGATGATCGTGGGCTGTGGTTGTAAGTCGGATATTGAGACTAGTGGATCGCTGATACTGAAGTTGACTTATATTGAAGTATATATTATCATGTCATGTATCTTATCTCATTTTACTAATATTATGATTGCAAAAGCTTGTATGTTTGTTCCCCAATCACGGCTATCGGCTGGACGGATCTTTGAAATCTTTTGTCTGTGGAATAGCATATCGGCTTCTTTTGACCCCGGGAGGATATTTGATTCCCACGGGAAATCATCGTGTAGTTAATTCATTTGGGCGAAAAGCTGTTCATGATTTTACTTGTCCTATTTCTATCCATGGTAATATACTTCTTCATATCCCAATTATAATTATTAAATCTATTTACACTAATATTATTTATAGTAATATGAATATTTGTTGATAAGAATGCGGGTCATGCTCGTATGAGGATACCTTGTAGACATTTTTAAGTTTTGATATTAAATTGCGAACTTGTTTAAAATCATTAACTTATTCATTAGAAATGATAATAATATGATCTTTTGATTTTCATGTACGGAGTGGAACCATGTATTGTACTATTCTAACAGAGGCAGAGAATAGATGCATTTAAGATTTGGTGCTGGAGAAGAATGCTCTGGAAACCTTGGGCAACTGGTTGACAAGTTGAAAAAGTTTGTTGCTGTGACGGTTCAAATTGTACCTGCGGCATCTTCATTATTAGTGTAACTTCCTTGTAAGAATATTTAAATTAATCGGTAATAATGCCTATTACGAACATGCCTTTAAATAATTCCTTTAGTTGTCCTAATTCATATCTTGATTTAATACAAATTGTGCACTATGGTAAATACGTATCTATAACTTGGTTTGTTACTCATATCTGGGTAAAAATTGGTAACTGTGCAGAGGCCTACAGTTGTTTTTGTAAGGACTAAACTAGGTCAAACTTAGCGATAGTTAAATTCATCTAATATTAGGTCTTTAATCCTTTCATGACTCGTAGTTGCATTTTCCACTATTTGAGTGAAGTGATAAGGGTGTCTAGTTATCAGGTTAAAGTTAAATTCTGTACCTACCTATTCCTAATGTAACATGCTTAGGGATTTTGCTTCTGACACCATCTAATATTCTTGAATGTAGCTCCTGACAATGCATTGATGTAAACTAGTACCAAGCTAATCCATTTTTCTTTTATGACCCATAACTAATGCTTATAGATTATAACCAGACTTTACTTTAATCATTCCATATACTTACTTACACATGATTATATAACAAGTATAGTTTCAAAATAAGTTTTCTAAGTAATATTAGTCGCTTGTTAACGAATGTCATGATTATGTTAATTTATACATTGATTCAAATAGTTTCAGATTAGTTTGTTATTGATAATTTATTTTATTTGATTATGTATTACTTAACGATTTACTAAAACAATATTTTTACGATAATATCTATATTCTAAACAAGTCGTCGGCTTCCTTAAAAGTTTATTGTTGAACATTGTGTAATATAATGTATTTGTTTCAATTATGTTTTAAGTTTTAACTTAAGGTTTTTATCACTATAAGATTAACCTAAATAGGTACATAGTTGTAAGACTTTACTATTGAGAATAGTTGTGTATCAGTATATTAGCTGTATACTTACCTAATTAATTGATTCTAAATAATTTTTATATGTGCGTCGGGAGACAGCACGTTATCAGATGGCCGAATGTCATGATTTTAGAAGGTTTTTCTTATTTTTTAATAGCAACACTGGTAATGCCGTCTCTTGCCGCCATTTTGTTAAATTTAATAGGCTAATCTGTGGTAAAATTGGTGGGGGTAGCTAGACTTGAGCCCGATTAACGAGAAAAGAGAGGTCATTTCTTCAAACTAGCCTCGAGGGGATAAGTTCACTAAGACGTCGACTGTATCTATATTGTTATACCTGTACTATGCCTGTACCTGTAAGTTGGATCAATAATTATATGAGTGTTATCTGGAGTCTGCGTTTTCTTCATAATTACCTAAAGCAAACATCAATAGTTTGAAATAAAAGTGACGGATAATATTGCCTAAGATACTTAAGAGCCCATAAAAGTTGTACCTATTTGAGTACCAATATTTTGTTGTGTTGTAGGTACATAATTAGTCTAAGTTTCTAACTTCTACTACTGTATATTAAATTTATGTTCGTTTTAGGTTCCTCAAAATTGAAAATGTGAGAAAGTTAAGATAGGTAGGTGTAAAAAATTGCATCAAGAAATAAGAAATTCGCTTGTTAAAAAAGTTTTTTACAGAGACATAATGTAAAAGCAATTCTTGAAATAAAACCGACGTAAGAATTGTATATACCTAGTTGATCTAATATCACCATTACACCAATTTTATGAGACTGTGAGAAGTCCAGCTTCTTTCCTTTGAGTGAGGAACATAAACCGCACCATTTTGTGTAAATTTCAGGTTCAAAACATTTTTATTACTGATTCTCTTATCCATTATTAGTACAAAATAGAGCATGCATACAATTTCTTGCAAGAAATGCTCTCGCGGTTTTGAAATTCGAAATCCCCACAACAATATCTAAAACCGATGGTTGAGGCGCCAGTAGCAATAAAAAAGAATGAAAAGTCTGTCAGCTGTATTGACAGTTTTAACTCTCAAATTTAACCACCGCGTCAGATAAGTTTGCGGAGTTCTGTAAGGAGACTTGCATAGTCGGAGTAAAACTTTTGATACTCTAATGAAATATTGCATAGGTACAAGTACTTCCGAAGGAGGAATATTTATTTCATTATTTAAATTTCATTGCACAAAGTATAAACAAATGGCGGGCTAACTTTAAACTGACTAACATATTATATCAAAGATAATAAACTCATAAAAATAAATAATCTCGATGAAGTTTTATATACACTCTCTGCCACAAATGTCATTTATTAAAAGTAGGTGGCTAAAACGTCAGTGATTAGATTACATACCCTTTGGAAGCGGCCATGGAAGAAATGACAGTTTTGTTTAAGTAGTACGAAACCAAACCGTTTCAGCTGCTCGACCCTGATGTTGTCAAAGCCAGCGACTTTACCTTCTTTGAGCTTATCAAGGGCAAACTTGAGCTCTGTTTCTGTAAAAGCCTCGTCCAAGTGGTTAACCTCTTTACCAGGGTCTCGTGTAAATTTCTTCTAGAGACTTTTCGTGGAAGCTTTCCCATTTTGGAGTAAGTGGTGAGCGATCTGGTTTGTGGTCACATTGGAATGACGATCAGCGATTTTAGGATCATTATTTAGTTTCCTTATAAAACACCATGCCTTCTTGCTTATATGCATCATATCTACGCCTTCGATTAGCTTGTTCCACTTTTCTCTCGTTGTTTCGGATATGGCTTCTAGCAATTCATTCCCAAAATCTATGGTGTCCTGTGGGATGGGATCTAATTCATACTGGTCTTGGTATGTCATTCTATCATATTACATTTAAAAACATATATTTGTTGCTGGGGAGAGCAAGCGAGATGTAGTTGGTATTTATTGTGACCTCTCCAAAGCTTTCGATTGTGTTAATCACCAAACGCTTTTAAGAAAATTAAAACATTATGGTGTCTATGATAAATCGGTTAGCCTTATGCAATCATATCTATGTGAAAGAACACAGAAAGTAGTTATCAAAAAAACTGAGTCTACTGGAGCCCCTATAAACATGGGCGTACCCCAGGGGTCAATACTGGTCCCTTTTGCTGTTTTTAATTTATATAAATGACCTTCCTTTTTAAGCAAAGAATTTATGCGACACAGTGCTATTTGCCGATGACACTTCCTCTAGTCTTTAAAGTTGACAGAGGTAATAATTGTTCTGACGAAGTTTTGCCGTGGTACCATCAATTAATCTATCATTAAACTCGAAAAAAACAAAATGTGAAAAAAAAATCCCTGCCAAATGTAAGACAGGTTGATATTCACATAAAATTGGATGACAATATAGTAGAATTAATTAACAGTACTAAATTTTTAGATATAACATTAGATTATCGACTTTAATGGGACACTCATATTGAAGCCTTGGCCGGTAGACTCAGTAATGCGGCATTTGCTGTTAAAGAAATAAGGCTCTTAACCGATATTGAAACGGCAAGGTTAATCTATTTTAGCTATTTTCAAAGTGTATTGTCCTACGGCCTATTACTTTGGGGTTCAGCAGCTAACCGAAAGTATTTTTGTGCTTCAGAAAAGAGCTATTCGCGCCATATACAAACTTCGGCCAATAGATTCTTTAAAAGAAATCAACATATTAACTGTTGCAGGACAATACATATATGAGAATATGGTATATGTGAAGAAGTATCTCAATACATTTGTAAAACGTAGCAATATACATAAATTCAAAACAAGAAATAAAAATAAGATTGCCGTTCCAAGGATTCGACTTGAAAAAAACAAGAAGTTCGCTTTTGGGGAAAAGCGTAGCTAGTTTTAATAAAGTTCCACAGAATTTAGTAGAGCTGCCTTTGCACAAATTCAAAAGTCATGGCAAAAAATGCTCATGGGCAAAGGATATTATAAAGTAGACGACTATTTGAAAGACCGTAATGCATGGATTTGATGTAACACATAACCTTAGCTGAACTAATGTAATATTATAATGAAAAGTTGTAAAAGTTAACGATATAAATCTTTGGAAATATCGTTACTCCAATTATTAAAGCTGATAAGTTTATTGCGCCTATTCTTCTTATCAGTTAAAAAAAGTCTTGAACGAAAATATTGACGATTCAAAAGAGCTTATTTTTTAAGTCAAGTTGAATAAAGATATTTTTTATTTTATTTTATTATTTTATCCTTCAGGTCGTAAGGCCTGGCACATAATTAGGTCATCCGTATTGCACCACTTACTGTCTTCACGCACTCGTGATCTATGTGATCACTGGCAAAGATTAGATCAGGGTTTTAACCCCTTTTCCAGCGACCGCTGTTGAATGATGACGGAAGTTTTGGATCATGGATCAAAGATAGTAGGTATTTGTCCATCAACCCATTCTTCAACCTTCACTCCGTTGTCATCACTGGTGGTGTATCCCCAGTTCTCGCTATGGCTATTAAAATTACCAAGGACGAATCTAACCGAATGGGCGTTAAAGTTCGGCGGACAGCTGAATAACGTATTATTCACCAATGCACGTAATGCACCGTAGTGCATTGGGAGGTTTGTAGACTGAAGTGACCGTACAGTTACTAAGTTCGGTAGTAAGGATCTCTATGTTACTGGTTTTAGTCTGATACACAGTGCGTACCTCTTTATCTGGCCTGGCGAATAAGCACTCCCATACTGTCGATGGGGGACTTCAGCTATGAGTTTCATCCCCTGAGTCACTTGTCAGATATGCTTTAACGAGTGTGCATCTGAGTTGCATAACCTCATTCCGCCCTCTCCTTTAAACTCACGCTCAGAGAATTAAGTACTCCTTCATCATGCCTGGAATACCCTGCCGGCTTCTGTTTGCCCGAGTACCTACAACCCAAACCTCTTAGTCGCAAGTGAATAGGCATCTTCTGGGTGAATCTATTCACACAAAATTTTATTCAAGTACTATATATAACCAACCACACTATAAAACTACCTTTGTGAGTTCGCTCAATTCACGCGACTAATTTAATAAACACTGTTTAAATGTTTAGAATTTTCCGAATATCAGTCAATCACTTTACAATGCAATGGATGTACCCATTATTGTCTTTTTTGCTGTCGCCTTTGGTTGTCATGTCACACATACCACAAAATTGTCTTGAGATTCATGTTAATGAATCTGACAAAATTTTAACATATAGTTGTGTTGCTGTCGCTTCGGTTTAAATTTTTAATTAGTACAAATATTTCGGCATATCGCATAATATTTAAACAGAAAAAAAAACCTGACGTTAGGCAAGTTTTTACGTTTTTTACCCATTTTTAGAGCACAAGGGATATGATGCGTACATGGCAAAAAATAGTGACAGTGAAAAATAAAGATATTTTAAAATGAGTAATGAAAAAAGGTTTTTTTTAAGTGGCTGATTTATAACCTTACGTGGCAAGTTTACATTAGTAAACAAAGTATCAATTATTTCAGTTGCGTTACATTTTGTTTAAACAAATTCGACGATCTCCGTGGCCGATTGGTGTACGCACCGGTTTTCTAGGTGCCACTATCTCTGAGGTCCCGGGTTCGATTCTCGGACGGGTAATTGTCGAAAACTAAATTTTAGATATTTTCTTGTATCTGGGTGTATGTGATCGTTGCTTCCAATTTTCAATGACACAAGTTATTGTATTATTTACATTCGTTTTTTTATATATTGATTTATATTATACATTGATAGCGTGATTTTATATAAACGGTATACTTATTAAAATATTGATTAACTAAGTAGATTTATTTTGTAAAAAAGTATTAGATGATTGGCTAGTATGAGTTATTTATATTTTTTCATATTAAATTATAAGTTTTATTAATTTGATTGGAATAAATCTGAAAATGTACCTACTGGTTAGAGCAGTATACATTATTTATTTTTTTCAGTGTAATTTGTAGCAAATGTTGTAGTTTTGCCTGCGAAGATCATTTCGATAATGGATATATTATCGAAATGATCTAGAAAGAGAAAATAAATATAAATAGCTGCTGCTGTGTTCTGCATTTTGAAGAATCGTTTGAAGTGACTATCTTTGTTAAAAAAAGCTTTTTTTACTACATACGAATAATATCTAAGATCTACTCTTCCTACAAACCGACGTTTACAATAAATATTCATAATAATTCTTCTTGTATTCTACATGATATAATGTCCTTAGTAAAAGCGCACATAGGTGATATTTTAGATGTAAATAGAATGCGCGCTGCATGCCGCGTCTACACGTATTTCTCAGTCTACGAGAGTGCCGCGGCCGGAGTCTTACCGATCCCAGCACCCCCTCGCTTGTGTAAGCAACGGCCATCGACGATATTTTTTTTACCTATGCAATATCCTTAATTGAAGCATTAAAAATGAAAATATACCGCCGCCGTTTTGTGCGTTTCGTAAAGTGCTCTCGTATTTACAATGTTTTAATGTTGTTGTGAACGAAACGCTTCGGGCGTTAGTGCACTACACTGAATTTTACCGATCCGGAAAAAAACGGATGCTTGTATTTTAATAATTTAATCATTTATAATAGTAAGAATTTATTTATTTCGTGTAGTTTCAATGTTTCGAACCCTAAACTAAACGAAATAAATAAATTCTATTAATTATAGTAATTAATTATTAAAATACAAACATCCGTTTTTTTCCGGATCGGTAAAATTCAGTGTAGTGCACAAACGCCCTTCCAATATATCCGATCGTGCTCTTTTTACCGCAGAGGCACGCATCGAGAACAAATTTGGCTACTTTATTCGAGGTTTTGTTTCCAATAACCCCATGGCTAGGGGAAATAGCTAGCGATTTTACCAGACTCTGTGGTGGTTCACACCACCGATATCAGACCAAGAGGACCGGGTTCGATTCCCAGTGGGGGTACATAATATTGTATTCGGTTTGGTTGGTAGTGGGATTTGTTCTTAGTCCGACTTGCTAGCTACCACGCACTATCTTATCTGTTTCTGACGCCATAACAATGCTATTTTCAGCATTATTCTGTTCCGGTAGTTAAAGATAAGATAGCCAGTTCCTTAGTGATTGAGGATTCCGGGAGTAGTGCGCTTCCACCTTCAGCCTTATCACCACTTAACATCAGGTGTTTTGAAGGCTAAGTGTTACCCCGTTGCATAAAAAATAGGGATAGGGAAATCGGTGTCCAGTCCTGCAAATGAATGGTGACACGTGTAGCCATCACGAAAAGATAAGTAAGAAGTGGTTCACCGAATGTGTCCCTGATCGTACAAGACTCATACGAGTTTAGACACTTATTTGCATTACCTACACCTACAGCTAATTAAGGCGCTAAGACTGGTCCACTAGCGCCGCCAGTTCATTTATTTTTATTACTTGTAAACCAAGTAAATATTAAAAAAAGGAGACAACCATGCACTCTTAAATTGTCTCTAATAGTTTTTTAATAACTTTTTAATATTTTTATTCTTTGTACTAGTTTTAGTATCCATTTAAACCAAAAGTGACCACTTTAAAACTTCGAAAAGGATGAAAACTGTTGAAAAGTTATTTAAAAATATTAGACACAATTTAAGAGGGCATGGTTGCTTCCTTTTTTAAATATTGATCTGGTTTTAAAAATAAATTAATCGGCGGCGCTAGTGGACCAATGTTAGCGCCTTAATTAGCTGTAGGTGTAGGTAATGCAAATAAGTGTCTAAACTCGTATGAGTCTTGTACGGTCAGGGACACATTCGGTGAACCACTTCTTACTTATCTTTTCGCTAGTGGCTCAACACTCCCGTGTGGTACCTACATGATTATGATGAATTAGCTAATTATGCATTTGGTCTATATTCAACAATAACATATTGTATATAGTTGTATATTCAACAAGAACAATGAAATCGATATTGATATTCGCGTAGAGGAGCTTCCGCGAACGATATCTCTGCTCAGAATCGATTCGCATCACGGACTGAAATCAATTTCAAAGTTAGTACGCGCCGTTGATCGGGATCTCTTTTACCGTTCTTCATTAACTTGATTTTATCGAGAATGATTTTAATAATAATTTGGAATGCTTTTGATGTGGCGATTAAGATTTTCTGCAAACTCTTTTTTAGGTTGATTAATGTGTGCTTCCTCGCAAATCATGAGTGGCTTGTTTTTAAATATGACATGAATTGGGGTTATAGTGATATGAGCTTACAGTTATTCATGTATTCTAAAAGCGCACCAACTCATTATTTTGAAGTAAAAAAGATATTACATAAATTCTGTACATGCTGATTCTCGTCACACACATATGCCATTACTAGAATTCAACACTGTTTCACTACGTATTATAATTAGTTAAATTAGAGATATCATCAACATTACATAAATAAAAACAAAAAATAAAAATAATCTTTATTTTCAATACAAATGGTGTTTACGATGTGTGGATCTCTTCTTTTAAGGTAAAATCTGTCATAGAAGAGACCCCTCTCTTTACTATGCCAATTTTCATTTTGAAGTTACATCCTAGGTTTTTATTTAATACTAAAATTCTGCATAATGTAAAAATACCCGCGTGGTACCCATTCCCGTGGGAATATCGGGATAAAATACTGATACCCTATGTCACTCGGGAAGAATGTAGCTTTCTAATGGTCAAATAATTTTCTAAATCGGTTCATTAGTTTCGGAGCCTATTTGATGCAAACAAACAATCAAAATTTTCCTGTTTATAATATTACTATAGACTTACGAACTTCAATCGTTATACTATTACGAGCAGAACTTCTTTAAAACGTTAACATCGGTATTACGAGTACAATGTATTAAAACAAAGGCTCCGTAACAGTATTTATTTTTATATAACCACAATCCGCATAATCATTGCGTGAACCCAAACAATAAGCTCCTCATTCAATATCTGACCAACTTATCTGATTCACACTAACAATCGCCATCTTAAACTAAGCAGTTTGTTGTTTCAAAGTCAGTTGGAGCCATTATACCGCGCTCAAGAGATATTATCTCGAGCTAAATGTTTCGGGTATAAAATTGGACGCGGTTGTTGGAATCGGATCTCGATCGGACACACGATGTTTTGATCGGATCTCCAAAAATCTCGATACTGTTATTGATGCTATCTGCAGTTACGTAATTACAGAGTAGGGTACCTTCTGCAGTTAATTTGTACGCCCAAGTTCCAACATGCATAATTCAGATTTTTAAAAGTCAATTTCGTGTTATTGTTTATGTCGTGATCTTTTAGATATAAGTACCAACGACAGAAGTAAATGTCGAGGATAAGTTTGACGTCAGTTAGAATACTAACAAGAACCTTTGAATTGACAAACTGAATTTATAGCCTAATATGCTTCATTTTTAAGGCGATACTCGGAAAAATTATGCTTAAGCGAGATAGCAATGAGAAAACGACGCGCGCGGGAAAAACACAAAATCACTTCGTATTCAAAAACTGTAGCGATTTTTAAAAAATGCTTCTATACGATTCTAAATATTATTGGTGTCCACTAATTAAACCAATTTTCAATAGTATATGTATCCCAATTTAAGAATAATCTTGATATTTCTTATTTTTTAGAGGTATTTTCGAAAATAAAAAGTGTCGAGCCAAAATCATAAAATCGTGTTTCTGAAACTATACGATTCTAGTTCAAGGTATGAAGAAATATATATCTTATTACCAGATTTATAACAACTCTAACCGTCCTATAGTTTTATATCAAAGAGTCCATACTTTTTCCGAGTAGCGCCTTAACTCTTGTTTTTTACCCGACTGCGGTGAAGCCCAAAAGAAGGGTTATGTATTTGACCTGAATGTATGTGTGTGCCTGTGCCTGTGTTCCCTCGTAACTACTAAACGGATGAACCGATTTTGATAAATGATACGCTGTTAAATACGACTTAATGACGCGAGTGACACTGGGTAGGTACACATAAAAAAAGAAAAATGGCATGTTTTCGAAGGCATGTTAAAAAAATCCAATCCATCGAGTGGGAGGAGGAGAGTATCAAAATGAAGTTTTAAATAGCGATTCTATAAATGGATATAACTTGCAGTTTTACAAAACTCTCTGCATTAATTAATGTAAGTAAATAAGAAAAGAACTTTCTAAAAATAGTAAGTTCTTACTTAAGACAGGTGATTTGTTAATAATAAAATAAAATAAATAAATATTTTCTTACAATTACACCAATTATCTAAGCCCGTAGTTAATTTCTTAAGAAACTGTGTCTACGTGAACTTGATAACGGATAAATATATACTTATATACTTTTTGTTTGTAAATACATACTAAATATACATAGAAAACACCCGACCAAGACAAATAGACATGTTCATGCACACAAATATTTGTCTTGTTCGGGAATCGAACCCGAGACCTCTGGCGCAGAAGGCAGGTAGCTTACCCCTGCGCCAAATCGGTCGTCTAATAATGAACTAAAAGTTTAAAATAAAACTTTTTTTTTAAATAAACAAAAAAGCAGTCGCCGAACGGTCCCCTGACCAAAATGAGTAATTAAAGAGCTTGTTTTTCCTTTTTTAATGGTTATTTTCTGCAAGTCGGGTTTTTTGGTTTTTTATTTATGACTCATGATTAGTTTAAAAAAAATGGAAAATAACTCAAGTTAAAAAAAATAAATAAAAAGTACGTTTTTGAAAATAACGTTTCAGAAAAAATATATAATAGACCCTCGGGTCTGGGTGTATGTGGCGGAATACCCGTCGATATTTTCAATTTCCGTTTTGTTTATTTTTAAAAATAACTGAATGTTTCCTTTTAGGCTGGATTCACCACACTTTTATGCCAAGAATAACGCTAACTCTCGGATAGTACCTAATGTCAAAACCCCATACTAGTTTGACATTAATGTCCGAGAGTAAGCGTTATTCTAGGAATAAAAGTTTGGTGAAAGTAAAATTATCAAACTAAAGGTAGATTATTCGGCAGACACGTTGATGATGATGATAAGATATGGTAGTTTCCCTCCAGAGCCCTTAATTATTTCCACTCTGTATAATTGACATGTTCTAACAAAAGGTGTGCGATATACATACATAAATAATTAAAATACCCTATACAGCAATCGAAAGAACAACGTATACATACATTAAATGCCAATCGAAACAAAAGCGAAACAACACGACATTTTCAGCAGTTCGACGATGGGGTCTGAACGAACCCACGTAAGCTTCGCCTAGGGTTGCCAAGCGTACTCTTAAATTAATACCTATTGAATTCTATTATAAGTATGAATTATGGCATCGATGTGTGGTGATATGGTTCAACCCTGTCACGTCACGGCCCTAGTAAAGGGGACAGTGAGGAATTAGAGTAAGAGAAGGAATGAAAGGTAAAATAGATAGAAACAGATAAAGCGGGAGAAAGGCTTGACTATATTTAATTGTATGTATGCACTTTGGGCATAGTGGGCGTCGTTCGGCTGACATGATGATGATGATGCACTTTATTGTCTGGAGTTTGTGACTCATAAGGAATGGACTGTAAAATTAGACACAGATGTAGATTAAGGTCTAAAATATTTTCAACTCAAGAAAATAGCAGAACAGAAGTGTTGTTCACCGTAAACTTCAACGTGGACAAAGCCGCAGGCTAAAAACTAGTCATTCATACTTTTTTATTCGTCATTATCAGCCATTACAAGCTTTCACTTCACTGCTGGGGCATAGTTAGCCTTCCTTGTGGATGGATAAAGAGATTGGGCCATGAGGGCTCAATGCGGATTGCTGGGTATTAACGACTGGTAACCAGGACCAACGACTTAAAGTGGCTTTATTCTTAAGCTGCCTTATTCATAAAAAAAGGAAATTTTTAACTTAAACATTGTTTTGTCCTTTTTACACACATGCCATTACTAATCGAGCAAAAGAGACAAAACAATTTTAAGTTAAACATAGCTTAACTATTTTTTTATTAATAAGGCAGTTAATCGTACTCTTTAAAAATTCGCACTGAAATCCAAAATACTCTATATTTCCCCAAATCTAAGGCAACCCTATCTGCGACACAAATACCGGTAATTAAAAAGACATCATTGAAGGGTTGTTGAACAAACACGACGGGAAAGAGCTTTTAAATGTCTATTAATTTTCAGTTTTCGGCATTCGTCACATTGTGCTGGCTGTTTTACAACTCGTATGGTCGCACGGAGATTAAGCACACACTGTTGCGAAGTTTGGCAAACATTTGGGAAAATTTTGCAAAACTGTCTTTACTGCCTTAATACCGAAATGTTAAGCGTGAAAGTGACTCTGTCTGTAAGCTTTTTGCGGGTAAATCAAGACTCAATCCCCCTTATTACAAAACGTGGATTAAAATAGTCCTGGTTTAAAACTGGTATTAAACTGGTGCTGTCACTTTCATTTTCCAAATGAAAGACAGAATAAGCATCATTTTTACACCAGGTCTAACTTTAGTCTACGTTTTGTAATAAGGGGGAATAAGTTTTGGTATTTTTTTTCGTGAAAAGTGAAGGGCGACCTTTGTTGCACTTTTTAATGGTCCTTAATATAAAGGAATGCTTTATATTAAGGACCGTACCGTGATACCGTGGTACCATAAGACAGTACCATTGATGGTACGGTGGCAACTACAGATACCTACGAATAGAAATTTTACGCACGTGACGTTACGGCCGAGCTTTGCCATTATCCATAGGTACTATAAACGAGAAAGTGTTTCTTTGTTTGGCAATGGATCGACGCGATTTTTGGAATAGGGATAGTTTCGGAGCTGGAGAGTGACATAGGCTACTTTTTACCTCGGAAAAACATCACATTCCCGCGAGAGAACGTCATGTAGTCCACTCTAGCGAAGCTGCGGGTGGAAGGCTAGTGTTAATTTAATTCTGAGAATCATGAAGTAAAGCGAAAGTGTTACCTTATTCAATCTCATTATGGAGGTGCCCACAATTGAATCATATATTCTCGTAGTGACAATCTAATGAAACTCTTAATTATTTCACAAAAGTACTAGATAAGCATTGTAAAGCTTTTGATATCAACGATTTCCTGAAAGTCAAGTTAATTATTTTTTAACCTTATTAATTAGTAGATGTTTCATTTTACCCGTTCATGTTTCACAACCCAACATTGCCAAGTGCCTACGCCGTAATAACTCACTTCTGTAATTACTTAATTTAGAATCCTTCATAAGGGCGGCAACCGTCAGGATTGCGGTAGACGCATCTAAGAAACGTTTTACTGTTTAGCATTAATTTGTTCATACTAAGTATGTGAAACTTAAGGTACGGGGGTACGGGGTATTCGTGGGATATAATAATAATAATTATGGTTTTGCATGCCAATGTCTTAAGAGCTTTTAAAGTCAGATTAATAACAATGAAAGTACGAAATTTTAGTTACTTCCTCGTAATATTGATGTCTTGAACATGCTTATTATTTGTAGTATTTACAACATTTTTAATAATTTCATGTCTCGTGTTTGGAAGCACCATTTTGTTGCCCGATTTCACCTTTGTTTCCACTTTAAATCAGCTTCTAAAAAAAAGTGTACTGCCAATACACACAATGATTGACTGCAGTAAACTTCTTTTCACTACGGGGATATTATATTTAGCCTTTAGACTAGGTACGCATCAGTTTTTATTCCGAAATCATGGCTGCCGGCTTGCTAACCATAGATATACAGTCTACTTTGAAGTGACAAGGTAAGGGTTGAAACTCTATGGTTGAAACCGACGAATGAGGGATGACGTGCTTCGCATTCGAAACGCTTCCCATTAACTCGCATTGCTTTTGAGATGCAAATTACATTTTTTTCTTCATAAAATCTCTTCATTGAATATTTCAAGCCGCGCTTGTGGGTGAATTTATTTCCTTTCTCACTTTGAATGGTAAAATGATATTTTTTGAAAACGCCTTCCTGGGACTGGTAATTGTGTTTATTTTTATTGATATTGATCAATTGTTATTGAGTTCTGGAAACCACATTCATATTATCAATTTTATGTTGTTATTGGTAAAATAAGAAGAAAATACAGATCTAAAATGTAACTTTTATTTCTATAAATAATACGTTAAACGTATTTTTATACGATATTAATTTTTCATTATTCCTTAACTGGGACTCGATTTGACCAGTAAATAATAAAATAAGGCATTGCATAGAGTACTTAGGTATTATTTCAGCTGTCGGACTAAAGTGGATCAACATTGATGATCTTACATTAAATGTCCCCACTGAAAAGGCACAGACCTTCCTTGATAATGGGTCATGTCATGACCTACCACGCGAGCCCAATGCAGTTAGGTGGGTTTTAACTAGTGCAAACGCAGCCAGGACCAACGGCTTATCGTGCCTTCCAAAACACAGAGGAGCTTGTGATAATAAATTTTTAGTCACGTATCCTGTGATTGACCACTGTGAAAGTTGCTTAACGATCGCAGGCCAAGCGCGCTAACCACTGCGCCACGGCCCACAAGCGTCTCAAAATGGGTACATAGCATTTTTAATTCCAATACTGATCGCTACTAACAAAAAAACCCATAAATATAAAACATTAACTACCTTCAATGGCTGGGGAGAGGTTATAGAAAATTCGGCACTCCTTCACATTATGCTAATTTAATTTGAACCTACTTCCCTCATTTGCTGGCCATTTAAATTTATTGCCCACCTATTACGATTGAAACCAACTAGCTATTCTAAATTCACAATTCAATTCAACCACTACTGTAAAAGTCTCTACGGGCGTAGGGTAAAGGCACCAACTTACGCCACACGCCATTGATGGGGCATTGTTCGACCCCCGGTCGTTGTCACATAATGTCAGTATCGGGGGCTCAAAGTGTCAGCCCGTCAGAGTGCACTTGCAACACGTTATCCAGATATGTTGTGAATTTGCCCCAGTACTTTGAATGACGACTAATTCCTTTGTTAACGGTCCGGCATATGGGCGACATGACAAGAGCGGTTTAGGCCGGATTGCCAATATTCGCAGCCCGTTTTGTAGTAAGCTTCAGTTATTTATCTTTGCTTTTGAGGGTGCGTTGAGCGCAGCCATCAGACATTTTAGGCGTGATACGAGTTTGTTTCGGTAATTAAACTAAATTGCAGACAGTATTATATTTAGTAACGGTAATAGAATTATAGTATGCAAGAAGTATCAATCTATATAGTATTTGTATATTTATATTTAGAGGAGCATATTTTTATGTCAAGATTTACTATAAAAAAAAATCAAATTTCCAACATTCAGAGTTATAGGTTCTTTTTCTAATAGCTCTTAGACAAGCTACGGGGTTTAAAATCTGTCAAAAGAAATCAAACATTACTTTACTACTAGTAAAAACACGGTTACATCCTTTAAGTTACAACCTACGTTTATTACTTAATTTAGACATAAGTACATACAAATAAATAAAATTGGAGTGTCTGTTTGTAACATTAAAATAACCGCTTTTTACTACATGTATATGATTATATATACGGTACATATACCAAAATGACATGTTTTACAATTTTTGTCTGTCTGTCTGTCTGTTTGTTCCGGCTAATCTCTGAAACGGCTGGACCGATTTTGACGGGACTTTCACTGGCAGGTAGCTGATGTACTAAGGAGTATCTTAGGCTACTTTTTATCCTGATATTCCCACGGAAACGATGTAACACCTACCTATCCTTTCTAATCGCTTAGCCTAACCTAATAGATGACCTAAATATACTAACAAACCATTCTAGTATTTACTCTAAGCTAATACTGAACCTCTGTCAAGAATTCTATTAGTTACTAAAATACCTAGCTAGCTTGAACGCTGTAATACCTAACTGTTGTCCGATTAATATATAGATAACTACTATGGATGCTCTGAATCAACTCTGAAGTGGCCTGTGATGTCGTAATGGAGAACCCTGGTTGTAAAGCGTAGACCCATGATCTTTTAAATGAAGCGACAGAGACTAACCTTACTACTAACTAACTCATACTTTGAACTGCCTATATGCCTACATCAACTTAACAGCTGTTCATATTACATGGCCGTTGCTTCTAATTTTCTAACCTCATTTATAGCGACCAAGACACTCAAAATAAGTTAATACTCTTGTATAAATCTAACATTAGTTTACCCCTACATTGCTTGGACATTTAACAGTTAGGTCCTAACCGATTCCTAGGTCCAATATACTTTGAAAACCTGGTGAGTTATTTTGCTGAGTCCACCATGCTAATTCTCTGGTTACTGACCCAAGGTTAACTGTCTATTAACTGGTGGAATTTAATAATTTAGGCTACCATGGAACTGAAACTAATCACAACATCCGGATTTGCTTGCAAGGCCTAAGGTGAAATTGGCATGTGAGGTTTGAAATGAAATTTGATATACCTATATGAAGATGGAGACACCATTGCTATAATAGTACCTATTAGTTTTAGCATATGGCTTTGCTTGCATATTAGAAATGAAAATTTGTTATATCTATTGGAAGATGGAATCCCTATATCTATAATAGTACCTATTAGCTACAGCATATGGTTTTGCTTGTAAAGTCAGAGATGGAAATTGGTATAATAATTAAGGTAAAGAGAGTCTATTGATCTTAATCACCATCTTGGCCTAATACAAATGCTCCAGCAATATTATTTAACCGGTAAAGTCATGGGCACCGCCCCGCCCATAACGATGGAACTCGTCGCCTGACTGGGACATTCCTCTCCCGGCGCTGCTTTATTTAATTTTTATATAAGAAACAAACTTCAACATATAAAGTCAAGCTGTCATGTTCGTCAGTTCTATATATATATATATAAATAAAGAGGATCAAGCTAAATGCTTCAAAGCGACTTGCTAATCTACATGAAGAGATCTTTCTCCTTCATGGCAGCAGCAGTTAAAGTTAACGTTAATTGATATATCCTTTTCCTTTTGTTGAATAATCCTTATTGGGATAAATCCAACAGGTTGAGTGCTTAAATTAGGAGAACTAGCAAGTCTGACTCCTGAGGGGAGAGAACTCGAATCTAATTCATAGTAAGTACATATAAATATAGACTCTCCTAACCTTTTCTATGACCAAGTTTCCCCGTAGAACTAAATTCCCTAGTTATGTCTACGTGTCTGACTCGGATCTTATTGAACTCTTGCAACTTGTTGGTTAAAATTTGTCTCTAAAGAATCTCACTCATGGTAATATATCCTTAATCTCACCATTGGACTGGTCTTGGAAATAACTTAAGAATCCAACCAAATTGAACAGAAGCTTTCGCCTCACCCCGATAGCTTTACATAATTTATATTAAAAGAAACCCCTGTTGTGCTCTATTTATATATGGGTGTTGTAAGGAATAGATCCCAGTCTAATCTACCATTATCAAAGATATAAGCCTAGGTTCAGAATTCCAGGCTAGACCAGCATGTTTTGAGGTTAGAAAATTGACATAAAGTTACTTTCATCTTGATAGATTCTTTCCAATTCATTTAAATTATTATTCTATGTCTGGCAAAGGAATACGCCCCATTCCTCCGCGTATCCAGTGATTTCGTCCTAGCATTTTTATCTCCTCCAGACTTTCCTAATGCACTTAATAGAATATGATTCAATATTAGTTACACTCTTTCCTTTACTGTGAGTGAGCTAATTGCTAGCTTTAATTATGGTCATAATGATTTACAACTCAGTATTTCTGTTCAATAATAATTCATATGACTACTATAATGTAATTTAGTGCATATTAAGGTCAAGACGACCAATCTAAGTAATGATTATATGTTGGAACAGCTGATTTTTAACATGCTGACCTCTTGGTTATACTGGCTTAACCACAGGATTCCGACTGACTTTAGCGACTAATCTCATGTTTTATTTATTACCTATGGGACCTTTCCTGTAAGTAACACTGAGATACAGCTGGTGCTTATGAACGCTACAAGCAATGTGACACCTGCATATAGACAACTATAAGTAATTTTTAGCTTATTTCCATCACCAAAGCGTTACTCCTAAATTCCCCCATGTGATCAAACCATCCAGACATATTGCACTATCTACCATTCCCTTACAAGGAAAACTACTGCTCAGCTGATTTCACAGAAACATGTTTTAGACAGAGAATCAAACCACTATGGCAACGAATTCCTCGCCAGAGCCAGCAGTTGAGTCAACCTTACACTCAGATTTCTATCTTTCAACTTATCTTTGTGCCCAGCTGATCAGCAAGTTCTAGGTCTAAATTATAAGAGTGCCTCTGTGAAAACTAAAGCAGGACAATCTGATCACTTTAAGACTATCCCCAGCTTATTTTGTAACAATAAAATAATGTTGGTTATCACTGATAAAGGTTAGGTAGTACCAAGCCCTAAGCTAGTTTCTAGACAAACTCTAGGCAATTCACAGCACTAAGTTCACACACACAAGTTATGCTTCTGTCACAGCAAGGACACCTTTATTTTGCTCCAAAGCTAATTTCATCCACAATTCATATTGATGGTAGTTAATTTCACGAGAACGATTCATACAATCGCCCGGGTTTGTTCGTTTAGATATTTGTCTCGAATGACAAGTTTAGCTACTAAGCGTCATGTCAAGTCCAAGTGACTCGATCAAAGCGTCCCTCCGCCGTCTTGTAACACTATTTTGTTAGATAAAAGACAGCCATTTTGCTGGAAACTGTCAATCGGACTTTTCCCCACTATCTATAATCATTCTGTCAAATTGCCCGGGTTTGTTCGTCTGTCACAAGAATCTATGGCTAGGGATGTCAACAACATTCGGATTTGATCGTAGATATATTTGTAATAACACATAATGCTACTTATAGACCTACAGCGACTCTACTCAAAATACCTACTCTGTATACCAGACTCCCCTCGTAGCCTTGCCCCAGCAGACCTCCCCCTTTCTGCCAGAACAAAGGTCTTCGAGTTACCTAGCTCGTGATTCTAAGTAGGTACTTACCTGCCTAATTTCCGACTAAATGCGACTTTCCTAACAAACACAAACCTGGCGCCTGTATCGCCAGTTCTGACGCCCCAATTCTGTCAAGTTTGGGTGAGTGGGCCCCCTAAAATCCTATCGCTCATGCCGTGGTCCATCTGCTAGGGAAGGGAACAGATAGACACCCTACAGGTAGGTATGGTTCAATCAGGCCGCAACTGCCTCCAAATCTGGGGCATACGCCCCGCGCCATCAGACGTGTTAACTGAAAAACTGTCAATGAAAACAGCCCGCCTGATCAAACCATGTGGAAATTACTAAGCGTTATCCATTGAACACTCATCTGACACTCCACAATGCCAGACTTTCTTTACCTAGCGACCTCCCGTGAGCCTTGCCTGGAGCCCGGAGACATAAACATGTACTCCTGAAGAAACAAACTCTATGCTTCCAACCCTCTCTGACTCAAATTAAGCCCATTTTCTAGGATTTTACTTGGGAATAATTTACTTTAATTGAAATGCTTTCTGTAAACAAACTAGACCTTTTAATTTCGGATCCAATTTACCAGTCAGAATTCCAAAATTAAAACGTTTAAAAGATCGCGAACCCAATAAACGCCCTATGGTGCAAGGACTCACTGTACACTTGCTTGAAGACTACTTCTCGCTTGATTTAAAATGAAAACTTCTTCAAAAAGTGCTTCGTCTTCCATACGTGTTGCCTCGAAGTCTATCCCGGAGAAATAAGAGCGGGCGTCGCGTCGTTTTTTCTTATATAGACCTACCCAAAACGCGCCAAAAAGTGGCGTCCTTTTTTCTTTTTTTTTCTTTTACATCCTAGAAATTCTCCCCACTCTCAGGGAAATTTTACCCCTATGTTTAATGGAAACTTTTCAGTATATTTCTAATCCGTCTCTTAAATGTCTCATGTCTAATTATTTAACTTTGAAATACTAATTTGACTAAGGTTTATTAGTTTTAATGTCTTAATTGTACATTCTAGAATAATTATTATTCATTTTTCCAAATTTTATTTCCTATAAATATTTCTTTTTCCCCTTTACAACAATTAAAGTATTTTACTTTTAATCTTGTGTGAATACCATACATCAATAATTACCCCCTCTCCCCATTTTATAAATAAGGTATTTATTTCTCACAACATGGCAACCCAACTATTCCTGCCTACCCAATAGGAGACATTCCATTGAAAATCCCTATTCACCCCCCCCACAAAACTGATAGGCCATCTAGCGTCTAACGCCAAACCATTTCAAACATCCTGAACGCCCAGCTTGGCTTTCGTTCAGAAACCTTTGATAATTACAAGACTATCTTATATTAAGTTATAGAATTTACTAAACTATTCAAAATATTACCTTCTCACATAATATAAACACATTATTTTGTATGATCCCTTTTTTTTATTATTTACGAATGAAAACTATTATCAAAATAGTAATTTTTCGAACATAATTTCCGAACGTATCACCTCTAGCCAATATACATTCCTTATATTTGAAACTTTGAACCTTATCTAAGATAGAAACCAATATTCTGTACTTTTGATTATTTAACCCATATTTTTATTTAAGTTTTACATAATGTTAATTTAACATTCTGTGAGTAAAAACTTCTCGCTATATTTATGTGATGTCATTTGACTTGTCTTAGTTCTCAACTCTGCCGCTAGGAGCATCTTTGTTTACTTGTCATAACCTATTTCAGTATTTTGCTAACATTGTATAAAATAAATATTTAGCTCCAAACATAATAACTAGACTAATGTGATGTAATTAAACCAAAGTTCATATGTGTAACCAATAAATATGCCGAACACACATTGTGCCACCAACACGTAGCCCGTATTGAAAACATGCCTACAAACTCTGTTTTAGAACCTGTCAGTCCACAAACATGTCTAAATTAACACGCTCCAAGATTTATAATTTTATCAACTAATAACAGTTCGTGTCGATTACTTCGTGAAACAATACCGAAACACAAGCATTGTCCACACTCCCGTGAAGCAAATTAGACCGACAAAACCCTCAACAAAGTGCATCTTCTTATATGAAATAATTTGTCACAGAGTCCAAATATTGTGAAACATCATTGTTTCGATCCCTGAATCTCAGGTATTTATTAACTATATTTTTCTCGCTAATTCAAACAAATTTACTGTATCTAACTTCATCAGATTAATCATAAAACTTTAAGTGTTAACTTCCAAATTAAATGCAAATGACCACAACTGCTCCGCTACCATTAACCCGTTTCTTTTTCAGTGTTTACCTCAAGCAATCTGAAACCACTAAACAAGCCCCAAGCCTTATAGACAGAATCTCCCTCCCATATACACTGTGTTGACAAAGTATGAAGCAAATTCCCAGCGCAACAACATGGTAAATGGCTAATTTTGTTCAATACAACCCAGTTGACACAACCCAATTTGACTTTGTGATTTATTCCCACACCAGGATCCATTTATACTATTAAATGTTATTGAGGTAAGTAACATTAATACATTTCGACTTTTAAATCTTTAAGAAATATTCGAGATAGTTCAGGTGCGATTCTGAACCGTTACAGCCGACCCCAAAATTCTTCAAAGGTGACAGTACCAAGTATTGGATCCGGAGTAGAATTTTTCTTTCTATCCAAATCTTTAATATTTCTTTTTACACATATATTTATATATATATAGACATGTTTTTTTTTTTTTTTTTTTTTTTTTTAATATCTATATATATATATTATTATTATTTTTATATCAATATATATATATATTTTTTTTTTTATATATATATATATCCCTTTCTCTTATTATTTTCCCAAAATCAAAGAATTGAATCAATTTGGACCAAGAAAAACCACAATGCTCTTTGTCCTACCAAAGGACATTGCGGCCTCCGACCCCTATCGAATCAATTTTTAGTGAGCCCTAGTGATTATGTAATTAAGAGTGTAGAGTGTATTTAGACCAAAATAATATCAAAAGTTATCAAGCGAGCTTTAAGTGATTTTTATTGCTTTATCCAAATTCATCGTATGTATATCCGACACCAGAGACGTACAAAGCATGGTGAAAGGTACGGGTTGTGAATCCGTAGTTTAGAATAAACTCGCCTTGGTGTATAAAGAGTAATCCAACCTTACGATTACATGGCGTTCTAGCGCAGCAATTTATACCCCCAAAGTGCCCCTGCATATCTCTGTACGCCCCCTTCTAAATGAAGCATATACAAAGACCTTTTTGTCAAAAAGCTTACTCAAAACTCTGGAATAGCCTCCGATATCACTTTGGAGAATGTATAGTTGTCGAGTTAAACATGGCCCGTCCTGACCCACGGGAAGTGTAAATTTTGTACAGGCGTTTACACCGGGACAAGATACAAACATAAACACTGTTTGTATATATATATTTTTTTTTTTTTATTTATCCTAACACCAAAGTCCCACTGTACAAAATTCAAGTCTGTTAACACGTGCTCTACGCCTATCCCTATCACGTGCTGTTGTGTGCGGATCTTATCTTTTGGGTTAATAATAATGGTTGTAATCAGGCTTCCCAATTTGTTTACACTCATGGCCTCATATTTTGAATCTTTTTTTTTTTTCATATATAAAATAGATATATATATATATATATACACTTACATTTTTTTTTTTCATATATACAGATTCCACTCTTCTTCACTTTTAACAATTCCGTCCTTCCTCAAACTCACATCCGCGCCACCATGAACATAACCAACGTTTCACCTGATTACTTGTAGTATACTGCCCTAAAAAGCTATTAACATTAATTTGTAAAATTAATACTACCGATCCTCATAATACTGTCACCTCTTCTATTTTCCTTTCCCCTCCCTATAAATATAAGAACTCCTCTTTTGTTTAATTTATTAACAAAACTTTTCGCTCAGATTCGTTCGAAATTAATATAATTTTTTTTATAGTTAATCGGTTCATTAACAATGCATGAATTGACTCCAACACATGATTAGACTATCTACCATGACCGAATACTATCCCTTTCCTTTGCTAATAATGACCCAAAGCCAAAATTGTACATGTTCGACCAACATTTCCTACCCGTTAGCAAATTTCAATTGTCCACCTAAAACATGACAATATTACACCAATTGAATTAAAACTCTGTAACAAAATTTAACAACCCAATCCTAACATTTACCATAATTAAGAACGTAAAACCCCTATCGTAATAACAATTTCAACCTTGAAACACATCACTACCATCACTGTTGCATCGAACTATAAAACCGACCTAAGTAAATAAATAAATACCCCCAATATATATTAATATAGGTATATACCGCAGTACCGACCAATCTATCAACGCTTACCCTTTTTTTTCCCATCTAACAATTTCCCTAACCTAGCCAAACTACTAAAAGTCTATTCCCACTACTCTCTATCCGAATACTATCAGCGAATTTTGCTAACCTATCAACACTTATCACCTTCTTGCTACCATCTATTAAGTCCATTACGTGTCAGAGCTCAATTCATGTTAGGTACATAAAGATTACATTATTAACCAACTAACATCCCTATATAACTCTTTTAAATATTAATTGTAAAATTCACATTATTAACATAACTTTGACATTTTAATCCTGATAAGTAATATTAAGTTTTTTTTTTCCCAAAAGTTCTACTAAGTGTCTTCCTTAACTATGTCTATAAAAAAAACTATAAAACCCCTTATCCCCTCAAATGACATATTTGGTTTTGGCTTATCCTAATTTTGGTTTTAACTCCAATTCACGTTTGGTGTTAACGTCTAATTTAATTTAGGGTCAAAGTTTATTCATGGAATTCAACTTTAACCTTTCGACCCCCCACTTTTAAGTAGTACCTGACCTTATGACTGATGATAATTATTATTATATGATGAGAATTGACTTCCACTAAAAAGTGTATTTGTTTAACAATTAAATCCCTTCTACTTCAAATTCGCAACCAACCTTTACACTATAGTACAACCTATATTGGTTCCTTTAAGATTCCTATAACTATAACCTGCCTTTATCCTGTAAAACATATTCTTAACTTACTTAACTAATTAAAAAATACACCATATTTCAAAATTAGTAAATAAGTTTCCCCATTATAAACCCCGTTATCCATCTCTAACTTTGGCTACTAATAATGAAATTAATTAATAACGTTTATTTCACTTATCCCGCTCATATACTTCTATGTTACAAGATAAGTAGGTACCTATATCATAAATACCAAACATTGACGGGTATCATCACACTTCCAAGCCCCAAAGCAACACTGAACAGTTTGTCTACGACAATCACCTGGACAGGAATCGAACCCGAGACCTCTACATATAGTGACTTCCAACCCATTCGACCCCAGTGGTCGTTAACCTATCATATGGACGTCCCACTTAATATCATTTTCTATAGCTAATTTAATTCTAAGGTCTTAATACTAACCTAAATAGAATTCCTAGTAATTTTAATTACATTAATTCTAAACCCTACCAATTGATTAACCTGTAACTGTAGTTACACTTTTCCACGACCCCCAATCCAACATACTATAAAATTTAACTGCACTATCTATACTGATATTATAAAAAAACAAAGTTAACAATAAAGATTAACTAATTCTAATAATATTTAATTCATTACATCAATTCAAATGTCTCATCGTTTGCCTAACCTGGAGTCATCATATATTTGTTTTTCCTTTCCCTATAATTGCAAGTACCAATCTCTACCCTATGGATGATAGTCGAGAATGATGTTCTCTCAATGCAACTAGTAAATTTTCAATTTAAAAAATTTATGTATGACTAACATTCTAATAAAATATTCCCCACAATGGTACTTTTAGCATAACGACAATTTCCTTACCTTTTCTAACAGCATCTATCAGTTGTCTCACTGCTTGTCCGAATAAATAAGAATAATAATAGTAATAATCTCTAATGACACCCAAACCTCGACCATATGTTATTTCTTTTCAAACATAACGTACCTATAGTCCTATCACAAAGTAATTTATTAAGATTAACCAATGGTTCAACTAAGAACGTATATCTAGTTACTAATATAGAACCAAGATTGATAAAAAGAACAACAAACCAATCACGTCGCCTGTATGAAAGTTCTTTTCCTTCTCCATTCACCACCCCCTATTCAACATCATCATGTCAAGTGAACGAGGACCACTGCTGGCATACTATATTTCAATTAAATCCATCCTTTTTTTTTTTCTATAGAGAATATACAACTAGTCTATGAATATTCCCAGCATACCTGTAACACTAATGCTACCCATAACTAGTTAAAAATAGTCAACAGTTGTTCACTACATCACGCCAGCGACCCCAAACTGTCAGACAAACTGACCGACACACTTGGTTCTTACATTATTTACCTATTTAAGCTAATTTGTAATATTTACTACCTACTTTTAGACATAGCAACCTTTAAAACTTAACTGGATACCTAAGAGAAGCAATATTAGTTAGGCAAGCAATCTCCTATAATTCTCATTGACATAAGAATAGTTACTTGATTTATTTTATAACATTGTTGTATTCCTTCTTAAACCGTCATTGAATTTTCTAACTCAAATTTCAACGAAAGGTAAAGAATTATTTAACCCTATTTTATTCTTGTTAAGTACCTATTTATCTATAATGTTCCGGACTAACACACAACCCCACCCTTGTCAACCCTACTTATCCATCCATATCCTAACAGTCTGTATGAATACATTAGTTTAACCGCTGGATAACTATTACTATAACTTGTTGCACTTGTGTACATACCCTAACTTTGACGTCTTAAACTGAAATAAATCTACTGAAATTGACATGTATAAATAAGTTCCCTTTCCTGCATCTGTATAATTGCTCCGGTTTCTAGGATTTTTTTTTTTCATCCAAACAACAACTCCTACTTGAAATCAAAATCACTGTAATTAAAATAATAAAATTTCTGCAAGTCTTATAACCGACATCTAAGTCTCTTTTATGTTCCCGGATGAAAATTTCGATTACTTACCTAAACCAAGTAATTTTCCCCTTCTTGTTCATATATTAGATTGTTTAATAATTATGAAATTATCCTATTATGGTTTTTCCAAACTCATTGAACCATTTTAGATGAAATTCTCTCTACTTTCTGTTCAAATTAAAAACCATTGAATCTAATGTTTCTAATCTAGCCAATACAAAATCTTCACTAACAAATTCCTTTTGGTTCATATTTCATGAATTCTAATACCTAACTATTAGTAAAAGAACCCATTCTTTTATCCAAATAGCTATTTTTTTAAGTTTTAAGAAGTAAGAAATAATGTTACCTCATTTTACTAACC